>CP136062.1:94475634-95220986 GCA_032622095.1 Siphonodentalium dalli | reverse complement strand
TCAGCCATGTCATGTCTTCTTTGTTTGGGGGGGGGGGGGGTAGTAATTTTATTGTTTAAAGTTCATTTTAAATAGTTTTTGGCCCCTAATCAGCAATAATTATATTAATTACAAATACAATTGTTTGCGTCGATTCAAATTTGTAGGTACGAAGCACTAATTGCATGTTCTAAAATGACGCCGTTGCCAGGTAACGCTAGCGACGTTTCCGGTTAATTGCGAGCATGCGCAGAACGTAACACCCTGTGCCATGTACTATTAAGTGCCAACCCTCCGTTTCACTCCATGACGTCACCAAAAACGACGTAAAACCTCGTGGCGTTCTGACATTTTTACTGTGCCGCGTTTTTGCTATGTTTATCTTATGTGTTGTTTTCGATTATTTGTTTGTCGCCGATATCGCCATTTGTCCGGATTCCCTGTTTCTATATTTAAAACTGGCATGCTCGTAGTGAGCCTCGATTTAGATTTTTTCTCCCAGGTCAAAATACGTCGGAGTTATGACAAAAATAGATCGACCTACATTTTCTCCATCAGAACTCTACACCAAAGAGTCTATAGACTCCTTCGGGACCTAGATAGACCTACATATGACATAGACTCCTTCATTTGGGTATTTTTACTTATAATTGGGAAGTTTTATCATTTTTTGGTTCGTGCGAAGACCTCTTTTTATCGTGCGGGAAAAGAGAGACATTCAAAGCGCGATTTCGTAATTCGACGCAATAGGCTGAATAGCCTAACCTTCAGCCGAGTTCCGGGTCAAATACGACGAATGACGTAACACAAAACAAATATTTATTGTTGAATATTGGCTGCTATCAATATTTACACAAATGGTATTAATTATTTCTTATAATTGCTCCTTTGGTCAACTTTGGCTATCGGAAAATGAAAATATGCCGCTGAAAAAAATTTAATCGATATTAAAGTCTCATCCTTTCGGCAACATGGAATTGGTTTTAATTACTTAAATGATTAATATAGTAATTTGCCTTTTATCTGTGATGAAATGCGAAATGGTAATTGTCTTTTTTTGCTAACATTAAATTAAATTAAATAAATTAAGTAAAATACAGTGAAATTATTTTTTTAATTATTGTTTATTACATTTTTGCGCACGTTGGCATCTCTCTAAGTGCATTCTAGTTATTATAGTGCAATGCGAACGTCGTAATTAAGCCGGCGTCCGATATTTTGGTCCGTTGTACTGTGCAGCCTAATGGGCACAGAGGGACGTAACTAATATCGCACGTATAACAACTACCCATTTCGAATAACTGAATGGACGTTCCTAATTGGTTTGCAGGCATAGCTGAAGACGACCTTACGCTTGTGAGACCCACAACTGGTACCGCCACTGACGGGGCGTCTGATGCTGATTTGTATATCACTCTCTACGGATACAGGTCCTCGACTGACCCGGAGCTGTTGTCCACAGTGGAGTTTGAGTTCGACACGCCTGCAAACGATTTCGAGCTAGGAGCCACTGACAGTCAGTGGTTTTCAGTTGGACCAATATCCATATATACACACATGCTCCTGAGGTTCGACGCTGGGAATCCAGCTGACGAGTGGAATCTTGAACAGGTTTGTCCAGTCTTGTGACTCTTGTCTAAACATATGTCCATATCAATACTGACTGGGGGCTTCATTTGATAATAATTTGTATATTCACTTTAACCTGGGCAACGCCGGGTAACCCTTCTAGTTAATAACCAAAACTTCGACAAATTTCCATTAACATTACTCAACTTGATATTCCAATTCATAATGCATTATTATACTCTAAAGAAATTCCTAAATCAAATAGGGCCAATCAAATTGCTCTCCTGGGATTTTCTATTGTCTCTCACCTTGTATTGTAATGATTGATATTTTTCAGTATAGAGCAAGGATTGGCTCATTTAACAGGTATGCTACTCGACTCCACAAATCAAAAAGTCTAGTTTACAACTCTTCTTATCACGTCCTAATATATTTGATTTTAAGACTTAGGGGATTGAGCTGCAATTTATGTACACGCATAGCACTCATGTTGCATTTCTTATCTGATATATTTCCCAATGAATGTATATTGAAATTTATAAAATTACAAAATGAGAAACTAATAATTTCAAGAAAGGCTCCATCTACAGCAGCGGGTGGGGGTTACAAATCATTTAATTGTTACAAGTATATTACACGTAGTTGTAGTGTGATATGTATATCATTGTTGTCATTAGCCACAATTATTATTCTGCTTTTTATTGGATGTGTTGAATGTAACCCCGGCCCGCGCGATGATGGCTTGTCGTTCTTACTTCTTAACACACAAAGCATACGTAACAAGATTGAAACAATCGCTGTTGATTATGATGTGTGTATGTTTACTGAAACATGGCTAAGTTCTTCGGTTGATAATATAGACTTGGCGATACCTGGTTTTAATGAAGTGGTCAGACACGACAGGATCGGTAAAACAGGAGGTGATGTAGCCGTCTTTATTCGCGACTCGGTTAGTTTCAAACATCGTGATGATTTAATGAATCCCAACATAGAATCTGTATGGGTAGAGATAACTCATCCTAAACGACTTCTTGTGGGCTGTTTTTATCGCCCACCTAACTCCCAAGTATCACTTTGGGACAACATCGAAGACTCTATCAGTGGTGCACGTGACAGCGGATGTGAATTGATAGTCACCGGTGACTTCAATGAAGATCAAACCCATACCCCTCGAGGGCACATTCATAACTTAAGTAGCGCATGCGGTCTCAAGCAAATAATAAAATCTCCAACACACTTTACTGAAAATTCGAGTACTATTTTGGATCTTTTTCTCGTATCAAACCCAGACACATTCAAAGATTACACCATTTTCGATCCGTTTCATGCAGACTTGAAGCGATATCACTGCCCAGTTAATGTACTTTTTAAATATGGAAACAACAGGCCTAAAAATACTATAAAACGCACTATTTGGAATTACAACCTTGCTGATTACGTTAAAATGAACCAAGCTTTTGATTAATGGAATACCTCAGATGATCTTAATAACTATAATTGTAACTCATTGACAAGTACTGTAACCACAAAAATAATGAACGTAGCGAAAACATTTATACCAAATAAGGTAGTACTAGTCCGCAGAGATAATCCACCATGGCTTACTTGCAACATCCGTAGACTAATAAGGGAACGGAGAAAAATCCATAAAAAAAGCTAAATGTTCTAATACTGCATCCGACTGGTCAAATTACAGAAAAAAAAAGAAATGAAGTAATATCAGAAGTCAGAAAAGCAAAGCGAAATCATATCATGAAACAAGAGCTACTCCTCAATGACAGTACTAGTGAAACCTCCACCTGCTGGAAAACACTTCAGCAACTAATGTTCTCCCCTAATAGTCGAACAATCCCCCCTATCACGGATGGTAATGACATCCTGGTATCACCAATGGAAAAGGCTGAATGCTTTAATACATACTTCTGCAATATATCATCACTAAACGAAGATGGAGTAACAGTCCCAATCTGTTCGGGAAATCCTTGGCGTCCTCTTCTGTCAGATATTAAGTTGAGTACCGATGATGTAAGGGAGGCCCTCCATTCTGTAAATCCTTCAACGGCGTCTGGCCCAGATCAAATTAGTCCCAAAACATTGAAATACTGTTCGGAAACACTTTGCTACCCCTTAGCAAAAATGTTCAATAAATTTCTAGAAGAATCACTGTTCCCCCAAGAATGGAAACGTTCAAATGTTGTCCCAATATACAAAAAAGGCGAAAAATCTCTAGTTTTTAATTATAGACCTATATCATTGTTAAATTGTATGTCTAAAGCTTTTTTGAAAAGTGCATTTATAAAAACATGTGGGTTTTTTTTACTACCAACGGACTTATATCAATGTATCAATCTGGCTTTGGTGTAAACAATATTTATTCCCAATACAAAACAAGTTGAATATCTGGCTTTGTTAGAGGTGACTCTACTGTATACCAATTAACAGATATTTACGATTACATTACTGATTCATTAGATCAAGGTAAAGAAATTAGATGTGTGTTTTGTGATGTCAGTAAAGCTTTTGATAAGGTCTGGCATAAGGGCCTCCTTTACAAATTGGAACGTATAGGTATAACTGGTAATCTTTTAAAACTTCCTGAGTCTTATTTAACACACCGTCAGCAACGAGTAGTCTTAGGCAGTGCTAATTCAGAATGGAACCACGTGAGAGCCGGTGTCCCCCAGGTATGAATACTCGGACCCCTTCTATTCTTAATCTACATCAATGATATAGCTGAACATGTTACTTGTCACATTCGGCTTTTTGCAGATGACACATCAATGTTTTTAACCATAGAAGACACAAATCGAGCAGCAGATTTAATTAACAGTGATATTGCAAAGTTGGTTGAATGGTCGAATCGTTGGCTTGTTACTTTTAATGAAATAAAAACCGAATCTCTTCTTATTTCCCGGAAAACAAATCCCCCTGATCACCCACCTCTTATTATGGCAAATTGTATTATTGAGGAAGTTAAGTCTCATAGACATCTTGGTCTCACATTTAATAATACGGGTACGTGGGCAGCGCATATTGACGACATCACTGATAAAGCATGGACTAGAGTTAACCTAATGAGGAAATACAAATACATGTTATCTAGAAACACCCTTCAGAAAAATTATTTTGCATTTATTCGTCCAGTATTGGAATATGCTGCGCCTGTGTGGGACAACTGTGGCATAACATTGAGCGATCGAATTGAAAAGATACAACACGAAGCGGCTAGAATAGTATCAGGAGCGACAAGAAGTATTAATGCTAACAATATAATATCTGATCTTGGCTGGGAGACTTTGGCGGATAGACGGAAAAAATTTAAGTGACACCAATTTTACAAAATGTTTCATCGATCATCACCCCAGTATCTCCATACCCTTGTTAATCACGAGAACCCAGGAGCAGAACGATACTCTTTCAGAAAAACTTCACTCAGACCCTCTCGCTCAGATCTCTCCTTATACATGGATACTTTTCTGCCATCAGCGACCAGATTATGGAATGACTTGACCCCTGAACTGAAACAAGCGGAATCCCTCGAAGTATTTAAATCGCGACTATATGCATGTAAACGTCTAAACGTGAGAAGAACTCTTCACCTGAACTTGTGTTCTAATCGAAAAGCCCAAATAATCCACACCCAACTAAGACTCAAATGTAGTAGTCTTAATAAAGACCTCCACGAGAATCACATAAAAGAAAGCAACAGGTGCTCATGTGGTGACATAGAAAGCGCAGATCACTTTCTTTTAGTCTGCCCTTTATACAACCAAATCAGGGATGAATGCTTTATGCCATTAGAAACAAAATACAGAGACAGTGTAATACTCTTAAATGGCTCAAATTCTCTTACACTTAGCACCAACCACAAAATCTTTAAAGTAACCCAAGCTTTCACTACCAGAAGTGAACGTTTCAGTCCTTTATCATACGATATAGAATCATATCAGTACTGAATAAAACTTTGGCCAAATACGTCCACTTAATCAAGTAGCATAGTTGCCCGATTCAGTGAATTTCCGTTAAATTTGCGTTAAGTGTCAATCATCATGAAAAACAAAGTTATAAAGATCTATAAAGATAGATATATTTGAGAATACTTGTAAACAAGTCATGAAAAACAAAGATAGATACATTTGAGATTACTTGTAAACACACAGTATTAATAACTCACCCTCTGTCCCACTCCTTCCATCTCTTCTGCCTCAACTTAATGTTAGTAACTTGTTATTTTCATTCCCCCTTACCTGTTCTCTTTAACCAGCCTCTTGCCATACGCTCCTTCTACATACTATTCTGCATGCTTTTCTTTTCCGAGGAGATAACTTCAAATAAGCGGTGACCCGCTTGTTGTTAGATCCTCTTCACCCTGCTTTTCTTCTAACCTGTCATTTAATTTAACTCATATTGTTCAATGTCTTATTTCATGTATACATGTATTAATTGAGGGTAGAATAAATATTGTTTACACCAACCCTTCTACATGTAGTTCCAAATATACACAATTCAATTTGTCATATCATCCTCAGTGTTCGCGCGGGACCGAAAAATCCTGTGGCCAAAAAGTTTAGCCAAATGAAATTTTTTTTAGCCAAATGAAAAAAACTTTGGCCAAATTGTTTTTGGCCAAATTAAAAATAACTTTGGTCAAATTAAATCCTCATTTTCTGGGCGGTTCACAATTAGTGACTAAAATATTTGTTTTAAACTTTATTTGTTACTCAGAATAAAAACAATTAAAACAACATTATACGAACATAGGTATCACACAGGCAGATCAATTCATAAAGCATTATTATAGAATACGGCTATCGCAAACATGAAACTAAAATTCGATATAATTATAATCACACAAATCCGATAAACCCATTGTAATAATAACTCTATGTCGATGACACCACGGCGGTCCCTAAATATTGCTTATTGTAGTAAGGTGATAACTGTTGAATATCTATTGTATTCAAAACCTTTTATGGTGTAAAGACAAGTGAAGCCAGGTTATTAGACGGGACGCAGCTAATGACACATTACGTAACCATTGAGTTAAGAACTTCTTGTCTGTAAGGAACAAAGCATTTAGGTAATTTATCTAAAATATCTTACAGACTGCCTAATCAACAAAAAATTACATAACCAGTATACAGCTTAAGCGTTTTGACGATTAGGCTGGTTAAGATTCAGTGAATCTAAAATTCATAATGAAATAAGCCCAAATGAGCTTCGTTCCCGGAACCAGATGTGTCACAAAACACATAATCAAAAACACTTTTAAAATAACTGCGCTTGTTACATTTCACCAACTGATCTTTCCAAAACATTAATTCAGTCAAACCTTCACTGCTTATATCAACATCATCACAATTACATCGCCCTCTATTATCTATATATATATTTGCGAATGTCTGTCTGTCTTTCTGTCTGTCTGTGTTCTATATAAATTTACAGGGGACCATCTAGACCATCACGAAACTTATATATAATCATCCCCATGATATAAGGAATCTGATGGTGTGGTTTAAATATATCAAGAGTGGCGCATTTCGAGTCAGGGGTGCACGGAAGGGAAGGGGGCCACCAAAATTGATAAACTAAGTTTAGTGCCGAAGGACCATCTAGATGGCATCAAACGATCTACTAGGAGTAACTTTTTACGAGAAAGATAATGTTGTGGTTTAGAATCTTCTAAAGTGACGCCGTTGTCAGGGGCAGAAAAGGGGGGAGGGGTAGAAAACATGTTTGCCGCCGATTGCCACGAAACTTTTATATAATCATTTCCATGATATGAGGAATATAATGGTGTTGTTTAAGTATGTCAAACGTGGCGCCATTCGCGTCAGGGATGCATGGAAGGGGACAGGGGCACCAAAATTGATAACATTTATTTTAGCACCGATTTCCACCAAATTGATATATATTCTTCTCCATGATGCAAGGAATCTAATTGTGCGATTCAAAGACTCCAAATTGCTGTCGTTTAGATGAAAGATTGTGGGAGGGGCGCTCAATTTGATAAGAATGGGTTTATTCGCCGACTGCCACCACACTTATACAATATCATTCCCATTGTATGAGGAGTCTAATGGCGTGGCTTAAATCTGTCAAAACTGACGTCATTCGAATGTGTTGAACTGAAAGGCAGAGGGGCACAAAACTTGATAAATTTAGCCAATTTCCACCAACGTGATGCGCATTCTTATCCATAATACGAGGAGTCTGATCGTGTGATTTAAAACGCCATGTTGGTACTGTTTGGTGAGAGATTGGGGTTAGCGGGCACTAAATTTGATAAAAATTGGTTTATCAATAATCATCTCCATGATGTCAGAGTCTAATTGTGTGGTTTAGGATGTCACAATCTGTCACAAGTGGGGCCATTCGAGTCAGGGTTGCACTGGAAGGGAGAGGGGCACCAACATTGATAAAAATATTTTAGCGCCGATTTCCACCAAATTAATACACATTCTTCTCCATGCTACAAGGAATCTAATTGTGTGATTTAAAGACGCCAAAATTGGTGTCGTTTGGGAGATTGGGGAAGGGTAGGCAGTAAATTTGATAAGAATTGGTTTAGTCACTTATTGCTACCAAACTTATACAAAATCATCCACATGGTATGAGGAGTCTAATGGTAGGCTTAAAACTGTTAAAAGTGGCGTCATTCGAGTCAGGGGTTCACCGAAAAGGAGAGGGGCACCATAATTGATACACAACAATTTTAGCGCCAAATTCCACCAAATTGATACACATTCTTATCCATGATACGAGGAATCAAAACATGTGATTTAAAGATGCTATAGTGGTGCTGTTTGTCTGAGAGATGGTGTGGGTGGGCACTAAATTTGATATAAAAAATTGTTTAGTAGCAGACTAGCACAAAACTTAATTATAAATATTTTTCTCCATGATATCAGGAGTCTAATTGTGTGGTTTAAAGATGTCAAAAGTGGTGCCATTCGAGACAGGGGTCCACAAAGGGTGAGACACAAAAATGGATAAACAATATGTTTTGCGCCGATTTCCACCAGACTGATACATATTCTTCTCCGTGATACGAGAAATCTAATCGTGTGGTTTAAATATGCCAAACTGGTGCCATTTGGGTGAGATATATGGGGGCCTAAATTTGATACGAATTTGTATACACGCCAATTTTCAATAATTTTATATATATCCATCTCCATAATGAGTCTAAGTTTGTGGTTTAATGATGTAAAATGTGGCGCCACTTGAGTCCTACATAGGGACGGGCGGGGTCACCACAACTGATAGAAATATGTTTAGTTCCAATTAACATCAAATTCATACACAATCTTTTCAAATGATACGAGGAATCAAATCGTGCGTGTTAAAACGTCACATTTGGTGCCTAGATATATCTGCAAATACATGTATGTCTGCCTGTATGTGTTTTATTTATAACTTCACGGGTACAATCGAGTTGGCACCAATGCGTTCTAACAGTGGTAACTTTTTACGAGGAAGATATTGGTGCATGTTAAAATATTAGAATAGATCATGTTAATATTATAGCACAATTGAGTCTGCCCCATTCAATATTGTTTCCACAAAAAGTTACAAGAGATATGGAAATGTATAGAAGGCCTGTTCAACAATGGTGGTCACAGTGTGCCGTCAAATATAATTTCTTCTGAGATAAAGAGATAAAAGAAAACGGAGTCTGTGGCACAAGCCTTCTCATGATCCTCCAATACTGCCATCTGACAAGGTTATATCTGCCCAATATACAGAGGATATCTTTCATGTTTTAGCATAGACTCATCGCCTAAGATAAACAACTAAAAAAAATCTCACTCTGTGTCGGTCATATGTAGCTGATATAGTTGCATAGCAACATTTCTTTTACGCTGAGAATAATTAGCCAGTATATAGCACACTGAACAGAGGACCACATGGACATTTCTTTAAAACATCTGTATCTTCATGGAGATATGATAACCAGGTGTCCTCAAAATCTTTGTCAAACCCATCAGATTGATTGATACATCTCTATGTAAATCCCAATTGTCGTCTTTTATTTTTGCGAACTAATGCGTTTATGATGTTCATGTTATAACGTCTGAAGTATACGCAGTTGTAAATACATAAATAGTTCTGTATTGGTGGGACAGATTAATCGCGATAAACAAAATGACAATCGCTCCGATCCGACAAGGTGAGCTACAACTTATATTCCGTGTGTAAGAATAGTGTTTTGTGATGCTATTTGGATATATAATTTATGAGAATATGTGTAATGTTTTGAACAAGATTATCCTGTATTCCCGCCATATATCTATATCTATATTTGCGAATGTATGTCTGTCTGTCTTTCTGTCTGTCTGTCTGTCTGTATCTAGATGGCAAGAAACGGTCTACTAGGGGTAACTTTTTGCGAGAAAGATAATGGTGCGGGTTAGAATTTTATAAAGTGTCGCCATTGTCAGGGACAGAAACAGTGGAGGGGTAGAACAAATGTTTGCGGCGATTGCCACGAAACTTTTATATAATCATTCCAATGATATGAGGATTCGAATTGTGTTGCTGAAATATGTCAAACGTGGCGCTATTCACGTCAGGGATGCACGGAAGGGGAGAGCGGCACCAAAATTGATAAAAACTAATTTTAGCACAGATATCCACCAAATTGATATATATATTCTTCTCCACGATACAATGAATCTAATTGTGCGATTTAAAGGCTCCAAATTGCTGTAGTTTGTGTGAAATATTGTGGGAGGGGCACTCAATTTGATAAGAATGGGTTTAGTCGCCGATTGCTACCACACTTCGCCATTCAAAATAGTTTCCACAAAAAAGTTTCAAGAGATATGGAAATATATAGAAGGCCTGTTCAACAATAGTGTTCACAGTGTGCCGTAAAATATAATTTCTTCTGAGATAAAAGAAAACGAAGTCAGTGGCACATGACTTTTCAGGATCCTCCAATACTAATGTGTTTATGATGTTCATGTTATAACATCTGAAGTATACGCAGTTGTAAATAAACATATAGTTCTTTATTGGTGGGACGGATTAATCCGACAAGGTGAGCTGCTACTTATATTCCGTGTGTAAGAATCATGATATGTGATGCTAGTTGGATATATAATTTATGAGAATATGTGTGACGCTTAATAAAATAGTATCCTCTATTTCCACCATATATCAACAATATGCAGACGGTCTCACATTACTTTAACATGGGCAACGCCGGGTAACCCTGCTAGTTGTATTATAAACTCTGTGTGCAAACTTTGTGTTGTTTCTACCAACAACTATTTGCATTGTTACTATTTTGCCAATCAAACTGCTCAATTAATAACGCACTTTAACTTTAGTGTAAACATATTTTATTCCAATCAAAATAATAACATATATAAACATTTAACAGACATTTTACAGGAGTATAGAATAATATAAATTCGATTGATTGGAAAGGGGATTAAACAACAAGCCCAAGGGCTTTTATTAAGTTTGCTCCCCTTTTGTTTCGCGCCCGCTCTTCATTAAGTGTAGAGAGGGGGTCGGACGGGAAGGAAAGAAAATATCATAATTATAGTAATGATGATGTCGTTAGAAGCAGGGAGAGAGATTGTGAACGAGAAAGAGATAGAGAGGACGAGAGAGAGAGAGAGAGAGAGAGAGAGAGAGAGAGAGAGAGAGAGAGAGAGAGAGAGATAGAGATAGATAAAAGGGATGATATGCTGGGAGAGGGGGTAGTTTTCAATAGTTGAAATTTTACTTTCACATCTCCCTGGCAAACCTGATTCACAAATGTACATGTATCAACGGATTTAAGCTTATGGATGCCTTCAATCCTTTCATCGGATATTCGGATAACTCCCCAATATACGCCAAAATCAGACAACATAATTACCCGGTTCCCAACTAGATTTACATTAAGCAATGATAGTTTCAAAATTTATCAAATCGGACTTTAGCATCAGGCTTAACTTCTGTGCTTCTTCGCAATTCGGACGAGCCGCGATTCCATCATCTAAAAGCAAATAATAACACTTCTGATCCCCACGGATCTGCATTACTCTATAAGCAATATCATAACTTTGCTAAACACTAACACGACTGAACATAAACCAAATGGGAAAAACATTATAAACATACTACTTTCAAATTAAATTGTATATAACCCCAGGAAGCCAAGATATTTCCGCTGATACTCCGCAATTTATAAATGATGATATGCAATGCGTTTGTCAAAATACATCATAAAATATCCTTCATTGAACGAACGTTTACTGTATTGTTTACATGCATTTTCTGATAGCTCGACAAATCGAAATTCTCCTCTGGAAAACTAGGCTCTGTTTACTTATATCTCGCTGTTTTGACATTTAACGGACCTCTGATATATGCATGTTTGATATAGTCATGCTTGGGAAAGGCTTCCTTCTATGTTCATATACACAAAGCTTTCGTTTACCTAAGATATACAAGCAATATAAATCCCGCCCACGATTCTGGGCGTAACGCCCGTTATAGAAGAGCAACGGGGCGGGTCTCGGTCAAAAAAACAATATCATCCCAAACGATATCCTAAGCTGCAATGGACGGAGAAGAGTTTGTCTACTTTCTAGTCACCACGATGCGATAAAGCATTTTCTTTTACGACGTATATATATATATTGTTCACTAGTTTGCGGAACGAATAAACTAGTTGCATAGCCGCTCGAAATTATAAACAATCGTGAAAATATCATAGTACTGATAAACTCACAATTGCGTTAATTGAAATAGATTGAAATCAGTATTATCTGTTCCGCAATTGATATAGGTGTGACCAAACATCTAATATAACAATTAACGCGTGTTGAAATAAAAATCATTCGCCCGCAAAAAGTAATGGATTGAAGCGAATGAAGCGACGAGAGACTTATCTAACTGTATCATACTATGTATGAACGATTATTAACAAATTGCACACTAGTAAGACAACACGCCTATTATTATATTAAAAATGTGATATGTGTGACACCGGCACACTGTAATAACTAACGTTAGTTCTTTTCTTCACGTTCCAGATAAAAGTGAGACATGGAATGGATGGACAAGAATTCACCTTCTTTTACAACAATATGATTACCACTGGTACCTACAATCTAACGGCTGTGTGATTGCAATACGCCATATCAAATCATATGAATTGGCTCAAACTATTTAATTATCATAAGATTGTTGTCATAAGATTCCTTCAGAACATTTATTGTTCTACAACAAAATTACATCTCAGTCTGGTATTTGTAGATATGTATTATATTTGCCAAACATGTTTTGCAACCAGTATTAAGGATTATGACAGCTAACCACAAGCTCCGAATAGAAATGAAAAAGATTGAACATGAATTATATTGCAATCAGTCATGATTGTAACTTAAACATAAGGTAAGGTTAGCACTGTCTGTATATATGCCAGAAATGTGATATCGATACACGAGAACGTTACATCCCGAAATACTATTAAGAGAATTCAATATAAACAGAGACTATTTATACCCCCCCCCCAGCAACGAAGTTAGGGGGTATACTAGAGTCAGCTTGTCCGTCCGTCCGTCGTCCGTCCGTCCGGCCATACGCACCACAGGGTACTTGTGAGGTGCGATCTTTTGTTTGCATGACTTGTGGGGTGCACCCACGTACGGAAAATCCAATTTTAAAGAGCGGCCCCAAACCTCCCCCAAACCCATCCCAATTCGACTTATACGGGACCAAACCGGTCAATAGTGGTGTCATAAACTGTTTTACAAACATCTCCGTTATTTCGTTAATATTACGTTTTTCCAAAAAAATTTTTCTCTAAATACGTATTTCAGACGTATTACATAATCTGAGAAATGTTATATTAACGAAATAACGGAGATGTTTGTGGAATAAAACAGTTAGGGAAAAAAATATTAATTTCATCGCACCCCACAAGTACGCTCTGGTGAGAGCGTGGACACAAATTTGTCCGGAGTTTTTCTCATTCGTTTTTTTATCAATATCCGTGACACTTGGCACAGACATCAACCACCATGGGAACCTGTGCACCTGCGATTATGACGTCTGCCGGACTTTTTTCGGTGGAGTTATCCCCCCTTTTTCGACTTAGAAATTTTTCGCAACATGTGAAATTTTGTCCGAGCTTTTATTGCTACATTTTTAGGTCAATTTTGTTTTAACTTGGCACAGATATTTAGTGCTATGTGAACCTGTGCACCTGCAATTATTATGTCTGTCCGACATTTGTTGGTGGAGTTATCCCCCATTTTCAACTTAGAATTTTTTTGGCAACATGCCTAATTGTGTCAGAGCTTTTATTCCTACATTTTAGGTCAATGTTTTTTAATCTTGGCACTGATATTTAGTACCATGGGAACCCGTGCACCTGCTACTATGATGTCTGTCCGACTTTTTTTGTGGAGTTATTCCCCTTTTTCGACTTAGAACATTTTTGCAACATGCATAATTTTGTCCGAGCTTTTATTCCTACATTTTTCGGTCAATAGGTTTAAGATTAGGGTTAGGGTTGTACACCTTCAATGGGAACTGTTATTTTATTATACCCCCCGCAACGAAGTTAGGGGGGGTATACTGGAGTCAGCTTGTCCGTCCGTCGTCCGTCGTCCGTCCGTCGTCCGTCCGTCCGTGGACACAAATTTGTCCGGAGTTTTTCTCAGTCGTTTTTTGATCAATTTCCGTGAAACTTGGCACAGACATCAACCATCATGGGAACCTGTGCACCTGCGATTATGACGTCTGTCGGACTTTTTTTTTTGGAGTTATCCCCCCTTTTTCGACTTAGAAAATTTTCGCAACATGTATACTTTTGTCCGAGCTTTTATTCCTACATTTTTCGGTCAATGTTTTTTAATCTTGGTACTGATATTTAGTACCATTGGAACCTGTGCACCTGCGATTATGACATCTGTCCGACATGTTTTGGTGGAGTTATTCCCCTTTTTCAATTTAGAAACTTTTTTTGCAACATGCATAATTTTGTCCGAGCTTTTATTCCTACATTTTTCGGTCAATGTTTTTTAATCTTGGCACTGATATTTAGTACCATGGGAACCTGTGCACCTGCGATTATGACGTCTGTCCGACATTTTTTGTGTGGAGTTATTCCCCTTTTTCGACTTAGAATTTTTTTCTCAACATACATAATTTTGTCCAAGCTTTTATTCCTACACTTTTCGGTCAATAGGTTTAAGATTAGGGTTATGGTTGTACACCTGCAATGGGAACTGTTATTTTATTATTTTAACTAAATGTTTACTAACATGTGAAACATCTTAGTATTTTAAAAAGGGGGGTATCCGTAGTCCCATTGGGACAGTCACACCTCTAGTTATTTTAACTAAATGTTTACTGACATGTGAAACATCATAGTATTTTTAAAACGGGGGGTATCCTTAGTCCCATTGGGACAATCACACCTCTAGTTCATTTTAAAAGCATTCACGAATATGCCCAACATTTTTGTATATACAGGAGACAAATAAAATAAAAGACACAGTACAGTAACAATACATAAAGGATACATGCGGCTTTTGAATGAATACGATTATTATCCTGAGTGGGTACAAGCAAATACCGATTTTCACGTGCGGCCATCAACAGAATGTCACATCAACTGTTCAAATCCAATCATAATGACATCACGTATATGGGATTACCGTTTCCCTCCCTACCATAATGGGGAAACAGGTAACCCAGTAAGGCTGAACGTTGACCCAGTATGTACACTGGACGTAAAATATCTGCTGTGAACATCATTTTCCCTGAGCAATACACATTAGGGCACATGCAAATACCAGAGAAGTTGAGCCGTGGGGGGGGGGTGTCGCACGAGGGGAGCTACCAGCCCATATGCTAATATAATCCTTTGAGTATTGGCTGCTTGATTCAGTACTGATTGTCCTGGCAAATTTAACTAAAAAACTAAATATTTCATAACAAATTCTTTATTTTCACACTGGCGAATTCAATGAAATATCAATTTGCCCTACCAACATTGAGTTAACTCATTCTATACTAAATCATCTTTTATTTATCTATCATCTGATTTTATGACTTTGACATCCATCTAAATAAATAATAGACCGTTCATATGTACACCAATGAGTGGGTCATGGGTTCCCTTTGAAAGTCAACAGTACAAATAGTTCAGAAACAGTGTCTAGTTTATTATTAATGCAAATAAGGGACATCAATTCGTTTGAATACCTCAAAAGGAAGAAACGGAGCTCCATGCAACAGTGAAAGTAGCTGTTGTATGTTGTATGTAATATGTTGATTACATTGTGTATGCATGTATATCTTTAATTGTGAGAATGGTACTTGCGTTTTTGAATGTTCATATGATGTATATACATTTTATTTTTCTTGTCAATATGTTGCTAATGTTGCATTATATATAAGATAAACAGGCATGCGGCTTGTTGGTCCCAGTTGCAGGTGTGTCTACTGTGAATATGCTGTAGTACAACCCATCCACCTTGAACCAAACCAAGACCGTTAAATTATATTTTCATCCTCCTTGGTTTGGAATTATCCAGCTGGTAAACCTCAATCTTTCCATCTGTTGGACATTAACAACCAAAGACCCTTGATAAGCACTGTCCCAACTAATGACAATTTCAGTACTAAAATGGCTGAAATGAGTAAAATATTCGACTTTCGGACTGAATTCAACAAAATTAACGCTTAATGTTGGTTGGAAAAATTAAACTATCGGATTAATGTCAACACAAATTTCGTGCTAAATCTAAGCCATGCATGAAATGTCCAACCAATGCAATTGTGGCCAGACCTCCTGTCGCCATGTCCCTCTGTGTACATATGTTGAACAAAGTGGATGTCAAAATGCTAAATTTATATATTTGACGTGACACTTTATGATCAGGGTCCGCGCTGGACTGAAATTTACTTTTGCCAAATTATTTGCCAAATGAAAATTATGATGGAATTTACATGAATTGAATCCAATGTAAATCGTAATTATGTCGAAATAAAACTACTTTTGTAATTACTGTTTTGTGATATTATCCAACTTGGAGTGAGAATGATCCAACTCATTCAATTATACGTGGACCCTCCTTTAGTTCTGATTGAACACATCACAATGAGTCACTTCACCCCTTCACATATTGCACTGCATCTCACAGGGCATCTTGTCTTGAAATTGTACATGTACAATCAGCATGCTACAACTGACGAAGTGAGATACTACACTGTTCAAGGGATGCAAGTATTTCGCAGTGAGTACTATTATGAGATAAGTGACGAACTTCTGTAAAACATCGACAAGTACACGTAACAATAGATCAAGTTTGTTCTTATGGTCAATATTAATAATTCTCCAATAACGAGAGTTGGATGTCGAACTCATTGTAAACATTAGAGCTATATGACTGGTAGGTAAAAGTACAAGTAGTCCACTAACATACAAACGATTCAAAAAGTAAAGGCTAACACCGGAAAAGGTCAAAGTGTTGACAGATATTTTTTGAAAGAAATATATTTAGAGTTATATGTTTATTGTCAAATCGCGAAAGTGATGTTTACTTAATCAGGTCAGGCACATCCTGAATTCAAATATGATATTTATAATTAACTATTATAGTTGAATTTGAGAGTGCCAAATCAATTATGTACCTTGTTTTTTTTTTGTGGAAACTTTGGGATCGCGCATTCCAGTGCACAGTGATGATGAACGAATAGACGCAGAGCGGGAGGTCGTTGAACATATCATGTACATAAAATTACATTCCTTCTATGATTCTTTTGAATATACACTATTTTTCTCAATATCCTGTAATGTGTGTATGGATCAGAGAATAAAGCATATATGTAGCCAAATTTAACTCTTAAAACTATTGCAACAAATTAACAGTCTCCCGATAAAATTCCACTTGCAACCTTTTGCGCCGGCTTGTGTTATTTATTAATGGGTCCACATATAGACCTTTCTAAATGACATGAACATCGCGATACCATCGCTACTTCATATCAATATTTAGACCAATTGAATATTAATTGACTTTCTTGCCATTTTCCATCGTGATTAGTCATTCGCGTGGATCGAGATATACTTTTTCGTCACAACTCAAATAAGGTACCTATAGATAGATGTGATATATGGTTTATATTTATACATGGATTATTCCTCTTTTGTCGAATTCAAAAACGGCAATATCCATTTTCAACTATGATTATAAGTTGATTATAAATATACTAGTTGAATTCAGGATGTTCCTGATCCGATGATAGTAGTTTCGAAGTTAAATTGTGAAATGTCAAAATTGGAGAATTATTTGTAGCGAAAATAATAACAAGGGCAATCTATTTTTCCATATTCTTCCTGGTGACAATGGAGTAACGAATACTTTTTCGGTTATCTCACAGATGTACCCACTACACAGATATTGTGTCTTTAACCAACATAACTATGCATGATTGGTGAGAACCGCCTGTTTGGGTGTAGGACTCAGTTCAGAAATAAAAAAAGTCATTGATGGTACAAAACTGATATGAAGACTAGCTAGCTATAGTGTGAGCAACAGATTAGAGTTGCATCTAACTCCAATCCACGCCAAGATGTGGATGTACAGTCATTGTAATGAGTAGACAACACTTTACTGGATCCATAACTTTTGGTCAACTGAGTGAAAGGGACCGCCAATAGATAACCGGCTATTCCGGCATTTGAACATACTAGTATGATAAGGGGAATGTTCAAAGTGAGTGAACCCAGTTGTTTCATGGTTAAGATCATTCAACTTTCCCCATTCGATTTATGCTCATTTAAGCATGTAACCACAATATATGTTGGTCGCATATAAGAAACTATATTCCCAAATTCCATTGCATTCCGACTATCACATATGAAGATATTCTTAACCAGATCACGGACTATATCTGGTGTTCATAGTCATTGGAATTGTCATCTCTTTTGCTGTGATGTATAGAAAATATAAGCTGACAACAGTCGGGCTTCCTTTTCATAATTTGCCGAGTTGCCCATTCATTGTTTTGTTTTCAATATATAAAAACCTCTGGCGGTTTGAAACTTGAAATTGTGGTATTTTTACACCCCGGTATAGTTCCCGGGCACAAAATATGACGATACATACGTTAATTACTTCCAAATGAACTTTAAATACCATGGAAAGACTTTTTCAAGTCATAGCATTTAGAGTAAACGGGTCTCTTTATTTCTTCAGCATGGAACAATAAAAGTCAAAAACTGAAATATTGAGACAGTTTGGAAAATTGCTATGACTGCCACTATTGTAAACGTGTATAAAGTATTATATCGGTTGTTTAGTGTATTTATGGACATATCTGATCCCCGCAGGCCAAATTACATACACATAATGTGTACACTTTGATCGGGAAAAAAATTCTATCAATTATGACATTCGTGGGACAGTTCTATGGGCTATTTTTAGAACAAAATTCGCGCGAATAGAGTACTCTATCTTCTGGGCACTCTTCTAAGACAAATTCCAGATTAGCTTGTTTTTTTTAGTTTTGTTTTGTTTTGTTTTTACGTCTTTTTAGTTGTTAAGCCACATCACGAGAGAAAGGACGACATCAAAGAAAAGAGAAGTGAGGAATATAAATTGAAAGAGAATAAAACACATATGCAGCTATATACAAGTAAAAAACAAAGATATACAAAATATCTTGTGTCGAGTATGCAATATAAAATATGGTTTTCCACATTATGTTCAAGTGCAAGTTCATTTAAATTTCACCGAGAAGATCAATACGCTTAGAAAAGAAATAACGTTTACAATGTTTGAATATGGCATACATGTTGAGGTTTTGGAAGTATTACCCCTTGGTTTAGAATATTTACTACAATGAATAAAAATGTGTTTCATAGTCAATAGGGGTTACCCTGCCAATCACCTGACAAACACACAAGAGACGCACTTGGACGATACGGAAGGACGCCCATTAAATATCTCATGGTCTGAATACCTTTCCTACAAATTTTTCAAAATGTACCGGTAACGTTAAACTGTCTGACCCGACAGATATCACATGCGCATTCAACACATATATCGCTGACAATGGGAGAACTACTGCAGAAAAGGGAACTCAGATTCCAGGGATGAACTTTACTGATTACCTATACCGGGTCAGTATGACAACAACCTTTTTTATTTTCCCCAACAAACAGAGATGAATTAATATAACTTTGCTCGAAACTATCCAATAAAACTTGCACAGAGATCTAAACGATGTGTCCGTGAAACTAATGAAACAAACAATCAATGAAAGGTCGGACCACTCACACATATTTTAATCTTTCATTTGCTCAGAGAATTGTGCCCGAGAAAATGAAAATATCTAAAATGATGCCTATATACAAAAAAGGCGAACGCGATCAGATTGAAAATTATAGAACAATCAGCATATTACCTACATTTTCCAAGATAATGGAAACAATCAACGCTCGGTTTTCAACTTTCATCAACAACCAAAAAAATCTTCATGAATACCAATATGGTTGTCGCAAAAAAAAAAGTTTTACCATTCATTCACTAATACATCTTCTAGAAGATCTGGTGGACTGTAATGACAAAACACCAGTGACTCCACCATTGCCATTTCCTTAGACTTATCAAAAGATTTTGACACCACAAGTCACAAAATTTTACTATGAAAGCTCGATCACTATGAGATTCGCTAATGACTGGTTCAGAAATCACTTATATGACTGACGACAATATGTAGAAGTCCATGATCATCAATCGGGAATGTTGACTATTGAATGTGGAATGCCACAGGGATCTGTCCTCATCCTGTTTCTAATGCATGTCAATGACATGCCCAACAGTACCAATCTCAAACTTCTTTCATTTGCTGACGACACAGTGTTATACACATCAGGGAATAACTCTAAACCCGTTCAGAATAAGATAAACGATGGATTAGATAAAGTATACCACTGGTGCTGTAGTAACCGGCTATCCATCAACGGATCAAAAACTAAATTGTGTTGTTGCATCCACAATATAATGATTTTAAATGTGCAGATATGGGAATTAAAATGAATTAAAAGGAACTAGTTGGTGTAAGTAATTAAAACCAGGAGAAATCACTTAAATTCCTTGGCCTAATCATTGACGAAAATCTTGCTTACAAATACCACATATCAATGTTAACCAGAAAAATATCACAGGCAATATACTGTCTAGGTAAAGCAAAACGATTTCTCCCCAAAAAAAGCGCAATAAAAACTCTTTATTTAACCTTAATTCACAGTTATCTCCTATACGAATTAATAATCTGGAGACACGCTTGAGCAGCAGTGTCTCTTTTTCAGCTACAGAAAAAAGCAGTCCGGATCTTATGCAATAAAAGATATCGTAATCATACAGAGCCGTTGCTTAACATTCTAAAACTACTTAAATTCCATGACCTGTATCATCTTTAAATTGCATTGTCCATGTACTATTGGAAAATCAAAAATCTCCCGCCGTCTTTCGAAATTTTATTTAAGTATACCCCTTTATCAACCACACGACAGTTCGGCAACTTAGCTACTACAATTCCAAGGACGAATTTCTCCCAAATTCTACCAAGATACTCATTCCCTTGTGTGCGGAACTGCTTGGACCCAGCACACACAAGTGCAGCTAGCGGAACCACCTTTAAATCTTGCCTAAGTATAACTGTCCAATCACACTATAGTAACTCAGTAAATTGTGCCAACGCGGAATGCCAAGAATATAGAAAGTAATTGGAACAATAAGTACATGTATTGTGTATAATTGCGCTCAAGAGACCCGTCCCCGTCATGTACCGTAACCTTGGAATACTCACTATTTAAGGGCATAAATCCATGGACACATAATTTTATAGACATATATTTAAACATTGCTGCGCGAACAAAATTGATTAATAAAACAAATCCTCCCAACCAGAGTTGACCTTCATACAACATCTCGATTGTGACACAACAATATGATAGCAAATCTACCTGTTCTCCATTGTGTATAAGGGGCGACAGAAAGGATGCCTGTATTGACCATGCCGCTCCTGCATGTGCACATTTTCAGGATAGATTATTGTTTTTTGTGTTATGTATTTAATTTGTGCAAATAAACAATTCAATCCCCCGACGAACTTGACATCGTCATATGACCCCACTAACTGATAAGATATATTCTTTTCGTTTCCTATCACATTAGCATTGCCATAGCTCCGGAATGAACTCTTCCATTACATGTTTATTTTTCATCACTACAAATTTTGCGACATTAAACCACGTTCCTGATCAAATACGTCGATCAATAAATGAAATATTTGCGGACTGCCGATGCATTAGCAGCTATTACTGCAGTTACTCTGAGCATGTAACACAGCATGGGACTCTCATTTGCAATATAATTGCACCGCTTTAGAGAAAGTGTAGCGTTGTGCAATCAGGCTGGTACCGGTACCTCAGCTCAGGCACCTTTACAGAGATCGACTCGTTCGACCGAACATGATGTCCTTAAAGTACAGGCATCTACGCGGTGATTTAATAATGACATACACGCACTTGCATAATCATTATGACGTTAACTCAGATGAACTTTTATTGAACCCAACATTTTCTAATACGAGGGGACATAATCTACAAAAGCTATAAATGAAAACCTTTAATAAGAATTTTGGAAAGTACTTCACATAATGCATTGAAGTTCATTTGAACGAACTTCCCGAACACGCTGCCAATTCCACTTCACTGACACAGTTCAAAACACAACTGGACTGTCAACTAAACAGTCTGAAGTACCTATATGAATGACTTTTTCCTAAAAAATATGATGATGTTGATGGTGATGATGATGATGATGATGAAACAATTGTTTGGTGTTATTCTATCTGTTCTAAAAGAATAAATCAGGCTCTTATTTATGCAGAATCTCCATTTCCGCATACCGTCATTTCGAAGCATTGACTGGATGCAACAATTATGGATTTAATCATATTTACCAGTAGTTTGAGTCCGGAAGCTACATGTGCAGGCTTCCTCTGTGTGTTTTGAATTCTAATATTTGTTGTACGTGATCTGAAACTTCTATGTCAGATGCTATCAGCGATTCAAATAAATCATGCCGGTCACCCATGTAACGAGAGTAACAACGGTTGCGACTTCTGTCGGCTTCGTTGTCTCTGGGTGCTCAACAAACTTTAAGCAATTCCTTCAAAGCTATATCTACTTTTATATTAGAGTGTTATTTTTTGGACTCAGCCGATATTAGTCTTAATATGTGCGTGGTACAATTTGAGAATTCGTCAATATTTACGACATATTGAGCATTTTTACCACAGAGAAGATTGAGTTTAAAAAAAAATTGACCCAATTGTATGATTATCCCTGATAACTTTAAACAAGACAGTCAATGACTGTGGAGACGCCCACCTACTGTAAAGACTGAGAAGAAAGGGACTTTGAAGACTAACACAGTCAGTACTTGTCAAAATAAGTTAAGACAAGTAGTTCTAAACATGGACATACATGTAGCTCGGGATTTGCTGATGAGCCGGCCTCTTCACCTTGAAATTTGAAAGTGCACACTACTGTCAAATCTCCAACCCCCGTTTAAACAAGATAATCTTAACCATTCCATAGTCCTAAGTTCACAAAATTAATTTTTCACACCTCTCTTATGTTGAAATTTTATAACTGGAATGGGTGCTTCAAGCTCTCAAACTTTTGGGAATTTCCAGCCTGACATCTCCCATAAAGTCAAAATGTGTGCCCCATTACAATAGTTTAACATGAAGTCGGCAAATATGGACTGTTGGTTTAAACACATACTAGTTGGAAATTAAAATCAAATTATGAGAACTATTCATATAGTGAGTCTAAGTGTGGTTTAATGATGTCTTATTTTTCGTGGGAAAATCTAATCTACAACTAATGTTGTATCAGAAATGAAATTTTCAAGAGGAATCTATATATTATTATAACAGTAGCATACAACATAGATACAGGTAGTGTGGGTGGGGGAGCTATAACTCTTACCTCTGCCCCTAGTTGAACAAACATGAATCCCCATGTATGAGATCTATTGATCAAGTAATTTTAAACAGTGGCTTTTAAGAGTTGAAGTTAATTGATTTTCCAAAAAATGACCCCATTGGAACAGATCTGAACATGCCGCCCAAGGACCCTGCATACCAAATATAAGCTAAATAGACTTGAAGGTTCTTGAGAAGTAATAGTCGTTAGAATTACTATGGAGGGAGAAAGTTACGGCCCTGGCATCCCTCCCATTTGACTCGATGAACTTATTTGAACAAATCTGAACGTGAGTCGCCTACAGGTAAGGATTTCATATGGATCTCGAGAAGAAAACAATTGTTGACGGATTGGATGGACAGACCAATGGATGGAAGGACGCTCTGACAGACCGACAGTTTCAATCCAACAACAGCAATATACATCCATTGTTTGTTCATAATTAGGTATAATGAGTTCACATAGATAAGTGGTTGTTAAGAAAATATTGGAACAGCCAAGCCTGAATTCAGTGTGTCTGAAGTCCACAAAGAGTGAAAGTAGTGATGCTATTCTGTAAGGTGCGATAGCATCACCAAATTCACAATCTGGGAACCTAATTTTACTTAATCCACAACTGCTATGGGAGACCTATGGACAGATAGAAATTATCCAGCTGAAGTTGGCGATGTATGCACACCTATTGGGCACCTCAATTATGCATTTTATCTTCTGCAAATTAGGGGATATAGAATCTGAACAGAAGGAAAAAAAGCAGCTAAAAATGTTAATTTGAGACTCTAGATACTTCCCAGAAGATGAGGCCTAAGCAGAATGAGGTCCTCAGAGGGTGTATTTGGTGATGCTAGCCTGCTGTGTGGAGCAACATAATTAAATTCACCCTCTGGGAACCTCATTCTACAAATGCCAGACACTCTCAATTCAAGCTTGGAGAAAATGAAATTAATCTGATTTTAATGATCACTGAGTGATAATGTAAACAACAAGGGTGCTTCATTGATAACACCATTAATCTCATTTAAATTATGAATGACATGAATTACACTCTCTGGGGATGGAGAGCACTATGGTATAGCAGCTGTTATGTACCCATCTGGCATTGTTTTATAAACATGTGTCCATCAGAGCACATGGGTGGCTTGCTGTAGTGAGAATACAAGGATATTAAAGTAATTTACTGAACATTTCTGTACATCTGTCTGTTCCTGCTTTTCTCCCAAACCCCTGATTTCAACCAAATATAGTGGAGTGACTAGAGGTACCCCCCTCCCCCTCCCAAAGATGTTATGTCATAGGTTCTTCAAAATTTTAATGAGTTTTTTTTATTTAATTTAAAAATAAAATATTTTATTTAATAAAAAAAAAATATTTATTAAAAATAAAATATATGTATATATATTTTTTTGGGGTTAAATTGAGCAATAAGTTAAATCGAAAATTAAAAAAAAAAAATTCAGATTTATGTCCATAGCCCCACCCATATTTGACCCAGTGACTCATTTGAACAAATCTGAACCACAATCACCCAAGGAACCCTCATACCAAATATGAACCCATTCGGCCCGACAACTTCAGAAAAGAAGTCGTTTTAAGAATTACTATGTGGAAAAATAGTTATGGTCCTGACATCAAAACTATTTGACTTGGTGACCTCATTTGAACAAATCTGAATGTGATTCACCTAGGGAACATCCACACCAAATATGAACCCGTTCCGTCTTACAGTTTTGGCGGAGAAGATTATTCTTGACGGACGGACAGACGGACGGACGGACGGACGGACGGACGGACGGACGACGGACGAGGAGTGATGACTATAGCTCCACCGGAGACTTCGTCTCAGGTGAGCTAAAAACCGATTAACTGTTTTTAGCGATCCGAATATTCTTCAAGAGCACTTCTTCCAAGACAACACTGCCTGGTTGTCGAGACTAATTTACAGTTGTGATAAACTTGGATTTGTCCATCCCAGCTGAACTTGCCTATTGTAAATCACCCATTCACTCAGTTTACCGTTGCTGCCGAGCATTGTGTTTGACCATTATATTAGTGTTCCCTGCGTAATTGTCGACGGAGTGCACAGTTCATCGACCATTATAATATACAATGAATATATAGGCAATGCGTCAGAGCAACGGTATGAGTCTGATGTGAGTTGACGGTATTTTAAATTGTGCAATCGCGGTTTAACATTTAGACTTGTCTGGGAATTGAACTAATCTGATATGGCCTGGTGTTATATACAGCTTTGTTTAGCGTTACTCTTCTTCCCATATTTGACATCATGTCAAACATCCTTCAGTGAAAGCTATGGGACACTAATGTACAGAGACCGTGCATCAAACGATGGACTACTTACGATAACACCATTCATTTCGAGAATTGACTGCGCCAGACGATGCGCCGAAAACAAGGCTTGTGCAGGATTTCTAACGCTCTCAGATAACGAAACATGTCAACTACACTCCAGAGTTATCACCACAACAACTCCCCACCAGGGGGCCAGATTTTACAGCATATATAAAGGTATATATGTATCACTGTTCCCGCAAGATATTGTATAGTGGTGTTACCCACTGCCCCGTACACCGAACGGCATGGATCCTGCGTACCACACTGTTAAAATTGTTTCGGTAATTTTGCGGACAAATGTGCTGGAAAAATATATTTGCAGTGTTTTGTAAAATTACGGTTTCTGGTTTTACTTTATATGACTACGTAACAGAAAGTCTAGAGGACTCGGTTTCGTTATTTTACAGAATAATTTGTGAAAGGACTAATGTCAGTGAATACAAATGTATGACATGTGTTAGTTCTGTAGTTATAATAACCAAAGGGTCGGTGGAATAATATATACATGTAGGGTCAGCATTATACGGACATGTTGACTTACAGTTTGCGTCCTGTCCTCCGAAATAAATAGCCCAACATATTATTTTCATTATATTTAAGCCTTGTAAAGACTGACTTTTTTTTTACAAAAATGTTTATGAATTATCATTGCTTCATTGACTCCAGAATGAAGAAAATTGTAGGTGCGATAGCGCGCTAACTATATTAAAATGACAAAAAAAACAATAAGTGTCGATGTTACTAGAGTTAGGGATATCAGTGACGACTGTTTTTGGATTTGGATCCTATTTGGATTTTTCTCTTTTTAAGATTTTAGATAACCAACCATCCATGGTCTGGTAGGCCTCATTAATCAACATAAATGCATTAAAAAAAGGTTACGTATATTTAATATATCTACAAAATCTTACAGATATATCAATTGCTAAGTCACCCACGTCAGGTCAATCGATGCTACACTTAATAATATTCGCTTTTGAAATATAGTCAGGTTCGAAAATCTAAAAAAGCCTCAAGAAACGAAGGTGCATGCATTTTTCTTTCAGAAGCTTTTGAGAATTGTTTTCAAAGGTATTTTTTATGCTGATTTCAAAAACCAATGTTGGCAAGTTGACAAATTATTATTTCTGGTCAAAAATGGCAATTCAAAATGGCCACCATCAAAACAAAGTCTAACTTTGCATTTGTTGTTATGTGTTGCTCTAAGAAGAAGTATTCACAGAATATATGTGGTAATTTAAAGTGAAATGTTTGACATTTAACCCCATTTATGCCCAAAAAATGACAACAAACGCATTTTTTTTTAATTATTACGGTCTTAAATGTCAGAAAGTGAAATATGCTGGAAACGTATACCTTCAAACGGTATAGACAGTTGTATCCAAATGTAATTTATATCATGACTCCAAAAACCAATGTTGGCATGTTGCTAAATCATTATATATTGCCCAAAATTGGGATTTAAAGGCACGTGAGGCCTTAGTTGTGGAAAATATTCATATTTGTTCCAATCACCGTAAACAGAAAAACATTAAAACGCATACAGTTTCGTTCATATATACCATGACCATCGCGTAAACAGCATGTTATCATAAAGATTTACTATATTTTACCTAAGCAAGAGCCTGATTGTGTTACAGAAGACAGCACAATGCTGCTGGCTAATCACACACAAATGGCATAAACGCTCTTTATTCGTTCCATATCAGGAATTCACCAACAAAGAACGCTCTTTATGTTTACCATCCATAATATAAACAAACACCAGAAAAGTAACTTTTGTATGCTTTTGTTTACATAACAATGGTCAAAGATATGACAATAACATACTGTGTATGCGATATTTCTTATTTGTATACGGACGAAGTCTGTTTATATTTTTTTGTTCTTTCTGTTTGTGGCGGTTTTTGACGGGTGGAAATATTTTCACAGGATACCCACCGCCAAGGCCAACCGTACCTTTAAGGTGGCGACCATTGTCACTAAAAGTCGAGATAGCGATTCGTGTTATGTGTCGGTCTAAGGGGCTTGTACATCAATTATTGCCATACTGTGGAACGAATTGTGGCAATATGAAGTATCTATAATCAGTATACTGAATATTTTAGCTTAATTGAGCAAATTTAAATGATCATGTCACACAATTTAACTCAATTCACGCAATTCAATTCATAAAAAAAATGACGAAACATACGAATTTTCATAATCTTGTCTCATGAAAAATGTCAGGTTTGTATATATATATATATTATATATCACTAAACGCGCTTTACATCCATATAGACATACTGGGGAATGTCATGGGACATGTGCCTTTACTCACAATAAATTTATCACAAAACGCTCTTTATTCTCTATAGCACTGGCTGATGTTACCATTATCACCATGTGTATTATATCATAAACGCTCTTTATTATCTGTGCGCTATGCTTCCATCACCTGATCGACCACGTGCAGTCGGTCGATTGCTTCATGCTATACTAGTTCGAACTAAATGCGTTGAGAATTTTCATTTTGCTTCACATATAATATTTGTATTTATATTAAATAGTCTTTTATTTTAACAAGCATACTATACGTATCCTGCTGAAACCTAACGGTGACAACGTGCACAGGAGTCTTATATGCTGGACACTCATTAATGAGGATATCTTAATGAGATTAGTCGTATTCATATATTAATTTTTAATATTTAGTCTCACAAGGTCATAATGTAGTTATATCCACCTGCTCTATTTTAAATAATATTTTCAAGTCTTGAGTATAAGTTCCGATATATATATACGACCGACTGACACGATGTCTAGTGGCAAAAAGAAACGTGTGCCTGGACCCGATGTGGGCGAATGCATAAAGTGTGGGACATCTGATGGGCGCGATGTACTTCACACATGGACAGATAAGGGATTATCAGCCCTTCGGGCCGCTGCAGTCCGTAGATTGGGTGCACGGGACACTGCTAATAGCGATGTAATTCAGCGTATATTGGCCGAAACCTATAATGTTGACAAGAGTGTCTTTTGGCACAGCTGTTGCTATTCTGACTGCACGAATAGTACTAACATAAAACGTCTCCAAAGTCGTATCGCACAATCCACAAGCGTGGAAACACCCAAGGCACAAAAGTTAAAGGTGTCATATACAAAGCCAACTGGAAGGAATTTCCCAAGCACACACTGGAACATATGCATATTTTGTCAGTGTGACAATTATAAGAACAAGCTCTATAATGTAACGTCATTCCATGTCAGCAACATTATCATTTCGCTTGCCAAAATATGAGAGCCGCATGCGCATTCGTTTAACAGGAATCAACGACTTAATTGCCGCAGAGGGAAAGTACCACAAATCATGTCTTGAAAAGTGGAAGTGGGTTGCTAAGAAAACTCAACAAGAAGTTTGTGTTGAAAAAACGAACCTAGCAGATAGCCCTTCTAGTGTGCGAACTTAAATAAATCAAATACTCAAAATGTCTTGTGTGTGGGAACGATATTGTGATCTAGTTGATGACACATTGTCAGAAATTCCCAATTCGTTACTTACAAGAAGAGCTACCTTCCGTGAACTACTTGAAAATAGACTGTGTCATATCTTCCAATTTATCAGTCCAATGAGCAGCGAAAATTCGGAGAGAAACGCTTTTGGTACCGAAAAACTACATGCCGCACATTATCACACTGGAGATCCGTGAACTCGAACAACTGTTAACATCGACGGACGGAAAGTGTAATTTTTATGATATATACCCATGCAATGTGTCATAATTCAAATATTTTCCGAGTTCATTGTGTGTGTATATAATGGTTCTATTGCATGATCGCCAAAACTCCAGTGTTTAATCAAATTTGTTTGTATATATGGGCTGATAAATGAAAAATATTTTTCCGACTCGAGCATATTTTCTTGTTCAATGGAACTCTACACAGTCGCCTGTTGACCCGGATAAAAACTTCCACCCATATTGTACAGCAAAAATATCCTCCTCGATATTCACATGTCCAGCGTTACGCGTGAAAGTGGGTCACCGACGAAAACCCGACATAATCAACTGGAGGGTTGAATCTCGGAATGAACTTGTACAACGGTTACTCAAAAATGGTTTAAACCACGCACAACGGTTTTCGATACCACGCGCATAGGTTAAGCTTCCAATGGAATGTTCTGCAAAGTAAAACCTGCTGACGAAATTTGATGGCTAATTGGTCCATGTTTGTTGAAACCCCATCTATAACATATTGCATGCATTATAGTATGCCATCAACCGACTATTGTTGTTATATAGCACATAGTTTTATTTCCCCACATGAACAACCAAATACAACTTGTGATATTTTGAAGCAGTATTCTGCATCCTTCCTTTAACATAAACATGTGTAGAATGAAACCCACGAATAAAATCGTATAAATTGTTAAAAGCTCAATGTGATTACACTACCACACTCAGACTTTAATCTGAAATAATATCATCTCTGTGAATTAAATACTATTATATATGGACAAAAACAAGTATATGCACACTTTATATAGCTTAGCACTCGTATATCACAGCGCGGATACAGCGCGGAACGGAGGAACCTGTCTTAACACTTTAATAATACTGCTTTCACGTACATGCGTTTAACAAATGCGTTTGGTTTAATAATATTTATTCCCAATAATAATTTATTACAATATAATATATTGGTAATTCATATTACCATGTTCCTTGTGTATGGGAGTGGATTCGGCTGTAAGCCTATATGGCTTATATATGCCGTCTCCACAAGTGACCTTATCATCGGTGGACATAATATAAAATGGTGCGACAAAGCAAGCAATATTATGCTTGCATTACTCGAGTCGCGTCCCGTCGTGGAATTGTCGGAGACAGGTAATAAATTGGTATATTCATGTACTAAATGTTTACACCATGTCTAATATATTATAGTATGGGTTTCATAGAATGGGTTCGTAAGAGCAATACAGACACTAGCATATATACAACATTTGTGTGTCACCTGTCGTGTCGGTCATCAGCTATTTCAATATTTCCATATATTAGATATTTACTTAATGTAATTATTATTGGGCAGTGCCATATAATCTGTATATATGTTAGCTCGAAAAGCGTTCTGTCATGATTATGAATTTCTGGACTGTTTTAAATGTAGAAATATTTTCGCTCAGACTATTTGAAATCGTGCCGTTCCGTGCGCTCTCAATGGTTGTTCTTTCCAAACTACCAGAAAGACATTTGTTTCTTTGTCTACTGTATAATGGGCAGTGGAATAAGAAATGATTCGCCGTTGCATCACTTCCACACACACAATGAGGACTTGATCTGAGAAAATGTTCACACAGGTCTTTATTAAGAAAACTACAACCAAGTCGCAATCTGCAGTGATGTATTTGGGCTGGGCGTGAGTAATAGTAATAGTGGTAAATATAAGGTTCTCTACGGTTATTATCCGTGCTTCCTATTGCCGACTTAAAGTCACACAATGTTTCACACTTCCGCACATTGTCTGGGAGTGTGTTCCACATCTCAACGGCTGATGGAAGAAAAGACTTTTCGTATGACGCAGTATTACGAGAAGGGTTAGGTGGGTGATGCTTTCTCAGTGGATATCGGTGCATATTCTCTGTTGATCTCGGAACTAAGGTATATAGATATGAGGGTGTCATTTTATAGAACATTTTGTAGAATTGGCATAATTTGGAGATTTTCCGACGTTCTGACAATTTTTCCCATCCAGTTTCCTGTATGAGGTTTTCATTACTGCAGCTTTTTGTTGCTCCAGTTATTATTCTCGCTGCCTCATATTGCACTTTTTCGAGCAAGTCGCTTTCGCCATTAGTACAATTATCCCAAACAGGAGAAGCATATTCTAAAATAGGACGTATATAAACAAAATAAATTCTTTCAAGGGTTCTCCTGTCTAGGACAAATTTGTTCTTTGCAAGCAAAGCCACTTTTTTGGCTGCTCTCTTTTGAATTTCAGTTACATGATGGCTCCAGTTACCATTGTTGTTGAATGTCAGTCCTAGATGTTTATAATTAGACACAGTTTCTATTACTTCGTCGCCCATTATTAAAGGTTTGTGTATAGGTTTGTTATCTTTTCGCGATATTATCATTGATTTTGTCTTAGGGGCACAAAATTTGACGTTCCACTGTTTGGACCACCTCATAATTTTTTCTAAGTCAGAATTCATGACATCAGCCGCTAAATCTGGATCTGCTATTGATAGATAAATTGATGTGTCGTCGGCGAAGAGCTTTATATTACATGTGAGGTCATTCACAATATCATTTATGTAAACTATAGGAATAAAAGAGGGCTTAGTATTGACCCTTGAATTACACCTGCCAGATGCGTTTAATTTACGCACGGTGTGTACACCTTTCACATATAAGTGCGTTGAACTATCCGTTAGCTTTCCGCATAACGCAAGCGTTTCACACTCATTGAATGCATTTAGCTCCATTCGCTTGTTCAAAATGTATTCATCAAATGATGTAACCTTGTATGTAGAGTCAATATCCCGAGCAGATGTGGGCCGAGAATACTTGGTCTAATTATATTGTAGAATAATCTAGTCTAATATGACAAAAGACACTTTACAACGGCATCAACTGTAACATTGTAGTTTACCTTATAGTACGTACTTTCCATGGTACCATGGTACAATGCATGGTAGTACAAATTGTAACCAAAAGCATGGTAGAGTACTTTAGTACAGTGCCATGGTATAGTACATGGTATATATCAATTTAACGTGGTTGTACCATGGTAGTATACCGTGGTAGTAGTATACTGACATGGTAGTACCAAACTGCCAGTGTAGTATCATTGTAAAGTATGCCCCTACCCTAGTAGAGTTCCAATGTATCATGGTAGTAACATGGTAAATATCACTTATCGCACCATGTTAGTACGACACTACCATGGTAGTATCACGGTAGTACCATGATAGTACTACGGTAGTACACTTTTAGTAACATGGTATTACAATTGTGCTCTTTTATATGGGAGTCTTGATCTCGTCACATAAATTTGTGCAATTCTGGGCATCGCGCAATGCATTCACACACCAATTTACTGATTGCTTAGTAAAGTTGTCCACTTAACGGACGTCTTTGTATGCAATTATGTGAAAGGCCCAGTGCTGACTCTATTGTTTAAACCAATGCGCCTTGTGTGCGCATAACGCTGAAACCCCTTAGGTATATACTATATGTCGATCATTTTATGGAGGTTTAATAATTTTTTCTAATATTGAAAAACCGGTGTGCGTGTTATTAAACATGTTTGCTTAACCTAAGTGCGTGGTGTTCGAAACCGTTGTACGAGTTCTTGCAGAAATAATACTGGATTTCAAAATGCATACCGTATACATGCCTTTCACCTTGTTATGACAACTGGGTTCAACATATAAGTATGCTGAGATGCTAGCCTATTTGGAGACAAATAACATATATTCAGAGAACAGCCGACAGGGTCTCACCTAACGAATGAAATCGTAAACTTGGAAATTATTCAAGATATAAGGTATATATATCTCTTTTGTGACACGATTAGGACATTGTTTCGGCAATGGATTACTTCTTCCCATAGATGGTTCATTCTCACGCGTTTTTTAATTAATCTGATATGGATGATATCATTGTTTTGTTTAATACTCATCGATTTTGGGCAGTAGCTTCGACGTGAAAATTAAATAAATGACCGTTATGCGTAGTTCGCGTAACCGGTAATCGAGTTCACGGATCTCCAGTGTGATTATTGCAGACAAAGAATATGAATGCAACGAACATGAGTTTGCAAGATTGCCCACGCATCAACCTGATGACAGCTTTTGGCGATGCAATATGTTGCTCTTAAATTAAGGCGAGATATACTATCACACCCAACGCGAGATGGAGATTTCTCTGTATCTAGAGATTCGGCTATAGACAGTGTTCCAGACAGTTTACTGATTTTCCTAAATCTTCTATTTGGTGGAGATAAGCTCATTAGTGTAAACATATTTTTATTTCCAAATCCAAACATAATACACATAATACATAAGTGACATAAATATATAACATATAAGAGATAAATGTATGGAAATGAGGATCAGACAACAAGCCCGAGGGCTAGCCCGAGGGCTTATCTGAATTCTTCTCCTCTTTGGTGACATGCCCCTTCCTCAATAAGTGAGGGAGGGGTATCGATCAGACGGGAAAGGATATTTCAATGGGGTTCACTGTGAATATCGCTGCATTCTTCATGTAGAATCATTTCACGTATATACAGGATAGTGACAAGTAAGTAACTTACAAAATAACCGTTATCGGAAGACATTTAGTACTACATATATAATGGGGAACATCGTGCTGCCGCATAACGCGGCCGGAATCCAAAGCAATTTGTTACCCATGCAGATCATGGCAATCTTTTTGTTTTCATAATATATGTCTGTACTGCATTAAATATTTGTTTGTTTTCGCGAAGACTAAGCTCCCTTGACCCCTGCATTAATTAGTGTATTCTCAGATAAGGCAACATGTGGTAGGGAGTCATATAGTTCTCTTCTGGGCTCTTGATAAAATGTACATTCAAAGAGATAGTGGTAAGTTGTCTCAAATTCCCCACATAAACAGAAGGGGAAATTTTTTACATGGTTATCTGTCAGGTCACCACTCAGGTGGCTGCAGTTCAATCTTAACCGGGTGTGAAGGATATGAGATTTACGGGATTTACTATGATAAAAATAGGCAGGTGGACGTATATTGTCACTGTTCAGTTCTTTTTTGAAGTCTTCGATTGTACTGCAGCTTTTTATAGTTTCCGGTAGTTTGTTCCATTCGGTAATTGCAGATGGTAAGAATGAATACATATAATAGTCATAGTTAATATTCGAGGGTAGTCTTATATGTTCAAATCTGAAGTTATATCTGGAATTGTTTGCCTGGATTGGTCGTACATAGTTTCTCAGGATTGATGGAGCAGTTCCACGTATCATCTTAAAAAATTGGCATAGCTTGTGTTTTCTGCGGCGTGAAGAAAGGAGTTCCCAGCCAGTTTCTGATAAAAGGCGCGCATTACTCGTACTGATGGTTGCACCTGTTACTATTCGGGCCATTTCGTACTGTACCTTTTCAATGTCATCACTAAGATAATCGGGGCAGTTATACCACACAGGGGAGGCATATTCCAGTATTGGTCGGATAAATGTGTAGTGTATTTTTTCAAGCGTTTCTCTACTTAGTTTATATCTATGTTTTCGTACTAAATTTACACGACCCCATGCTTTATCGAGCATAGATCTTATGTGGATACCCCATGAGCCCATGTTATCGAAAGTAAGTCCCAGATGTTTATGGCTGTCAACCTCGATAATTATCCCGGCTCCCATGGTCAGGCGTGGGTGATATACTGGCGTTTCTTTCCTGGAGATTAAGAGAGCTTCCGTTTTTAGGGGATTGAATTTTACAAGCCATTCTGATGCCCAACACATGAGAGTTTCGAGGTCATCATTTATTAGTGTTGCGGCCATGGTGGGATCTTCGATAGTGAGAAATAGTGAGGTATCATCAGCAAATAAACGAATGTTACACCGTATATTTTCGGTTATATCATTAATACAAGAGGTGGCATCAGAGATGCTGTGTCTCGTTTTCGGTGGCTTACCGCCGGTGGCTACCGCCAATTGGTGTGCATCAGTATCGGTAGACTAATTAATAAGTAAAATCGAAAAATGAATAATTAAGGGCCATAACTCCATCAAATTTTATCGGGCCAGGCTGGTTTTCGAACTCGTCCGAAATATTCTTGGCAAGTATGTCTATTCCAAATTTTAAACAAATCGGAGGACGTTTGTTGAAGTTATCGCGCTACAAAAAATGACTACAAATTAAGGGCCATAACTCTATCAAATTTTATTGGGCCAGGCTGGTTTTCGAACTCGTCCAGGATATTATTGGAAGACACTTATATACCAAATTTTAGTTGAATCGGATGACGTTTGTTGAAGTTATCGCGCTAACGAGCTCAAAATTCGTACAAAATGACTAATTAAGGGCTATAACTGTATCAAATTTTATTGGACCTGGCCGGTTTTCGAACTCGACCGAGATATTCTTAGGAGACACCTATAAACCAAATTTCAATCAAATCGAATACCGTTTGTTGAAGTTATCGCGCTAACGAGCTGAAATTCGTGAAAAATGACTAATTAAGGGCCATAACTCTATCAAATTTTATCGGACCAGGCCGGTTTTCGAACTCATCCGAGATATTCTTGGGAGACACCTATATACCAAATTTCAATCAATCGGATAACGTTTGTTAAAGTTATCGCGCTAACGAGCTGAAAATTCGTGAAAAATGACTAATTAAGGGCCATAACTCTATCAAATTTTATCGGACCAGGCCGGTTTTCGAACTCATCCGAGATATTCTTGGGAGACACCTATATACCAAATTTCAATCAAATCGGATAACGTTTGTTGAAGTTATCGCGCTAACGAGCTGAAAATTCGTGAAAAATGACTAATTAAGGGCCATAACTCTATCAAATTTTATCGGACCAGGCCGGTTTTCGAACTCATCCGAGATATTCTTGGGAGACACCTATATACCAAATTTCAATCAAATCGGATAACGTTTGTTGAAGTTATCGCGCTAACGAGCTGAAAATTCGTGAAAAATGACTAATTAAGGGCCATAACTCTATCAAATTTTATCGGACCAGGCCGGTTTTCGAACTCGTCCGAGATATTCTTGGGAGACACCTATATCCCAAATTTCAATTGAATCAGATAACGTTTGTTGAAGTTGTCGCGCTAACGAGCCTAAAATCGGTGAAAAATGGCAAAGGGCCATAACTCTGTAATAAATGTGCGGACGAACCCGATTTTTTGTCTGCAGCTTACGTGCATGGATATGTACTCACACACCAATTTTTTTTAATCCGTCAATAAACGGTTGAGTTATAAGCAAAACACGCCGCCCGTCCGCCGCCCGCCCGTCCGCCGCCCGTCCGCCGCCCGCCCGCCCACCGTCCCCCATCATACTATAAGTCGAGTTTTGGAAAAAAACTCGACTAATAAATCAAGAACAAAAGAGGGCCTAATACGGAGCCTTGTGGGACACCGGCTGTTACATCTTGTAATTCCGAGTGTGTGCCGTCTATGACAACTTGTTGCTGCCTACATTCAAGATACGATTTCAATAAGTTATGCAGGTTTCCATTTACACCCATTTACGTCAGTTTGTTCAAAAGGCCACGGTGCCAGACTTTATCGAACGCTTTACTTATGTCGCAGAATACACACCGGACCTCTTGTCTAGTGATCGACATATATTGTCATATATTTCGGTAAGTTGGAAAACTGTTGAGTCATTGCGCATGAAACCAGCTTGGTAAAATGATAATAGATTGTTTTCATCAAGAAATTCCCATAGGTATTTATAAATACATTTTTCGTAGACCTTTGAGATGCAGCTTAGTAGGGAAATTGGTCGGTAATTTGATATAAGACTGCGGTCACCGCTCTTGAATATAGGTGTAACATGGGAACGCTTCCACTGGGGTGGGTAGTAACTGTTTTCGGTGAATATTCTAAAATAAAATTCAAGAGGTTCGCAGAGCGAGGAAGCACAATTTTTCAAAACCCTCGGGCTTATTCCGTCGGGCCCACTTGACTTAGATATTTTGAGACTTTTTAACGCTTTGTAAATATCAGGGGCTGTTATTTTTATATCGCTTAATGTGGATATGGAGTTATCAGGATCGAGCACTGGTAGGCGTTTCCCGACGTCATCAACTGATGAAACATTACAAAAATAGGAATTGAAAGCATTTGCTTTTTCAGTTGGTGAGATCAGGAAGTCGCCGTTTATGTTCAAGGGGGGTATTGATCGATCACTAGTTGTAAATACTATTTTTTGGAGGGGTTTCCACCAAGAAGACTGGTCATTTGATGGATTATTTAATGTACGTTCATTCTTGGTGTCATAATCACGTTTGCTTTTTCTAATAGCCGATGTAGTTTCATTACGTTTAGATCTAAAGTTTGCCCATGTTTGTGGCGTGTTTCGCTTTTTAGCTATCTTGTGTAATCGATTTCGTTGCCTCATCATTTTCCGAACATTACACGTAAGCCATTGGGGACTACCTTTCCGGATCAGTACTATCTTATTGGGGATATTTTCACTGCATACCTTCTTAATTTTTGCAGTCAAGTTATCTGCATGAGTTGATAGTTCAAATGGTGTATTATCGTCATAGTTCCAGCTCAAGAAGTCTTCGTTCATGGTATCGAAGTCAGCCAGATTATAGTTCCAGACTCGTCTGGTGTGGGTTGTAGCAGATTTATGTTTCAGAAGTTTTATCCGAGCAACAACTGGACAGTGATACCTAACTATGTTGTCGAATATGTTACCAAGCACACAAGGGGGGGGGGGTAAACAAGGCTGGGGTTGCTAGTCATGAGCAAGTCGAGAATAGATGAGGAGTTTTCAGTAAAATGCGTTTTATCAGTAACCTATTGGGTCAGTCCACATTCGCTGCATATGCCGTTTATCTTGCCATTACCATTGTGTACGTAGTTTTCATTGAAATCTCCACCTATTATGACATCCAGGTCGCTATCGCGCGCGAGGGAAATGTTATCATTAATTTTCGTCCACTGGCTTGTGGGGGAGTTGGGAGGGCGATAGAAACATCCTACAATACAGCGTTTTGTGTTCATTGTAACATCTATCCAGATAGCTTCTACTTCATCACTGTCGAGGTCTTCGCGTATTTTGAATGGTATAGTGTCCCGAACGTAAATACACACACCCCCTCCCGTTCTACCATCGTTCCTGTCTTTGCGGGCGGGATCGTGGTAACCAGGAAGATGGATTTCTGAGTCCGGAATAGAATGATCTAGCCATGATTCGGTTAATAGACATACGTCGTACTTGCCAATTGATGTTTCTGCTGCAAGTATATCTAATTTATTTCTGATGCTCTGTGTATTCAATACCAGTATCGAGTGACTGTTTTGTTCAGTTTCAAGGGTTGAATTAGCGCCTGGGTTAGTCTCAACATCCCCTGAAAGGATCAACAGAGCCCGTGCCAAAAATACTGCTAATACTGTTAGAATTGTCACGCATATGAGGAATACAGTTGTGTGTGACATCACACGTTTAGTGTTCAGTTTCGACTTTTCATCATCGGAATTTAGAGAATTATATATTTTCTTATCTGCCATGTTATAAATGAGAGCACGGAATTGTTCCACTGGGAAGAAAATGAAAACCAACAGTGTCAATGTTAATGCAGTTATAAGATCCAGACCATTCAAGCGCAACATGATATAAAACAGACATGTTTCAGACTGTTTGACACAGAGACGCCCCCTCCCTGACAGCCTGACAGCAAGAGAGTGAAATGCACCGATTCTTGCCCTATGTAACATTGTATCACCCATTATCAAAAGTCATGTCAAAATCCTGAGAACAGTTCTGCTTTGGGCATCCTCGGTGCAGAGTAACAAACATATAAATAGAGCATACTCTGGCAACATATATAAATGTATATGTATCATTGGTGTGTTTTAAAATTGTTTTCAACCCAGTATGTTTGTTAGGTGGGGGTGAGTAAGTAGGGGGAAGAGAACATAGTAGAACAAAATAGCAGTTGAGTAAAGTGAACAAGAGAATAAAGATAGCTTGAATAGCAATAGAGTGCATACCAAGTATGGCTGTGCCGGCCGATCGGGAACTTTATCTGTGTACTCGTTATCTAGGAACATCTATGGAAATGGGGATAATCAATATGTTTTGGCGATATGCAATGCTTCAATGTTCAGGTACTTTAATGATATGTTCTGGTATATTCCGATGTGTACAGATGTTCATATTTCAGACGTGTACCGATATTCTACCGGATGGGGTAGCGTACCTGCAATGTTTCAATGAGATTCATTTTATCTAATGGGGACGGCATAAGTGAGATGTAGAAATATTCATGTGACGTACATTTTAAAAAGGGGAACGTGGACCGATGAGGTAAGTCAGGAGTAGATGAGTCTGAAATTATATCATAGAAGTGTCTGCCTAATTGAGAGAGCGTATCATTTACATATGCAACACAATATTTACAAAGCTCAACATGGGATACAATTATAAATACAATCGTAATATATAATTATTATATAATATACATAATAAGCTATGGTACAGGGGCAGAGTGAAGGGCTTATGTCAGACAGCCAGTGCTTTGAGGCTGCAATAATGCGCAAAGTAGTTCGATTTAAGTGCAATTTATATGTCCCATCTAATATCGAGGATTCATATCGTTATAATTCAGACTGATTGTGCAAAGTATTCACTAGCTCCAGTTCCCATACCCACTAAGAAAAACGGCTGGATGGCTATAGAAATAATAGCTCATTTTCAGATAAGCTCATTGACGGGAGCAGTACTCAAACTGAGACTAAAACAGATGTGCGTAAGTCCAGGGTGTTAAGTGTTGCTCAGGATATTGTATATGTGGCCACGAAAGGTAGAATTTTGTCCCTAAACACATTGGTCTTGCCAATGCTATCCATCAGAAAACTAGATGTAAAAAATTGGTCTTCCACAAGGCAGGACACACTGCTTCGCTGTAAGAAATAATTTCCTATAAACGCGTGTAATTAAAACACATGAGAGACACACTTATAAGACACGTGATATGTTTTAGTAAAAACACACGTGTTTTATAATTAAATCACCAGTGTTTATGTAAAAACAAGTCACAGTGTTTTATAATAAACACTCCATCCAATTATGAATAAACACCAGTGTTTATACCAAAACATGTCACAGAGTGTTTTAAAATAAACACTCCATCCAATTATGAATAAACACTAGGGTTTATATTAAAACATGTTATAGCGTTTTATAATAAACACTCAACGTGTTTATTTTCCAGACACACTTAATAAAAACCATGACGTGTATATTATTATGAAAATAAAACACCCGATGTGTTTATAAATATTTTATTCTCAAAAACAAATTCCGGTACAAATCAACAAATTGTTCAATATCTTTGCCAAATTGTTCGTTGGTTAATAACTCATGCTTCGGTTGGTCGTAGCTCCAGTCATGAAATTAGGGTTAAATCCAAAAATGTCTCAAATAACTTATGCCACGAGTCGTCGGTATCTTATAAATCAATAATTATTTAAAGTCAGTGGTTCCTGGTAAATCCATTGTGAGAATATTTAAAGTCACGTGTTTTTTTTTAATCAATGCTGTAAATTATATGTTCTGATAAATCCTGTGTATAGTTCCCTGTATAATCCAGTGATTCTTTATGTGAATTCCAATTCTGTGTATTTCCATATATCTATTCCAGTGATACGTTATATCAAGTTACACAGTATATCCTATTGTATGCCCTACATTTCTTTCTTCGTGTAGAATCCATGTATATTCCGTATAATCGCTCTGAATCCCATATGTGGGACCATCTCCGAGTTTTTGCAGAGAAGTGATATTTTATTCTTCTGCGTCTGTGTTTCCTGTGCAATAGGGCGTATCATTACATCACTTATGGAATGTCTGTGGAAAGCTTGTTTTTCAGTTCATCACTGCATGCGCTTCATAATATTTATATCATGGGTTCAAATCTCAGCTCATGCCGTTATAATTACAACTACTTTCGTTTTCGTCGAAATGCGGGCATTTGATTGGTCGACAGGCTACCGCGTGACATGCGTCTATCAGTGCATAGACTTTGCAGTAGACGAGTCACATCGCGTAGTGACACTTTAACCGTCTATAACCGTCGCCCCACACGACGTCCCCGGATGACGCGAAAGCGCGGAAACGAGAATTCCATTAGAATTTCAGTGAAAAAACAACTCGAAAACTCAATGCTAGAAACATTTGAACAAGTAGTTGATGTCTATATTGCTTGTTTCTGCCTCTTACGGACACTGTACAATACTTATGTCTGTTCATTTCAGCTGTATTCATGTTTTTGTAACCCTCGACTGAACACTAAAAGTTTGTGCCGCGTTTTTCATTTGTCCAATTTTCGAAAAAGCGTCTATGACAACGTGTATAGTTACTGCTGTGAACACAACTTATCATGAATCAGGCTGATCAACATGGCAAATTTTATTGGAAATAAATAAAATGTGTTACCCGATTACAACCCTTTTAACACTTTTCAGCTTCATAACAATGCTGATGACATTAATTTTGCCACGAGTACATTAGATATGATCAGGGCATTTGTTTACAAATTACATCGGTCATCGGGCTGGAGTCTGGACTGGTCTGGAGTTAATAATTTTACCGGAGATCGCGGATTCGACTCTGTGTGTGTTGATAATTATTGGGTTGTTAATGAGTCATTTTAAACGTAAATCGTAGCCAAACAAGTAATTCTTTTTATCATGAATAGTTCATTGCTGAAAATTGAAGTTGAAGTGCAAATATTTATTTTCTGAAAGTTTGCTTGGCGAAGTTGCTCGTTGACAATTTCGGCCACTTTATTTTCGGCCCATCAACCAAATTCCGAGATCGTCCAACGGAAAATCATGTTTTGGCAATTAATTTTCTGAGATGGATTAACAGTAGACAGTTGAAAATAAAGTGTTAAAGTTGTAATTATAAGCCATCAACGTCGTTTTTCGGTTGATCTATGAGTGTATAGACCGATCAGTAGACGAATAACATACTTAGTATAATCCGCTTCACTGATTAGTTAAACATGGCATATATAACTCGTGTGCTCAACCAGTCCTCATTGAGGTACAATAACTGAATATATCGCCAAGTCATTAACTATCCCGACCCCTGTAATATTGTCTGGTCATACAGTATCCTGAAACAAAAATGATAAACAAGAAGTTAATAATAATCGAGAACGCTCTTTATTTTCTATACAAATTTTGGACGACCGAAGCATGGACGCTCTTTATAAGAGGTGATCATTGGCATCTTTGCTAAAGGCTGACGAACTTTCAACGTGGTTAAAGATACCCTGTCAGATTGGACACCATGAAACCATAATCTTAATATATAAATGCGAATGTCTGTGTGTGTGTGTTCCCTATACACTTTGTGGTTTCTCGACCGATCGCCTCGAAATTTGGTATCTAGGCGTAACTTGACCCGGGGAAGGACATGAGCTTGCTACTGTTTGCGCCAGACGTCGCGTTTTGGTGTTACGGGGTCATTTTAATCCGTAACCATGTATTCATTATTATCGTGACGTCATAGTTAAACTTTCAGTACAGAGGGCAATTACGCCGCTTCCGCGCATAAGTCAATTCGTTCAGCAACACATTAGCGGACATAATTAATTGCTCTTGCACTTTTTCGTCTATTTAGTAATGCCGCCGGAAAAGAAAAAAAACTTGGCTCGCATTTCACAAAAACCGAGGCGGAATCGGGCGACCAGACAGCGGGAAACCCCAGAGCAGCAGCGTAATAGTGTTTTTTTTTTACATTTTCGGCAACTTTTATTCGAATTGTCGTTACTCAACTGAATAACATGTGTTTTTAATTCACCACAGGAGTTCACCTTCTGTCAAATGTATTTTAAAATAAACACGCGGGTGGATTTGTGTGTTCTTACATGAAGTAGCCTATGTTTATTTGTTAAAATCTCTATTTTTCCCGAGCATCGCCGGGTCCATCCTCTAGTTAATTAATATGTACGCTTTTTTGTGCATAGAACGTCGCTTATAAAGAGCGTTCATGCTTCCGTCTTCCAAAGTAGTTGATATACATATGGCTTAGTGTGTGGATTTTTCGTGAAGTCTGTGCTAAATACGTGTTCGGTTGTCAATTTAAAATATTTTTCATTTCTCTTTTGCACGGTAAGCTTAAAATTGGCTCCGGAACTTTTGTCAAACTTGGTGTCAAAGCGGAGCGTGAATCTTTAAACATTCCCTTTTAAAAGTCTAGTTCTGGCCATCAAAACTTCATATTAATGGGCGCATGAGCCTGATATATTTATTTTCTGGGGAACCGATTGTGTTTTATGATGTCAAATACAATAGGACATAGAATACTAATAGTTGAAAAACAAACATCAAATATAAGACAAAATTGTATTTAAATTATATGAAGCTATATATATACTTATTCTGGTTCTGTCTGTGTGATGCTTTATTTGTGCCAAATGTGTGTGCTGAAGGTACACAATTGCAAACATATGGTTAATTACCGAGTACAATCGATATTATAGGAATTAAATCTGATAAGGACGTAATTTGATCAGCATCAAATTCAAACTTACTCTCTGTTGGGGCATTGGTACCTGCAGGCGGTTTCCCCGGGTGGTGTATAAGTTGAAGACAACCGTTTAGCAAATTTGTTTAAAAAGATGTGTCATAATTGAGTACATGTATATTGGACATTTTGGAAAGCAAAAATTACTTTAAAACATTTAAATTTTTCTTTAACATTTGAAGTAAATATGACACAAAAATCAATACAAGCCAACGTGTTATGTCGAAAATATAACTTGGTAAGTGGTAACATGAATATTTACAATTCAGCATTTGCATTTCAACACTTTAAAAATTAAAACTCATGAGTTCTTTGTCGATCTACTCACAAACTTTAAATTTAATATAAGCGGCAAATGTTCATTACTGGTGGATTTATACGCAGCTACATGTATGTACTTACTTTTATTTTGGTTTGAACCCTTGAAATAGCTCCGGAATTTTACCGTGATTTGTATTGTTAGGAACCTTATGGCAACCCGAATACAACACGATGAGTATCTATGTCGCATTACCACGACTGGTTCCTTGCAATGCCGACAATAATGAATGTGACTCATTGAAGCGAACATCTGGTCCCAATCAAAATTGTTTTATCATGGTATTGGTCTGGCAGAAAATTATAAACACTAGCGATCTTAAAACGTCTCTGTTCAAAAACGCGTTATGTATTTATATACCACAAACAACAAGTGCAAATAGGCCTAAATCTTTGTCTAAGTAACCTTATTATCGCACATATATTTTTAAAGTTAAAATAAATATGTATTTGTATTAATTTTGACTTTACAATCATGATCGGATTTTAAGCTGCAGTGCTGTACTGCTGAATATTACGAATGTAACCGTTTAAAACATGTCAAGTGTTTTTGATTATAAACACTAGTGATTTTATATCTTAGTTATAAACACATAATGAGTATATATAAAAACACTACCGATTTTGATAAAAACATGTGACACGTTTATATATCATATTTTTAACAGGGTAGTTATAGCGATATTCTCAAACTTGACACTGCGTTGGCTCAGATAACTATGGAATCGATTGATGCCGAAACGGGATTTGTCGTGCCTCCGAATCTCACCACCGGTGTATTCACACATTTCACAGTAGACAATATTGACATAAATGATTCCTCTTTGGACAGAAAGAACATATTCCACGCGACACAGGTTGCTGCATGACACCGTGGCCCACCACGAGAAATGTCATTCAAGTTTTCTCTGCCAACAAAAACTACGATTGAAATTCCCAGTTCAATGGATGAGCTCCCAAACCTCAATTCTACTGAAGCTCGGAGTAAGCCTTTGTTTGATTCTCCTGTTGATCCAGATTGGTTCAAACCGACAGAAAATATTCACAATCGAGCCGCAATAGCAACTGCGTCCGAGCTTGCCTTCATTACATGGTGCCATGGAGCCGAGCTTCCATTAGGTTGGAGCACTTTCAATCATAATTCCACGAAAGATGACCATGCACGTACAATTGTAGGCTATATGCCAATAATTCAAGCCCCAGCGCATGAAATTTATACGTTCAACTCAGTTATCCAAAGGTGTCTGTATGTTGCTTCAAAACTAGGTCATAAATATTTAATTTTGACAGTCGATCAAGCATTGTACTTGAAGCTGATGTATTTGAAATGGTCTATTCCAGAATACAGGACAATCATGATCCCACGCTTAGGGGTACTTCATATAACAATGAACTTCCGGAAAGTGATTGGACGGCATATTGCTGGGTCTGGTATGTCTGACATATGGATCATCACAAACTTGCTAGGTCGGGGGGCAGCTGAGAGTGTTTTGTCTGACAAGAATTATTACAAGGGAATGAGGGTCCATGAGATGACACATCAAGCTATATGGAGAATGTTTATACCAGATTTCCTAGCGTTTGTACAAGATGAGGCACCGGCTATTCACATATATCGCCTCTGGAAAGGGTATGGACGATGTTTCCCACTTTGCTGAGATATTTTCTCCAGTGATGTCGGAAGCGTGTTGGCCAGGTTTGGTATTCACCTATCTGATAATCCCAACGCTGCTTTCTGGTGGAACTACATGGGTTTAGTCTCGATACTTTTGATGTCCACTAAATCAATTCGCACGGGAGATTGGGATATTTATTTGTATGCAGTTGCTTGCATGCTGCCATGTTTTTTCTCGATACGACCATACCAACTACGCAATGTGGTGTTCCGTTTATTTAGCGGAAATATGACAGTTGCCATCTGAGGTATTGCCAGAATTCCAAAACGGTAATTTCATTGTTAAAGGATCTGATGGAGCATTTGTACAAGCCGATCTTGATCAAGAATGGCTAAACGCAATTGGCAAGCGTAGTGGTGGTATAGTTTGGATAACAAAAACAAAGAGTGCTCTGACCAGGTGGACACTCTCTTACAATATGCGCACTCAACTGTTCTCCGACACTGTGGAAATGCTCGGCGTAAATGTGGACAGTACTGTCATTCACAAAGAGAACAGCAAAGCCCGAAGAATTTGTGAAACCATTTATGAGGATTCATTATTTGACTGTTTGCGAAGATTGTTCACACCAACTGACACATCGGACGACCGACCTGCTCTTCAAAATATATTTACGAAAGATATTGCAACACACGAAGTGGAGACATCAGTTCTGAATGCCCAAGTCTTGGTCAAGACAAACTGGATGATTTTATTGAACAAAGGCGTATGAGCATCGACAAAGAAATCATTCCAGATGACCCAGCAAAGGTAGAATTTCACGATGTCTTATCAAAGGACAATGCTCTGACATTTGCTTCACTAAATATTGTGAAATGCACGAGTGCCAATATAGCGAAACAGGCTGCTGTGAAGGCAGATCGCAATGTATTACATCGTCTTGTAGTTGCCCTTCATGCCGACGGGGCAGTCAACTCGCAAAATGTTTTATAATGTGAACTCATGCCTTTGTCTAAGATCATCTGTGACTCATGGGAACTGAGACAGTGTTGCCAGATGTTGGGGTTAAATTGGTTTCTTTAGCAAAGAGGCATTTTTAAGGTTATTAAAATGCTTGCTTCAGTATCTTGGCGAGTAATTTGGGTGTCGATGATAATTGATCGATACTTTCTGCCAACTGCTTAACTACCATATTGTTTTCACACAATTGTTCCTGCATTGCCAACATTAACTGATCAGTTTTGTCGCCAGCGGAGGTGATGGTGTTGACCTCATGCTTGCGAGATGGAACACAACGCTCGCATGATAACAGGTATTCAGAAGCTGACTTTCTTCAAGAAGGAATTCCAGTAGGGTTTCAAATTTTACACGACCCTTTTCTGACTTCCATTTTCGTTTTTTGAGAGTCCATTCTCTCTTCTGTATAGTGGGCATAAGACGCTAAACACTGTTCATCACAGTAGCATTGTCCATATCACATTCCAAGTCGGCCTGTTGTACATCGAGCCAACATCTCTCCACTGTGTTCACAAGCTCGATAAATCTCTCATGATTGTCATCGTCTACTTCCTGCAGAGCTTTAATATAATTAATTACCACATCAGTTAAAACTTATGGTTCGCCATATTTTTTCATCAAGTCTCTTTATCATCTTTTGATAACAATAGTCAGTGAGCGCTTCTCCATTCAGGCAACTCTTTAATGAATATGGTCTTCTCCAAACAATGGCAGCATGCGCCTTTTAAAGTCTCTCAAAAAACCAGGATATGTTCTAATATTGCCAGCAAAATGTGGAGCATCAAGCTTCTTGGTCCTAAACGCCTGAATTGATTCAACAATCTTTCGTTTATCATCAATGGGCGCAATTTCTGTCTGCCTTCTTCTCACAACACACTCAATGTCACATAATTGTTTGTACATCCTGTCCACATCGAATGTGAGTTCCTGGATTTTCTCACCACTTTCCTTTGGATCTAACAGATGCATGTACACGTCATTTTTCTCGTCGAAATTAGCGTATGCATCTTCCAGTTGATCAAATAGTTTTCCGGCTATACCAAGGTCTTTGTCTGAAAGAGAATCTTGCAACCGGTTGAACATTCGAGTGAATTTTCGTTTTGATGTTGAACCTTCTCGCTTCGATCTCTCGATTACATCAATTTCCGCCTCAATCATGTCTGTAGCTGTAGTATCCCTTGTGTTAAAATGTTCCCGAGTAAATCTAACCACACCAATGTTCTAACATGCTTTAACCCTTTACCCAACAAACCGGCCAAAAATGGCCAAATAAAGCTGCAACAGCCTAAATTATCTTGGGTCTGTCTCAATAAAACCATACAAATATGGATATCATTGGAACCGGCTCATTGACCACATTGTGATAGTTACAGTTATGCCCTGTGCCAATGCATTCTCTTATATATGCGAGTCGACCATAGGTCGCCTCGCATATTTATGAGAATGCATTGGCCTAAAAAAAATCTTTTTTTAACACTTTTTACCATTTTTCTTACATTCTTTAACAATTTTATAATTTTTAATGTGTTAAGCCAATGCATTCTCTTATATATGCGAGGCGACCTATGGTCGGCTCGCATATATAAGAGAATGCATTGGCACAGGGCCCTTCTGTTGGGTAAAGGGTTAATGAAGTTGTGAGCATAATGCAAAAAGAGGCATTGAAGTAATTAAAAATACAACTCTGAATACTGTGCTTGGGTCCCAAACACAAAACGGCCCTAAATTTGCACTATATGAAACAGAAAAGAGCGTTCCGTGGTAGACTGTTCCTGATATGGTAGCAATAAAGAGCGTTTGTCTGACTTCTGGCGAAAAGTTGAAAACGGCTGAAAAATGGCTGTGACTTTCGCACGTGTTTTTCAGAGCATATGAAGCCGGTATATCAATAGTTTGTTTATGTATCGACCTATCGCATCCGTCGCTCCAAAAAATTGGAGGTTCGAATAAGCCATGTCCGTTTAAGTTTGGGCATAAATAATTTGTATCACTTTACTGTGATCAAGCTGAGAAAATTGTGAAAAATTTCGAAGTTAGTCATTGCATGCTCGATATGAATTTCAGTTTTATATTCAAAGTATAATCCGAATCTACTGCTATCGCGTAATCATCACAGTGCAGGGATGGCTATCAGCCTTCTGTCTGTTAAAGTACATGTACTGCGTAGTTTCTTTGTCTCTGATATTTGAACAACGTGGTGTCGTTTGGCGAACGCGACTGGATCCAATTATGTGAGTCGGGTGCTTTGTCCCAGAACCGCGGACTCATATTAGGCCCTAAGCGGCATTTAGCCGTCAGAATGTCCGCTGTTTTAACATATCGATTAGGGTGGTGTAAAACATTTACAGGGCAACATGGTCAAACAATGACATCGTTATCGACAACAACGACAACAACGATGTTGTCACGCGCATGGAATATATAGGGGGCTATTTGTCTCACATCAATCGGATGAGGCTAATAACATGAATAAGATGTCTTTAAGATGTGTTTAATGTATGCCCCGGATTGTATGCCCAATTTGGCTGAGTTGAACAGATTGGTGAGATAATACAAACACGCTGAGTGACGTTTATGAACGTCAGCTGTCAAAAATTGGCGCCAATACAAATGGCGGGAAATATTGATAATATATATGTTACCCAGACTCCCGAATTCCTGGAAATGTACCATATGTCGGAGATGCTAGTTCAGGAAGGATTATATGATGGTAAAATATTTAAAGCTTTGGAACCATTTGATTAAACCAAAACAAAATTATAATTCAAGAAAATCACACCAGGTAAAATTTAACACAAAACATTTGGCGTTGGATTTGTTAATAAAAATATGTTATATTTAATCTGAATTCACCATTTATCAGTTCTAAAGGAAAACTTGGAACTGATAAGCAATCCTCGTGAAAACTATGTTGCTTGGTCATCAGATCGTGCTCAATTTTCAACATACCTCTCGATTTACCGATTATCAAACCGTCTATGCTGCTGCTAGGAAAGGAAATTCAAGGAAAACACACAATCCCATGGGCTCAGCCGCATATGGATCATCAGTCAATTTACGCTTGGCAATATACTCTTTAATTGCTGATTATTCTAGCCTTTTCCTATTGATGCGATTCCAATGACATGTGGTGTAAATAAGACGATTAGAGAAGAGGTATATTTTCAGTGTTTTCGGGATTACGTTTGGACATCTGACCAAAGTGTGATGTCTGATGATGTCACTTGGCTGTGTCTTTCCTCTGCCTATACATACAAGAAGCTGATTGCCCTTTTGTTGATTTTGCAATTAGCCCCAACAGATGCAATTGTTATATTGATGTGATTCTTCAAAAACAAATCTTCGCAATTGCTGCTAAGGGTGTCTTGGTTGATATCATATCAGACTTCCAATGCCTCTGGTCCATAACCGCATGCTGCAATATTTCTCCATCCTTTGGCTCCGGGTTTATTTTGGTTTCTGATACTGTTCTGATACTGGTTTTCAGATCTCTCTCTCTCTCTCTCTCTCTCTCTCTCTCTCTCTCTCTCTCTTCTCTTCTCTTCTCTTCTCTTCTCTTCTCTTCTCTTCTCTTCTCTTCTCTTCTCTTCTCTTCTCTTCTCTTCTCTTCTCTTCTCTTCTCTTCTCTTCTCTTCTCTTCTCTCCTCTCCTCTCCTCTCCTCTCTCTATCCTCTCCTCTCCTCTCCTCTCCTCTCCTCTCCTTTCCTCTCCTCTCCTCTCCTCTCCTCTCCTCTCCTCTCCTCTCCTCTCCTCTCTTCTCTTCTCTTCTCTTCTCTTCTCTTCTCCTCTCTTCTCCTCTCTTCTCCTCTCTTCTCCGCTCTTCTCATCTCCTCTCCTCTCCTCTCCTCTCCTCTCCTCTCATCTCATCTCATCTCCTCTCCTCTCCTCTCCTCTCCTCTCCTCTCCTCTCCTCTCTCTCTCACCCCTCTCCTCTCTCCTCTCTCTCTCTCCTCTTCTCTTCTCTTCTCTTCTCATTCTCTCTCTTCTCTTCTCTTCTCTCCTCTCATCTCCTCTCCTATCCTCATCTCCTCTCCTCTCCTCTCATCTCCTCTCCTCTCCTCTTCTCTCCCTCTCTCTGTGTGTGTGTGTGTGTGTGTGTGTGTGAGAGAGAGGGAGGGTGTGTGTGTGTGTGCTTATGTGATAAATTGTAATGTTGTCCTTTATCCGTTCCAAAACTCTTCGTCCAAGTTAAGGTGCCTACAACGTTACAATATTTCATCGCAGATCTGCTCCATAACACGTGGCATGCAAAGAGCTTCTATTTGCCCAGTTAAAAACGTGTTCGAATGAACATCCAATTGCCGGCAAGGTTTACATTGCTGTTTGCAATCAGATCATTATATTTCTGGGCCATTATGTGAAGAATTTTGTGAAAGTCGTTCTTCAAATCTTTATTTTGTAGGGCATCATATCCATCACTGTCATCATCTCGTCCTCTGAGAACTATAACGTTGTAAGTCCATTTCTCGATTTTCCGAGAAAATTGAGTTAGAACTTTTGGTAGGCTAGTTTCCGTATACGTATATAAACAGTTCGTACATATTGGAAAATGCGACAATGTAAAGGATCACAGCCATATCTACTCTGATTGGGAAATTTCATAAGCAGTTTTTCACGCGATTGCGTATAGATGACGAAAATATGTTTGGAGATACGACATTTTGCGTATAATCATCGCCGGGCTTCTGGATCATATGTATACATGTAATGTCGAAGGAGATACGCCACTGTTGCATAGTATATCTCTGCGTGAAATACTGTCTAATGTTATGATACTGTTGTCTGTTAATGTTGCATTCAGGGTTCCAAACCCCGTGTTACAACAAAAACATGCAAGAAGTAATTTATAATCGCTATTGGCTCTGTTCCGCTGAAGGAATGTGAATTATTTTAGCACTGTGTCGATGTAAACCGATGCAATTTTGTTCGAAAAAAATGCGATCATTAATGCTGCCAATCTAACTAAATCGCCGAAACATGAAATAAGCGTTTACGAAAACCTATATAGGCCTAAAAGATGCCGTCTTTCGGGTCTTGGTTTCATTGCTAACATACAAAATGAATAATACCGAGTTTCGCAACAAAATGCCTGGAACCTTGATTATATTTATAAATAAAGAAACATAGCGTCGATAACAAAAAATATATAAGTAATACACAACGGATCCAATGTGGTTATGGGTTTTGACTGCCTACACATTCAGAAGACTTTCTATGAATCCCCTCGGGGTTCATGATGTTTGTTGATTTGCTCGCTATCCAAATCCCGTGACCTCTTTGAACTCTCCATTCATTTTGCAATAAAATGTAGACCCGTTTTATGTTATAAAACGCAGCCATCTGTGCTCCCCGAAGAACTTTGATGAAGCAATCGCTTCTATCAGAATAGAATATGAATTAAAGAATTAAAGAATTGATTGCACAGATGGAAATTGTCCGAAGTTAGCGTCCACATATCGATCCGGTGAGAATCAAAAGGTGAACTTATTCAGTATAATCATGTCATAGTTGTGATCACATATGTAATAGTTAGTGCACTTAAAGCGATTTGATACCTTCGCAATAGTCTGAAAAAATGAAAAAAACATATTTTGTTCTTATATTCATTGCCCCAATTTGGAATTTTTTGCGATTCTAGTCATTGTTTATAAACAATCCCTGGATTGTTTTGAACTGGATATCGTTTACTCACAAACAATGATTATAAAATGTCAGCATCAGATTATGGTACCTTGAACAATACAAGTAATCAATCTCAGTACAAGGTATGCCTATATCGTCATGTTCTTCCCATGTAAGTACAACCTTTAACCCTCAGACCAATCGCGAATTAAGGCCTCACGTCGCTTTGATTTATGATTGAAAAGTATATAACTCAAAAATGCTTTATGGTATTTGTAATACAATTATCAAATGAACAAATGTTAATAGTTAATAGTTTAGCACAAGCACCGACCAGGAAGTTGAAAATCATCAACTCAATAGCATCGATGTGTTGTGGTAGCTGATTGTAATACAGTTGCTCGAAGAAGTGCATGCGGGAATGGATTATTAATACAATATTATTTAAAAACGGAAAACTGTTATTATAACTTCACCAAACAGGGAAAATAGAACACAATTATATATCAAACTTGGACTCTCAAAAAACATCTAGTCAAACAGAAACACAATGACTGGTAATCACGATTAACAATGAGATCGGGACAAGCCTATAAACTTGGACTCGAAGCCCAGTTATATTAACGAAAATAGTTTCGAAATCGGTATAAAATATAATACGTTTTGTGACATTGGGCTTATAATGTTGAACAGATGCGCTAATTATGCACAATATCACAAACTCGATAAAAACATTAGAAAATTATATACGCAATTTAGTGAACCACAAAGCGAGTTATGCTCTAGAACATCAAATGTTCTTTAACTGGAAAACCAAAATGAATGCGATGGTTGAACCATGCGGTATGTCAAATACTTTTCGATTGTCCAATTTCAATTTCCTCGTCAGACATGGGATTTGACTTATTTGGTTTGTTTCCATTCCCATTCGTTGGTTGTTTATGTTTCGCTTCTATGGTTCGTCTCGTTGTTATACGACAGTAATATTTTGACCCATAACAGTTGTGCCGTACTTGTGGCCATGCAGGGATGGCGATTAATGCTATATATTATTCCACGCATCTATTTACCAAACAGAAAAGAGGAACATAGTTTAAGTCGGTGTTTGAAAATCAAACGTAATTTCAGCGATTCGCGTTTCGTCCCGTCTATATTTCCTGATATTGTATGCGACATGGTCGGAATAAACTGTATTTCCAACTTGCAGATCCGTGTAACAACATTAACTGTGGAGCTCATGGCAGCTGTAGTGGGGGAACGTGTACGTGTACTGACGGATGGACTGGAAGTAACTGTGAAATAGGTGAGTATCCGATCATAAGCAAGTCGCATTTTATCCGTTCTTTCCTAACCAGTATTAACTTTGCCTTGAATGACAACTACGTTGCAGTGTAGACAACTTGTCTTAATATTGTTGCCTGGGCGGCGACGTGAAGACGGCCACTTAAGTAACGTCATCGCCCGGATTTTGTATGTACATCGCACTATATATGATTATGCTTGTCCTGTGTACATACATTATACAATAAACATTCATTCATTCATATGTGAGGGCGGTTGGGGTGGAACACTATCTGACAGCTTGTCCAAGTTTCCTTCGACGTAAACCAGGTAGTGAAATCGGCTGGGATTATGTTGTTTTACGCCAAACCCGTGTATATGTCTTCATAGAGTTGTTGACCAGCTCACATAAAATCCCGAGTTAGTAATCAAATGTCACTATTGTGACAGTAAACCGGCTTACGCTGTAAAAACATTTATTATGTTTGCTCTGATCTCCATAGGAGCTATGAACTGAAAATAGTAATGGAATGCGAACAAAATATTTGATCACATTTTAAACACGAACTAATTTTACCTCTGTCATTTGACATGCACAAACGTTATATGTGGTGATCATGGGATCTGCGTGTAAGCACGTACCAATATACTAACATGTGGACCGCAAATTGTTGTGAAATAGGTTAATATCCGGTCATATGCAAGTGTCGTATCTCCGGTGCTGTGACACGATGGTAAAATGAGAACCGTGGGTTTGAGTTTTACCTCGTGACACGACAAACGAGTGCAATAACGTCAAAGCGTTCACACAACTGCGATGTTCTATGTGTATTAAACACTCAACAGATTACAATTTGTACTATACTGAACTCTAGATCGATATTGCCTTATTTACTTGAACAAAGTTGTGATTTGTGTCGATCGTACCTGTACCTCAAAATTTATTGATGACATATTATGTCACAGTTGACGCCGTCTGTTTATATTAGCCAGGGAGCCATTCCAATGATAGGTCTTCAAAAGTGAGATCGCTAAACATTCTGCGTAGAGAAAAATGATGACCTATAATTTCAAACTAGATTGGTTGTCAATTCTGAAATGACATTAAAATGTCACATGAAGGTCAAGTCCTGAATAATTACATTTCATCATTTCGGCTCCCTGACTATATTGTGTTTTGCATTATTTCGAAAAAATAGACCAATAAACTATATGTGCAATAAACTATATGGCCAATTCGCAGATCCATGCAGCAACATTAACTGCGGGGCTCATGGTAGCTGTAGTGGAGGAATGTGCACGTGTACTGGCGGGTGGACTGGAAATTTCTGTGAAATATGTGAGTATCCGATCACGCACAAGTCTCCTTTTTTCCGTTTCGTAACCCGTACTGCGTCCATACGTACATACGCTAATTACCGAACTTCATGGGTGACCTACATAGGTTTAATTCATACTGTATTTAGCAATGCCTACCAGGTGTCGACGTGTGACCCAATTATCAAACCACAACAAAATCGTAGTAAAATGTACTTTCGCCAATCGGTAAGACCACGGGTGTAAACTGTGATATCGCTTGGTGCATTGGCATGACACCACGTGACGAGTACGAGTCGCATGAACTGCATTTACTTGCGTCAAAATGGCGTCTGATTTATTTATATCTGTGCTACATGATATATTTATAGTTCTGGACACCATTGGCTCACAGTTTTAGGCATGACTGAACCTTTAACTATATTCTAATAGATTGTCTCGAAGTCTAGTGGGAATCGCGTAAGGTTTTCGAGTATTAGAATATATGTTATTTGTAGAGAATTATAGAAGGAACAAGTTAAACGCCCGGGAACAAAGTGATTACTCGTGTTGCTGTTTAACCCTTTCTATACTAAATGGATTCACCTACTCAGTTAAAACAGAGTACTTCGGAATGGTTTATTATTCAGCTGGAGGGGGTTTCATTGGGGGGGGGATGCAACTTGCAATTATAGTCCTCACATCAAGGATTAATTATGTTGTCCAAAGTGGCATATAGACAGTCATCTCCGTGTTATGAGGAATATATCTATTTTGTCCAAAGGAACGTCAGATCAGGGAGGGCCACAAAAATGAATGAACATTTTCAATTTATGTTGCCGATCTAATCTGAAATTCTGTAAAATTTGTAAATTATTAATTAACGATAATATTCCCTGATTAGATTCATTTTTCAGATTTATATGTTCGCTGAGTTGCAATTACAAGGAATAATTACCCATTTAATAGGAAATGTCAATGATTTGGCTGATTCGATTATCGCACGCCGGTGGTTAAAACACTACAAAGCCACCCGTTTTAGTACTAACATTTAGGGAAGATATAGAGAAGCATTTTATGCATACTATGAATGTTGTTTGGATCTAACGTGATGTTCGAGATAGTTGATTCGATGCAAATATAGGAAAGTTGATTCGATATCGGAAAGGCGATTGGGTGTCGAGTTCGATATCAGAAAGGTGATTCAATCTCGACTTCGATTCGATGTCGATATATGAACGGCTATTCCATGTCGGGGATCTATCTATTCGGGGTTAAATCCCCGATTCGCAGGACACTCTACCTTCAAATGAGGAATAAAGATTATTCCTTACATCAACGTTTCCAGGTTCAGTTGGCGTTCGTTTAACGGGAGGTAACTCCACCGAGGGTCTGCTCGAAGTGTTCATCGGAGGGCGCTGGGGTACGGTCTGTGATGACGAATTTTACTCCGCTGATGCCGTCGTTGTGTGCAAGAGTCTCGGTCTGAGGTCAGTTCATTGACAAAATATAGGATAATGTGCAGATCATGCATCGAATCTCTACTCTGGCTACGCCCGTAGCGATCATATTTCACTACTTTAAAACATGATAACTGTTTTATCTTATGCCGGGGAATGTTATAACATTGAAACAATGACACAGATAATGTTTCCTAGTTAGTACATGTTACTTAATTTGTATTTCAAAGTTGGTGAGGTCTCATCTCGAGATTGCATCACCTGATCACTTGTTTTGGGGACTTTTGCGAGCCGATTTCGCTTTCTGACTTTTAACATAAAACATTTCCAAAGGTAATAGTATCGTATATAGTACAGTCATGTTTATCACGAAGTCAGAACTACGAAGTACTCAACGTGCAGAAATTGCCTCACAGCTCTCTAATAATTCCATATAACTCTCATTTTATAAACCACGCTGATTTGCATAATTGTTGTTTTTAATTTGCAATTAAAACACGCTGTGTATAAATTGTATGTTATCACGGGGATACATCCGTTATAAGATGTAATGCTCCTATTGGATCTTTTTAAATCAATAACGCATACCGTGCATGGAACAAATAAATAAACATTATCATGCAGTTGGTATTTACTGCAGACAATTTCACACACGATGCACATACGGTTACACACACGTTTCTGAACTAAACTAGAAGGTTCTAAGCCACTCTTTATTGTATATCAATTGACAATTTCTTTCAGCTATACCACCTCACAAGAATATCATTTTGTTGCGTAACAGTCTGTAACAGTTGTCAATTTCTTTTGAACCACTAAAACTTGTTAGTTTCACATTATAGCGTTCTCAAAATTAACACGACTATACGCTCATTTAAAAAGAAACCGAACATTTCGCCGCATAGCTATACTCTACTTCGAAATTGCCACCGATTCCCACCATGCGACTAACAAACTGACCGGAAAATAGCTGCGCAAATGATGGATGTGTTAATTGATCCAAAATATGAAGTTTTATTTTATACAAAGGGAGGATTCCAACATAAAATTAACTCTTCGAACTGGATTAAAGAATATACGAGCGTACTTACGTGTAAGCCTGCCATTGAGGAGGTGCATGTGTACTCCTTTGTCATATAACAAAACAGTTTTCAACCTTGTTTTCGTGAGACAGGGGTTTGTCGCTGCTCTCGAGCGGGCGACAAATCCCCGTGTCTCACTCAAGTGCGGGCGACAACTGTATAATGTCTCCTCAGCCAAAATGACTGGATGCTTAATATATGAACCAGCCTATTCTCGTGGAAATAAGCACAGTGTGGGCTTATTTTAGAACTGCGCGAAATAAGCTCATATTGGCATTATTTGATAACTCAAATACGCTCAGTATGGGCCTAAACGATTATTATTAAAACAGCCCTATGTGGGACTATTTCAATAGAAAATAAGCCCGGATTGTGCTTATTTTCACGAGAAAAGGCTGGAAAATAACAAGAATAAATCAACTCACCTTGTCACGAGTTAGCAGATGTACGCTCTTTATAATGGGTTTTCATTGTACCTCGCGCCATCCAACGGAGAAACTGCTATAAGTCCTCTCTATATGGGCTATTTATCAGAATATGTCCAATATGAACCTATTTGCACGAGAATATGTTGCATGAATAGGGTCCGCAATGGCCCATTTTTTTTACTTGCGAAATGTTTTGTCAAATGAAAATATTGTTTTGCCTTATTATGTCAGAAGTTACAAAATAATATCGGGCGGAAATTATTATTGGGAAATTGATTCTTACAGTCGAGAAGAACTGCTGGTCATTCCGTTATTTTAAATATTTACGCCCACAGAAAATATACTGTATATTACGCCTGAGGCGGCAGAGTTTCAAGAAAAACAGATGGCGTCTATCGACTCCATATGAATCCATACCCCCCCCACAAGACTTCATTTGGGGTCGATGTCAATCAATGTGAACCTAATATCCCCCATCTCATGCCAGTAGATCTTCATTTCCATTGTCAATCTAGTAGGCCAGCATGATAAATCAACCCGCCTACAAAATATCCCATAGTCCGTGTATAATTGTTGTACACGCCAACTCATTTCATTACGCGCGCCGCGTGTATACTGTCCTAGAGATTCTAGATAGCTATGGTTCGCTGGGTGTTTTATTTATAGATAATGGGAATTTCCGGGAGGATTAAAAGTCGAAATGTGAACCGGAGGCCGAGTCCGGTAAAAGGTGTAGTTGGGAATTTCAATTTCGTTTATTGTCCTTTACATTATTATGTCAATGATGTTGATTTTTGGTTTGTGACAAGCTATGTCAATTACAAATAAAAGAAATGAAAAAGATAATTTGTAAGTCTTATATTTCAACTTTTATAGACAGTTTTCGTTCTGCAGCCCACTGGGGGTTGTGGTCGGAGACGGCCGAGTCGACCGCCCATTCGTTAATTAGGTGCTGGTTGTTTTGTTATTTTAACGGAATTCTGAGTTGGTCATTCGCGAAACCAATATATTTTATATTCTATCTATAATTACAATCATGGGTATATAATATATGATATTGAGCGCGTTACCATTTCTGACATTGGTTTTCTTGTATTGCACTGTTTATATAGGAGCAACAGGAAGACGACCACCTGTAGGTCATGCTGCTCAGGTACAGTAAGGTAATTTTGTTTGATGTTTTGTCAATGTTTCATTTATTATTGTGAAACAAACATAGTATTATTATTATTATATTAACTTGTGGGCAGCTCTACAGAAAGGGGATTAGTTGTGTGTAAACATAACAACCATCATACTAAAGGATCATACCTCCCTTAATTAAATCCGATTAACTATCTGCAAAATTTACTACAAAATAGGTTAAGCTACATGGGGGTGACACGCGTGCACGAGCTGTGCCATTCACGTTAATTGTGGGCGTGACCAGAGCTATTATGGTGGCTTCTCTTTTGTGGTGTGGGTCATTGTGTAATTTGAGTGCATTTTCTCCTCTCTCTCTTAAAAAGGATTTGAATCAGCTGGTCGCCGAACAACCACAACCCCCCTTAATCGCGGTTTTAATTAGACATTCGATGTGTAGATAACTGTATTGTTTAAATTTAATTGACATCTACAGAGGATATAGCACTCATTACCAGATGATGTGTGCATTGTTATAATTCTGAAAAGTTCTTTCTCCCATAAGCCTTCATTGATTTTATTCGTGGTTCTTCAAAAAACAATTTAGTTCTGTATACACTATTAACATATTTGGTGTTCCTATCTCTGAAGTATTACTCCCACTTCAGTATTTATAGCATTTTGCAATTAGTTTCCAACAATAGCTAAGGCCATTGTCAAATTTATTTGGGGCGGAAGCGCACGTTAAGCGCACATTGTATACGAATGTGTCGCGATTACGTCATTACAAAATTCCAATAATACTTAATGATATTTCAAACTGAAAGAACTAAGTTAGTGATATTAGGTTAATATATTGACTAAAATGAAATTATAAAAAATTATCTCACTTCTAACATTATTACACAGTATAAATACGTATATGCCGATCACTAAGATCTATAATTCGCGAAAAAAAATTGTGATCATCAATAACCTATCTTAACTATGTTTGCTATATATTCTACAAATCATCATGCAAATAGATTAATATTGAGCCTAAGTATTCACATAGGTTCATATTGGACTTATTTGATTCTGAAATAAGCCCATAGTGGACTTATACCTGGGGGGGGGATCTTATGAAACATTCCACGCACAGGGCTGGTGTGGTGTGTTGTCTGTAGCCCAGAAAACCCCTATTTGTTCGGTGCTTGCAAATGTTTTCCTGACAGTTTTTTCCTAATTATTTATAAACAATAAGACTTTTCTATTGTTTCGTAGACTAAATAACACCCTTTTGGTATGAGGTTGAATATATAATATAGATGTATTTTGCAACTCTGGAGTGCTTCAATTTGCCTTAGATTGAACCGAGGTCTCAAGTCTCAAGTATCTTTGGGACCGTTCGCCATAACATGGACAATAGCATCAGTTTTAGGGAATAATTTATAATTAACTGGATAAAAATTTAGATACAATAAATATAAATAATATATAAAACTTTAATTGTATAATATCATGTTAACATAGAATGAACACGAGATCAGTTGTCGTGATAATACTAAATATGTTCCACTCAATAGTGACCCAATTGATGCATATTCATACGTATGATATAAGTGTGCGATGGCTTATGTCATCAGTGATCGATTTTATTGCAGAATATAACAGGGCAGAATAATCTGTCTAAATATGCACCCACTGGCTATCAAAATAGGGGACGGTGGTAAAATACATGCAATAATAACATAAATGATATTAGTAGTACAATCACATTTGCGGGCACAATGGTTTTATGCTAATGCAAATAATTGTTACAATCGAGCTCGAAATCATCAAAGGTGAGCCACTCAAGTGAGTCAGGCCTTTAAACTAAAATTGAATTGTAAATTAGCAAAGTGAAATCTCGGTCATATACGCTGTCAAATATTATATCGGCTACATGGGGAGAAATAACTACCTGCATCAGATAGTTTTTCACTGATAGATTTGTATACATTAATCAGGATTAAGGCTAAATGTTTCAATTATCAGCATACACACGTTATAGCAGGTTTTTTTTCAGACCCCCACCCCTCCGCGCTTATACCCGTTATTCCATTTTATGGCGCGGGCCACAGTGAAAACACACTATAAAGACAGTGAATCGGGTTAGCCGATTTAGGTTCATACAGAGTGTAATTTTGTTTTCTTCAAATAATGAATACCGATATGACCTTATTTGTTGTTTTTGAAATACGTTCAATATGAGCTTATTCTCAGGAGAACAGGCTCATATATTGGTACTGATATATTAACAATGTCGTTTCCGAACTAACGACCTGGGGGTTGGCACTTTGGTACATACATGTCTATGCTGAAGACCGATATCCCGCATTTACCGCGTAAATAGCGATGCGTATGTTTTCTGGGAACAGCACCCGTGCAGGACTCATGTTTCCGTAACACCCTGATTCATATACAGTAAACCATGTTTGTGTTGTAATATAAATATTACACACAACTATAGGTTAGAAGGAACTAAATAAGTAGAATTACGTCCCTTTCATTTTTACACCCAATCTCGAATACGAGTTAAAAAAATTCTAGCACGCGATTGGCGTATAATATTTCAATAATATTTACAAATTTAAAAGATATAATACATATGACATGTATAAATGTGGTTTTCCCTAGTCTGAAATGCGTTCGTGTCCAAAAAATTGACGGGAAAATAAGGCAGGGTATTTGTTTTCATCAGCAGTTCAAATTTTGTGCAAAAAGTGGGGTAGTGTGGAAAACGCGTGTTGTAAAATTGAAAAAGGCGTGGTCAGGATAGTAGTCATACCTGGCAAAAGATGCGCGAAGGGTTGGGTATATAGGTAGTACCCACCACCCCATCCCGCCACCCATAGTATATTATGCGCCGCAGGCTCTCGTATATAGGTAGTACCCACACACCACCCCATCCCGCCACCCATAGTATCTTATGCGCCGCAGGCGCTCGTATATAGGTAGAACCTTATATGTACCTATATGCGAGCGCCTGCGGCGCATAAGATACTATGGGTGGCGGGATGGGGTGGTGGGTGGGTACTACCTATATACGAGCGCCTGTAGCGCATAAAATACTATAGGTGGCGGGATGGGGCGGTGGGTGCTTACTACCTACAAACGAGCGCCTGCGGCGCATAAGATACTATCGGTGGCGGGATGGGGTGGTGGGTGGGTACTACCTATATACGAGCGCCTGCGGCGCATAAGATACTATGGGTGGCGGGATGGGGTGGTGGTGGGTACTACCTATATACGAGCGCCTGCGGCGCATAAGATACTATGGGTGGCGGGATGGGGTAGTGGGTACTACCTATATACGAGCGCCTGCGGCGCATAAGATACTATGGGTGGCGGGATGGGGTGGTGGGTGGGTACTACCTATATACGAGTGCATGCGGCGCATAAGATACTATGGGTGGCGGGATGGGTTGGTGGGAGGGTACTACCTATATACGAGCGCCTGCGGCGCATAAGATACTATGGGTGGTGGGATGGGGTGGTGGGTGGGTACTACCTATATACGAAGAAATTTACGATTTCGTATGTAGCAAATTTAGTGGGCGGGGCCAAACATTAACACTGAAGCCTATGGAAAACATTTGGTTCCTTCTAACCTATATATTTCCTCACAGGCGGCATTGTTAACCGGTCCTACTAAAAGCCGACCGCACCCGACGCAGGGTCCGAGCGATTTGTATCCATCCGGATCAGGATCTTTTGTCTCGAGTTATTTCTGGATTTCAGTTGCTCTTCTCTTCCTATGAACGGAAGGACTTGGCCATTTTTGGCTTATGCGCCTGTATTTTGTCTACACTGCAAGTACCGGACTCGAATGGGGAAATATATGTAGCCATGATAACTACAAAACACGATGACAATGTTTCAATAATACTACTACACAATAGATTTGTCTCGGAATATCACCCCCGTAGGCCATATAAAATAAGGTGTTTGTTTCTCCGACACCTTTTTCAAAGTGACGAGGGAGGCAGGGGGGGGTGAAAAAAATTGCACATATAGGGCCCAAACAGTTTTTTTCCGACCCCGAGGGACCCACCACCCCATTTGTGCAAAAAAAAACAAATTCCTCCAAAATTTTGGGCACCCACCCCCCCCCCCCCCTTTCTCATGTTTTTATAAAATGTTCAGAGTTTTTTTTAGCCGTTCTTCAATGACTGTGTTAACTGCCTTTCAATCCCATTCCACTGTCCTTTTTTGGTGCAAACTCTTGCTGTGTATCATTAAGACTCAAGCAATAACATGCTTAATTGGTAAACACATATCACAAAAACAAAAAATAATCTGTATTTCCAGGTGTTTTCTGGTGTTTTCAGTATCTAACAACAATAATAAAGCATTGTGTAGGTACACTATATGTCACAAATCGCCCTAGACCCCATTATAGCCTTAATATATTGAGTGTGTTGTGTCTGACAGAGAACACTGGCCAGTGCAAATAGTGGTAAACAGGTCAGGGGTTCCACAATTATTTGTGCATGACCAAAGAACTCTTTAGTCTTATCCACCGGGTGGGGTGGGGGAGGGGAATTGTTTTTGGTTAGGTATACGCATATATATGTATATTTGAGTCTCCCATATATAAGAGAATGCACTGGCTCACAAGATCAAGGTAATAATTGTTAAGCCAATGCATTCTCTTATATAGTTGAGGCACCCTATGTGCAACTCACATATATAAAAGAATGCATTGACACAGAGTTTTCGCAAAATTTCAAAATATATACATAGTTGTAGTGTAACTTGTACAGATCATTTAGATGACTCTATAACCATAATGCCAATTTTAATAATATTACATACCGGTATATCTAGTGAATCCATTTTTGGCTCACAACATGATTGCTTTTGACTAACCATATCAGTAAAGGCAAATAGAATGTGTGGGCCTAAACGTTATCAAATGTTCAAGAACTGTTGAGTTTTAGTGGAGCTTCAGTTGGTATGGATTTTAAATATTTGTATGTACATTTGTGCACTAGAGTCTGCAGTATAGTCTCAGTCAGATTTTATTCTTTATTTTACTTTTAGTTTGAACTTTGAAGACATTGAAGAATGTCATTTCTCAATACATCTGAATACACATTATTTCAGTTCATCTATTTGTAAGTGATAACAGTATACAATTAGTATTTTAGTTTAGTCTTGTTGAGCAGTAAAGCTCCAAGATGAAGTTTGGACATTCAATGAGAATAGCGTCATCTTCAGTTGGGATTGTCTGAGCAGTAAACAGTAATGGTCATTCATCATAACCAATTCAGTTTTATTTGTATAATTGTTGAAAATTAACATTACCTTCAATCATTCAAGATGAGAAATAACCAGAGGGAATGAATTTTATTACATGCCAGAACAAGGCAGTATTTCAGACATTAGAAATTTATGAGATACCCTTTTCAATTCCATGTTATGCAACAATGAGGTTAATGATATCTAGTCATCATTGAGTATTCACCATGTAGTATCCAATTTGTGATACAGTTTTTTTAATTTTTTTTACTTTTATTCAGGTAATACAACTGGGTAATATATTAATTTTGTTACTAAATATTTCTTCCGTTGATCATAAGTTTCCTGAACGCTATTACGGTGGTCCACTGTGAAGTGTGTCTGGATCCTGTGAAATCCAGAATGTTGCTAAATCTGAGGCTAAAGAGTCACTATAGCTGCCAATATTGTCCTATACCAACAAGCATGGCACTAACATGCTGACAAACTACATTACATGGTATGTACTTGTAAATTGTTTGAAAAAAACCCATTTTGGAAAACATTTACAAGCACGATTTTTTCGCCCTCTGAACCACCCACCCACCCCGGCCCTATATACGGAATTTTTTCGCAGACCCCCCCCCCCTGAGGGAGGCAGTATTATTTGTATTATGTATGGCCACCTTTAACCACGAGGGAGGCATATATTTATTTTTAATTTATTATTGGCGAAAATGTTAAAGAGAAAACCCTCAGTCATTAATTACCAGGAGTGTATCTGAAATAAGACTTTTTTATCAATTGAATTATCTTTTATTGGGTCAAAACATGCAAAACCGAACTGTCACCAGTATATAAGAATTCGAAATATCTCCCTAATAGTTCAGTAACGCTCCGAACGGCTAAAAGCATCACAAACTTTGTCTAACACTTCGGTTTTCATCGTTCCAACTCGTAATGTTAGTGTAACCTCGGTCGCCTATTTAAGCCTACTTGTATTTTCTGCCGCATTTTCAGTTTTATTTAGAAATAACAGTTGCATTGACCATTTACCAAATGGCAATTTACATATGACCAACGCCATTTCCCCACCCAAAACAACGTTGATCCATTTATTGCACAAAAATATCATTTGATTTGCAATAATGTGTGTTATTAGTCTTTTTGTAATTTTGAGAAGTGGTGAGGGATAGATCTTTATCACACTAGATCAAAACATCATTTCTGTAACTGATTTTTAGGACGATAGGCACCGAATGAGCCCCACTGCGCTTGTGCAGTGGTTTCGTACACACCAAATCGTATATCCCAGTTATGACTAGCTTTGGTAGAAGAATAACTGAATTATTTAATCTTACTAGACATATGTGTATACAAACAACCATTGCATAATACCAAATTCGAATAACTACAATTCTAATTGGAGCCTCTCCGGTGAAACAACACTGGAATTCAACGAAAAACAAGGCGTTCCTATTCCTAATCCACTATCCATTTGAAAATTAATATGCGCTGCCGGGTGAGGACGAGAAACGTGTATAAAAAAGGGGGGGGGTAATTTCATATTTTCAAATGTATCCTACCAAATATATGTATGTATATCTATAACCGTCAATATTTGATATAATTATTTCTATTTCTAACTGAATCATGCAGAACTGACAGGTCGTCCGATTTTTCTCATGGCGGAAGGCCATAATTTCTTGTTTATTTTATTCTTAAATTATGACATAATATGATACTCAGGTTGTATGAGGTAAGTTGATTTTGTCCAAATCTTCGGTCGGAAAAAAACACGAAATTGGGTGAGTTATCAACGGCTTTCAGTGTATCGTTTGACAGTGATACTTACAGAAATAACTTCATAGTTAAGTTTGTGATATTGAGGGGTATATATATGGTTCAGATTTCTGACAACATTATATCACTAAATGTCATGTTTATTTGATAAAATCCTATGTCATTCCTTGTATACAAATAATATTATTTATGATCAAACATTATTTTATATGGTACCATCCGTTTGCATGAAATTTGTTGGTGTCAATTTATCAAGCTTTTCTTTTTATGATGTATATGTTAAATGTTACATTAAAATATTTTATATGGTATCATCCATAAGCATGCAATTTGTTGGTGTCAATTTATCAAGATTTTATGCTTTATATGTTAAAAGTACATTAGTCGCTAAAATTATACACGTTACTCAAGCACACATGGTAGGCTATGAACTAAAGCAGTATTGTTATAAATGCTTAAATTTCAAGTTGTGGGCGGGGCTGATGTGACTGACTCACCCTAGCTCCCATTGCCACCAGCGTTTCTGCCCTCTGCTCATCTTTAAACAAGTGTAAGCTAGATTTAGTATTGAATAGTGATGCTAACAGTTTGGGCACAGACAAATGACTTAACACTAACTTTTGTCATGTTAAATAAATAAAAAATATCAGTAAATCCTGTTGATATCTTGAGTCACAGGAGTTTGATCAATAACTAATCAAATTAATTGATAATTATTTCGCACATCCATAATGGCTATTAATGCCATAGCCAGTTTCCATGGCATGGCTGTCCTGGCTCCCACCAAAATACTTTTAAAATATTTATGAAAATAGTCACACGTTTGTTTCATCAAGATTGTGGCCCATATGGGCACGGTGTACATTCTGTTACCAGCTAAATAATATTGCAGTTAACCAAAGTGATCGCATACCACTATTAATTACAGGATGATGATGTCAGATTGGTGTATGTTGACATTGGTTGTGTATCATGTTTTGCAATTCGCAATTATAGCTACTATATAGCTATTTTAGCTACATTTGACTATCGTAAAACAATATTTTACCAATTTGCATTGCATGCATGCATTACTGCGATCTGTTGCAGGTGAGGGGTATTCTGTTGTTACAACTTATGAAATCACTACCAATGACATTTAGGTTGCACCAGCTTGCGAAATATCATAGAAGCATAGCTAAGCACAATTGTTTAGATATTGGTTATGCTATGTGGTATGGGAATCAGATCCATCCATATATGATCTATTCTTCTATTTAAGTACAGTTGTCAGGAAAAGTAACAATATTGGAATATTTTGTTAATTTTACATGAACATGGCAAACAATATTAATTTACTAAGAGTATAATCAAATCATGTTCTTGTATATTTAAATGATTGTTTGTTGGATTGTGTTATCTCTCTTCAACCAGATTCACCCATCATCAATAGCCATATGTAACTACAATAGCTGTGCGTTTTAGAGTGAATATTAACTGAATTTGCAGGAAGCTATTCATTGGTCAAGCAACGCGTCGCTCTCTGCGCATTTGTTCGATTTCTCCCGTTTGAAATAATTTTAACAATGAGAGTCTTTAGACCGTAAGTTGATTGAAATGAAACAAAGTCTAATTTTATTTAGACTTCTTTAAGTTCCCTGTAAAAACTTTACTGATGGGATATGATATCTACGGGCGTTAGCCAGAGTAGCTTCATGGCATGATCTACGTCAACGTATATTAGCGACAACAGATTCTGAACGCATGACTGATCGGCGCGAATTCACAGCGTTAGTGCGGCTCCGAATTGTACACAGTGATAGCTGGTCGATATTAAACAGGGAACATACAAAACACATACGCAAAATACCGTGTATTTTTTAAATCACATTTACTCCATCACCTTCTATGATACGGCGAAATACGCTTGCCAATATAAACCCTAAGATGGCGTAATAATGTAGCTAAATTTGAGGTTTCAAAACCGCCACGGGCTTTAGTTAAGAGTTCCTTTATAGCCTATAGAATAAAATTATCCGTTGGATTGGAAATTTCTTAAGTGATCGTAAGCAAAAAGTTGTGGTGAACGACGCCTCGTCGACATGGAAAAGTGTAACCAGCGGAGTTCCTCAAGGAGAGGTAATTGGCCCAGAATTGTTTCTGGTATATATAAATGATATACCAAAAAAAAATTGCTGCCTCTGCAAGATATTTGCCGACGAAACAAAACTGATTGCCAATCCTGTTACGGACAATATTCAAAATGCTATTGATTCAGTGTGCCAGTGGTCTCTTAGGTGACAGTTACGTTTCAACTCATCAAAAATAAATATTATGCATTACGGCTTCAATAATCCCCAAAAAAAAAAAAATCTATGACAGATACACCAGATTTTTAGAGAAATAACAGTCTCACATTGTGAAAAAGATCTGGGAATTCACATCGATGACCAGTTGAAATTGAAAAACATGTCAGCACCACCATTAGCAAAGCCAATCAGATTCTTGGAATCATATGCAGAACCTTCACGAAACTAAACTCAGAAACATTCACTAGACTTTACTCCTGAATGGTGCGACCAATTATTGATTATGGACATTGCATATGGAGCCCTCATCTGCTTAAACATTCTAGGGCATTAGAAAGTGTGCAGAGGCGAGCGACACGCATGGTTCCGTGGCTACGGAGATATTCTTATGAAGATAGACTCTCTATCCGTAGACTCATGTCCCTTAAGTACAGGCGGTTACGTGGCGACCTAATAGAGGTATACAAAATAAAGAGGGGGCATTACAACATCAAAGATGAAACATATGCGATGCGACATATGAACCGGCCAGAGGCCATTCGTGTAAAATGATGATAGAACACTGTAATAAAGATGTCAGAAAATACTTTTTCACAGAGAATTCGACCAATCTGGAATAGGCTGCCAAATGCGGTCGTTAGTGCTGAGACTTTAAACCACTTCAAGGAATTGTTGGACTACCACTATATTGATATACATTATCAAACAGACTTCCCATAATATGTTATTTTTATGTAATTTTGAAATGCGTAAGCACCGGAACTAAGAGTCGGTCAGACTCGTTCCGTGAAATATATGATGATGATATGATATGCGTACACTCTGGTAACTTAGGTAATAGATATATAACTCACATAATCAACCTCAAAATGCAGTTTCTTTTTTTCTCTGCTAGATTGTATCCTTGAGACCTTTGAATTACATTTAGAGAATCAATCTGATGAGTTAGTATGCAAAAACTGTTGCAACCGCGAGAACATATGACAACGATTATACCAACTGCATATAATCTAAATATAAGGAAATCGTTGTGTTGTGGAAACGTCGATTACGAGAATATCTACTTTGAGCAAGATATATTCTCTATTCACATCAAAAATACCCCAGCGTGGTCTTCCGTGTCATTTCTAAGAATTTCATCGTAGCTAGCTAAAATGTTCCTACAATCTGGTAATTGAAATCAGATATGTAACACTCATATATCCTTCAATAAGCGATGTTGTCATTTTGTGATGTACTGTATTTCTTTACAGTGGTGGTCGCCCGGTGACAGACGCTGGTGTTGTTTACGGTGCGTCGGCATTGATGGACATCGTCATGGATGACGTCGGATGTTCCGGGATTGAATCTGCCATCGAGGAATGTTTTTACAATCCTAGTCACAACTGTGGCCACGATGAAGACGTCGGCGTCAAGTGTGGTAAGAACAACTGATTTAATTTATATACCAGCTATCCGATTATTAACACAAAATACGTCGCTCGTGTTTAAATTCGCAGTGTTATTTTTCGCACTTTGAGTTCGTCGCGCAAATATGTTCATAATCGACCTATAATATTCCCATAGCTTCATATTGGATTATTTTATTCTAAATTAGCCGACAGTGGACTTGTATCCGTTATTCCGTTTTATGACGGCATATTTTAAAGAGCGTACACCTAGTAAGTTATGCGTTGCTTTATTCATGTTATTGTCCCTACATAGTGCACTTTTAAAGGCCCACTTAATATTCGAGTCACCGATTTTTTTTTTCATTGATATACGGTTTTAATTACAATCTGTGACATAAAATATGATTAAAATACTATAATTCATCACCATCTGGAATGTATGTGTCTCGTAAGGTGGCCATAGAGTAAAAATAGAAAATAGCTTAAATAATAAAATCATTCCCCCTTTGGCTCCCAGAATGCAACAGAATTCAAACTGATGTATATTCAATGGAAGGGGAATAACTATATCTAAATATATAGAGTTATTCCCCTTCCATTGAAAATAATTGACTTTGTGCATAAACTTGATCACAGAACAGTTTCTCAATAAAAGCACCATGTTCACAGTTTATTACATCGAATAAGTTTAAAATACAATGTTTTGGAGCTTACTCTTTCAAATGCTATATAAGATGGCATATATTTTATATAATGTGCACTGGGGGTTCGAAAATTAAGTGGGCCTTTAATAAGATATTTTGAGTCGATACTGTGACTAAAGCACTCATTTCAGTTCTACGCCGATTATGAACATAAAATGCATCCTATTATAAGCCGATAACGTGCTGATTTTCGGGAGAACCGGCTGAGTTCGTGCACCCTGATAAAATTAAATCCAATTACCGTTTTAACCCTTCCGATTCAATTACCACGATACAAATATACAGCGCAGAGGAGGTAACTGTTAATTTAGTTGTGTTGATTTGTAATTATATAGCACATGGTCCAAGCATCATTACGGTACATGTGGCGCACCACTGGCATGGAATCGAACTAAGTATACAGTTATGTCAACGACACCCTATAATGAAAAATATTGATGCTCTAATGAACAAAATAGACATTCTCGATGAATAGTCAATGTATTTGTGAACAGCGGTCCTACCTCCGGAACCGGATGAACTAAATTCAACAGGGTGACATGGTTTACCTGATTTATTGTCCGTTCAATTGTCTATTTGGCACTTTAGATATTAACCGAGAGAACCCTTGATCAGGACAATGACAACCGTCTTGTTGATGAACCAATAAGTTATCAATCTGTATTATACTGGGTTTGGCAATGACCGATTGTTTCAAACAATCTTGTTATCACAATTACTCCACAATTAACAATGTCAATAACATAGTTTTACTCGATTCAAAGCGATATAACCTCAATTAATATTATAAACATAGGTTACAATATCAAGATACCTTTTGGAGTTATCGGCTATACATGGAAATTCTGAATATGTATATTTATATTTTCACAATAATTTGGACACATATTGGTATTGGATGATGTTTATGCTAGTTATTTATGTGAATATAGTTGATTATTTAGAGAATTAATTTGTTTGCATGTTTGCAAAGAGATTTATGGATATTAATAATTAATGACATGAACTATGTCGGGGTATTCGGTTTGGTGGTTTCTTGAGGCCCAACATTCCATTCCTATTTTTGTATACTCCTTGGGGTATCACGTACCTGTGCCATTTAATATGACAAATCAAAACGGACTACCTATACGTTTTGTGGGTTATTTTGAAATTATTATCTTTGCTGCGGCAATGTTGAAAGTCTTGTTGAAATTCACGGACCCGTATTTTTATTATAAACGGTCAAAAATAGTTCAAATTATTGTAAAAACAGCCCGTTTCTGAGTGTTGGTCATTTGACGTATTTTTTTGTTGTCACCTGTTCATGTTTTCAGAATAGCGGGTTAAAATTAGTATTTATGAAGTATTGTTCTATCAGGTAATTACCATGAAACAGGACATAAACATAGAAAGTATGCAAGTCAGAACCATGGACCTGGCTAGTGGCTATTGAATTTGTTAACGGCATCAAATGAGCGTTCGCCATTAAATAGCCATGATACCATAAATGAAATTTATATATGAGAACATGACCAGCTTAGTTGTAATATTTTCACAACGACATTCGGATGACTGTTTCGATCGGGATGTAATGCTTCCATGAAAAATTGTATATAGTGTTGTGTTGTTTGTTCAAAATAACAAGTTATATTATTATTCCAATTCATAATTTGCATTAATTGGTAATAATTGTGTTGTTGGCTTCGACCAATATAAGATAAGATATATCTGAGTATTTGAGTCCAAGGGAACCATGCCTGTAGAAGTTGGTCAGTGAGTCATATGCATGGACTACTCTATACGTATGATGAACAAACAGAGGGTGTCCTGTCACCTGTTTCAAACGTTACCATTGGCAACACGTGCCACTTAAGTGACCAACTCAATCGATTTGTTACATGGTGATATCCGAATTGGAATAAAGTTGTGTTCAACTTAGTAATGCTTTCTGTGGCAGGATTGGCATACTTATGTCATTAAGAACGAATCCATCAGAATATATATAAATACATGTTTAGTAGTATGTTCTGTTGGTGTTTCGCAAGAAACGACAGGCATTTTATGGATTTTAATATTTTGACAGACCAGCATCATGAGGGGGAGAACATTGCATTGCTGTTTAGACATGTTCATGACAATATTTTGTCGCTTCCTTATTTTCAGGACTCTATGGCGTTCGTCTATACGGAGGAAGCTCGTCTGAGGGACTGGTGGAAGTTAACATAGGGGGACAGTGGGGAACCGTCTGTGATAACTCATTCGGTAACATTGACGCCGCCGTGGTCTGCAGGAACCTCGGCCTCAGGTTAGATTGCAATCACATCTTTAGACTGTATGCATATGTGGACCAATTCCCATCACGGTAATGGACTAATATCTGCCATATTTTAATGATGGATGGAGAATGTTTTACCGATAATGAGATTTAGTGTGAACAATCGCCTGCTGTCATTTCCAATCTCGAGACGAAAACAAGTACACATATATATATATGTTTGGTTTCTTAATCAAGTTTTGAGAGAAGAATTACAAAATGCAATATCATGTATATAATTTGATACGACATCTGCAACAAATACTGGAACAGGTCATTGTATGCAATATGGGACTCTTTTAGTGCTATGTATTATTTAATGAGAAATTATATATACTTGCATACAATGTAATATTATTACACGGAGAGTCACCCCGTGTGGGCCTGGGGTAGAATATGCATACCGCCCACTGCGAGGGATAATAATCCCCTAATGATGCACCCTACAGTGTTTCATATTACATTTCTGTTTTTTATGTATGTTGTTTCTTTTGTGTCATGTCTCTTTGCATTTCGTCTTCGCGACTGTTCAATGTTTCAATCTTGAAATGTTCACGTCTGTCTCACTGTCTGGAGGTATCGGGGTGATGCTATATGCAGTGGCTAAACGGGTCACCGCTACTTAAAAGTATTTGGTCCGATCATAATTCGAAGGGTAGTCCGATGCGGTTGTTGGGCTAGCTGGTACTCTTATGCAATTAACATCTATTGCACAGACACCGGTGTTGATTAATCCTCACAAGACATTGAACAGTAGCAGAGCAGTTGAGAACTCGCGATATATCTGATTCTTCTGAGTAAGCCATATTGGCTGATTTAGCAGACGTCCGTAGACTAACAAATACAGTTGATGGACACAACTTTCCTTTCAATAGTTATCTTCTGACATTCAGTCGGTGCGAACATCCACCGTCATTGAAGGTCGGGGATATGAAGGTGGATTTGAGCACATATGTTCCACACCCATTGCGATGTTTTAAATGACAGGAATGACAGAAACCATATGTGGACGATGTTTTATTTCTGGTCATGAGCATAAGGATTGTACAAATTAAAAACAAATTAAACTGTCGAGGTTCACATGCTGCAATGGATCGTTCGTGTCCCATTTGGGACTACGAATTCAAGATTCAACGATTTAAAGCTGAGAAGCATCTGTCATTTATAGATGCTAAGAAAATAGTTGGTCCTCGACATTCCAAAAAAGTGTGCTGAAGCCAACACTCAGACACAGAGCAAAACCAATCTCGTCAGTATATCACTAGCAACACAAGTTGAGGCGACTGACATTATTCCTGTGCCAAAACCTGTAGCGCAGGTAATGGATACAGCTTCTGCTGTTGAAACATTTCCTCCGAAACAATCTATGCAAGTTTATCCAATTTTTACCAAACAAAACTAGCCTGTTGTTACAAAACAAAACTCGCCAAAGTCACCCCAACGCTTTGACTCTCAGAAAGAAAGAGAAATCTTTGAGATTTCAAAGTTTGACCAGATGCTTGATGAGAAATGATTAAAGACAAAACACAGTATTTGTGGATTGAAGGTGTCGGTTGGGTGAAAGATGACATTCTGCCTCACACACCCGACCGTCAGCTTGACGCACTGATAAAGGATTATGCAAAATCTTGTCAATGCAAAATCTTGTCAATGCAACATTTGATTTTAAAAACTACTGTACATATTTCAATGTACAACCTTGGTAATTTTATTTTATTTATATGCCATTATGTATTATTGTACTAATGTTTGCGTATTATATTATGCTTGACACACTAGTCACTTATATTCCTGAATCCAATCGGAATAATTTCATCTTGAGTGCCTTTATTTGTACATATCTCACTGTTGCAATCTAATATTCAATCTGATATATCAACACAGTTGCTTCGCTGCGATTTCTTTTTGTTCTGTTCTCGGTCGTGATATGGCTCAAATGGCTAAAGCGACGTTAAACCTTAGATCAATCATGGACAGTCGTCTGAAATACAGACTAATAATGTAGTTAGACTGCGTCGTGGATATCCATCTTCGACATTTAAATTGAACTTGCAGAACAGCTGTACCTGCCTCAGCTCGGTTTCAATTTGGAAATAGAAAATAAAGATGTCATGTTTGGCACCATAAAACAACAATATGTATGTGTTCTATGCCATGAGCCCATTAACAGGATGGTTGATGGCCATATGAAGGCTTACACAAGAGGAAGATTTTACACATTTAAATTTTTTATCAGTCTGTTCTTAGCCTAGTGCAAAAATACAAATGATCGTCTCTTATGAAAGGCATAAATATAATAAATAGCGTTATGAAAGATAATAAATGGCGTTCTCAAATATACTTTTTGTTGTATTGCTTTCGGCGTATTGCTTATGGATGATGCTGTGTATTTTAAAGATACATATATGCAACATATCTTCATGCAAAGAGGTTCATATTGGACGTAAGTATTCACATATGTTCATATTGGGCGGATTTGATTATGAAATACATGTACGCCCATAGTGAGCGTATATACCCGTTATTCCGTTGAATGGCGCTGAAAACACATTATAAAGAGCGTGATTCTGGTAGGCAATGTCGGTGAAAACAGGTGGATTAAACAGTTCCAACACGGGAATAGTCCCACATTGGAATATTTTAAGTGCCAGACGCACGGTTTGCCAAAATGTCCAGGTAACTCAAAATAGATTTTCTCAAAATCTGTCAGGAATTTCTGTGTGAAACTTGGTACAAGCTATTACTGTGACACAATATTTAAGATCCATCGAAACATGGGATATTATGCCCTTATTTACTTCAATTTTTATGGTATTAACAATAGTTAAAATTTCACTGTTTTCAGGTACCAAAAAAAGAGATGCTATTATATCTTAAAATCATGGGGGCAGGAAACTTATTTATTCTTGATTCATGAAATTTAATTATAATTTTCATTTAGAAAGGTAAATTTCAATTTCTATATTTGAGAATTTATTTTCATGTCATACCTGTTAATCAATGAACGATTGGGATGTAACTCAACATTATGATACAAATAAAGCTTCCTCAAATAGAGCCAAGGCAATAAGCTATTTGGTGATTGAGAATTGTGTAAAATTATTAATTATTCTAGCAGTTCTTGGCACCAAAAAGGACAACAACAAAAAACAATCTTTCAACCTCTCAAATATAATAAAATCCTTTGTTTTGTCGTCTCTTGATAATTGCTCAGATTCTATGTAAAATGAAAATGATGATAATAGATCCAGAGAAATTATTTCTTGAAAATCTCTTGCCATATTTGTCTGGATATCTGCAAAACGTGCGTATCCCCCTTAAAAACGCATTTATGTCCATATAGAGTGTTTATTGAGGTTGAATAATGCCAATATAAGCGTATTATGTTCATTAAAATACGCCCGTTGTGTGCTTATTTTCACGAGAACGTGCTGATATATGATATATACGGATGTTGCCTTGGGGAAATTCTGCATTATTTGTTGTCAAATTGGACCGTGGATCTTTAAACGTGAGTGCTGTCCGAAAACATGTTCCTGTGTAAATAAGAACTGGTATGTACAGTAACTCAGATATTGCTAAGATTTCGTTTGCTGTGGATTTTTTAAAATCACTATGCTATACCACAACGTGTTCAGCTTATTTGATGGTATTAAGATTGAATTTAATTTGGAAATCGCTTCACAACTCATAGAAACCACCAAAACCCGTTACGCGACTAATTAATACACTTACCAAATACGCGGATCATATCAGGTTGACCTACGGTTGTGCGCGCCATAAATCTGCGCATAATGGATAATAATTACATGCACTTCATTCACATCAGTATTTTTCCATTGGTTTTCAAAAATACAAATGCATGTAGTATGATAATTAAATTAGGGCGGACGTGATCGTTGAGTGTATGAATTTCGTCACGGCAACACGTCGCAGCAATGTCATTATAAAGTTCCCAATATTTAGCGATATTTCTAACTCAAAATGCACAATTAGTAAAGGATCAGTTAGTACGGTGAATCACAAACTGTTCGTAGATCGTATCGCGATGTATAAGTTTTGATTCAGCATTATGTCTTTAAACTTTGTAGTTACATTAGGAAACCGATATTATCCCTCAATCATACCTGTTTCTCCATCGCTGAAACAACTTATGGCGACCAGATGTGTTATACGCCTTTCCTTACTAACTGAATACTGAGCTACGCTTGAGGTTCACTCGGTTCTATAAGTCATACCAACACAAACGACGCAAAAAGTTACAGAGAAGATATGGATACTGGTGATCAGCTTATATGCTCCTCTGAAAAAAAGATAGGCGAATGACCTTCGAGAGTGAATCTTTTAGACCGGAGGTGATATATTGCTGCAAAGGTGCAAACATGCTTTGTAAATAGCTGTTGTCGTAATATCGAATGTATTTCAGCCTTTGTGTCAAAACTATTGAACTGTCAGAAGTATATACACTTATAACGTATGAAATGAATTTGAATATCTGAATACCTTTTTCAAAGTGTTCTAAACAATAGATATTCCCAATCGTACTCACAAACAAATGAATTATTACATTGTATGAGACCAGATCTGACTATAAGAGACGTGGGCATTCTATATCTGTATAGCGTCCACATTAGTTTTGTGACATGGGTTGATAAATGTTGTCCCTTCATCCAATGCTGCGTGCACGATTCGTCATATATATTCCAGTCAATAAGTGTCTTTGTGAAGAACGAATAAATGAACTTCATTCTGTTCGCCATTGTTTGTCTTGCGTGCAACCAAATGTTAATTATATCTCCCTCCAATTTTATATAACACTAGCAGGTTAGCCCGCCACTGGCGTGGTTCGTCTCATGGCTTTGTTCGAAAAAGCAATTGCAACAGAAATCGTCTAAATCCGCCAGTTTTACCAGATTTGGCCTTGAATTGATCATTTTCAAGGTCAAGGTCAGGTCGTGGTCACAATTTAACCCGTCCATGACACTTCCCGCACCAAAGCACCCCTAGGTAGCAAGTTTGAGCTCAATCTGTTCGAGTCAATAAAGGACACACACACATATATATCACGTGTGGGTACCCGTTTGAAGGTGAAGATCACCTCGGGCAGAAAAAACTGACCCGACGAATATCTCCCCTGTTCCCAGGAAGCCCTAAGTACGTAAGAATCCCACAACACGCTCATGTCTGGATACAGTCAGGTTAAAACTCTTTATCAACGACACTGCGGATACGAACGCTCTTTAACTATCAACGCGATTAACCCCACAGTGCCAAGGACGGTCATTTTTGTGACTGAGAGTGGAGAACGGGTGCTCGGACCTTCTCCAAAATGGCACGACGACCATTCCCGTGTGTTTTTACACTTAGATAGGAATTTTGGTCTCGATCGGTTCAGTATATACACAGATACACACACACATATATATACATAGTTCTCAAAATATATAGTAGACTAGCAGGTTAGCCCGCCACTGGCGGAAATCGTCAGAAACATGACAATTTTTAATTTAATTTTTTGTTTTTCAATGAGTTAATTGTGCCTTTTTAATTTACTGGCTTTTTAAATAAAAAAGTTTAATTAATTTTTTAATTTAATTTTTTGTTTTTCATTAATTTTTTGTTTTTCAATTTGACCCGATTTGACCTTGAATTGATCATTTTCAAGGTCAAGGTCAGGTCGGGGTCACAATTTAACCCAGAAGCGAGTTCCATTTCAAGCGATAACATAAACAAAAGCCGTATGCGAAAGCCGAAGGGAATAAAGAGCGTTAACCGGTTAACGAACCCAAATATGGAAGATATAAGGAGCGTTTAGCGTTATTCCGTTAAGCACTCCCGGCCAATGACGATGACTGGGGAGTGGATAAGGGTGAAGGAGTCGTCGCACGGGCTCGCGAATGATCCGATGACATTTCCCGTGACTTTTTACCCTTATATAGGAAGTTTGACCTCAATCGGTCGAGCCGTTTTCGAGTTTATAAAGGACACATATATATACGGAAGTCTCAAATTATATAGTAGACTAGCAGGTTAGCCCGCCACTGGCGTGGTTGGTCAGAAACATGACAATTTTAATTTTTGAATTTAAATTATTATTTGGTTTTTTTAAATTAATTTTTGGTTTTTCAATATTTTACCCGATTTGACCTTGAATTGATAATTTTCAAGGTCAAAGTCAGGTCGGGGTCACAATTTAACCCGCTCATGACACTTCCCGTAGGTAGCACATGCACACATCTATCTACTATATTAGGTGAAAATCACCTAGGGCGGAAAAACTGACCCGATCCGCGTTCATAGGAAGCCCTAAGTACGTAAGAATCACACAACACGCATATATACAATTTGTGGGTACCCGTTTCAAGGTGAACATCACCTAGGGCGGAAAAAGTTACCCGATCCGCGTTCCTAGGAAGCCCTGAGTATGTAAGAATCACACAACACGCTCATGTCTGTATAATGACGCAATGTAGACAGTGCCGTTCGCGGTGATTTTGATGATTGGGAGTGGAGAAAGGGTGCTCAGAGCTTCTCCAAAGCGCGACAACTACGGTGTCCGTGGGATTTTACCCTTAGATAGGAAGTTTGAACTCAATCGAGCATGCGGAGAGCACTCAAAATATTGTTCCCGTATATCTCTGCGTTGTGTTGAATTGCAAACAAACGCTCTTTTTATAGCGACGCGTCATATACAACGCTCATTAAATTATCACTTGATTAACCACCGCAGTGCCGTTCGCGTTGATTTTGATGATTGGGAGTGGAGAAAGGGTGCTCAGAGCTTCTCCAAAACGCGACAACTACGGTGTCCGTGGGATTTTACCCTTATATACGAAGTTTGAGCTCGATCCAACCAGTCGTTTTCGATTCTATGAAGTACCCACACATATACACACATATATACATATATATATATACGGAAGTCTCAAAATATACCGTAGACTAGCAGGTTAGCCCGCCACCGGCGGCTTTTGTACGAAACATGACATTTTAATATTATTTTAATGTTTTTTAAATGTAATATATTTTTTTTATGAATTTTTTTCCGAAACAACAGAAACATGACATTTTTTTAATTATTTTTTTTTTATTTATATATTTTTTTTAATTTTAACATGACATTTTAATGTTTTTTAAATGTAATATATTTGTTTTCTGATTTTTTTCCGAAACATAACAGAAAGATGACATTTTTTTAATTATTTTGTTTTTATTTATATATTTTTTTAATTTTAATATTAATTTAATGTTTTTTAAATTTAATTTATGTATTTTTTCAATTTTTTAATATTTAATTCTTTTTTATAATTTAATTTTTTTTTTTTATTGTTAAATTATTTTTTTTTCTGGCGGAAAAATCCGATGAATCCCCCTTCCTAGGAACGACTTTCAATGAGTTAATTCATGGTACCCGTCCTAAATATTTCGAGCGATAACGTTTTGTTGAATCCCGTCGTGAAATCTCTCTGCATAATATTTCGAGCGGGTCAATGAAATCCCCCTTCCTAGGAACGACTTTCAATGAGTTAATTCATGGTACCCGTCCTAAACATTTCGAGCGATAACGTGAATCCCGTAACGTTTTGTTGAATTGAAAACATGTCCCCCGTTCCTCGGAACGACAGGCAATCTCTCTGCATAATATTTCGAGCTATTTCGAGCGATAACGTTCACGCTTGATGTCGAATCCGGTATTGCACTGAAAACAAACGCTTCTCTCTCTGCGTAATATTTCGAGCGATAACATTGCATTGAATTGCCCGTCATACAGATAATTAGATAGCGAAAACGACGCTCTTTATATAGAGACTGCGGAAAACTAACGCTCTTTATATATCAACGCTATTAACCCCGAAGTGCCGATTGCGATACGAAATTGTGAGTGTTGGTTTGTAACCGGGATTTCTGAGAAGCATTATGCCTATAACTACCCCCCCCCCTAAGCCCTGACCTAAGTGTCATACATACTATAACAATGATGTTGTAAGAGTATGGCATCCAATAAATATCCCCGCATAGGAAATGCACTCAATTTTCCCGTATAACTCTGCAGATGCTAATAACGTTGAATGGGAAACAGACGCTCTTTATAGCGATGCGTCAAAAACAAACGCTCATTAAATAATCACTTGATTAACCCCCGCCGTGCCTTTGCGGTGATTTGGGAGTGGATAAAGGGTGCTCTGAGCTTCTCAGAAACGCGACCACGGCGGTGTCGGTGGGATTTTACACTTACATACGAAATTTGAGCTCAATCTGCACACGCGTTTTGGATTCTATGAAGTACACATATATACATATATATATACGGAGTTCTCAAAATATATAGTATAGACTAGCAGGTTAGCCCGCCACTGGCGTGGTTGGTCAGAAACATGCCATTTTTTAAATTATTTGTATTCAATGAGTTAATTCTGCCTTTTTAATTTTTTAATTACATTTTTTGTTTTTCAATGAGTTAATTCTGCCGGAAAAACTGACCCGATGAAAATCTCCCCTTCCTATGAACGACAGACATAAGAATCACACAACACGCATTTTTGTTCTTAATGAGTTAATTCTGCCTTTTTAATCAAGAGAAATTATGGTACCCGTCCCTAAAAGAGGTATGATTCGATCAAAATCTCCCCCGTTCCTAGGAACGACAGACATAAGAATCACACGACACGCATTTGTTGTTTTCCAATGAGTTAATTCTGCCTTTTTAATCAAGATAAATGCATTCCGCCGTCCCGGTGCGTTTTGCATCCGTAGTTTCGTACGCATAGGTGACCGTTTAGCAACGCCGATGGCAATAAAGAGCGTTACTCGGTTAACAACGCCAAATTTGGTCAATATACAGAGCGTGACTGCGTTAACTCCCGCAGTGCCGAGGACGGTGATTTTGATGATCGAGAGTGGAGAATGAGTGCTCAGAGCTTCTCCAAAATGCTGTGACGACGATTCCCGTGGGTTTTTACCCTTAGATGGGAAGTTTGAGCTCAATCGATCCAGCCGTTTTAGAGTGTATACAGGACAAATTTACACATATTTTTACGCAGTTATCAAAATATATAGTAGACTAGCAGGTGAACCGACTTCGTCCTGGCTTTGACCTTGAATTGACCATTTTGAAGGTCAAGGTCAGGTCGGAGTCACGATTTGACCCGTCCAAAACACTCCCCGGACAAAATTACCCGTTAGATCATTTGTGGGTACCCGTTTCAAGGTGAAGGTCACCTCGGGCGGAAAAACTGACCCGATGAAAATCTCCCCCATTCCCAGGAACCCCTAAGTACGAACACAGAATCACACAACACGCTCATGTCTGTACACAGACACAACACGCTCATGTCTGGACACATACACGCCCTTTATCAACGACACTGCGGATACGAACGCTCTTTAACTATCACGCGATTAACCCATGAACTACCCATTGCGGTGGCGGGGGGTTGGTGAATGAGTGCTCTGACGTTCTCAGAAGCGGTGCGATGACATTTAATCTGTGATTTTACCCTTAGATAGGAAGTTTGGGCTCAATCCGTCCGACAGTTTTCCCGGCAATAGTTAACAGACAAACAAATAAACAAACAGAAGTCCCAAAATATATATTAGACTAGCAGGTTAGCCCGCCACTGGCGGCATTCGTCCCATGACTTTGTTCGAAAAAGCAATTGCAACAGGTTCCGAGACACTTGTGCTGCATTTGCACAAAATTTCGTCGAAATCAGCAAGTTTTACCCGATTTGACCTTGAATTGACAATTTTGTAGGTAAAGGTCAGGTCCTGGTCATAATTTGACCCGTCCAAAACACTCCCCGGACAAAATTACAGAAATCCGCCAGTTTTACCCCATTTGACCTTGAATTGACCAGTTTTAAGGTCAATGTCACGTCGGGGTCACGATTTGACCCGTCCGTTACACTTTTGGGACAAAAGTACACATAGGTAGCAAGTTTGGGCTCAATCGGTTGAGCCGTTTTCGAGTCTATAAACCCGTCCCGAGTTGACCATTTTTGCTTCCATAGAATTTTTAACAGTGTATCGAAAATAATATTTAAATTTTAACATAGGATTTTGTATTCAAATCGATTTATGTCGATAAAACTCTTATTTTTCAAAATTTCAAGCTGAGACTTCGTGTGTCTGCGTGTAATACTTATATGTTCTTAAAATGACACAGTCCAACACGTAATTATGTTTTAGATGGAAGAAATTAAATTTGTTCGATGCTAAATTTTAACATAGGATTTCCCATTAAAATCGATTTATGTCGATAAAACTCTTATTTTTCAAAATTTTAAGCTTAGAATTGGTGTGTCTGTGTGTAATACTTATATATTCTTAAAATGACAGAGTCCAACACGTAATTATGTTTTTGATGAAAGAAATTAAATTTTTTCGATGTTAAATTTCGAGCGATAACGTTGCATTGAATTGTAAACAAACGCTCTTTTATAGCGACGCGTCATATACAAACGCTCATTAAATTATCACGTGATTACCCCCCGCAGTGCCGTTTTTTGTGACTGAGTTGGAGAACGGGTGCTCTGAGCTTCCCGTGGGTTTTTACCCTTAGATGGGAAGTATGAGCCCAATCGGTCTGGCCGTTTTCGAGTCTATAAAGGACACATATACGGAAGTCTCAAAATATATAGGAGAATGGCAATAACTTGTCAGCCCAATTTGATTTTAGGTCTCACTAGACATTCGGTGTTGAGAGCCCAAATATCCTAGAGCAAATTGGTTCTCAATCGACATATACTATCCACATGTGTTCATTGCTAGCTTTTGGTGTCCGTCCCTCTGTCCGTCCGTGCAGAAAGTTTCCAGATGAGAACTTAATTTTTTAGCTATCGGATCGAAACCAAATTTGGTGTGTGAGTTTATCAGCTCCGATTGCAGGTCAAGTTTGAATATGGGTTCGGTCCGTTATCTTTTTTGCCGGAGTTATGGTCCTTGTCGACTTAGAATTTGCTGATTATTTTGGTTTCCTAATGATCATTTTAGTTGTTGTAATCTGATTGTTTTAAAATTTGGTATGTGGGTTAACCACATGAAGATACAGGTTACGTTTGAATTTGGGTTTAGTCCGCCCATTTGTTCCAGACTTATGGTCCTTGTAAACGTACAGGCCCGATTCGTCATCTCACGTTTAAACCTGGTCTACGTAAACCTCTAGGTTTAAATCGCCGTGAGTCAGCAAAATCCGTGGTCTAAACCTGCGACCGCAGGTCTAAATGACGCATTCGTCCAGCCAGACTAGTGGCTTAGCATTAGTGTCTCTGTATCGTGGAGATAATTAATCGTACTTTCCTAATGCCTAGTTTTATTGATTGCGAAAATCAATAATTACGACCATAATTTGATTGGAAATTTATTAGGCGAGAAGCACACACACCTATTAAGCGTGTGGGGGATAAGTTTTTGTCAATTTCGATATCTTGTTTGCGTTTTATAAGCTTAAACCGGCAACTAAACCATCTAATTCGGCGGTCCGCCGAGGCTAAACTTGAAATGACGAATCCGTCTTTACTTCATCACCATGACGCGAACATTGCGTTAAAAATCTGAAGTGGGGTACCCCACTAGACAAGATAATTAATATTTAGCGTTGAATTAGTCGACCCGCGCGCAATTTATCAGTTGTCTTTGACGAAAATATCCATGGGAGTGCTGCTGTCACGACTTGGGGTATTAGTTGTCAACGGCCGGTTTATATTAACCCCTTAATAAACGATATACATTGTATTGCGATTTTCAATTAGTATAGCCACGACTGCCGAGGCGCCCCACGGACCCGTATGCAGGTATTTTGTATATCTTGCAGTTGCTTGAAGTTGACCAAGTGTGTCCTGTGCTAATCGACTTTCTTTGTCGTTCAAGGCAGGTTTTATTAACCCCTTGAATGCACATATTGGTTACAGCTATATAGTGACGCGCGTTTGTCCAAGTCTGTCTGAGACTGGCCAAGCAGTTCCTCGTCACGGTGTCAGTGGCCGGGAATGATTTATTTTATTTCGTCCAGTTGCGGGACGATAACAGGGTGTATTCTGTGAAAATTGACTGGTTTCATTAACCCCTTCAATACCGATATTAGCCATATGGTGTGGCACGGGCCAATATAGTCATATATGCCTATAACGTAATAGATACAACTACACTAACGCAGGGTGGACCCCCCCTTCGGGGAGATATACAATGGTCAGACCAGAAGCTATAGCCCCCCAATTGGGGGATCGTATCCCATGCGTTAACGTCGCCAAATGGCCGAGAACCCCATGCATCCGTCCACCCAATTCTGATAGTTTTCAACTGATCACCACTACGTGTAGCCTAAATAAAACCATACGAATGGGGAATATATACCCCTACCTATGTTATACCAATTATCAAACTATACTGTCGGATAAAGTTGGTACAGGTTGTCATATATAATGATATATATATGCTAATATTTTACTTTTATGTCGTGAACCCATCAGTTCCCGCTAATCGAAAATTCTACCTAGATCTACAAATTTGGCATGCATATTCTTAATGACAGTATTAAAGGGGCACACAGCATTTAGCATATTGCTATAAACGATAAGAAACGTAAATTCGCCTCAAAATAATACTCCACGTCCCGTGAACAGTCCAATAACTTCAAATGAAGATGAAACATATGACTAAAGCTCATTGTTTTATTGAACAACACCGCAGCACAGTAAACAGTTAACAATAATATACTGTACTTTGTTCACATTGAGGAGACGTTTGATGTTATAGAACGTGCTCAGTTATCCACAATGTCACTGGCCACGGCGGTCGTGATCGAATGTTAAACACATATTATGGACTTGTTCAGGTGTGTTAAACTGTTAAGTTAGTATTGAGGCACTAGGTCAACTGGGGGAATGTACATCGCCGAAAATATTAAACAAATCTACCGTACCACTCCATAGAGAACATCATCTGAACTACTCTCAATTGTAAATATTTACTTCGCGATTCGGGACGCAACTATCGGCGATAAAGTAACGAAAATGATTTAGCCATCGAGAGTCACTGAATTTAATTAATATATAATAATGACGGTTCTTAGTCAGTTTGGATTTAATATTTGTAAAAAATAACTGCTTTGAGCAATATTATCATCCATTTCTACTTGATCACCCTACCGGAGTGTTTCACATCACTTTAAAGGAATTACAGAAGAAATGTTCAAACATGACCAGAGACGCAGTGAACTGTTCAAGACAGTGTGCGTTGATTAGCGGAAACGTGTTAGGCCTGCAACCAAAGGTGTGGTGGTCAGGCCAATCTTATCTAAAGATTATTTTATCTCGTGGCCTAGCTAGTTGACCTTATCGACATGCAGTTGCTACCACATTGTTCTTGTAAGTGGATAATGGTGTATCAGGACCATCTAATAACATTCTGCATAGTCCGTCCGTTGACATCGAAAAGAGCTTGTGATGTTGCGTATCAACTTGGATATATTTCTTCTGTTCGGCGCGCCATAGCGTGACAATGGTTCAGAAGTCACTGCTAAAATAATGTCTGAATTAAAGCAGTTTGTCAGAGCTTGTGGTATATAGTGCATGGGAAATCTCGCCATCCACAGAGTCAATTATCTATTGAGCGTGCAAGCTATGACATGAAAGACATGCCTGTTGCATGGGTGATTGATAACGATACCTCGGACTGCACTATGGTGTACGAAATATGTGAGAGTTCTAACTAGAACGTAGGCATCTTCATCGCTACCCCATGTGACGGTGCCCATTCCATCTGTTGACAGAGGACGCGGAGATCAATGAAACATTTTCGGTGCTATACAGCTGTGGAAAACTGATAATATACGATCGGCTACCATTCTGGTGTGCTTAAAACATAACATGTAATTGCGGTGGATCTAAGAGATGCAAGATCAAGCGATTTCTTTGCTATAAAATATGTGTTCTGTAAAAGTAGATGTCACTCATGTACGAATTATTGAAACAAATTTATGAGTTACCGCATATCATTGTGTATTCTGTGTTACTGTATGTTAAATACCTATAATTTCATAAAAAATGTATATCTTAATCCTTAATATATGTGTATTAAATAGGCATTTGGCACTAAAATTCAGTCAGAAGTTTTAGTCATTTGGTCAAAATGACTGGTTTGACAGATTGACTGCAACATATACAAAATAACAAATTACGCAAATTGTCTAACATGCAAACGGAGTCTCGGGATCATATACCATAATAATGGTTAACCAACTGTTGTTTGATGATCAAGCGCACCGCAGAAGCGACGGATCATTCTGCATATTGATCGGCTTAGAGTGCATGTGACTTTATTTTGTCCACTATAGTAATAAATTTGTAGTCGTCAATGCTTCGCAAATGCTGGACAATTGTCAATCATCGATTCGAAAAGTTCGCTTCGTAGTTGTGTATACTAAATATGGAAATGGTCTTCATCTTGTATGAAATCATCACAACAAAACACGCACTTAAATTTCTCTCTTCTAATGTTACTTGGGACTGAAGATGTTGCTCCTTCTCTATATATATCAGTGAATGGTTACTGATAGTGAATCTGGTGAAAGCTATTCTGTCTTCGATGTGGTTAAAGTCTATATTATTTATTGAAAAGACGATGCTTATTGTATGTATGTTCAAAGAATGTGATGTTTTTCACCATTATTGTGGATCTACGTTTGGTGCCAGATATCTTACCCGCGGACAGAATACGAGTACACTATATAAATTGTTCGAATTCAAAAACAATACACAAAGAAATCTCCCAAACAGTATTGATAGTGGCAGAGATAAACTCGCCATCATCGAGTCGGGGCTTCCATTACAAATGTCGACGTATGACCTTTCAAAAGCTTCAACCCATAGATTTGAGCCGAGACGCTAAACTGCATGGGAAGTTTGACGTAAAGATTGAAAAGAAATTTTCAGAGTCAGAAAGGCATTTAAAGGTCTATTATATATAGTTTGATAAGAGTATAGAAGATGCATTAGACATTTGTGTTGTAACAATATAGTGCCCGACAGTATGAATATGTGTCTCCGATTGAAATTTTTCCGGCACACCAACTGTTCGGGCTTCTTTGTGCACGCAAGTCGACTCTGGTATTTCTAAAGCTTTAACCATCACACTGGCATATCACTTCTATTCAAAGCAAGTACAATGATGTACAGCATGGCCATTGTCGAGACGTTGCTCCAATCGCTCACGCCAACGTAGGACCTTTCAAAAAACTTTACTGTCAATCTTTGTTGAGAGCCCGATTGTTTACCAGTGGCTGAACACAGGGGGTCCGGGAACTTTAATTTGTTCTGTTATGTATTACAAGAAGGCCCCGGATCGATTTTCGGGAAAATCACACCAAGTGTGGAGAAATGGCTTCAAAATCACATTTTCTTTTTCAAACTACCGATTTTGTTAACAGGATTATATCCTTCAGTAGACTCTGTTCTTTAAAACTAACATCCACAAAATATGATAAATCAAAACTTGTTTGATAAAATCCGATCCCAAATTCAAAATCTGATATCAATATCTTCATATAGGGAAATGCGTATTATTTGACGATAATGTTATCGAATTCTACTGGCAGGATATTGACATTTTAGACACTGTTGTCAAATCTATCAGGGTTTGAATATGCGTTTGGATTTTCTAAAACTTGTATATCGCCTTATCGTATTTCATGCATGCTAATTTCAAAGAATAATGTCTAACGAAGGTGTATAGAGCTGTTACCAATTAAAAAAAAGGTGCCTTTGGATAAATTTGCCTCAGACTGCGTGTCATTTCCTGGGCAATCGACCTGTGACTATTTTTAGAAATGTGTCCGGACCCATGTGTGGCAGAACGATCCGAGAACACAAAATGTGTAATTCTATAATGCGTTATTTTCACACGGAATTGTTTCAATAGAATAGTGGTGGTTTGCTTCCTGTTAACACGTTAGTATTAAAGCATTGGTGTACCCATAGATTCGATGTCGATGACTATATTGAAAGAAATATGAAGATTCAGAAAGGCAAATGAGACCTGTATATTCTCATACGAGCATTGTATTCTGTGGATGAGTAAGACTTTTCCTAACAATAGGACGTGTTCTTTATGCAGGATCGTGATAACATACGGCGATTTAGACTTTTCTGTCAGACTTCCATTTATTTTCCAGCTGTAAAGGTGTATAATGTAACACTGGAACCTCATTTCTATTCACGGTAAAATACAAAGACGCGTCAACGTCATTGTCGAGACTTCTTTGCACGTACGTCGATACTGATCCTTCAAAAGATTCCAACGTCGTAAAACACAAAGAATATCGGATACAATTTAAGATCAAGAAATTTTATTTGGACATCTGTGAAATGTCTCTTTGTACATTATTTCAACATCTCGTTTTTTGTGGAACTATTATAACGCCGTCGGATGATTAAAGTTATCACCAAAGGTCGTTCAGTGCAGGCTTTCAACAATCTGATGACTACTGGCCTTTAAACCGGTTTAACCACAGGAAGAATAGTTACTCTGATATGGCTGTTAGGCGGCCGCCGTTGTCTAATTACATACGGCTATAGTGTATTTATAGTATACATAGTTTGTTGATTCCGGCGTTGACAGTACACTACCAATATGCTGTGTACTGTCATAGCTATAGTTAGGGTATTGCCATCGTCACCTGTATACAGTCCAATTAGTGGCTTGTCTATATCCCCGCCTACTTGTAACTGTGTTTCGCGTTCCCAAAAGTTTTCAAACACATGCGAATTTCGGATGCCTGTGTAGATGAAATGTTCAGAAAAAACATCCTATATATTGTATAGCACTTTGCATGACTACAAATGAAATATGTTCTGCTAACAGTAATATGTAACTATATATGTTATTAATGCTGCAGTTAATAATAGTAGCTATATCATTTATAACACAATTTTTCCAGTTCCTCAAAACCAGTTGTATCTTTACGACATCTGCATGGAACTAGAAATATATTGGTAGAAAGGTTGGCTGTGTTTGAATTCCTATCGGCGGATTTCTATAAATATTTTTAACGGCAACCTTTTGCATATTGCAAGTTAAATCTTTTACCAATTCGTGGATACCAAATTTATTACGATTGGACGTCGGGAACTTAACGTATTAATTGAAATAATCTCGAGGGGTATAAACCCAAATAATCCCACTATATAGAGATATTTTGGAAGACAGTTTATTGTCGGAGTTTTCATATTAATCGATATAAACCCACACTAGAAATATATTGGTCAAAGTTTGGCTGTGTTTGAATGTCTGTTGTCGGATTTTTGCAAATAGTTTTAACGGCAACCGTTTATTTTTTATTCCTATAACTAATTTTAACGGCAACCTTCTGCTTGTTGCAAGTTCAGTCTTTTACTAATTCGTCGATACCAAATGTATTACCATTGGACGTCGGGAACATGGCGTACTAATTGAAATAATCTCGAGGGGTATAAACTCCAAATGACCCCATTAGAGATATTTTGGAAGACAGTTTATTGTCGGAGTTTATCATTGCGCACTATATGACGGGCTGCGTTTAGGTGACTTTTGTGGGTTTTCTATAAAGATTTTAGCGACAAATTTGTGCATGTTGCAAGTTCAGTCACTGGCCAATTCATGGGCATGAAATTTATTACGATCGGACATCGATGGGTATAAACCCCAAATAACCCCACTATAGAGATATTTTGGAAGACAGTTTATTGTCGGAGTTTATCATTGCGCACTATATTACGGGCTGCGTTTAGGTGACTTTTGTGGGTTTTCTATGAATATTTTTAGGACAAATGTTTGCATGTTGCAAGTTCAGTCTCTGGCCAATTTATGGGTATCAATTTTATTACGATCGGACATCGGGAACTTGAGAATTCAGTGGGAACAAAATTTCAATTGAATATAAAATATCTCGCGCAAAAATTGAATAAAGACTCAAATACATTAGAATAATAATATAATCCATGCACAAATTATCACACGGTTTTGTAGTCAATACCATTTACGAACAAACCCGTCGTTGACAACAGAATCGACGCGGCAGTTAGTGTAATTAGCTTGAAACTTCTAGTGGGGTAGATTTTTTTTATTACTCTTTTCATCGACAATATATATGAGCATGAACAAAATGAATTAAACATATAAGTTAAATTATGCACATACGCGAAGATAACAACATAAATGAATGTGACATGTTCCGAGTATATATCTCTCAGTATAATTGTCTTATTAGTTCTTTTGGGTTATTGGGCGTGGTGGGGTTGGGTGGGGATTTGGATGACAATCATACACATTGTTAATCATATATAGTATACCTTATAGGTCATTCTATTATGTATGGGCATTTCCTGCATGGGCGATTTTTCGGTCGCTTTTATACAAGGTGTCTGTCTATATGGGGTGGGGACTTCTATTTTAATGCCCCATGGGCTCCTATCTGAAAGAGGGCTTCGCGGATGAATATCGATAGGTTCGTAAGGGTTTTCCTATTGCTTGTTTTGAACAGGCTGTTCAGTTTCAATGCATTGGGTCGGGTGTAATAAATATAGAACATGTAGCTAGACTTAAGTGTCGTCGCTTAAAATGTTTATGTCCGTGAGGGGGATTTGAGCATCTATTGGGCGAGGCTCTGCCGAGTGCAATATATGCCAAATCCCTCGAGCGGACATAAACAGTTTTAGCGACAACATTAGCTACATATTTTATTTATCCATCGCACAAAACATGCATTTTGTGCGGTAAATCTGTCATTTTCCTCAGTTTTACATTCGTTACTTCGATGACGCCCTTACATTTATTAGGTCAAGCAAACTAATTAGTATTCATGACTTGGCAAAACCGGGGTGCAGCTTAGAGCGAAATAGTTCGTTGGGTTTTTTAATAGTTATTATAAGCTGACCTTCAGCTAATGGTTTATAGATGTTTTAGAGCGAAAACACATATCCGATTACGAATATTGTATCAATTGCGGTGAATTGTGGACGATAAAAAGGTCCCAAAATCACATTGATATCATTCGGGTCGGTTGACGTCCCTAGTTACCTGCGCAATTTGCGTATGCAATTACGTCATGAAAATAGTACTAATAAAGATACGTTGACCTAATAAAGCTACTTTGACGTAATAAACGTAACGTTTATTAGGGGCAGTGGCTATTCGCCACCCGGGTGGCGAATAGTCATATAACATAGAAATCGCTATTCGCCACCCGGGTGGCGAATAGCGTTTATATATTTTCTTTATTTACTCCACATACGGAGAGTATGGTGATCTCGAGCATCGGGAATAATGATTGTTAGTCCTTACGCAAAAGGCTGTGAGTTGGGTTGCAATATGACATTTTTTCCCTAACACTGGAACTTCAAATACGGCATACAAGCAAATTTTAGCTCAAAATTATGTGATCTGTATGACAGGTGGAGATGGAGGAGGGGAGGAGGGGATGGGGTGTTGCATAACTGATTGAGGATTTTAGGGGGTGGGGGAAGGTGTACCGTTTATTGGTCAAAAACTTGGTGTCAGATTATTTGTTGTGCATTATATGTAAGGATTTGTGTACTACATTAGGCGTTCATTTCAAGGTTTAGAAGTACATTTCGGACAAATATTTGTCATTGGAATTTGAGATGGGGGTGGCGAATAACAGTATTCTTAAATCTCGGACGAATCTCGAAAAATCTCAGATGAGCTAGTTATTGTTTTGCATTAGATTAGACGTTCCTGCAATCATAATCAATCATTTGATAGAACTGGAAGTGGAATTTCGAACGAAAATCTGCGATCTGAATTGGTTGGTGAGGGGGTAGCGAATAATTTTATTCTTAAAACATGTATGTCAGATGAGCTTGTTATTGTTTTGCATTAGATTAGACGATCCTGCAATCATAATCAATCATTTGATAGAACTCGAACTTGAATTGCGAACAAAAATGTGAATTATGAATGGGTTGGTGGGTTGGGGGGGGGGGGGGGTGGAGAATAACTTTATTCTTTAAACTTGGATGTCAGATAAAAAAATTATTTTGTGCATTAGATTAGACGATTCTTCGATGATAAACAATCATTTTGTAGACCTGGAAGTGGAATTGCGAACACAAATTTGCGATTTGAATTGGTTGGAGGGGGGGGGGGGGTGGCGAATAATTTTATTCTTTAAATGTGGATGTCAGATGAGCTAGTTATTGTTTTGCATTAGATTAGACGATCCTGCAATCATAATCAATCATTTAATAGAACTGGAAGTTGAATTGCGAACGAAAATCTGCGATCTGAATTGGTTGGTGAGGGGGATGTCAGATGAGCTTTTCATTTTGTGCATTAGATTAGAGGATTCTTCGGTCATAAACAATCATTTGATAGAACTGGAAGTTGAATTGCGAACAAAAATGTGAAATCTGCTATCTGAATGGGTTGGTGGGTTGGGGGGGATTGCGAATAACTTTATTCTTAAAACTTGGATGTCAGATGAGCTTTTCAATTTGTGCATTAGATTAGACGATTCTTCAATCATAAACAATCATTTTGTAGACCTGGAAGTGGAATTGCGAACAAAAATTTGCGATTTGAATTGGTTGGTGAGGGGGTGGCGAATAATTTTATTCTTAAAACATGGAGTCAGATGAGCTTGTTATTGTTTTGCATTAGATTAGACGTTCTTGCAATCATAATCAATCATTTGATAGAACTGGAAGTGGAATTGCGAACGAAAATCTGCGATCTGAATTGGTTGGTGAGGGGGGTGGCGAATAATTTTATTCTTAAAACATGGATGTCAGATGAGCTTGTTATTGTTTTGCATTAGATTAGACGATCCTGCAATCATAATCAATCATTTGATAGAACTCGAACTTGAATTGCGAACAAAAATGTGAAATATGAATGGGTTGGTGGGTGGGGGGGGGGGGGGGGGGGTGGATAACTTTATTCTTAAAACTTGGATGTCAGATAAGATTTTTATTTTGTGCATTAGATTAGACGATTCTTCGATCATAAACAATCATTTTGTAGACCTGGAAGTGGAATTGCGAACAAAAATTTGCGATTTGAATTGGTTGGTGAGGGGGGTGGCGAATAATTTGATTCTTAAAACATGGAGTCAGATGAGCTTGTTATTGTTTTGCATTAGATTAGACGTTCCTCCTCACGGTTCCTGCAATCATAATCAATCATTTGATAGAACTGGAAGTGGAATTGCGAACGAAAATCTGCGATCCGAATTGGTTGGTGAGGGGGGTGGCGAATAATTTTATTCTTAAAACATGGATGTCAGATGAGATTGTTATTGTTTTGCATTAGATTAGACGATTCTGCAATCATAATCAATCATTTCATAGAACTGGAACTTGAATTGCGAACAAAAATGTGAAATCTGAATGGGTGGGGGGGGGGGGTGGCGAATAACTTTATTCTTAAAACTTGGATGTCAGATAAGATTTTTATTTTTTGCATTAGATTAGACGATTCTTCGATCATAAACAATCATTTTGTAGACCTGAAAGTGGAATTGCGAACAAAAAATTGCGATTTGAGTTGGTTGGAGGGGGGGGGGGGGGTGTGGCGAATAATTTTATTCTTTAAATGTGGATGTCAGATGAGCTAGTTATTGTTTTGCATTAGATTAGACGATCCTGCAATCATAATCAATCATTTAATAGAATGTGAAGTTGAATTGCGAACAAAAATGTGAAATCTGCTATCTGAATTTGTTGGTGGGTTGGGGGGGGGGGGGGGGGTGGCGAATAACTTTATTCTTAAAACTTGGATGTCAGATGAGCTTTTCATAGAACTGGAACTTGAATTGCGAACAAATATGCGAAATCTGAATTGGTTAGGGGGTGGGGGGGGGGGGGGGGGGGGTGGCGAATAACTATATTGTTCAAACTTGGATGTCAGATAAGATTTTTATTTTGTGCATTAGATTAGACGATTCTTCGATCATAAACAATCATTTTGTAGATAATCGTCTAATGTAATACAAAAACAAGAAACGAGTCTTACATCCAAGTTTTTAAAACGAAGTTATTCGCCACCCAAGCAAATTTTTGTTCGCAATTTAACTTCCAGGTCTACAAAATGATTGTTTACAATCGAAGAATCGTCTAATCTAATGTTTATGATTGAAGAATCGTCTAATCTAATGCACAAAATAAATAGCTATTGTGACATCCAAGTTTTAAGAAAAAAGTTATTCGCAATTTCACTCCAGTTCTATAAAATGATTGTTTATGATTAAAGGATCGTCTAATCTAATACAAAGAACTAGAAACTCATCTGACATCCAAGTTTTGAGATTAAAGTTATTCGCCACCCACCCCCTCCCCCAACCTCTTCAGGTCACAGATTTGTTTTCGCAATTCCACACTACCAGTTCTAGAAAATGATTGTTTATGATTAAGGGATCGGCTAATCCAATGCACAAATGAAGAAATCTAACTGACGTCCGAGATTTAAGAATACTTTTATTCGCCACCCCCCATCTCAAATTCCAATGACAAATATTTGTCCGAAATGTACTTCTAAACCTTGAAATGAACGCCTAATGTAGTACACAAATCCTTACATATAATGCACAACAAATAATCTGACACCAAGTTTTTGACCAATAAACGGTACACCTTCCCCCACCCCCTAAAATCCTCAATCAGTTATGCAACCCCCCCCCCCCCTTCCCTCCTCCATCTCCACCTGTCATACAGATCACATAATTTTGAGCTATGTATGCTTGTATGCCGTATTTGAAGTTCCAGTGTTAGGAAAACAAATGTTATGTACCACCCCCCTCTCATATTGCAACCCAACTCACAGCCGTTTGTGTAAGGAATGACAATCATTATTCCCGATGCTCGAGATCACCATACTCTCCGTATGTGGAGTAAATAAAGAAAATATATAAACGCTATTCGCCACCCGGGTGGCGAATAGCGATTTCTATGTTATATGACTATTCGCCACCCGGGTGGCGAATAGCCACTGCCTTTATGGTATGGCTTTATGTAGGCAACAGAGGTAGTGAGCGGTGGATAATATGGTTTAATGTATTTGTTTCTGAGATCAGTAAGTTTGGTGCACTTCAAAATAATGTGATATTCGTCTCCAATGCCGTTGTTACATAATTTACACTTTCTATCTTCGTGAACTTGTCCAACCCAGGAGCCTGTCTCGATGGGAAGTCGGTGATTCCTAGTACGGAATTTCATCAGGCGTGAAACGACATTATTGTTGGTGTGTGAAAGATATTTATCTGTGCCAAAGTCTGGCTTAATTATTCTGTAAAAGGTCATCTTATTTAAATTCGCTATGCTTGCTGTCCATTCATGTATGTATATGTCAGAGAGCCTGCATGCGTTTCACCGCCGCGTTAAAAATATCACGAGATGGTATACTTTATTGATACCCCTCTAGCGCTCTACACAGAGGGGTATCGCGTTTTAACACAATGTACGCGTCATGACGGTTTAGAATTGTCAAACAATCAATCAAAGGGTGGAGCTGTAAATGATCTCGAGTGAGGGCGTGTCTAAGTGGCGACTGCCGACTGGTGTTATCATGTCAAAGTTGATTCATTCGCACGCGATCTTTGCTCAGATATATGGACATGTTCCTTCAATATGATTTTTACAACTATTTTGTGTTTTTTTTGTTGGTCTTGTGGCAATCACACATACTGGTGTTTTCTACGAATTCATTTGAATGGTTCAATGTTTAAATTTTGACACCAAAACGATGCTACTGCATGATCAGATATGATATACACATAGTTTGCAATCCTACACTTATATTGCTATATGAGTCAAAATTGATAACTTAATTTGATGTAGATCATGCCACAAAGCTCTACTCTGGCTCCGCCCATAAATTCCCATAATATTCCACCAGTTCAAAACCTGGGAACTTTTTGATTTTCTGCATGACGGAAAATTTATTATATTGAAAAAAAGCAACGCAATTTCTTTATTAAAAGATGCACCTCTGTTTGGTTGCCCACATCAAACAGTTCAGATGCCGCTTCTGGTGTGCACTCATAAACAAATTGATTTTACTTAACGACCTCTTGGTCCAGGATTGACTCGATTATGGAGCCTTTATTCAGCGTCAGAGGGGCCTGCAGCCCCTTCGTGCGACAGGAGCCAGCGTCACATTGGCGCACATTTTGATCATTTGAACATTTTAATTTAAAAAAAATTTAATTAAATTTTAAACAAATATTAATATAAATTTTAAATATTGTTTCTTGTTAGATACAACTCCTTACTCAATCAAACAAAACAATTTTAACAAAAAATTTTAAATTCAATTTTGCTTATTTTTTAAATCAGTTTTATAATTGTTGCGAACAGATAAACGGACATACAGATATACAGCTCTTATACCCTTTAATATATACAGATATACATGTAAGTACATCAAATTTGTCTTTGCGGGTAAAGTATCATGCAGAAAACCTATCACAAACAAAGTGATAAACAGCGCGTGAAACTCGTGTTTGTCAGATCTGAGTAATAGTCTATGAGCGATACTTATGAGCGTGCACGAGTTCGCGATAATTATGACCTGTCAATAACCATTATATCGGCTTGTCTTTTTGTCCGATAGGTAAGAGGGTAGTTTGAGTGTATGCTCATATCACCAAATCGAGTTGTCAATTAGTTGGTAACTGAACGACAAAAACGCCCCCTTAGACCCGGTTTGGATGGACCGCCAATGTAGGTTTAAACCAGGTTGAAACTCGAAGGTTTAAACCGGAGATGACGAATCAGGCATTATGTGCCGATTATTTTGGTTTCCTGATAATAATTTAACTTTAGTTATCTGATTGTTTTTAAATTCAACTCAATCTCTTGATATTTGGTACGTGGTTCAAATTTCTGAAGACAAAGGCCAAGTTTGAATTTTGTCACTGTCCGATGAATTTTGACAAAGTTAAAATAGCTCTCCTTACTAGAAAGCCGCCACATTTTCGGAAGACACGTGGTCGGCGACCTTTTATTTTATTATGAAACAAGCCCATAGTTGACTTCTATCCGTTATTCCGTTTTATGGCTCGGGAAAAAGAGAAAACAAATTTTAAAGAGCGTACATCTGGTAAGTCGTGTTTTGGTTTATTTCACGCCCACAATGAACATAATAAGTCATTGTGAGTCGATAATGGCAGTAAAACACTCTCAGTTTCAGTTCGTTGTGTACTCAAAATGAGGCGATACTAAGCCGATTATGAACCTAAAACAAATCCTAATTATAAGCCCATATAACGTACTGATTTCCGGGAGAACAGGCTGTTCCTTGGCGTATATAGTCTCCACGGTGAAGCAGTCGGCTCGCATATCCTTCCCAATTTGTCAATGCCTTCTTTGGGCTAGATTCGTATTGGTGCGTGAAAATAAAATGTGATTACACCGGAATACCCATATAGTCTTGTTTACATATCCAGATTAGCACCGGATATTGGGTTTTGAACTTTTCGTTCGTTATTACTGTAACATCGCACGAATTGATTACATATAGGTTTGGAACAATAACAAGTCCTACTTTCACGATATTTAGCCGTAAACTATTCGGGTGATCAGAACTGATATGTGCCAACGGCATGTTGAAAATCTGATTTTCATTGTAGTCGCATGTTTTTATGTGATAATCGACGATGCACCGTTTTCAAATCTGATTTACTAACAAATACGAATCATGTGTGATGTGTCTCAGATAACTGACGCGTACTATACATGTACGTCTTTTGTCGCACGGAGTTTAGAAAGAGACATTTGGCTTTTTGGAGGTTCCGAACCATTTCATATCTGTGAAGATTGTTACATCGAGACGAAGCAATATGGTAGACAGTCTATGACAGAAATAGTGGATACCCAAGCATAGTATCTTGTGTCAGGCTATATGCGCCAACATATCGTCGCGCAAATAGGCACATAATCGACCCATAATGTGAAATAGGTACAAAATGTGATTATTTGATTCCGAAATAAGCAGATAATGGACTCATATCTGTTATTCCACTTTATGGCGTGGGTCACAGTGAAAAAACATGTCAAAGATCGTACACATGAAAGTCGTGAGTTGGCTTAAATGTATCATTGTCCGGCATGTCCGCACATAATCTGCTCATAATCTGCTTAGAATTATGAGTCGATGACTAAAACGCTCTCATTTTCAGCACAAGAAAAAGGGGCGATTCTAAGCAGATTATTTACCTGAAAAAATTATATTATAAGCAGATAATGTGGGGTTTGTTTTGGGAGGCTGATCTGTGCTATATGGTTCACGCGCGTTGATATCGTAGCTACTTCTGTTTGCATTAGCGGTCTGTATTTTTGCATCAAATGTAGTTGGGAAGCCTTGGATTCATTGCCGATATCTTGGTAACAGTCAAATGTCCATTCCTGCATGATTAGTGACGCAAGAATATGGTGTTTTCCAGGTTGATAATTATGTATTGACACTCATCATGCTCCAGCATTGTAGTGACATATTTATTGTGTCATGAATATATAGTTGATAGGCACAATATATAGAGAATACCTACTGTTTTTGTTTGAAGACCGAAATATCATGAGTTTCTGGAAAGAAATATCGAATTTTCACGATCGGCTGCAAGCCGCGAGTGAAAATTCGATATTTCTTTCTAGACACGAATGAGATGTTTCAGGTATGTAAAAAAAAAATTGTAGGTATTATTTGTATTATATGCACCTTATTAAAGCTCAAAGTTGCTATAAAGCTATTGCGGCAGTTTTCCTTTTAATAGTACAGCAATTCGAAGAATACTTCCTACTAATCATAAGTGTACAATTACCTAGATAAAGTACCAAGACTCGTGCACAGAAATTAAATACGGAATCGAATCTAACAAGTCTCTGTGTCACCACAGTCGAAATATATAAATCCCACGGGCACGGGCACGGGCACGGGCCCATGCTGCACAGTGCGTGATAAGTACCGGCTAGCCAATGAAAAACGCCGAAATTCAGTCGACACTAATCTTGAGTGTCAAGAGTGTCTGTTTCAACTTTACGCGCGTGTGATTTTCTTTGGAAAGTTTTTCACTTGTTTTATTTCTGCCTTCATCTTATTGTGGTTCCCCTATGAAATGACGGATTCAATTTTAAGAAACAACTCGTTTCGAATAAGCTTATAGGTTGTAACCGATAACTTTGCAGACAATTTACTATAACGCGCGGTTATAGAATTTGTCTTCAAATTTTTTGCTCGCGAAACCACCGGCAGGCTACAGTCAAATATAACGAAACCTACAGTGAAATAACAAAATCCTATTTCACTGTGGCTTCTTAAGAGATTCATATAAAGATCTATGTTTCGGTAATTTCCCGCTATTTTATAGGAAAGCATATAATACATGATAGTATTATACAAGTGATATGCCAACAGAGTACAAGAAATGCAACTTATTGATGATCCTTTCCCTGTGTTGATGTGCTCTCATGAAGATATACTGAAGAGATGGTAATGCTCAACAGAAAAGGATATATCAGGTTTAAGTGGTTATAGTAATCAAAAACGTATTCATGGGTTCCGACCTCCAGTTTAAAAAAAATGTAATATCCAGGTTAATGCGATGTAGCGTTCATTCTCTGGGGAAAAGTTGGTTGGTCAAATACTATTTGTGAAATATGTTGCATGCCTTACTCTAGACATCAGATAGTAATTAAGATAGATTTCCTCACAATAGGTCCGGAGCCATGGATAGTTTTGGATACAGCCTTGGTGTAAACAGTATTTAATCCATATAATTCATAATGTAATTACAATATAATAACAAGTTATGGTATGGAGGCTGAAACACGCAGCTCCGGTTAAGGTGTGACCGAGCCTACAATGTGAGTGTGCTTGAATTAAGTGCGATGTATTTCAGACAATTTGATGTTCACAGTTGGCGTTTATTTATTTTTTGTCTCGCATCAACTCACGTAGTGGGCTCGTTCGATAGGTGTGTCGGTATTAGTTTTATGGAATAAACGGTTTAAGTGAGACTAAGAGTTGGTATTTTTATTTTAAGACTTTGTGAAGCGACATACGAAAAATCCAGAAAAGAAACGTCCCCAGTGGTAAAATCTATATTATTGTAATGACTACATAGAATAACATTTCATATCAAACATTAATTTGACCATTAATACATCATTTCAATTGGTAAAATAATAGGTAAAAATTTATCCCTCCATCCAATGTCATAATATTGGAAATAAAGTTATCGCCTGGGATTGGAACCACGAATGATAGCATAGTTCGATAGCACGAATGATAGCATAATTATCCAACTGATAGTTGGATAATTAGTAAACAAAAACTTAACAACCACACAGTCACAAACGTCCACATAATGGCGGTACTTGTGACTATAGTCATAAGCAAATCGTTCGGAAATACTTTGTGTTGAATACAACGAAGAAACATAAAATGTAAAATTTGCACCCACATCTGGTCTTAGGAGACAACATGACGGCTAATTCTAATGTCAACACGTTGCGAACAATGAATACGAAAGCCAGTCAAAATGTGTTATACGGCAGTTTGAAGCGATATATTGTTTAGATTGTGTGTTTATATTAGACGTCGATATGTTGTGTTTTTTCATATTTTTTTTTCAGATAAAGCCTTGACATGACTGTCTCAAATTAACTTCTGCTCAGCTCCGTACGGGCGGGTAAACCATGTCTTTCATGTTGCCATTGGTTTGTTAGTATCCCACATCAGGTTCCAAATGTCACACCCTTAGCTATATGACGCAGGTGTGACGCCAGGATTAACACTGGGTGGAAATTTGCATTTGTTGAATGTTCAGGTTGTTTTGTTTAGCAATTATCAGGAACTTTATATCAAATATTTGGAGAAAGACAAACTAACCAAAATAAAATACACTTACCGAAATTCCAAGAATGACTTAAATGGTTTAATTTGCTGAATCGTGTATCGTGTATCGTTATCCAATGCGAATTTTGACTATTGTTTGACACATTTGATGTCATTTTGAGATGTCAAGTAAGTAAAGCATTAACAATATGTAGACAATTGGTAATAATAGAGGATGGTCATTAACCGTTACAAATAATCATGCACTCGATGCGGTACGAAGTGATGTTGTAATGTTCATTACTAACATATGACTATCTTTAATATAGTGTGATAGTCTTGAATGTGCAGTCCTCCTTAACATGTCCTTTTGAATTTCCACCAACATTTTCAGAGAGCCTTGCAACAGTTTTAGCCAAATGAAACATTAAAGAACAGAATCAATATCTGTTGTTATATGCAGTAACGCAAAAAACAAAAATGGAAATCCAGCAAATAAAATATCTAATCGATCTCTGGTTTTGGGAAAGTTTGATATGAGTGCACGAGCAATCAAAGTTGACACATCTTAGTAACTACCTCTTAACGTAACACGGAATTCATCATCGCACACACACACAAAATGCTCTTTAATGACATAACATGGGACCACAAAGTCCATATAATGCAATCAGCGTAAAAAATAGGTTATAAATAGGCGTTATTGTGATCGCGAGGTTGCTGCTTTGTATAATCGTCGGAGTTTCCGCTCAGTGTCAAAGAGAACAACACCACATACCTATACATATAAGTTGCTCTCGCCATATGTTGCTTGATGTGCATGTTTTTCCATACATTGATATTTTATTATCGACTAATATGTGCGTTAAATTGTTGTGAATGTCAATCGGATTCATATATGTTACAAACAGAAGATATTGAGTTTCCGGGCTAGACTAATTGAAATTGAATCTTCTATATCTCCGGCGGATACCATATCTGTATTAGTTCATAGGGACATGGTTCCGAACTACATGTATAGTAATATCTCTCATGCTAATACGTTTTATGGGTACACAGGTGATAGTGCGATAATCTCCACTGAACATGCACGTTGGTGTTGCATTTATGATTGCCGTTAGATTATATTCATAATCACGCAACTCACTAGTAAACCAGAATGTCACTAAAAAAGTTGTTTTGTCCACGGTTCTTTTGAGTCAGGTGGCATGTGAAATGGATAAAATGGTAAGTATTGAAAAACTGTAGGCTAGTAACAAATATAAACAATTGAAATGGATACAGGCATAAGGCAATTCACAATAAACACTAGTCATTAGTCTTGATATATAGATATTAAAATTGTGTTTATGGTTTGGACTATGGCGACTAGGCCATATCACGACATACATTGTATTATTATGGGTGGCCGAAAGACAGCGCTAATATTACCGCGGAATCAATATACTCAGTCCATACAAAAAACACATACCCCCAAACTGGCACAGATATTTGAAAGTTATTTTCACTTAACATGGACCTCATATCAGTGTTGCTGGTCGTGATTCATAACACCTTCGCCGTTGATCTAGTGTTTTAGGGGATACAAGTAACTGAGTGTAAATCAGAGTGATGTAATCAACTCAAAATCACTGGCATATATTGTTGTGTTCTTGTTCACCCAGTAGAGTCCTTTGCGTTTCTCAAGAAAACCTGGACGTGCCATGCTCAAGTGCCCATTGCTGTAAATGCATAGATTCACATTGTATGACTCATATTCAATGAAAATGTGGGAATTATAAATGTATTTCTCAGATCCATCTGTCTCTATGTCTCTATAAACATGTCGTCACTGGAGTCATGTTTGACCTTTAGTCACTGAAGGTTAATTGAATGGTTGGCTATCAGAGCCATGTAGTTTTTATGATTGATAAAAGCAAATGTTGCTCTTCTTTATGAAGATAACATATAATTATGTTAATGTTATTCCATTCCAAAATATTATTATTGAAACGTTAACTTATCGCGTGATACCTGCAATCAACTACGGCACTATAGCGAACAAAAAAACCATTTGAACGGTTGTTGAAAACACCTGGCACTTCAACAACAAATCCAGCGCAAAGCATCACAAAAAGTCGTCTCTTCTCTGGCGGTTCTACTTCTTCGCAAAAATTGAAGTGACATCCATATTATGGGATGCCATCTTGTATTTTGAGATGTTGAGATTTGTGTTTATTATTTCGCAAATTAAAAGATATATATGTTAATGACAGAACTATTATTTATATGACTAATGTAATGAAATTAATATAATGAATCGCCTCAATAGACACCACTGGAGACGTCATTTGTCGTGTTATTCCGTATTTGTGTTCACGAAGTGTTATAAATTTGAGACATGACAAAGCTCATCTGATTTTTTGTTTATATACTTGACTGCCATATTTTGGTCTCCGTCATCATGCAAACAATAAATAGCCATTTAATAATGGAAACACACATTCTAGCTAATACATCGCATATGTAATACCATATGAGACGTTCTTTGTCCGCATATCGTATTTGTTGTTCACAAAGTGTTGACATTAAACTTAACTGCCATTTTGGCCGCCATTATGGCGCAATAGTGGGTGTGACTTCAAACTTTTGTTTCTTTATCGTATTCAGTACAAATGAAATCCAAAATGTATGCTCATTTTTTTTGGTCTGTACTACAATGTCCGGTGGCCCATTTGTGTGGAAGTTTGTTACTGTAGGGGTGGTTAAGTTTTTTGTCTAATTATTTCATCAATTGATAATATGGATTAACGCTGAATCTAATGTTTGATATGAAATATTCTATGTAGTCAGTACAATGATATATAATATACCACAGGGGACGTTCCTTTTCTGTATTTGTTGTATGCCCGTTCACTAAGTTTAAAAATTAAAATTGGCCTCCATATTGGACGCCATATTGGATTATGATACTCTTCTAATAACAAATCAGGATGGCAATTTTCTCTGGTCAATGCGCATGTGTATTCTACATGAAATAAAACAAAATACTGCGCATTATGCGATCATTCGTGGTTCCAATCCCAGGCGACAATTTTAGTTCTAATTTTATGACATTGAACGGTGGAATAAATTTTTGACTATTATTTTACCAATTGATAAGATGTATTATTGGTGAAACTAATGTTTCATATGAAATGCTATTCTAAATGGTCATTAACATAATATACAGTTTACCACTGGGGACGTTCCTTTTCTGGATTTTTCGTATGTCGCTTCACTAAGTCTTAAAATAAAAACTTAATGCCATATTGGACGCCATCTTGGATTTTGGTACTCTTCTAATAGTTAATATGGTTGGAAATTCGCATTTTACACTTGTTATGTGTGTTCTACACTAAATAAAAGCAAATACTACGCACTATTCTATCATTCTGGGATCCAATCCCCGGCGATGGCTATACTTAGCATTATATGACATTGGGGGGAGGGTTAAGTTTTACCCTATTATTGCAATATTTGTAGGATCAGGAAAATAAATTTAATATTTAATAAAAATAAGAGCGTTCCGATCTAGTATCACCATGTACCCCATATCAACAAATAGAACGTTCTGTATTTGGTGATGTGATTAACTTTTAACCAATGGTGACAGCTGAAAACAGGCTAATTTTTCGGTAGGGTACCTTCACCAATAGTCTTACCATACATAACTGCCACCAATTCCGATAAGGCCAAGAATAATTTATATGAATGATATATATTTACCTTCCAGAAAAAGTTGGTTTCAACTTGTTCTACCGAGGGTAGGGGTATATCGAAAACTAATGCCCTTTTTGAATTTGGCCGCTCCTCTAAGAGGTTTCTTGAATACAATCACTCCTGCAGATACCCGCTCGGTGGCTCATACGGTAGTGCATATTGTGCATTTGAATTCGAATCCCGATAATCACGGAGTGGGGAGATAACCTGAAGCGTACACCTGGGGAAGTTTGGCATGTACTCCCAATGCTATTTCACGCTGTACAATAGTATCAACATATTTCGTGTCAATATGTTTCGTGTACATTAGAAACATTAGTACATCATTTATATTAGAAACAAATTAACCTAGCATATCTTATAATTTTTCCAGTGGTGGTCGGGCAGTAGTAGGAGCTGATAGTATTTATGGACCTTCATTGCTGGCGAATATCGTCATGGCTAATATGGGATGTTCCGGGAACGAATTCTACATCGAAGGGTGTACACACACTACTGACCATAACTGCGTCCACAGCGAAGACATCGGGGTGAAGTGTGGTAAGATAATTACACAACCTACCCAATGTCGTCACTTCGTCGTGAGCCACCGTTACATGGAATTTGCTTACAAGACGAAGTCAAATTTTTCATTGTCGACTACGACTAGGGTGTAGCAATCTGAACTATGACTTATATCTCAATCATTTGCAAGACAATCGATGTTGTATATGTGGCGAAGTTGAAACAGTATCACACTTGTTGCACTATTGCCCAGTCTTTGAAGCCGAGAGAGATATATGTCTCAGCAACCTTAATAATTTGGAAACAAAAACATTCTTAGAAGGTTCAAAATCACTTCCCTTATCCAAAAACATTGAGATATTCGCTAACATTCAGAAATATATAGAACTAACTGGCAGATTCAAGCCATATTATGCACATACCTGATGTATACTATCTTAGGCTATGTATGGAACAAATTAAAAACGCATTAAAATCAAAATTAAACTAAGTGTAACATCAATCCCAAAAGTACCCTGCCAAAACCTGCTACGATTGAGGGGGGGGGGCTATCAGGCACATTATAAGTAACAATAACAATAGTAATTTCTTGAGCTGTATACATTCATATACATCGAAATGTACATTCTATTTATGTCTTTATGAAACGGTCACCATTCATTATTTCATACGTGTAGGAGATGGCTTAAGATAAGCATTATGTTTACTGCCAAATCCCATTATAACCATCAATATCTCTCATCATCATACCGTGAATTTTGTACATTATATAGGTTAAAATAAAATATGTTTAAACTAATGTCGTCACACTCAACGCGTTCCAACACTCACGGTTGTATTCACGAGGAAGCTAGGACTATTTTACATCAAGCTAATTTTATATAGTGGTATCCGCGGTTCTTGATCGCCGTATATATAGCGAATTCGACCACAATGTATGGGTTAATATATTCACTTCCGTTATAGCTAGCAACTTGTCCGATCGCCCATGGATACAGATGTGTATGTTCTGCATGATATTATATCAATTTCCTTGATCAGAGCAGTACGTAGGAGAGGTGCGGTCGGTGCCTTTTTTATGTTGCATATACCTTTGAAATCGGCCGCAAGTGGGCGGTTAACAGTTAACAGTTAACAACGTTGCACCCAACTAATTATCAACTATCTTACCTCCTCAATACTCAAAGCGGAATCTTGGAAACTTCTATTGTTACTTCTGTCGCACAGAACATTTTAAAAAATCAGTCCTACCCTTCATGACACAATCTTGGACTGATGCGTTTAACCTAAAAGAATTTAAGGTCAATCTCAGTTTTATAGATTTGACCGTCAAACCACCTCTAAGCTTATTTTTAAACTGGGAGTTGGAAAGAAAATATTATCCATTCCAAAATTCACAACGGTTGTAGTGAACTTTGCCTATGTATGATAACTTTATAGCTGAAAGCCCAATGAATAATTGTGGCACAGAGATCGAGGATGCCTTAGACTTCTTTTTCGAATGTCCATTATTCCGACCGCGAAGAACTAAATTATACGACAGACTAGATGAGTATGCTTTCACAATAGTAGAAGTAAACCAGTTCCTCAAGGGCGCACGAAACATTACACAGCATCGAAACCAACTACTCTTTTACATTGTTCAAAAATATACTTCAGAAAGCAAACGTTTCTACTTAACGAAAAACAGTCGTATAACTACTCACGGCATGGCATAGTATGATATCTATATATGAGAGGATCTCGGGACCGACAATCACAATCCACTAATCACCAGACATCATCAACATCAACATTCCTAATATTACATGTACATTATATCTGTTATTCATCTTGTTGACATTTGTGTAAATATTGTCGGGAGAGGGGCCACATTACGTTGTTAAAAATTGCGCCCCAATCCCTTGAGTTACAATAAATATGTTTGAACCAACAGTGCCGTTTCAGCTCGAGCTATCGACTTGTGGATTGGAACTTTGGTACATACATGTCTGTTATGCACGATATTGTATAATTATCCAATCTCGTTTGGTCCCATGGGGCAATACGGTCGGCGGGTGTTACTGTCTGTGTTTTTGCGTACACGCATAGCGAATTCGAGCGCAGCGTGCGGTTCAATATATGCACTATATTCGCGTTTATGTGTTAATATATTCACTATATTCGCTAGCTACATCTAGCTGCCACTTGATATATTCACTTCCGCTATATAGCTAGCAACTTGTCCGATCGTCCAGAGGGGTATTCGCTGCATGATATGGTGTCCTATTATGTGGTCAGACAACTATATAGGAGAAGTGCGGTTGGTGCTTTTTTATACGCCCGTTTTGAAAAAACGACGTATTATGTTATTGGACCGTCTGTTCGTCCGTTCGCTTTTTGTTTTTGTTTTATTTCCAGGTGAATTGAATGGAATGAATTTTTTTATTTGAGTTTACTAGCCCAAAATACAGATCAGGTTCGAATTTGGGATCCGCCCGCCAATTTCACCTGAGTTATATCCCATTGTCGAAATTACCACGGGCGTATTGTGCCACGCCCTAGCGATGGTCTTGTTTTATTTTTGCGTACCTGACGGAACCGACCGCAAGTTAGTGGTTAACAGTGACGTTTTCGCTCGAGATATCGACTTGTGGATTGGAAAATTGGTACATACATGTTTGTTATGCACGATAATGCATGCCCCATCTCGCTCATTCCCCTGGGGCGTACCGATTGCTGTCGTGTACGGTCAGGTGTGGTCGGCTTTTAAAGAAATCAACCATACCACTCCATGGAAAACATCGTCTGAACTACGCTCAATTGTAAATATTTACATCTCGATTCGGGACGCAAATATCGGTGATAAACTAACACAAATGATGTCACCATCGAAAGTCACTGGCCGGATTCGTCATCTCAGGTTTAAACCTGGTCTACGTAAACCTCTAGGTTTAAACCGCCGTTTGACAGCTAAATCCGTAGTTTAAACCCGATACCGCAGGTCTAAGTGACGCAATCGTCATCGCTGGTTTAAACATGTTCCAATCTGACCAGCGGTTTAGCAGTTAAGTCTCTGTATAGTCGAGATAATTAATCGTACATTCCTAATGCGGACCGTCGCGTTTTATTGATAGCGAAAATCAATAATGAAGACAGCGAGCATATCTTGACTGGAAATGTATAAGCGAGAAGCACTCACCTATACAGTATGTGGGGATAAGTTTTTGTCAATTTCGATATTTTGTTTGCGTTTTAAGCTTAATCCGGCAACTAAACCATATAATTGGACGGTCCAGCTAAATCAGTTTTGTCACGGCTCAACCTGGGCTGACGAATCCGTCTTTTCTCGATCGCGATTATGAATTGTCAAACAATCACATTTCATTTGTTCGCGCGAGCTTTGCTAAGATATGGACATGTTCCCTCAATATGATTTTTACAACTATCTTGTGGCTTTTTTTTGTTGCTTGTGGCAATCACAAATACGGGTGTTTTCTACGAATTCGTTTGAAGGGCTCAACGTTTGAATTTGGCACCAAAACGATGCTATATACTTCATGAACAGCTATACATAGAGGATCTCACATGAGTTTCTATTTTATACGGAATTTATCAACCGAGTTCACTAAATTCGATTTGAGCCAATGTTTACCGAGGCTTCAATATAATTTAGTGGACGAGGTTGATAAATTACGTATAAATTAGAACGAGTTTGAGATACATTTTGATCAAATTTAACGCGATACAACGCGAAGTATTCATCGAAAACAACAATCATAAACTTCAGCAATCGCAAGTCATTTAAATAATGGCGTGACGTCATCGCACGCGCTAATATTACACGTGGGTCTTACACGGGTTAATTATGTGATAAATGTCTTTATTAAAAGCTGTCCCTCTGCATGGTTGCCCACTTCATTTCCGATGCCGCTTTTGGTGTGCACTTATAAGCAAATTGCCTTTACTTACCTTACTCTTGGTCCAGAATTGACTCGATTATCGACCCTTTGTGCGATAGGGACGTGCTACACCTTTGCGCACTTTTTGATCATTTGAACATTTTAATTAAAAAAGAAAATAATAAAATAAAAACAAAAACAAATTAATTTAAATTTTGTCAGATTCAACTCCTTACTCCATTTAACAACATTTTTTTTCATTTTGTTTTAAATAAAATTTTTTTTATCTTTAAGTCAAAATTTTGAAAGACTAATGCCTTTATACTATCCGTCTGGTTGCCCCGAGTCACCACCCCTTACTTGGTTGAAATCGGTCCAGGGGTATGGGAGAACATTTGCGAACAAACAAACGGACATACATATATACAGCTCATATACCCTTTAATATATACATGTAAATACAATGCAAATTTTCTCTTTGCTGGTAAAGCATCTTGCAGATAATCTATCACAAACAAAGTGACGAACAGCGCGTGAAACTCGTATTGAGAGACATGGCCTTTGTCAGAATGATTTAAACCCAGAATAAGATCGGATTAATGGTCCATTAGCGATACTTGTTTCCTAATGAATAAACCCAATGAGCGTGCACGCGTTGGCGATAATTTATAGCGTGTCAAATAAGGATTAACTGTCATGTGGACTGTTTTTATGGAGATATAACCGTGAGGTAAGTGGACATAACTTGTGTAAACCCGAAGGGTTTTACATACAAGTTATGACCACTTACCTCACGGTTACATCTCCATAAAAATAGTCCACATGACAGTTAATCCTTATATTTATGTACATTTAGCGAAAAAGCCACTTTTGTAAATGTATTTAAATCGAAAAGTGTATCGTGACAAAAACAGCCCAAAATACCCAATAGCACCCTTGGCAAAAGTTAATAAGAACAATTTCTCTTCATTTAGAAACCCGATTATGTATTAAGTCAATCCTGCGCGAGTCCAAATGCGCCCAAAACATTACGCGTTCGTATTTCCAAACCCAATGACGTATCGATGGTGTTATGAGCTTGGTGTTCTGAGCCGTTGCGCATTCACCGAAAAATAACTGCAACTAGCCACGTGGGCGCCGACCAATCAGAATGCTGGATTTAGTGATGACAACACTTAGTATGTAAATATTAACCATTATATCGGCCTGTCTTTTGATCCGATTGGTAAGAGGGTAGTTTGACTGCATGCTCATATCACCGAATCGACTTGTCAATTAGCTGATGACTGAATGACAAAAACGCCCCCTTAGACAAGGTTCGGCTGGACCGCCAATGTAGGTTAAAACCAGGTTTAAACTCTGAGGTTTAAACCGGAGAGGACGAATCCGGTCATTGTATTTAAGTATTATATAAGAGTGACGGTGTGTGTTGCCAATTTGGATTAATATTCGTAAAAAATAACTCTCTTGAGCAAGATCAATTTATATTTGATCACAATGCCGGAGTGTTTCACATCACTTTAATATATGGCTCGAGCCATATAGTTATAATTTAGTTCATAATTTATAATAAAACAGCATGTTCTCCAGAACTTCAGCATGTTATGGGCTTATAATATGATTTGATTTAGGTTTATAATCGGCTAAGAATCGCCTTATTTTGAATTCATAACGAACAGAAAATGACAGCGTTTTAGTGCCATTATCGACTCACAATGACTTATTATAAGTTCATTATGGGCGGAAAATAACACGAATAAACCAACTCACGATTTACCAGATATACACTCTTTAAAATGTGTTTTCATTGTGGCCCGTGCCATAGAACGAATATAAGTCGTCTATGGGCTTATTTCATAATAAAATAATCCCAAATGAACCCAAATGTATATGAATAGTATAGGTCGATTATGAGCCTATTTGCGCCAGTATATGTTGAATATTAAAGTAAGGATAGGTACTGACTCATGTGGATTTTGAAATATTTCTCCCGCAAATTAATACACAAATGACTCGGTCGTTCCCATGCCGGACAGCACGAAAGTAAAAACTTCTATTATTCCAAGCACTGTGGGGTTACTGACAATTATCTATCTGCATCTTTTCTGTAATCCTTGTGAATGTATAATAAAATGAACGTACGTTAGTCATGCCAGGAGAGATACTTATTTTCATCTACATGCATGTTCTGTCCAGTCTACCGGTAGCTGAGTCATCTACATCACTCTTTTGCGGGCATGACTGAATCTAAGTTTCTAATTGTTTTTGTAGGCATGGCCGGAGATGACCTTACACTTGTAATGCCCACAACTGGTACCGCTTCTAATGGTGAATCCGACGCCGATGTCTTTATCACACTCTATGGATACAGGTCATCATCGGACACGGAACTGCTGTCCACAGTTGAGTTTGAGTTCGACACGTCTGTAGACGATTTCGAGCTAGGAGAAACTAACAATGCGTGGTTTTTTGTTGGACCAATATCAATCTATACCCACATGATCCTGAGGTTCGACGCTGGAAATCCTTCTGACGATTGGAACCTTGAAAAGGTTTGTCCAGTCTTGCCTAATGCCTTCACATTCGCTATTCTGTCATTCGTTTAGCTACTGGGGTATGTATATTCAGTTTGATTTGATTCTTCACATGGCAAAAGAATATGATATGCGTCAACATAATAATATTGTTTTGCGCATGTTCTCGCTCGTATCCACTTGAATATAGCTTTACTCGATTAACATATTGTTATTGCAAATTCATTGATCTTTCAGCTTTCATTATTGCAACAGAATCATCTGATCGGATATACCAATACCAGTTTGCTACAATATCAGGACAATGACAACCTTATGTGGGGCAGTATGACGATTTTATTGTTAACAATCTTATAATGCACTTAATAATTATCTTACCCTTATTGTGTGTGTGTTGATGACTACATAACCATACGCTCCGATTCACATTGAAGCTGCGTTATGACTACTTAAACATATGCTCCGATTATACTGGCCACTATATATGTGCTGTGCTTTGTTACGACTACTTAATCATACGCTTTGATTCATACTGACGACTATATGTGGGTAGCGTTAAAACTTCCCAAACAATGCAAACATACGCTCATATCCATACTGACCAGTGCATGCTAGTCTGTGTTATATACGACAACCTAAATATACGCTGATTCATACTGCCCACTATGTGTGGGTCTGTGTTATGACTACCCAAACATACGCTTATATTTATACTAACAACTATGTGTGAGTCTGTGTTAAATATATATATCCTTTTATTCCTCCTCCATGGGAGAGTATATTGAGAACATATATAAACATGACAAAGTGTGGAAATTATGCATAGAAGTACAAAAATCAACATATATATATACATAACATATAATGGGTATTGCTATGTACATTGGATACGTGTGCACTATACTATAGTTTAATTGAATATGACTGAAATCATAGGGAGAGTTGTTAATAGTTTACCTAGAATCAAAAGCTTTTGTAACCTATGTATTTTTTAATGTAAGACAAGAATTGATAATCAAAACTGCTTCAGCTTAATGTGGATTCTAGTATAAGCACGCGTAACCCATGTACATGCTACTCACATATGACACACATTCAAGAAAATCATGACCAAGTTATGTTTTGCATAATAGTAATGCTACTAATTAGCATATTACGTTTTCACATTGTGGTATGCTTCCCATATTTTACACGTATTTCTCACTATAAAGTATATAAATATATTCAAATCATCAATAAATGAGTTCAATTCATTCAGACCACCAGTCAAGAAATATATAAGTTTGTCGTCGTCCGATAAAGAATCATAATACATGTAGAGATTTATATCAAAGTCGGTAAGGAGGGAGAACTCAATTTCATTTCTTATATTGCTTACATCAGGGCATTCAATTAAAACATGTTTCACATAGTCAGTATACAGACGAGAGCACTTTTCACATACTTTCTGCTCATACTGCATACATGAAAAAATTATGATTTTTCCAACTCTGATGAAGTAGTGTTTATCGGTTGGATATCTCCTACATGTATTCCAAAGACGTGAGGTGTAGAACTCCGGTTGGATCTTTTGGAATCTACTCAGCGTTCTTTCGGAGTTAATCCGAGTCATCCAACCTGAGTTCTCAACCTCAGACATATTATTTCTAATGATAGACTTCCATTCTAGTTTGTCTGGAAAACAAGTTTCATCAATATACACATTAAAATATTCATTCAGGCCATACTTATCCAGAGTGGAAATTATATCTGTTGTAAATGATGTCATAGAGCATTGACCCTCAAATCCATGTTGGTGGATTCTCAAGAGAAACACTTCTTTGGCAGTCTTTATCCTGTCAAGATTGCACATTGATATGTCGATAAATACACGAACTATTGTTATACCGGCTTCATATGATCTGAAAAACACTTGTCAAAGTCACAACCATTTCCCAGCCGTTTTCAATTTTTCGCCCGAAGTCAGACAAAATGCTCTTTAATGCTACATGTCAGGAATATAATAACACGAACGCTCTTTTCTGTTCCATGTCGTGCACAATTACTTTTTTGTCTGGGACCCAAAAACATTGTTCATAGTCGCATTTTTCATTACTTCAATGCGTCTTTTTGGGTTACAGCATGCTCGTAGAAATGTAGTTAAGACCTATGTATCGACCTATTTTGTTACCGGGAAAAATTCAAAAGCAAATAATATTATTCGTATTTTGGAGCGCAAACCGCCATGTGGCTTTATATGTACGAAGATTTAATTACCGCTTTATGCTGGTCTGTGTAATGACTACCAAAACATACGCTGATTCATACTGACCACTTTATGTGGGTCTGTATTAAGACTACCTAATCTTACGCTGACTCATACTGACCACTATATGTAACTATATTTCATAATTAGGTGCGTAAGATTGATCAGAAGTAGAGAACGAAATGGACATCAAAATCGCTAATAATAAATTGCCATTCATGTCGCTAAAATTCGCATTCTGATTGGTCGAGAGCTGCTAATAGTAGGGACGAAACATGCAAAGGGCGTCCGGAAAAGGTGAATTATGCGACTAGTATTTTCTTATTGGAAAACTATTCTAGTTTCTTAATCTATGTGTTGCATAAAAATTGCGTGTCGTCAAATTCACTTCCCAATGGCATTTCCAAGGGTACCCACTCGATGTTTAAGACCTGTTTGGACCGCATGTATTTATTTCTTATCACCTTACTCAAAGATGTTATACCATTGAATTTATTATGAAATTCCAACTCAATGAAAATCTAAATTGTCACTTTTGCTCAAAATAGCTGCCAAAATGGTGGCCAAAATTTGGAAAATGGCAAATATTGACACAGCGTATCATACAATCGCTTACAATTTGTTGTTGGTGAATAACATTGGCCAATCTGTCATATACATTGATACTAGGATTTATGATTCACCTTGGTTAATTGTTACTAATGTAGCTACTGACATTAACAGAATTATTGGAAGTATCCATCAAAGACTGCAAAATTAACTTTTCAGGTTTGGAGCTTTTTTCATGTTAATTGGAACTATCTTCGCTAGCAACGGTTTTTATTGTTTTGATATGTCTTACATGAGTCATGCAGAGTTGTTTCTACACAACATTACCCAAGATGACTTGCAAAATAGCAACCAAATTTGTTTAAAAAGTGGACTTATCAAATATATCCCGAACACTATTCTCTGTAGTTCCGAAAAGGTAGCAAATTGTGAGTCTCTTGGTTATTAAGCAGGTTACTTAGTCAACTGACAACTTAATGTTATATTATGGTTGTCCCCGTACCTTATGAGGCATGACAGAATGTCGTATGGAATTTTGCCGAAGACTTCTTTTGGGATTCTCGTCATGTTTTGAACAGGAATGGACTACTCTGGTCCAATAACAATTCTGGCCCATTGACATCAAAATTGATTGACTAATTTCTCCACTTTGCATATAAAACGCCATCAAGATAGAGAACTCTCTGACATTACCTCTCTATCGATTAACATATCCACGAGTTATTGCGAAAGGCGATAGCCACATATAAGTATACATGCACAACCCACACATGACCATACAGTCCTCTATGTATCCATAAACATACACAGGTGACATGTATCCACTTGATTTATGTACACCTCACCAACACCATGCAGCCACACGTGGGTATACCCGTACACCACACATGACTATACCTCCACGAATCACTCCCTGTATAACTATTCGCCATATACCATTGACATATATCCACTACATATATACATATATTAGCCACCCATGACCACAGAGTCACTTCATGGTATACATATACACCCCGACGGATATACCAATACCATATACACACGGCCATTCGTAAACTTCAGGCTTGCATATACACCTCACCATAACAATTCAGCCACCCGCTTTATACTCATGCAACCCATCCACGATCATACAGTTACTCCAAAACAAGTCCTAAAAATCGAATGGGTACCATTCGAAATGCCATTGGATAGTGAGTTTGACAACAAGAAATTTGTAAGCAACAAATAGATTCAGAATCTAGAAGAGTTATCCAATAAGAAAACACTAGGCGAATAAATTCACCTTTTTCCGGACATCCCTTGCATTTTTCGCCCCTACTATTAGCAGCTGTCGACTCTCGATATTCACAGAGACTCAGCAGGCGAGTGAAGTGACGTGTCACATATCTGACTGTACTTATAGTAATTAGATTATGGCGCACAATTGTTAATAAATCGTAAGATAGTAAAGCAATACACCTATTGTGACATAGCAACTGCGGTACATGTAACACCGGTCAATTATAATAATTAATGTTAATTGTATTGTATCGATGCTTACAGATAAGAGTGAGACACGGAATAGACGGACAAGAATTCACCTTCTTCTACAACAATATGATGACGAACACCGGTACCTACAATCTAACGGCTGTGTGATCATGACTACCACCGACGGCGTGCGCCTGAATGATATGCTCAGTTCGCTATACTATTTCCCACAACACTGTTCGGGCTATGGTATACGTAGTGGATCATCTTCCCTCTGCTTATACATTATATATGTATATTGACATAGTATATTAAAAGTTTGTTGATATGACAGTATCATCGGTGCATAATGATTGTGTCTATGTATACAGGTCGCAGTTTGAGACAAACGTCGCAATAAAATTCCGACCACTTCTGACCACTTGATAAATTTGCAGCCGCGTTCAATGACCAATAGTTAGAGCACAATCCCATTGTTACAATCGTTCCCTGATTTTTGGTAAAGCACATCAAATCCCAAAGCTGGCGAAGGAATAGTTCAGTGATTATCCCATTGTTAGGCACACGCAACTCATAACAGACAAATCGCACGGGTGCTTTAAAGTGGGACCACCCATATAAAAATTTACCATGGTAAATCTTGGTGTTTACCTAGGTATACCCCTGATAAACCCCGGTACATATAGGTTTTACCCTGGTTCCACCCAGGTTCCACCCAGGTCCCACCCAGGTTACACCCAGGTAAATCAGGGATTTATATAGATTTACCCTGGTGTTTTCTATATATGTTAGGTATAAACCCCAGTTTAACCGGGTTTTTACGGATGTAATTTAGAAAGACGCTGTCACACCCGGGTATTTAGACCCAGGTTATCCGGAGTATTTACACCCAGGTATTTACACCAGGGTTTCGCCCAGGTATTTACTACAGTGTTCACCCGGATATATACAACTGTGGTATTTTGTTAATCTGTATAATCTGCACTTGAAGTTACCTTATTAACCCTTTCTATATTACATCATCATTGGCGTGTAGTTACCTTATTAACCATTCTATATTAAATCATTAATTGACAGGTAGTTACCTTATTAACCCTTTATATACTAAGTAACATTGGTGAGTAGTTACATTATTAACCCTTTCTATATTAAAGCATCATTGACGTGAAGTTACCTTATTAACCCTTTCTGTATTAAAGCATCATTGACGTGTAGTTACCTTATTAGCCCTTTCTATATTAAAACATCATTGATGTGTAGTTACCATGTTAACCCTTTCTATATTATAGCATGATTGACGGGTAGTTGCCATATTAACTCTGTATATACCAAAGTATCATTGTCGTGTATAGTTACCTTATTAACCCTTTCTATACTAAGTACCATTGGCGTGTAGTTACCTTATTAACCCTTTCTATATTAAAGCATTAATTGACAGGTAGTTACCTTATTAACCCTTTCTATACTAAATATTATTGGTGAGTAGTTGCATTATTAACCCTTTCTATATTAAAGCGCCATTGACGGGTAGTTACCTTATTAACCATTTTTGTATTAAAGCATCATTGACGTGTAGTTACCTTATTATAACCCTTTCTATATTAAAGCATCATTGACGTGTAGTTACCATGTTAACCCTTTCCATATTAAAGCACCATTGACGGGTAGTTGCCTTATTAACCCTGTATAGACTAAAGTACCATTGCCGTGTAGTTACCTTATTAACCCTTTCTATACTAAGTAGCATTGACGTGTAGTTACCTTGTTAACCCTTTCTATATTAAAGCATTAATTGACAGGTATAGTTACCTTATTAACCCTTTCTATACTAAGTATCATTGGTGAGTAGTTGCATTATTAACCCTTTCTATATTAAAGCATCATTGATGTGAAGTTACCTTATTAACCCTTTCTGTATTAAAGTATCATTGGCGTGTAGTTACCTTATTAACCCTTTCTATATTAAAACATCATTGATGTGTAGTTACCATGTTACCCGTTCTATATTATAGCATCATTGACAGGTAGTTGCCTTATTAACTCTGTATATACCAAAGTATCACCGTCGTGTATAGTTACCTTATTAACCCTGTCTATACTAAGTACCATTGGCGTGTAGTTACCGTATTAACCATTTCTATATTAAAGTATTATTGCCAGGTAGTTACATTATTAACCCGTTCTATACAAAGTATCATTGGTGAGTAGTTACCATATTAACCCTTTCTATATTAAAGCATCATTGGCGTGAAGTTACCTTATTAACCCTTTCTGTATTAAAGCATCATTGATGTGTAGTTACCTTATTAACCCTTTCTATATTAAAACATCATTGACGTGTAGTTACCATGTGGTCCATTTCTGTATTAAAGCATCATTGACATGTAGTTAGTTACCTTATTAGCCCTTTCTATATTAAAATATCATTGACGTGTAGTTACATGTTAACCCTTTCTATATTAAAGCATCGTTGACGGGTAGTTGCCTAATTAACCCTGTATATACTAAAGTATCATTGTCGTGTAGTTACCTTACTAACCCTTTATATACTAAGTATCATTGGCGTGTAGTTACCTTATTAACCCTTTCTATATTAAAGCATTAATTGACAGGTAGTTACCTTAAACAACCCTTTCTATACTAAGTATCATTGGTGAGTAGTTACATTATTAACCATTTCTATATTAAAGCGCCATTGACGGGTAATTACCTTATTAACCATTTTTGTATCAAAGCATCATTGACGTGCAGTTACCATATTATAACCTAAGCTTTCTATATTAAAGCATCATTGACTGATAGTTACCATATTAACCCTTTCTATATTAAAGCACCATTGGTGTGTAATTACCTTATTAACCCTTTCTATATTGAAGCAATAATTGACAGGTAGTTACCTTATTAACCCTTTCTATAATAAGTATCATTGGTGATTAGTTACATTATTAACCCTTTCTACAATAAAGCATCATTGACATGAAGTTACCTTATTAACTATTTCTGTATTAAAGAATTATTGACGTGTAGTTACCGTATTAACCATTTCTATATTAAAACATCATTTACGTGTAGTTACCATTATAATATAACCCTTTCTATATTAAAGTACCATTGACGGGTAGTTGCCTTATTAACCCTGTATATACCTAAGTATCAGTGTCGTGTAGTTACCTTATTACCCCTTTCTATACTAAGTATCATTGGCGGGTAGTTACCTTATTAACCCGTTCTATACTAAGTATCATTAACGTGTAGTTACCGTATTAACCCTTTCTATATTAAAGCACCATTGATGGTTAGTTACCTTATTAACCATTTTTGTATTAAAGCATCATTGACGTGTAGTTATCTTATTAACCCTTTCTATATTAAAGCATCATTGACATGTAGTTATCATATTAGCCAGTTCTATATTAAAGCATCATTGACGGTAGTTACCATATTAACCCTTTCTATATTAAAGCACCATTGGCGTGTAATTACCATATTAAACCTTTCTATATTAAAACATCATTGACGTGTAGTTACCCTATTAGCCCTTTATATATTAAAGCATCATTGACGTGTAGAACTTTATCTTATTAACCCTTTCTTTATTAAAGCATCATTGACATGTAGTTACCTTAGTAACCATTTCTATAATAAAGCATTATTGACGGGTAGTTACCTTATTAACCCTTTTTATCACATAATTTGGCCATAAAAGCAGTTTCATAATTATCGGTAATAGACACGTTTAATATCAGCACGTGCGATGACGTCACGGCGTTCTTCAAATAACTTGCGATCGCTGCAGTTTATGATTGTTGTTTTCGATGAATATTTCGCGTTGCTTCGGGTTTATTTGATCATGTGATAAAAGGTATCTCACACTCGTCCTATTTTAGACGTAATTTATCAACCTCGTCCTCTAAATTCTATTTGAGCCTCGGTAAACCTCGGCTCAAATCGAATTTAGTGAACTCGGTTGATAAATTCCGTATAAAATAGAAACTCATGTGAGATCCTCTATCTGTATTAAAGCATCTTTGACAAGAAGTTAAATTATTAACCTTTCTATACTAAGTATCATTGCCGTGTAGTTAGTTACCTTATTAACCCTTTCTATATTAAGACGTCGATCATTGACGGGTAGTTACCTTATTAACCATTTCTGTATTCTAGCATCATTGACGAGTAGTTACCTTATTACTTGAAGTTTATTATGACAGTATGACAATACACTACCCCGGACAAATGAAGCAATATCATACTTTATCTAACAGCCTAGCTATAACTAGTGAACATTAAACTGATAAACAGACAATTTTCAGGGGAAGTATTTAATATTAAAGGGATACAAAATAAAGATATTTCTAATTATCAGTAAGAATTATTCTCTAAGTGATACTTATTATTTCAAATAAATGATTGCGTATACTATAGTAGACCATATACCAACAGGAAAATATTAGTGAATACAATTATTGTATTTCAAAATTCGTTTCGTTTCTGCAGCCAAATTACAATTGTGGTGTTTTGAGTTAATTCTGTCGCGAATCAACGCGGATTGACAGAAGGAAATGGTGTATTGGCTACAAACGGATAAACTGTGGTCTTATATATAAGATTCGCCGATTTTTCCGCATGGATGTGCGCAAATATCGAAAAAGACTGAATTTCATGTGACAAAAAATATTTCAATTCCCGGAACAGTAAGAATTAAACTACGATAACGAAACGGATCAACTATAGTATTGAACGGTACCCGGCCATCTGCCCATAACCAGAATATTCCCGCTGATACATCTGTATGACCTGGCATATTTGTATCACATGAAAACCACTGATAGTGGACATAGTGCATTGGGATTGAATTGAAAAGTAATACATGTACATTGTAATTTGTAATTGTCACGCTACGACAATACGCAAAATTGAATTTGTGGTACCGATATCTTGTCATGAAATACATGAAAATATGGATCTGTAAATGATCATAAGCAGAACCGGATACGACAGAACATGAAAATCAGTACGCGTGTAAAATATTTTGGGAGAAAACAGTTTTATTTTTTTTCATGAAATGGACAAAAAGTTGTAGGAGGTGTTCGTAGACCAGACTTAAAAATTGGTGTCGCCTTAACACAGGTTCACATATTCTCAAAATAATTGTCTCCCTCAACCGTACTAGTATTTATATTTGATAGAACCTCAGTGAGACCATGTTGAAAATTACCATCAATGCAGTTCCAGTGTTGATGCAACGCGGTCATGTTACTTCAAACCAGTTGCAATGTTCCTTAGCATGGTAATTCGTGAAAATAAATGTCATGCAACTTACTCTCGGGCTCCAAATAAAAGTGCAGGCCCAAATAATAGTGCAGGGGGGGGGGAATTCCATTGAAAGTTAATAAAAGTACAGACCCAAATAATAGTGCAGGGGGAACTCTGAGCAAAACATCAACTCTGATTAACCAAATAATTTGTATAGCAGGTTCAAGTATACGAGTCAACATGTAGTACAGGTACATGTATGTATCGTGTAGTGTTTTGGTTTGTCACATACTTGAATATGTACTAGTACATGCAAAAGTAAAGCCCATCATTTTTACATCAGAATCATATAGAAATCTTGAATTTGTGCTGATTTAAATTTCCATAGCTTCAAAATATTAATAAACGTGCAGACCCAAATAAGCACTGTGCAGGGGGGGGATTTCCCAAGAAAAATAATAAACGTGCATGCATGTTTATTTGGAGCCCAAGAGTAAAGAGGTGGAGGTGAATGTTACATGTAAGTTGTTATTAACGAAATGGAACGATGCCTTTCATAGGTTCCACCAGCAATAAGTCGCGATTTCTTTATATTGGCCTGACAGATTGGTTTTTGTTGGTGTCATGCCTGTCGACCATTATAATGGCCACATATATTGTCATATAACAGCGATTTACGATCTGTCTTGTTGGCTCATAATATAAATTAAGAAATTGGCCATGTGTTCGTTCCTTGCGTAACAAAATAATTTTTAGTACAAACGTCCTCATTGATTGTGTCCCTCGACTCCTCATGTAGTTGGTCAAGTCACTTACATGTATGTACATGTACAGAGCACTCACAAATTTCTTGGAAAAGCGACCACATGTTCGAATCTACTTTGCGATTTTGGAGCTACGCATTTGTAAATGCGTCCATATTTTAACACATTTACCTTGATTTATTCACAAACAAATGTCTTGATGCAGGCCTTAAAATCCATCAGATATTTTGCAATAATCAAAATGTTAGTGTTTCACTTTCTACAGGGAATCAAGACTTTTTACTAGAATCAAAATGAGAATCATGATTCTGATTATAAAACAATTAATGTCAACAGTGTTTATTTATGTTTATTCCATTTTGAATGAAAAACCACATCATGAATGTCCGATTCCGAACATACATGTACACCAGGAGTTGGAAAATAACACAGAATTATTCAGATGTGAATTTAAATGAAACAAAATTAAAACTAAAATTGCAAAATACACTATACACTATCGTATCGTTATTTGGGTGTTCATACTAGTATACTTTTTCGGCGCAATGATCGGTAATTTCAATGCGAATGCGATTATTCCAATGCAGTGCATTTAATTTAAATGCGGTCGTTAAGGCATTTACAAAGTGGCGTGACACAATGCACCCTGAATGCATTTTAAATGCAACAACCGCATTTCATTGATCCACGTTGTAAAGGACATTTATTTTTGGAATATGTGTATATAACCACAAGAATAAAGAACAAATCAACTGTTTTTATCACTTTGTAAACCTCTGATGTTTCCCATACATTATACATTTGTACATTATAAACCATGTTACAGTAATTCTAGAGCTAATTAATCGACTTCTTAACTACAGCAGAATTATGGGTAACTTTTCAGGATTTAGTCCGAAATATGGCTTGTTGCCATTCACCGGAAAGCTCTCACCGAGAGCTTTCCGATGAATGGCATCAACCCATATTTCCGACTAAATCCTGAAAAGTTACCCATAATTCTGCTGTAGTTAATGAGTCGATTAATTAGAGCATTACTGTATATCCTCTATAACTGTTTATTCAACATCACGTGCTGCAATCCATGAATGCGGTTCCGATTTCGATGTCCAGTTCAGCATTATTATCATATGGTTCGATAGCAGAAATACGCTGTTTCGAATGTCATACCGTACAAGTTTTACGAGTTGCTCTTGCTCAAGAATGGATAAATTTCTAAACCTGATTTTTGGCGCATTAGTTAGAATTATATGTTTGCACAAGAACACACCACAAATATCGAACCGGACATCAATGTATCGATTGCATAAACATAAGAAGTTGGTCACTGACCAACATTTGCTGTTGCAGAAGAAAATAAACAAATTCTCTGGTGTGGTTTATAGGACTATGCAATGCCGACTTAAAAATATAAATTCACATAAACATCGCATGAAGCGGTCTAACCACAAACTCGGGTATTCGGTAATTCCAAATGTATGAACTATCACCATGATATCCCGGTATATCATTGTCAGGACTGTTTGTATAAAAGGTTGTTATTCTACTATGGATAATTTTGCTATATCATTGTACTCGGACTGTATTGTAATGTAATATATCAGTACATGTACCGGTATACTGTGTGCACATTATATACATGTAGGCCTACTTTCACTTTAGTATGTGTCATAAAAGACTCATGTTGTTAAATTAAAAAAAACATGTGTGAAAACAGAGAGAATACATGTACATGTACATGTGCCGGTACTATATACCTCTTTGTGTGCTGTACTACCGGTACTATTCATGTACTACACTACAATAAGAGAAATTTTAATTGATTCTGCTGCCCTTGTGCCACAGGCCTCAAACACGCCAAACAAGTATCTGTAGCCAGGCCCACCAGTACCAGGCTACTAGTAAATGAAGTACTGAAAGTGTCACATCATTAATCGAGCCCAATCTTAGAACTAATCGTCCTGTGCCGTATTTGGTAGATAAGCTTTGATAGACATACTTGATACTAGTACATGTACATGGACTGTAACAACAGAGACTTTCAATTTAAATGGGGATAAAGTGTTTGCTTGAGAATGTTCAATTGTTTTGTTTGTCGATATGTTATTGAACTGCCAATATACCGTTAAGAAGAAAATGTGGGCGCTGTAAGACAGTGATGTTTGCAACAGCGATGTTGTCGATTAATCAAAATACCGTAAATACTATGAGGCATTGCAGTGGTCGGCGGCATTGTAATTGAGTGTGGTTGAACAGTCAAATACCGGTGGTCAATCTTGTTGCGGGTTGGGTCATTTAATTAGGACATAATATATTTATGTTAAACTAGTCTCTTGTGTAGTTTGGGTTACTATTAATAAGATATTTAATGAATGTTTGGAATATATGGTAGCATTCTTACCTAGATCAACATATGCCATGCACAACGCTGGTCATCATATCATCGCCACTGTGGGCAGTAAACCCCGGCGGGCATCAGAATGTTCAATAGTTTTGTTTGTCGATATGTTATTGAACTGCCAATATACCGTTAAGAATAAAATGTGGGCGCTGTTGCAACAGCGATGTTGTCGATTAATCAAAATACCGTAAATACTATGAGGCATTGCAGCGGTCGGCGGAATTGTAATTGAATGTGGTTGAACAGTCAAATACCGGTGGTCAATCTTGTTGCGGGTTGGGGTCATTTAATTAGGACATAGCTATATTTATGTTAAACTAGTCTCTTGTGTAGTTTGGGTTACTATTAATAAGATATTTAATGAATGTTTGGAATGTATGGTAGCATTCTTACCTGGATCAACATATGCCATGCACAACGCTGGTCATCATATCATAACCACTGTGGGCAGTAAACCCGGCGGGCATCAGTAAACGCTCATCAGGATATAACAATTAGACTTTTCCATACCAGGGCTAGTATAATCAGTTAAAATTAGTCAATTTAGAGGGAATACCAACCAGTGGAAGACGTACATGTATATTCAGATATCAGTTTTCGAGAAAAACCCCATCTTAGTCGAGCGGACTTAGAATATCGGGGTAAACTTAAATTTCATTCAGCAAAACTTTCACGGCAGAATATAAAAATAGTACATTATAATCACTTACAGTACATGTAGCCCAGGTGCAGTGCTAGCCTATATTATGGCTATATACTACCAAAACTTTTGGTCGGCTTCTCGATGCCTGACACTTGTAAACGCTTGAACGGGTATATAGTACATGTATGTGAATTAAAGATCTTATTAGTGACACAACACTTCACAAGAGGCTATACATACATTTGTAACTACAGTAATGCTCTAATTAATCGACTCCTTAACCACAGCAGAATTATGGATAAGTCGGGGAGAGGTTTCCGATGAATGGCAACAAGCCATATATCCGACTAAATTCTGAAAAGTTACACATAATTCTGCTGTGGTTAAGAGGTCGATTTGTTAGGGCATTACTGTATCTGTTTTAGTGCACATCAAATTTATTTGTTGTCTTTCCTCTTGTAATTTAACTTTCGTTGTGTTCGCCATTTCGATGGACAACTACATGTACTGACATCAAATGACTGAAATGAGTCAAAATTTAGCAGTGCAGCCAATTATATAGATATACAGAATTAAATAGCATCTAAATTCCAAATGAGCATAAATGATAAAACAAACTTTATTGAGCACACTTGTAATACTAGTAATTACAGCTACAATGAAAGCATACAGTTGACCTTCTTTATCATACCACTGAGTTAGGTGATGTTTTGATATTTTGGTTTGGGCACCTAATAAAAATTCTAAGTTTGGTAAAACTGTCTGTATATAAAGTTTATCTGACCGTGATGAATAAAACCTATAAATGGGATCATATGCATGTATGTTAGATATCATTACATGATTATTTGAAAACACATATCCGTATGGAAACTATTTTACCACTGGCCAAGTGGTCCTGCTAATATGCTATGATGCTGGTGGTCCTGCTGAATTGCTATGGTGCGGGTAGCGCAATTCATAGCAATTCAGCAGGACCCAACCGCATCATAGCACATTAGCAGGAACACTTGAACAGGGGTATATTTACAGTGTCAAATCGAATGGGCATCCTTTAACAATATTTTTGAACAATTTCCTAGAAGTGTTCGAAAATTGAGAACTGACTTTATATTTTTTTTTAAGAGGTTTCGATTGAATAATTTCTAACTTAGCTCATCAGGATTAACAGACTACTAGTATGTTTGGTATATTTTTCTGTAATCGACACCTGCTGAGGTGGGGAAATATCATCCATTGTCGCACAGCTATATTCTCTTTCCCAACAAAGTCCATAGAACATACATGTAAAATTACAGCTTTAATTAATCAACTCGCCTTATAAAGGTTGACCACCGGGTATTACTGCAGTATGCAGGCGTGTTCATGCGATCAACCACAGTCAGTTATACCGCCGCAGAATGTGGTCCACCTCACATTTGCAGTTAGGCTGTATTTTTCATGCGATGTTTATATCAATTTTTTTTTAAAGTTAACATTGTAACCACACCAGAATTTTTTTTTATTGTTAATGTCTAGATAGAATTAAGAATTTTTGTTGTAAAAACAATTAACTTGGTTATCACAGTTAACATATATTACTGTGGTAAGATTACCAGCGGATACCGCATGTCAACAGGGACTGCATGCTCTAATTAATTATCAGGTTTAACATGTTTATACTGGATACAGTTCATTTTAAAGGTACTCAATCCCCATATAATCAGATTCCAACAACAACAACAACAACATCATACATTTGTATTCAGAAAGGCTGCTTCAGTTACGGTATCAGAATTGATTAATTGTCCTAAAATAATGTTAACCACTGTCAACTATAGTATAAAATTGCCTGACATATGTTATTTATCAACATGTTCTACAAAATTTGGCCTTATTATCAACAGAAAGCCTCTTGATTTTAGAGTTATCCATCTTCATCTGAAATTTGGTCCGAGACCGTGGGCCACTATTAATTCTTGATCGTGAAAAATAGTATATTTCAAAAATTGACACCTTCCATACTGGTGTATTCAATTGTGACTGGCCTTTATAAGGGTGTTACCCCCTACCACCCATGAATACTGAATACCAGTTCACAGTTTTCTCACATTTGCTGAAATAGTATCCAAAACATCAACATATCAAGAAGTATTAGACTGAATTAGATACAAATATATCACTTGGGTCTGTTTAGGCTGGAAAATACTAAAAATTTGTATAATTTTCTACTATTATATCTGCATACTAGCCTTTTTGCTGAATCGTGAATGCCGGTTATATTGCCGTGTGAAATCCTAGTACCAGATAACATTGGGTATGTATATAGCATACCACCTGAAAATGGTCTGAATATCGCATACCAAAGCAGGGTTGGGGTGTGTGTGACACCCTCCTTGGTCATAGTCTGTATTCTACAGGATATGTTAACTGTTTCGAGTTGGTGCAATTAATGTGATTGTTTAATCTCTACCATCTGAAATCTATTTATACCATATTTTGCTATCTGATCAATTGCTACTGATATAAATGAAAGTGTCAATGACACTGTAGCTCAACTTGGAAATGGAATATTTTAATGTATTACAGTCAATGGAGCGATTAGGAATGTGGAAAGTTGAATGTCTAATACTAGTTTATAGACATGAAGAGAAAATTAAATCCAAGATGGCTGCTGGCGGCCATGTTTTCGGTCGAATGATCCCAAAATGAGTCGTTCCCATCTACATGTCATCGTTAACATCCATGACAAATTTTATGACGATCAGACTAAAGGTACGACCTGTAGCCCATGCTAAAGAATTTAGTTATACAAAGAGTATAATCCAAGATGGCTGCTGGCGGCCATGTTTTTTTGCCAAATGACCCCAAAATTACTCGTTCCCATCTACATGTCAATATTAACATCCATGACAAATTTCATGGTGATCAGACGAACAGTACGACCTGTGGCCCGTGCTAATGGATTAAATTTTGAAATGCAAGATGGCCGCTGGCGGCCATGGTTTTTGTCCGAATGACCCCAAAATGACTCGTTCCCATTTACATTCCAATTTCAACAGCCATGGAAAATTTTATGATGATCAGTCTAAAGGTACGACCTGTAGCCCGTGCTAAAGGATTTAGTCATACAAAGAGTAAAATCCAAGATGGCTGCTGGCGGCCATGTATTTTGTCCGAATGACCCCAAAATGACTCGTTCCCATCTACATGTCATTATTAACATTCATGACAAATTTTATGATGATCAGACGAACGGTACGACCTGTGGCCCGTGCTAATGGATTAAATTTTGAAATCTAAGATGGCCGCTGGCGGCCATGTTTTTTGTCCGAATGACCCCAAAATGACTCGTTCCCATCTGCATTCCAATTTCAACAGCCATGATGATCAGACTAAAAGTACGACCTGTAGCCCGTACTAAAGAATTTAGTCATACAAAGAGTAAAATCCAAGATGGCTGCTGGCCGAATGACCCCAAAATTACTCATTCCCATCTACATGTCAATATTATCATCCATGACAAATTTCATGATGATCAGACAAACAGTTCGGCCTGTAGCCCGTGCTAATGGATTGAATTTTGAAATCCAAGATGGCCGCTGGCGGCCATGTTTTTTTTTCCGAATGACCCCAAAATTAATCATTCTGGTCTAAATGTTGATGTCAACAGCTATGACAACTTTCATAATGATCCGACCAAAGGTACGATCTGTATCCTGCATTGTTGACGCCTTACGTACACACGCACACACGGACGACGGACGACAAAGCCATGGCAATAGCTCAAACTTTACAAAGTAAAGTTGAGCTAAAAAGGATAAAGATGGTGTGTCTCTTTCCCAAATGTTCTGTTTACATGTACATTTGGGGTTTATGAGTCAAATAATAACATGTCATGTACCGGTATACATTGCAAATACATGTACGTGTAACTTGCCTAACATACCATATACATGAATGAAGAGGGAATTTGCAAGTGTTTTTTAATCAAAATTTTAGCCCAACTCTTGTTGTCAGTAAGTTTTAACCCATGCAGTTTAATGAGTTTATACATTTATGTATTACATGTGTTTCTATACATGTATTTTATCTTTAGTTAGTTTGTTGTCCTTGAATAAACTTGTATTGCTCCACAATCAGTTTCCTTAATGTTCTATTATACTAAAACAACTCCATTGATAACAATACCCCTGCATCCCATCCAAATCTACTGCATTGCCATCCTCATCATTTCACTTTGGTATCCCCACCCAGGTGTACCTTGGTGTTATTCACCCAGGTGTTCCTTGGTGTTTCCTACCCATGTGTACCTTGGTGTTTCCCACCCAGTTGTACCTTGGTGTTTTCTTACCCAGGTGTACCTTGGTGTTTTCTTACCCAGGTGTACCTTGGTGTTTTCCTGTCCAGGTGTACCTTGGTGTTTCCTTACCTGAGTGTACCTTGGGGTTTTCTAACCCAGGTGCATCTCAATGTTTCCACCCAGGTGTACCTTGGTGTTTTCGACCCAATTGTTTCCCCAGGTGTTTCTACCAGGGTATAGCCCAGGTGTTCTTAAGCAGACTCAATTCAATGATTTACCCTGGTGTACCCCAGTATTTTTACCCAGGTTTAACCCAAGTGCAACCACCCTGATAAACCCTGGTGTTCCAACACCAGGATATAACAGGGTGGTATACCTGGGATACATCTGGGTGAAAATGATGGGGTACACCAGGGTAAAATATAAGCGAGTGGTACCTGCTTAACATACCCGAGGTATACCCTGGTAGAAACACCCGGAGAAAACACCAAGGTATACCTGGATGGAAACACTGGGAAATCCACCAGGGTAAGAAAACACCAAGGTACACCGGGATAAGAAAACACCAAGGTACACCTGGGTTGGAAACATCAAGGTACACCTGGGTGAATAACACCAAGGTACACCTGGGTGGGAAACACCCAGGTAGGAAAAACCAGGGTACACCTGGGTGAATAACACCATGGTACACCTGGGTGGGGAAACACCCAGGTAGGAAACACCAGGGTACACCTGGGTGGGAAACACCCAGGTAAGAAACACCAGGGTACACCTGGGTGTGGTCACCTGTGTAATTACACCCATGTTTATCCATACCAGGATTTTTATCCAGTTTCAGGTGGGTAAATCATGGTAAAACCCAGGTTTCAGGGGGTCTTGGTGGTTGGTGGATGTCTTGGTAGATAGATTTATACCCTGGTTTCGGCCCAAAAAACCTGGGTGGATTTATCCGGGTACATTTTTATATGGGCAGTCGGTGTTGTTTCGGACATATCTATTCACATTCAACGGCGATCAGTGCATGTTAATCACAAGAAAACACCAAGGTACACCTGGGTTGGAAACATCAAGGTACACCTGGGTGGGAAACACCCAGGTAGGAAACATCAGGGTACACCTGGGTGAATAACACCAAGGTACACCTGGGTGGGAAACCCCCAGGTAGGAAACATCAGGGTACACCTGGGTGAATAACACCAAGGTAACCTGGGTGGGAAACACCCAGGTAGGAAACATCAGGGTACACCTGGGTGAATAACACCATGGTACACCTGGGTGGGGAAACACACAGGTAGGAAACACCAGGGTACACCTGGGTGGGAAACACCCAGGTAGGAAACACCTGGGTGTGGTCATCTGGGTAATTACATCCAGGTTTATCCATACCAGGGTTTTTATCCAGTTTCAGGTGGGTAAATCATGGTAAAACCCAGGTTTCAGGGGGTCTTGATGGTTGGTGGATGTCTTGGTAGATAGATTTATACCCGGGTTTCGGCCCAAAAAACCTGGGTGGATTTACCGGGTACATTTTTATATGAGCAGTGGGTGTTGTTTCGGACATATCTATTCACATTCAACGGCGATCAGTGCATGTTAATCACGTTATTGGGCGTGGCTAACCGACTATTGTGTCCAATCGCGGCCAGCGCACGGATTGTGCGTCGTGGTCAAAACATTATCAATGGCACATTTCCAGTTGATTGCATTATATGGGATCAATTGTGCTCTAAGTCGGTCAGAGCACGCGAATAGTTCTTTACCAAAATAAATCTCGTCTTCGACTCGATTGCTTCTGGTAAAGAACAATTATTGTGCTCTAACCCTTACTTAGAGATGATATAATTGAAGAAACACTTACCTCTTAGAACTAACACTACACAGCAAGTGTCGTATACGATACCAACGATGCCATTTGTATTATTATTATTATTATTATTATTATTAGATAGGCAAATAACGAGTCAACATACCGGGCGTGTTGACCAGCCATCCGGAACATGGATGAATTTATATATTGATATGTCTATTGTATATATACTTCTATATCTTAATAATATCCATTATGTTATATATGTTAACTTGGATGAGAAAATAAAGCAAATAACGCCACTGGGTATTTGACGCGAGGCGCTCAGAGTGGCTACTGTGGAAATAGAGCAAAGCGTCCAGGGACGCATTTGGGGCGTAAACAGTTAAATAGAATAAATGAATCTCTTACGACATTCTGACAGTATTTTACCCATTTCCACTTTTTTGTGAGTTCCTCTAAACTGTTACTATATATACTAAACAGACTAAGTGCCGAAAACCCAGGTGCCGAAAGGTCCTGAAAACTAGGTGCCGAAACGTCCATGGGCCGACACGACCTACACCCCACTTTGTTGCCCAGAACGGCCTGTTACCGAACTAGGTGAATATCGCTTCAATTAAACAGATTGATCTCGTTTTGCGACATCAAGACTCCGAGTACTATGGTTTTAACAAGTGTCGTAACTCTCCTTCACTGCTAAATAATGTGTATATATCAATGTTTGTTGAGGTCACTCATTTGAAAAATATGTCGATATTCCACTGTTACTAAGAGGCGATTTAATTAATATCCAGGGTATTACTTGTTTGGTTTGATATTATAGGCCTGATATCAGCGAGAGGTAACTTCACATCATGTTTTGAGGTTATCTCGGGCTGATGTCGGGCCTAATTTCAAACCAACCCTTTATTATCCTCTAAGCAGTGCACATTTTTAAAGAGACACTGTGTCCGTAATAAGGTGACGTGACAAAGTTGAACATATGTGAATTTGTATTCATCGTACATTTGAAACATCGTATACATACAGTAATATGTTTATATCAACTGCACATATCCAACATATGCCATGATGATATAGTCAAACCCCATTTTGCTGGGAAACGTGTACATATTGTACATATACTATCATTATCATCATCTACTTTTGTAAATATTTCTTCTGTATTTTAATGTCCACACGGTACGAGAGTTAATAGTAATGAAACAAACTTTAGAATTTTAGAAATATAATTGCAATCCAAATGTTTTGCAGATATGTAAACCAAAATTTTTAATTATACATTTTGTAGTTGATTATATATTTCTCATTCCAAATTGATTGATTTGAAAACCGAACTATCAGAAATGTTCTATTTTACAAAAACATTATTAAGTATGTTTGTTAAAGGAGGTCATGTGGTCAATTTCGAACAGGGATCTCCATGGAAATCGCCGGATCAAAAGTTACAAAACTTTCCAGTTGTGACTTGATGTGATATTGAAATTAATGAATATTTATCTGGCCGAATATTTATTTTCTCCGTTAGAATGTTTACAGTGTATTTGCTTTTAATTTTGTATTAATTTTTACATCGTGTTCAGTGTCGTATTTTTAATTACTCTAATGCATCTTTCTGGCACATATAATGCTCATAGAAAGGTAATTCAAGTATTTATCGACCTATCTCGATAACAGATTCAAAAGCGAATATTATTAGGTGAGCGCAAACCACCACGTGACTTTAATGCAATTCCTATCTTAGTGCCCAGACAACTGCTCCCACATTCAACTTCTCCTGGGTTCCATGGAAATCTCTATTAAAGATTTGTCACTTGACCTTCCTCTTGAGGCGGCATTGACTAGACACTGGCTCTGTGAGGCTACGTCGTTCAATTATGTATGCCATCGCGAGCGACCAGTACAATCCACCCACGCTAAATTAAGTACGCATCGTGACTGGACTAGACGGTAGCGGGATAACGTCGCAAGAGCTATACTCTGACATTCACCCCAAATTGGCATTCACGTTATATTCAACTAATTGACGGATCTCTTTCGGGTGGTTTTTAAGACACCAAAGTGGGCGGAACATCTTGATATATAAGTGAAAATGCACATACGGATGGGTGGAGTAGATTTATGAGTATAGATGCGCGCTATACGAGTATACCGTTAACTGAGGTCAAGGTCAGAGTATAGCTCTTGCTACGTTACCACGCTTTCGGACTAGACGCTGGCTCTATGAGGCTACCTCGTTACACTATGTACGCCATCACGAGTACTGGTCTCATGACGGCGAACAGAGCAGTGCGTCGGAGCGTCATAGAGCCAGTGTCTAGTCCACATCGTGACGTGATAATCTCCAACTGGAAATCGGGAAAATCCCTGCTTTACAATTTGCTCAAAATGATGTAAAACTTTAACTGTCTGCACATGCACAGCTACATCTCCACACTAGTGGTTTCAATAATAAGCTATAAAATCGCAAATTGTCCAGTTTAATATAAACGCAAAGCAGTGTCATCAATTATTTCGAATACCTAGCTGAGAGTAACTGAGTTGCAAGGGTGAAATACTTGTTACATCAATGCCTTTTCATTCTCAACTGTAAATATGTTGATTACATTGTTTATACGTGTACATGGTGCTTGAATTTTTGAATGAAATGGCATAATTATGTATCCTACATAAATACTCTCACTTTCTCAATATGTTGTATATACATTCTATTAAAGGTACTTAATCCGATCAGAGGGTCCCCATCTCAACAGATTCCAACAACAATTTTTTTTTATCAAAGGTCACTTTAGCTATCAGAATCGAATAATTATCCAAAAATAATGCTAACGACAGTGTGAACTATCGTATTTAATTGCCCAAAATGTGTTGTATAAGCAACATTTTGTTCAATGGAATTTAGTATCGAGAGTATGTCGGTCGGCTTTTTCGGCAAACTTCTGGGACAGAAAGTATTCCCGATAATGAAAAATAACAGATTTCTAAAATCGATATCTAATAAATCTGAGCTTTGATGGGTGACTCGAATCAAATATTTTTTACCCCCGAAGCCATTGAAATAGTAATTGAGAGGAGTTTTATCGGATTGAGTCCCTTTAAGTTATTTCAACAAACGCATACCAGATAATCGGGAACGTGGCTAGAGGGTCCGTTATGTGTATGTGATCTGATATATGCATAGTTATCACTTGAATTGAATTGAATGATTCATGTAAATATAATTATTTTTGAAATTACACTATTTCTGGTGAGTTGGAATTATCCAACTTGGAATTGTTGAACTCATTAATTTGTAAATGGACGCTTTGTGGGGATTCCACGTAAAATTTCCATCTGTACCCCATCCCCTATCTCCTTTGAACAAACCGAATTTTCCACCTCTGTTTGGAGATTTTCAAACTTAAGATAAATCAATCAGAAACTTACTGATTATAAGAAAATAGTCGACATTCGGCTCAAAGGCCAAAAAAATCACACATAGGTTGGAAAATAAAACTATGAGAACAATTTTAATACACATTTTTAGCTAATGCCAAGTCAAGTATGAAATTTCCAATCTGTCAAATCCTTTCACCACGTCCCTGTGTGTAAATATGTTGAAAACAAGTAGTTTTAGATATTTTATATGACATGAATATTATTGACTTGAATTGAATTTTAAAATTACACTCTTACTTGTGACTTGGAGTTATCCAGCTTGGAATTCAGAATTATCCAACTCATTCATTTTGTTACCTGTACGAAATAAATAGTATGTTGTCGAAGAGTTCTTACTTGGTGAAAAGGAAACATGGGAGTGCTATAATTTCTACATGGACCCCTCTCGTTTAGGTCTGACTAAACACATCAACATAAGTCAGTTCAATCTTTTGCATATTGCACTGCACCCCACGCGGCCGATTGCCAAGAAATGTACGACGACGAAGTGAAATAATGCTCAGTTGATGCAAGTCCTTAACAGAGTGTGTATGTTATCTGATATATGCATAGTTATCACTTGAATTGAAATGAATGTTTCATGTAAATATTATTATTTTTGAAATGACACTATTTCTGGTGAGTTGGAATTATCCAACTTGGAATTATTGAACTCATTAATTTGTACATGGACGCTTTGTGGGGATTCCACGTGAAATTTTTCATATGTACCCCATCCCCTGTCTCCTTTGTACAAACAGAATTTTCCACCTCTCATTAGAGATTTTCAAACTTAAGATAAGTCGGGGAGCCAATAAGGTCCACCTGCACCCCCGATGATTACAAATAACCTTATTTTTATTGTTCCCTATGGTATCCAGATAAAGAATCCGGATTTCACCGAAAAATAAAGGTGGCCCTACTAGGTGCTAGAGCCATTTGAATCCAAGATGGCCGCCATTTCCTCTAATTCCGACCAGCTGTATTTAATCGTTGTAATAGATCGGTTGTTAGCAAAAGACACAGACAAAATGTATGCCATTTTGTTGGTATGATGTCCTTCTTCAAAATGACGGCAAATAATTTCGAAAAAAATTCGAAATGGCCGCCGAAAAATGACGTCATATGCACGAATATAGGAAATTTAATTAATATTTCACAATATCTTCCATTTTTCTTCACATTAATCAGTAGTAAATGGCAATGTTTTTGAGACAGTCATCAAGCGTGATATTATAGCGTCATTTTAAGACATTTGCCATTGCCGAGGGTTCCGTAATAGATACAGAAAGAGGATTTGAAAAAGAGGGGTGAAATTTTCGATTTGTTTTGCAAGACGATTTTGATAGTCATTTTATCGACAAACCACATAGGCTGTTGATAGAATATCAACAACTATGTGCTTTATTTTATTGGACGGATGTTTTACTTTAATGGGAATGAAATTGGTGTTGAAAATTTCCAAAATGGCCGCCGAAAATATGAAAAATGGTAAATATTGCCCCAGGGTGTCATGCATTGGCTTACAAGTTGTGGTTGATATATAAAATTGGCTAATCTGTATTATATACATTGAATACTAACATGTCTGATGCACCATGGATCATTGTTTCTATTACCACCACTGACATCACCAGAAATCTTATTGGATTTTTCTCTCACAAACTTGACATAAATATCGGCAAAAATTCACTTTTCAGGGTTGGACAATTTTTTTAAGTAAAATGCAACTATCATTGGTATCAATGGTATTTATTGTTTTGGTCTATCTTAAATGTGTCACACTACGGTGTTTATAGACCAAATTGCTCAAGATGGCTTCCAAAATGGCAACCAAATTTATAAAACGTTATTTTTTACATATATCCCGAACATTATTAACTGCGTTATCCGACAAGGTAGCAAACTGTGACTCACTTGGTTATTATATGTGTTAGTTAATTAACTGACAACTACGTTCTATTCTGTTTCTCCCAGTTCCGTATGGGGCATGACAAATTCATTTTAAAGTTGCAGTATGAATTTTGCGGAGAACCTCTTTTGTGATTCTGGCCATATTATTGAAAGGAAATGGGCAGAACTTTGAGACGGAACTGAGATGAACCATAATATGTGGCTATTCTGGCCCATTATGATAAACAGTAATCTACTGGATAAAAGATGGATGTCAAGATGGCAGCCAGTGAGTTACTGTATGATCATAGGTGATGTGAATAGGTATACAGGGAGTTACTGTATGGTCATGAATGATGTGAATATGTATACAAGGAGTGACTCTATGGTCATGAGTTGGGTGTCCATGGTGAGATGCATAGGAATATAAGGAGTGGTTGTATGAGCACGTGTGAGGTGAATCGGTATACATGTAGTGACTGTATGGAGTATTGTTCTGTGTGGCCGATGTGGTCGTATGGGCATTGCTGTGGTGTATATATATAACGAGAGTAGCTGCATGGTCATCCGCGTGTTGTTTATGTATATATGGAGTGACTGTAAGGTCGTGGTGGGATGTATATGTGTACCGTGTGCGGCTGTATTGTGACATGTGGTGTATATGTATATTTGTGCTGTCTGTATGATCATGGATGGAGTGCGTAGAAAAATAGGGAGTGATTTTATGGTTATGGGTAATGTGTATAGGTGCACATGGTATGCCTGTACGGTCCAGATTGAAGTTATATGCATACCTGGAATAAGCTGGATGGTCATTGACGAGCGTGTGGCTATATAGGGAGTTCCCTTTTGGTAACGGGTGGGTCGTATATTTATATATGTTGTGGATGTATTATCATCGGTGTTGTATAGGGTGTAGATGAATGATCATGGATGGCTTGTATGAGTATACAGTGAGTTGCTGAATTGTAATGTATGAGGTGTATATGCAAGTATGAAACTAGTGAGTGGTCGTGTGTGTGGGTATTGCTATATTTTGAAGGGCTCACCATTGGTGAGCTGTATATGTATATCTGGATTGACTCTATGGTCATGGTATGGCGAATAGATATACATATAGTGGCTGTATGGTCCATTGAGGTGTGAATAGGTATACAATGAGTGACTGTATGATCGTGCATGTGGTGAATATATATACATAGAGTGACTATATGGTCGGGTGTAGGAGTATACCTGGTGTTCATGCATGGTGACCCATGGCTGTATCGTCATTTGTGGCATGTACCGGTATAACCAAATATGGCTGTATGGTCAGGTGCACGTGTATAGAGTGGGTGACTATATTGTCATTTGTGTGGTGTTTATGTACATATGAGGTCATGGGTGGGTTGTACATGTGTAATTTGGGTGGCTATCGCTTTCCACAATAACTCACGGATATGTTAATCAATAGAGAGGTCATGTCAAAGAGTTTCCCACCTTGATAGTGTTTGTGAACATGGGGGAACTTTAAACGTGAAAAGCGATAGCCACCCATTACCACACAGTCATTCCATATAAACATAAACACCACAGACATAAAAATATAGTGACCAACTGTATAAACGTACACCTGATACATGACCATGGATGGCCATACAGCCATGAGTCACAATGCAGGCACACCGGGTATAATCCTAAACATGACCCATAACCATAGATTCGCTCCTTGTATACCCATTCACCTCACCATTGGCCATACGGTCATCCCATGTGTACCTATTCTCCACACACACATGGTGAAATAGACATTCAATATATACATCAACACCACAACAATGACCATAGAGTCACCCCGGGTATACATATCCACCTCACCAATGGTCATATAGCCACTCGCTTCATACACATACCCTCACCCATGGCACCTGGTATACTCCTTCATCTGACCTATGGCCATATAGTCACCCCGTGTGTACCTATTCAAAACATTCATACATGATCATGGTCAATCATTGTGTATATATATTCACCTCACCCTTGGCCATGTCACTCCCTGTATCCCTATTTGTCACACCATAGCAGAATAGCCACTCAAGATATACTAATACTCCCCAGCGATGTCAGTATATTCACTCCATGTATGCATAAGCACATCATACATGGCCATATAGCGCTCGCTATATACACAATTCCCTCGCCCATGACCATATAGCAACACATGTGTATACCCGTATAACCTACACATGACCATACCGCCACGAGTCACCAAGCAGGAACTCCGGGTATACTCATACACCTGACACATGACCATTTAGTCACTCCCTGTAGAGCTGTGCATTACATTTATGATCATACAGTCACTCATTGTATACATACATGTACTCATCTCACCATGACCATACAATAACTGCCTGTATACCTATTCACCTCATCTATGATCATATAGTAACTCCCTGGCTACCATCTTGGCATCCACCCTGCATCCAGTTGATATGTTTTATCATAATGGACCAGAATAGCCACATATTATGGTTCATCTCAGTTCCGTTTCAAAGTTCTGCCCATTCACCTCACACATGCCCATACAACCACTCCTTATATTCCTATGCATCTCACCATGGACACCCCACTCATAACCATAGAGTCACTCCTTGTATACATATTCACATCATTCATGACCATACAGTAACTCCCTGTATACCTATTCACATCACCTATGATCATACAGTAACTCACTGGCTGCCATCTTGGCATCCATCTTTTATCCAGTAGATTACTGTTTATCATAATGGGCCAGAATAGCCACATATTATGGTTCATCTCAGTTCCGTCTCAAAGTTCTGCCCATTTCCTTTCAATAATATGGCAAGAATCACAAAAGAGGTTCTCCGCAAAATCCATACTGCAACTGTAAAATGAATTTGTCATGCCCCAATCGGAACTGGGACAAACATAATGAAACGTAGTTGTCAGTTAATTAACTAACACGTATAATAATCAAGTGAGTCACAATTTACTACCTTGTCGGATAACGCAGAGAATAATGATCGGGATATATGTAAAAAATATAACGTTTTACAAATTTGGTTGCCAATTTGGAAGCCATCTTGAGCAATTTGGTCTATAAACACCGTAGTGTGACACATTTAAGATAGACCAAAACAATAAATACCTTTGATACCAATGATAGTTGCATTTTACTTAAAACAATTGTCCAACCCTGAAAAGTGAATTTTGCCGATATTTATGTCAAGTTTGTGAGAGAAAAATCCAATAAGATTTCTGGTGATGTCAGTGGTGATAATAGAAACAATGATCCATGGTGCATCAGACATGTTAGTATTCAATGTATATAATACAGATTAGCCAATTTTATATATCAACCACAACTTGTAAGCCATTGCAGGACACCCTGGGGCAATATTTACCATTTTTCATATTTTCGGCGGCCATTTTGGAAATTTTCTACACCAATTTCATTCCCATTGAAGTAAAACATCCGTCCAATAAAATAAAGCACATAGTTGTTGACATTTTATCAACAGCCTGTGTGGTTTGTCGTTAAAATGACTATATAAAAAAATCGAAAATGAAGAAAAATGGAAGATATGGTGAAATATTAATTAAATTTCCTATTTTCGTGCATATGACGTCATTTTTCGGCGGCCATTTTGAATTTTTTTCGAAATTATTTGCCGTCATTTTGAAGAAGGACATCATACCAACAAAATGGCATACATTTTGACTGTGTCTTTTGCTAACAACCGATCAATACAACGATTAAATACAGCTGGTCGGAATTAGAGGAAATGGCGGCATCTTGGATTCAAATGGCTCTAGCACCTAGAAGGGCCACCTTTATTTTTCGGTGAAATCCGGATTCTTTATCTAGATACCATAGTGAACAATAAAAATAAGGTTATTTGTAATCATCGGGGGGGGGGTGCAGGTGGACCTTATTGGCTCCCCGACTATCAATTCAATTAGAAAATTATTGAAAATAAGAAAATAGTCGACATTCGGCTCAAAATCAAAACAATCACACACAGGTTGGAAAATGAAAATATGAGAACAATTTCAACATACATTTTGAGCAAATGCCATGTCAAGTATGAAATTTCCAATCTATCAAATCCTTTCGCCACGCCCCTGTGTGTAATTATGTTGAAAACAAGTAGTTGCTGAAATGCCAGTTTTAGATATTGTATATGACATGAATATTATTGACTTGAATTGAATTTTAAAATTAAACTCTTACTTGTGATTTGGAGTTATCCAGCTTGGAATTCCGAATCATCCAACTCATTCATTGTGTTACCTGTACGAAATAAATGTTGTCGAAGAGTTCTTACTTAGTGAAAAGGAAACATGTGAGTGCTATCATTTCTACATGGACCCCTCTCGTTCAAGTCAGACTAAACACATAAAAATAAGTCCGTTCAATATTTTGCATATTGCACTGCACCCCACGCGGCCGATTGCCAAGGGATGTATGACGACGACGTGAACTAATGCTGAGTGGAGGCAAGGCCTTCACAGAGTGTGTATGTGAACTGATATAGATGCATATTTATCACTTGAATTGAATGGAATGTTTCATGTGAATAAAATTATTTTTGAAATTACACTCGCTCTGGTGAGTTTGAATCGTTCAACTTGGAATTATTGAACTAATTCATTTGTACATGGATGTTCTAGTTTATTTCTAACTAAACACACCAACTAAGCACTTTCTCCACTCCACAGTATATCATACTGCATCTCACGGGGCCACATCTCTGTATATATAAAAGAGTAGGGTATGTCTATCCTTATGTTTGTCAGTCCAAATTGGGTGGGGTAACACTCGGAGTACCCCGGCGGATGTTGTAACGTCGTTAGTTTAAAACAAAAATTATTTACAAAAAACTATTTAAAAAAAAAAAACTGTGTGGAATTGAGCAATGAGTTCAACCTAAAAACAATTAACACATTGCATATATTTTTTTTAATTATTATTAGTAAAAATTGTTTAATCAAAATGTTTAAACGATCAAAAAGTACCAATATAGACTATAGAAGTGATTGGTATAGTCTATAGGCCCATATAGGTATTTTAGTATTTTCCACAGGGGCATGTGAGCGGGGTCGCCGCTTTCTAAGATGTAAATATGCGCGAAGCGCACAAAGTGACCACGGACTCGCAGCACACAAACCCCTTTGTGCGGGGGGGGGTGGTCGCAGATCCCTCCGACACTGAATAAAGGCTCCCTACATTTTTAGACCCGACATCATTACGCCACATGGTGGTGTAAGTTGTTTCGGAGATTTTTATTTTCTGTGGTCGACTGGGCGAATGTATTGTGAAAGATTTTTTTTGTACCTTACTCAACCGTACCGATAGAATCACGTAGATGCTGAAATTGTAAAGTTAACGCCACCGGTGTATAATATGTTTTTGAAAATATGACTCAATCGTATCGATAGAGTCATGACAGGCTGAAATTGTAAACTTAAAGTCCCCGGTGTAATAATATGTTGTGAAAATATAAATAATCTGATAGCCTGAAAATAATGTATAACCCATTGGGAGCCCCTGGTGAAGTGAAGTGAATTATGTGTAATTTTAATAGGAGTGTGTATGCCTGTTCTGTTGGAGTAATCGCGATCTTTTATTTTCTGGTAATCAAGTCAAAATTGTATCGTATACACAATGTGTTTGTACCGATGCATGTATCGTGACTCGACTCGTTTTCGTGGTCATATAGGCCCTACATAAGATATGATCACGAAAACGAGCAGTCGTGAAATCTGATAGAATCATACATTCACTTTCAATAGTATAAATTCTCTCTTAATCTACCGCGGATTTCCCAAAAATTGTACTTTCATTTTCAATAGGATTCTCCGAATGTTCACTTTTACTTTTCATTCTTACCACGCAAAGCGACCTTAACGGTTGACACACACACATATATATATATATATATATATATATATATATATATATACTGGCTGAGTCCATGACAAATAGTTGGTATATTGAAATAGTTGTATGGGTATAAAATAAGAAATATGAACTGAAGACCCCTATCCGGAAAGGCTTCTATCAATTAATATTGATTTTATTTCGAATATCTTATTATGAAATGAGACCATTTATTGTGACACTTTATTTATCTATATTTAGAACAGACCATTCGGGTGATACGATATAGCGATAGAGAGCATTAGGCTGTTCCCACGGCTACGTACCGAACGACAAATGTCCTAGATTGATTTGTTGTATTGTTTTATTCCACAGTTATAAGCGATAATGGACATACTTAATGTTTATTTGTGACAAAATTACGCAATAAAATGTCTGGTCTCTGTTAACAGTAACTACTATTGTTAGTTAGCTAAACAACCACACCTTTTTAGACCAGAAAATATTCGAAATCAAATCAATATTAATCGATAGCAGCATTTCCGGACAGGAGTCTTCGATTCAGATCTAATATTTTATACCCCGGTAATTATATAATACATGTTTACAAAGAGATAACCCACCTTTAACTAATTGCATGCACCAATCATTAAATATAAGTATATTGCATATTAATATAAATCTTTTCTAAATCGATTTATTATTTCCCAACCAATGGTGTTCAATTCCAGACATTTCATTCTAATATATATTATTTTATAATCAATGTTAAAGGTACTCAATCCGATCAGACGCTCCTAAATTACTATTTCTTTGGCTTCGGGGGTAAAAAATATTTGATTCGAGTCGAGGAACCCACCCAGCAAACCTCAGAGTGATCAGATATTGATTTTTGAACATCAATATTTCTCGAGATGTGTACTTATAATTGCACAGATACACGAGGTCAAACGGACAAATTGCGGATGAAGATGGATAACTCTAAAATCAAGTGGTAATAATAACCACTTGATTTTAAAGTTATCCATCTTCATCCACCATTTTGACTGCGTGTTATTGGGCCGCAAACAATAGAAATAATAAACTTCAAAAATTGATATCTGATCACTCGGAGCGTTGATGGGTAGGTTCCTCGACTCGAATCAAATGTTTTTACCACCGAAGCCAAAGAAATAGTAATTTAGGAGCGTCTGATCGGATTGAGTACCTTTAATAGATGCACAATCGTAATGTTCTATTTAAATTCAATAGTACTCATATTCCAACCAATGTATAAAATAAATCACAATACAGCAATTATACATTCTAATACAGCTATAGTACATTTAACATACGGTACGACGTCAATTTCCTTTGAATACATTTATATCAATAATCGACATTACGAAACTAACAGCAGTCCATGAAAATCTAACAGTCAAATCCAAATATTTGGCAGCAATACATGTATATCTCGAAACAGACATTATCTGAGATTATCGCAATATAGTCTGGTCGATAAAAGGTTTGTCCTAGAAAAAATTTGGACTAAGTTGGTTTGTATTCCATTTTGAAGAGGAATATATCCTCTACAACATATCCAAAATCCGCTAAAATCCGCTTTGAGCAAAATTTTGTACAGAGATTTTTAAAAATGCTCATTTTTCGACCTTGTGGAGTACGTTTTTCTACAATATCCCTCATCGGCGACACCAGAACGCATTAATCTTCCGTCCGATATATACTAGTTTGTGTAAAAGAGTATAGGGGGCGAATAGAGTGACAAGGACAGAAAACAATGCAATCGCGGCGATGAAATGGCTGTCAAAATGGCCGCAACTACAATCCATGCTACGACGAAAGCAACATATTGGATAACCTCCTATAAGCGAAAATACACATTTGTAATTTACAAGAATGTTGTTATATATCTTTAAAGGTACACATATAATTAAAACAGATCTGTCTGAATGATTTATCGATCACTGCTACGCACGTTAACCCAATTATTTACGTTCGGGATTTCTTATTAGAATACATCCAACAGTCGGACCAAAAACAGTTATTTCGGGCATGCAACACACGCAGTAATATTTCGTCACACAGTGCGTGGTAGTTTCGTTTTGGAATGATGATTAATTATTGAATGTAACGCAGAAACAGAAGTGCCCACCCTATCTGTCATAATCTGTGTAAATACTAGTTATATTTCCGGAATTTCCAACACTCTCCGTGACAATAAACCATACACGTATATGTCGTAATGCTGAGTATACTGTAAAGAAACACTTATCTCTTCAACAGAATAGTACCCTATCTCACTAGATCGAAGAGACTGTACATGGTACATTTTATTTAGTACTAATTTTCATGGTGCTCTCAAACCGGTTCTTAGTAGACAATTCTGTTAAAATTACTTCAATCGGCACTTTACAACAGGAATATGTACCACGCAATGCACACTATTAGTTGTCAGTATCTTGTTGTTTGAAATTATGTTACCATTGCCACCCACATATTTGCGCTAAATATCAGGTCATCAGCATTTACAGTTATTAGTTCTGCGTTTACCATTCACTCAATGTTGCTATTTATGGTTTTGTATGCAGCAGATATGTGTAACATTAGGGAGAATGGGTAAACGCGGCGATGCGGTTGCAGAAAAGGTCGTACGTTTCGCGTATATGTGGCCTTAGTGCATTTATGTGCACATAATTTCCAGGTATAAAGACAGTCTCTACCACAGAGTATGTAGGCAAATTTGGTTATGTTGAGAATTTACTGAAGATAGTCTATTGTAATCCTTTGTATTTTGATAAATTGCGTTCATGGTATACCACCATGTATTTGTGTGATAAAAGTGAAATATTCGTGTTTAATCACTTGGCTGGAGGCAACAATGACTACTATTTTAAGACACGGACAATAGGATCTACACGTTTTACCTAGTACCATATGAATAGCTCTCATACTGTTCTATATTAGTGAATTTTGACAGATTGTGTTTTAGATTGAAAAATAAATGATTAACAGTCACATTCGTGAGAATGTTTTCATTACATATATTTCTGCTTCTAAAAAGGTCACACAATGAATACATCCCAATTAGATCACATTTAACTGTTTTAATACACATATATTACACGATTTAAGATAAACAGTACAGATAAAACTGTGTTATTCTTCTATTTCTTGGCGCCCAAAAAGTCCACATTTAATCGTTGTATGAGACCTGGCTTTTGGTTGCTCTCTCGCGAGATACATCAGAGAGAAATCTTACATACTAGTATTAATAGCTCCCCTTATATTCTGAAATCATTCTTCCTCGTATAATTCGAGGGCATGTTCGTTCTTGTATGACCAGCTATTCAATTTTCAGCAAATTGTAAATTTCATTCGATTTTGTCCATTTTGGCGGCCATATTGGACAGACATTCTACCGACATGGTTTACGACTAAGCATTGTTTGTGTAAATTTAATTTTATTACTAATTTTGTATTTGTTGGCGCACCTACCACCGAAATTCAGGATTTTTCTATACCAACTGCTATCATGGACGCCATCTTGTATTACAGAAAATGCTCAAAGCGGATTTTAGCGGATTTTGGATATGTTATAGAGGATATATTCCTCTTCAAAATGGTATAGAAACCAACTTAGTCCAAATTTTTTCTAGGTTGACCCTAAAATTTTAGTTTATCGACCAGACTAATACGATACACTGTGTGCGTAACGTAGATATCATAAGATAAAATGATAAAATACTCTTACAACTAATCGCCAATTTCATTCAGAATAAGGGAAAAGTGTGATTTTTGATATAGGATAGTGTTGTATACGTAGGTTTTTATGCCCAAAGCGGATTTGTTTGGATATTTCGAGTGCAAAAAGGGAGGGTGGGAGGGTACTCGAGTATGTTGCTTACAAACTTTTCCTAATATAGTGTATATTCTAGGGCTAATGATGTAGTATTTATACTGGCCAACCGGCATGCTTGGTATTGAGGGTATGGAATGATAATTATCATACGTCAAGGTTTAAATAAAAACGATAGGGCAACCGGTGCGTAAACGGAGAAATCGGCCAAACACCTGCATAGAAAAACAAGTGTTCATTAGGTGGTAACCACGACCCCTATAAACCAACTAAAACGGCGCCATTAATGACAATATTGAAGATTAATATACGGTATTTGGTCATATAAGTTAGTGCCTGCTGGTATCCCACCAGAGTGCACCACCAAGCATGTGACTGCAAGTCGTTTTAGTCGCCTCTGCCAGCTCTGCGCCATGTTTTTATGTGTACCCATACCATATTATGATACGCATAGTGTCAACGTCCGGATTGACCACTCGTCGTTCGTCCGTCCGTCCGTCTGTCCACCCGTAGACACTTTACGCATAATGCGATAACTCAAAATATTTCTATCCGATTGGAACCAAATTTCGTATATGGGTTTCTCAGGCCAAAATATTTTTACAGAGTTATGGCCCTTAGAATTCACGCATTCTGCCATAACTCAAATATTTTTTATCTGCTTGGAACCAGAATGCAGATCAAGTTCGAATATGGGTTTGATCCGATTTATTTTAAAGGAGTTATGACCCTTTTTCGAAAAAAAATTGAAGAAAAAAAATAATTTGATTTTTTTAGATTGCTCAATTTAAAAAAAAAATATTAAACTTTTTTTAAACTTTTATAATAATAAAACAAAATCTGTCATTGACACTTTCATTTGTTTCAGTTTTGTACCATTAATTAGGTGTGATGTCCTGTTTTGAAAATATTAAGATTTTATTGCAATAGTTGCATGCAATATAATCATATCAATAAATTATCATTATGAAGATCCTATATCCAGAATATATGAGAATACATTTTATAGATGGCATCTTTCAAATTTGATTAATGGCAGGATGAAACTCTTGTTTCTCCTATCCCATAGACATATGCTATAATGTACAAAGACTCTTCCTCATATCTCTTATCTATGGTTATCTTTGCACACTAGTCACTTCTATTGATTTTGGTATTGACTGATTAAATGACTTTTGAAAAATATACTAACCCTTCAGGGACATGCTTCAATGTGAAATTAAAATAATGGCTGATAGCCAATTTGATTTATATATGCAATTGGTAACAGGTAGATAAATCTACATGATTATTGTATTAAAGTGATGCCTTGTTTTGATAATCAAGATGATAGATGTTGTTAATATTTCCAGGATCCTTATTTTCCCATTTGTTTATATTGTCATGGTTGATTGAATTTTAGGGACCACAGAGCACTTAAAAGACTAACATTGAAGGCAATTGATTTTAGTGTCCAAGCTGCTTGTAAAACATTATAATGTGTGAAACCATTTGGTTGAGGGCTACTTACTTTCTTTTATATGAACTATGGTAATCTGTTTCGAGTTAGGGGTCATAGGGGCCAGCATCCTCATATTATGTCTGTATAACATTATATAGATAACACTTTTGTATTGTATAAACTACATATATTTTTTTAAACCATACAACCCCTGTTATGAAACACTTAATCTTGCATGTGCCTAACAATATAAGCATTCATTATTACACTGGTCAGATCTGATCATATCTGTCTGACATGTTTGATAAACAAATAACAACTGGGGAGAATGGGGGGGGGTGTAATTAAAGTACATTTTAAATATGAGATAGAATCCCATGCATGTATGTTGTTCTAAGCAGTCTGGCTTGTCAACAAATTATAATTTCTCTTTAGCAGTGAATGAATTTTGAATATCTGGCAGGTCAAAAGTGGCAGAGATAAGGGTTTATCTATCACTTTTGCTTCCATTGAGTTAACTTAAACTCCTAAACATATCACCCGAAATCACTAAACCGTTGGATCTCACATAGTTATGAGATTTAAAACTACTCCTCCCACCCCAAATACTTTAACCCTTTCTTAAGACAAATTATTTGAGCTTTTGATTTCAAGTTGGGTAGTGAGATATGGATTCCTGTGATCATATCTTTGACAAATTATCAGTTATAGCTAATCGCTATCGCCAAGGTATGGGTTAAACATCTGCCGATCGTGATCGATCTCTCTTTAATGCAACGTGACATAGTAACTACACAGTTCTGTTCTGAGGTCCATCCTTTGTGTTAGGAGCACCCTATTCATAATGTGTAAAATACTAAATTATTGGACTCATTAAATTACGTACATATTATATTATTGCATACTTGTAAATGTTAAAATTGTTATGTTGAATATGATAGTAAAAAGATAGTCTTGTTCTGCGAGGTTGAAATGTTACCATTTATTTTATACACCGCCTTATATAGTGACCTATTGTGAGAGACCAATTGTGGTGTGATAGATAGAGTTATTTCCCCTGCATGTTAATGATTCGCTACGGTGATTTTATCCCACTTCAAAATTGAAAAACACGTTTAAATGGATATTCTGCTGATTTAAGGAGGGTTTCCATCACAATCGAATGTCGAAATATACGTGATAATGCGGTTTACCCGACCACAATAGGTGTGGTCAGAAACTCAACGCTACCGACGGTAGGTGTGCCACCTGGTGTCTGGCCTTTCTATCTGATTATTTAATGTATATTTTTTTAATATTTTTCTACAAGTTACCTGTGGCTACAGCTAGACTATTCATGGTTTTAAACTACTGTACCAACATCAAAGTGAAAATAGTTATACGTTTTCGAGAGAGGAACGGGAACATCTTTAATTAATTTAACCAATTTATTTCTTTTCTTGGCGCTGGGTGATACTATACCGAGAAAAGTGTCCATTTCATAGCTGTTAATTTCATTCAAAGGTGTCACCGTGTCGATTTCAACGAAAATCGACGAACAACGTCATCCTGTAACTTTCCCCATGCATTGACCGATTTCGCCTGAACCTGCACGAATGTATCTTCTGCTTTGTTCACAATTATGTGTTTCTATTCGATTCCAGAAAATGGTATATTTATGGATTATCACATGCATGTATGTACTATCTAGTCTTCTGATAACAATTAATTTCTTATTAAATATATGTTATTTTGTTTCGCATAGTACCACACCGTACCAAGTGCCGTACATTAAATGCCCATCTTCGCACAGTAGAACGGTAAATTCGTGATGACGTACATTCTCATTATATTTCACATCAGGATTTCGATCACTTTTCACTTGCCCCGATGTGTGTAGCCTGTAGTTACTATAGTGTCGTTATTTATTTTGTCTTATTTTCTCAATAAAAGGTAAACTAACGCTACGAATGAACATACATTGTAATTCAATATTCATAATTCTCATTTGCAATACCAATAATCGAAAGACACAGTAACAAGATTTTCCGATTACGACATTAATGCTATAAGCCCACCGATCTACTGTGCGACAAAAGTGCTCGCAAAATTCAAAACAGCAGCGTCGTATTAGATAATAATGGTGACGTCACAAAATCAGATATAGTCTATATACGACCCAAAGCGCCCGGCTTTGGTTCGTTAATATAATAAATACCTAATAATAATAGTAAGTGACATTAATTTGCAGAAACCAAATATTGAAAGTCCCGAGGGGTATAATATCATAATCATGCCTGCCTATATAAATACCAATGGTAATATAAATCTACTCTCAGGAGATTACGAGATGTTATTCATTTAATTAATACAGGGCCATGATTGAAAGATCCAGGTGGGACAATTTTCGATGCCAGCAACAACATATTTCTTCCTCGAAAGTCCCGCCTAAGGGACATTTACACATGTTCGTCGTCCATACATGAACATATCTTATGAAATCACGTTCAACTGAATCATTGATATGTTATGGCGTGCCCCGGGGATATGCGTGGTGGGGAGGGTGGGGCTTGGACAGGGAGGGTGCTTAATTGGTTTATGCCCCAAACGTTGGTCAGATATTTCAACAGTTACAAATTTCCTACCTTACACTAGATTGGCTGGAAATTTCACACCAACAACATGTTAAAATTGTTCCCTTAGTTTGATTTTACAACAATGACTGAGGACAGTCCCTCCTTATGTACATACACATGCACATTGTAATACTAATGTGTTCGTTTAAAGTGTAATTGTCCGCCGCGCTCATTAAAAATATTCAGTTCATATCCAATCATCGGGGCGACATCTCTCAAGTCGACTTCGCGTCGGGTCATCTTCGTATTTGGGTCTTCATATGGAATCGACTTCACATGGGCCCGAATTCACTTTGTACTCTTTTGACCAATAGTCACATGATTTTGTAAAACTTCCATTTTCTGATTGAGTTACTTTTAAATGTTTTGTATTGGTACCCGTATTTACATTCAGGAATATCACTGAGGATGCGTGACTACTCATGCACAAGACCAGTTACCCCGGGGGTGATATTGCATGTTCGGGGCGACTGCTATAGTAAGTCAAAGGCGGGTTTAGCCTTTCTTGGTAAAAAAAAACACTTATTCCCTCTTACATGCGAGTGGATTCGTTGTAATCAGGTATGACTTAACTGGAATCTGAGTGGCATGGCTTCACTGTCTAGCTGATTGAACGCCAGCCTCCTGGTGGATTAAGTCGCCTGGCGGCCAGCCTCCCTGGGGCGACGTCATGACGCCCGTCACATCAAACTTTGATGTTCGTTATGCTTCATTTTCGCTAACACATTGTGCGTAATATTTAACACCAATAATTTCTTATCTGCGCACATATATAAACCAATGGGACCGTCTTCACTACAACAAGTATCTTCACTACAACAAGTATCCAAAACAAGCGATACACATGGATGATCAGCTGACTAGCCAGTGATTTCACACCCGAGATTATGATATCAAACCACGTAGGCCTAGGCCTATATATATAGATGGGAATTGAATTTGAATTATTTGAATATTATTTATTAATTTTATAATTTACAATGTGCAGGTTGTTATTTGAATCGTTAATAGCAATGATTAAAATTCACATACCATGGTTTGGAGCAATAAAATTATATAACCAACGATTTCTACGATCTCATTTCCGTCACATGACAAATCCTGACGAAGCCATGAAACATTTCATAATGATCCGTAAATCGGCGCCGTCTTCTCACTTCACGCGTTCAGCATGCCTCTAGTTAACCGTGAATTATGTGATAAAACTATCAGAATTGTTAATATATAAGAAATAGATAATATCACGAAGAATGTTTGGATAATAGTTTTCAATTAGCAGACGATATATAGCCTATGGGTACAGGGAACGCAAACAGAGCATTCGGCAACGAAAAGGACGGGACGCAAATCTGGGCGACGAGATATCTCGTTGCCGGCGTGCAACGTCATGACGTTGGGCGACGAGATATCTCGTCGCTGGCGTTCAATGAGCTAGAGGCTTAGAAGTTAGAACAATCCCTGATAGGCGAGCGGCAGAGACCCAATTTTTTTCGGATAAATTGGCCTATGGCACTTAAGGATAAATTTGGTGTCGTTGGAAACCTGAGGATGTATGCTATTCGATGGGGCCTGCTGTGGAATCTGAAAGTGGTGCGGTTGCCATGGAAACGGTCTCTGAAAAAAGGTGGTCAATCCGTAGAAGGTACCATATGAATAAATACGATATGGTCCAGAATGAGTATTTTTGGAGTCTTTAATATCGGAATTCAAGGTATTATCACCAAAAGGGTAACGGTTAGCACATGGTATGGTCATGTGACATCCGGATCCAATATACTGACAGTTTTGACCATTTTTGGGTCAAACCAGGTAAGTTTATGCAAAAATGGGTGATTTTTGGAATCGCAGTATATCAGGCCACATCTGTCTGCCACAGGGGCAGTGTATATGTCGTTGTAATCGGGAGGATGTGTACATTGAGTTCCAATCTGATTTATAATCCAAAAGTTTGCGGTTTCCATGGAAACGGCTTGTACGTGAAATATAAATAAAATCCCATGAAAAACACATCTGAATACATTTGAAACATACCTGTATTGGGTTTTAGGAGTAAGACGTATATTTGGTGGCATTAGTCAAAGTAGTATGTGATAATTCGCCATGCCAAGGGAGTGTGAAGACCATACTGACATAATAATTGAACACATATACATAATTTCTACCATTTACCACCAATTTTGGGGTAAAATATGGCGATTTTAGTGAAAAAATGTCGATTTTTGGAATCGCTGTATAACTTGGTATATATGCCATAAACATGGACAATTTATATGTCATTGTACTCGGGAGGATGTGTCCTTTATGTTCCAACCTGATTTGTAACCAAAACTGGTGTGGTTACCATGGAAACAGTTTATACCGGAAATATATATTAATCACAAGAAAACCACTTCCGAGTACATTTGAAACATACATGTATTGGATTTTAGGAGTAAGGTGACATTTATTTTAATTTAGTCAAAGTAATTAAAGTAATTATCTGACAATTCACCATGTCAAGGGGATGGGAAGGTCATACTGACACAATGATTGAACACATACATAATGTTCTACCATTTTCCATCGTTTTTGGGTCAAATATGGCGATTTTAGTGAAAAAAGGGTTTATTTTTGGAATTGGGATATAACTTGGACATGATACACTATTGGACACCGGGACATTTTATATGATGTTGTAATCGGCTGGATGTATGCTTTATGTGCGAATATGACTTAATTGGACCCCAATTGGACACCAACGGTGGCATGGAAACATGTCGCGTTTTCTCTATACATTTGCAAATTTCAGGAAAAACTTGAGGACACATGTGAGGCTGTAATAAATACATTTTAATAATGGTCAATGAGTATGAGTCTCTAATACATAGTAATTGTAATTTCGTATTTGCATAAAACAGTAATACAATTCGACGTATAAATAAATTTGTGAATGGGTCGACGCCTTTTACATTCAATTATATATTTCAGAAACATCACGGGGATTTGGAAAAATGTTTTCCCATATATTCAGTTAATATATACTCTGCCTATTAATTAATTTATATAAAAGTTATCCAGACCCCTGTGTGTCGAAGTACTATACTCATGTATTATCAGTTCTCACAAAATTTACGTTCGGAATTTATCGAACACCGTACATCATGCAATAAATTTAAATTCTAGTTGAAACAATTTATAAATGACTATTACTAATTTAATATATACATCCGATGTGACAACTTATCTATATAAGGATACAGTAATTGCGCCCTACGTTCACCTGGTCATGTGAATGATGATTGTGAAATTTTGTGAAGTTTTACAAGAGAACAAAGTATACATTACAAACAATAGCAATATCCAGAGCAGAGATATATACATTATTCCAAGACATAGACATATAATAAAAGCAAATGTTTGCCCAAGTATATCTAAATGATTCAAGTGGCGCTGTAACATTAGTTTAAGTGTGGGAAATTCAATGAGTCTTCTAATTATAATTGTTAGCATCAACTTTTTAGATGATACTTGTAATTATGTAATTATGAATGCATATAACTCTCACAAGTGATCGAAATATGTTGATTCAATTTTGTTTTGTAAACATAAAAAGGTGCTCTATGACAAAACATACACATTCCAAAACTACCTTACACAGTGTGGACGACAAAGTATTATCGGAATTAGACGCATGTGGCTGAACTTATCGGTTATGTATCATACATAGTAGAAATTAAGTTATTATATCTCAAAAGCAAAGTTTTTGGCATGTTTTGTCGTGACACTTATGTACGTCCGGCAAAAGAATCTCAAAATGAGATATAACAGTTGTAAATAGGAATTAAACTGTTCAAATTTGAAGTATGCGTTGTGTCCATTCTAATTATTTATTTCCACAGTCTTCTATATTGCACCGCATATACAGAGCGCAATGCATGGCAACTTATTTTGTAAACAAGTCTCAGGTTGGACTTGGTACAAGCACAAACAAGATTTGATAATATTTCAGAGGCTGATTTTCCTTCACATATATCCGAATGAGTCCGTTATCACTCCTCTGCCATCCGTTCTCCGCAGCGTTGTTGGTGTCTGGCGTTGGAGTTTTCAGCTGCAAACTGGCACGTAAAACATGCTGTTTAAAACTGGACTCACATGGCGGTAGTTTCGATACAGTTGACTCCTTTGTATATGACATCTTTGTCCGGAGTGCGTTCAAAGAGGAATGTTCATCGGATGCTCTACCCTTTGGGTCACATAAACACGCAATAAATCGACGATAACAGTCGATTGATTGTGATATGTCCCCTGTTCCCAAGTCGCACAGTTCGCTGAAGTAGTCTTGCTGTCCGAGGTAAACATTTAATGCAGTCTTTTTCCCAATTCCATAAAATGAAGAATTCGTATCGCAACCTGTTAAGGCATGTACTGACAACAAATTCCGACAACAGTTGCTTCCCAATTTGACTGCTACTTCATGAGCGGCTATACATCGATGCCGTTCTTTCACTCCCGTTTCAAACCACAGTTCGGCCACATTACTGAATGTGTGGTAAAAAATGTAGCGTTAACACAAAAACATCCGTGTCCAGTGACTTTATTGTTATTCATCCGTGACCTGATGTGAAGACTTCGGGGTCGCAATAATCAGCACACAAAAGCATCTGGGTGTCAGCTTCTTCGTGTGCGCATTCTTGAGATTTCACATCGCTTACGTTGGTTGGTGTCAGCGATACAGTTCTTTTTCCTTCGCGGATTCTCACTGAAAGGATTATCAGCTTGTTTTCTGAGAGAATGGGTGGACTTTTTTCAGTTATATATTTGCAAAGTTGGTCAACAAGCGCAGCTTTGTTCCTTGAAAATCCGAGGAATGTTCTCCACTTTGGTATCACACGTGTAGCAATAATGGTGGAAATTTTGTGTTTTTCAGTTTTGGGGACCCAACTCTCCGGGAGCGTAAGTTTTTTCCACCCAGGACTGGGACACCCACCCGGGACCATAAGTTTTTTCCACCCAGGTCTGGGACACCCACCCCCAAAATTGATTAAAATCTTGTAAATTCTACTAAATAATTTGTTGTTGGCAGGGTAGGGGTCACTCATTGTGTCTGCATCGGAACTGAGAGAACGCTGATCAAGTACACCCACAAAAAATAAACAAACAAAGCACATGGCTGAAAATTATGCCAAAAAAAAAAAACCAGTGACAAAACCTTTAAACCCCCAAATATATATTGTCATAAAGGTAAAATACCTACTTTAACAGGATAGTTGTGTCCCTTATTAGCAATAGGTTAAAATATGTGCATGTGTAAATCGATTTGATTAAATAAACACAGTGCCAGTCCTCTCCATGTGGGAAATCACTGGTGAGCAATGAGGAGCTCCCCTTAAAATCATTCTAGGTGAGTGGCGAGTAGCTCTCCTACAAAATGTCGAGGTGAGTAGTATCCCAGCAGGAGATGCCGAATGCATCTCCCGAAGGCCTGATGGGTGGCATGGAAACATGTCGCGTTTTCTCTATACATTTGCAAATTTCAGGAAAAACTTGAGGACACATGTGAGGCTGTAATAAATACATTTTAATAATGGTCAATGAGTATGAGTCTCTAATACATAGTAATTGTAATTTCGTATTTGCATAAAACAGTAATACAATTCGACGTATAAATAAATTTGTGAATGGGTCGACGCCTTTTACATTCAATTATATATTTCAGAAACATCACGGGGATTTGGAAAAATGTTTTCCCATATATTCAGTTAATATATACTCTGCCTATTAATTAATTTATATAAAAGTTATCCAGACCCCTGTGTGTCGAAGTACTATACTCATGTATTATCAGTTCTCACAAAATTTACGTTCGGAATTTATCGAACACCGTACATCATGCAATAAATTTAAATTCTAGTTGAAACAATTTATAAATGACTATTACTAATTTAATATATACATCCGATGTGACAACTTATCTATATAAGGATACAGTAATTGCGCCCTACGTTCACCTGGTCATGTGAATGATGATTGTGAAATTTTGTGAAGTTTTACAAGAGAACAAAGTATACATTACAAACAATAGCAATATCCAGAGCAGAGATATATACATTATTCCAAGACATAGACATATAATAAAAGCAAATGTTTGCCCAAGTATATCTAAATGATTCAAGTGGCGCTGTAACATTAGTTTAAGTGTGGGAAATTCAATGAGTCTTCTAATTATAATTGTTAGCATCAACTTTTTAGATGATACTTGTAATTATGTAATTATGAATGCATATAACTCTCACAAGTGATCGAAATATGTTGATTCAATTTTGTTTTGTAAACATAAAAAGGTGCTCTATGACAAAACATACACATTCCAAAACTACCTTACACAGTGTGGACGACAAAGTATTATCGGAATTAGACGCATGTGGCTGTGCATGTGTAAATCGATTTGATTAAATAAACACAGTGCCAGTCCTCTCCATGTGGGAAATCACTGGTGAGCAATGAGGAGCTCCCCTTAAAATCATTCTAGGTGAGTGGCGAGTAGCTCTCCTACAAAATGTCGAGGTGAGTAGTATCCCAGCAGGAGATGCCGAATGCATCTCCCGAAGGCCTGATGGGTGGAGTACGGGAGGGGTCAGGGAAAATTAGATGCCTTGAGATTGAATCTGGAGCCTTTTAATGCTCCAATCAGTGAACAACGCGTTATTATGTGACTTAAGTCACTGTAGTCATGTATCGACATCGACCATGTACTTCGACCACGTGGTCACTGTATTTATCGTTTATCCAATATCTTAACTGATATCATTAATATAAACAAATGAGGCCAACGGTTTTTCGACAGCTGGCCACATTGCTAATAGTACACAAGCAAGTAAGTTGGTATATTTGAAATCAAGTTATCTGATATAATTACGCACATTTGAAGCATGTGTATTCTGAGTTATCGACCGTATTTTATTGAACCACATGGTGTCTCTGTTTGTTGTGCAGAAATTGTACTGCCGATGTGAATCGGAATCAGTTCGATTTTGAATTAATTCCTCGATATATTTTAGTAAATAGCGCATATAATAAAAAGAAAACCTTCGTGTTTTTGAGTGAATACCGGAATTACCTCATTCGTGGTCACAGTGAGATACTGGAATCATCACTCGTGGCCTAAAGGCCACTCGTGATGATTCCAGTATATCACTGTGACAACTCATGAGATACTTCCGGTATTCACTCAAAACACGCAGGTATCCTCTATGTATAATAAGTTTTAAAAGCCATGATAAACTATGAGAAAAGATGAATGGATTTTTTTTCATTGCAATTTTTTTCCTCGACCAAACCCGGACCCACCCCATGGTTTCAACTGTTAAAGGGAGAAATTGTGGACAAAAAAATAAAATATAGAGCCTCCCTCACTTGTAGATGGTTATAGCATGCACTACTATATGAATCTGATTGTTTCAATTCATTTGTCTTAGAAATGATTTTGGACAAAAATTGCATGACATCAGAAAAAACCTGCATTCCGGGCTCGGGGACACCCACCCACCCGGTCCTTTTATCCTGTGATTTTTTTCCGACCCCCCCCCCCTGTTTTAACTGTCAAAAAGTCTATCATAAGGAGCCGTCACAAATCAGTCAAGAACCACCACAAACCGGCGATAGAACGACTTCCTATGTAACAGTTCCTACACAGTGGCTATATAGGTCCAGGGAAATTCCTTGTTGAAAATATCTTGCCATTTTTGGCTGGATTTATGCAAAACGTGCGTCTCCCCCAATGTTAAAGGTACTCAACCCGTAAAGAGGGTCCCCATCTCAACAGATTCCAACAACAACAATCCGATCAGAGGGTCCTATATTACTATTTCTTTGGCTTTGGGGGTAAAAAATATTTGATTCGAGTCGAGGAACCCATCAAACAAAGCTCAGAGTTATTAGATATTGATTTTTCAAATTTGTTATGTTCTCGAGATGAGTACCAATAACTGCCATAATCTGCTCTGGATGTGTATTCCAAATCTATTCAAACAGACAAGGATGAATAACTCTAAAATCAAGTGGTAATTTTAACGCAATTTTGACTGAGTTCTGGGCCAGATAGTATTCCCGATAATGAAAAATAATAGATTTCTAAAATCGATATCTAACAAATCTGAGCTTTGATGGGTGACTTCCTCGACTCGAATCAAATATTTTTGACCCCCGAAGCCATTGCAATAGTAATTGAGAGGAGTTTTATCGGGTTGAGTACCTTTAAATACGAGATTTATAAGGAGCAAGTGAGTAAACGTTACATATTCCATACATATCTACATATATATATGGTCGAATTACTTGTTAATGGTAGATATCGATTTTCCACGTAGAGACTCAGCAGTGTACGTTCGAAATCCAGGGAGTGTAGCAAATATCGGCATGATTGTTGGCATACAAATCCATCTGCGTCATGGGATATGTTACCGTGGACGCCCTATATAGGGTGTCGTTAGAACAAACCTATCTAGTTTCATGAACCAATTGTCTCTTTTCTGTTGGTCGTTTGCAATTGGCACACGCGATATTATAACGTTTCATTAAAATCATATATGCATTGCAGACTTTTTGCAGTCTATAGATTTACGAGTCCCGGTCTATGTATATTGCTTACTGACGCTGTATGAGCTCTTTGTGCGAAGTGATGTATGTTAGGAACCGCAAGGGGCACGTGACGTTGCATATTCTATATACCCTGCATATTTGGCAATAGTTTAGTTTAAATATATTGTATTGTAATGAAACATTACAAAGAGACCGAAACAACAGGGAGTGTAGCAAATATAATTATATTGGAGCTCTTTGTGGGAACTAGTTCAACGGACGTATGTTATAATTACAAGAAGCAAGTGAGTGAACGTTTAATATTCCATGCAAAGCTACATATATATGGCTGAATTTAATGATAATGTTATACACGAGATTGTCCATGAAGTGATGGACTCATAGCATATTCTATCTAGCCCTGCATATGTGGCAATAGTATAGTTCAAACACATGTTATTCACCCCCCGTGTACGTGGTATCGCCAAACCAGACCATGCTGTTTTGATAAATGAACATAGCTTCCCTGAGATGAATCTATATATCTCCCAGTTGAATTGTGATATCCACTATTCAAAACATAATTTCATGAAGCGGAATGTTCCATCAATGGGATAGCGACCACAGCTTGCTCTCATCCCGATAAAGTTAATGGAAATTCCGGCTCATTTCCGATTTTATCATAAATAGTAGACACTTTTTTCCGTAAGGTAGTTCGTTTGAAACATAATTATCAGCCATTGACGGTGGATAATGCGTGTATCAATGGAAAAATATATGTTTAATTAGTCATAAAATTGTCTGGCCTACAGAACGGTTCGCAAAAATACTATCAGCGACAAGCGTGGGTACCCACCATAATTTCCCGTCGAACTACCCAATGACCGGCCGTGGGGGTTGTTTTTATTTTGTTTCAGCAACATTTTTGCATAATAGGAATGAAATGAAATGTGTCTCTCATATCGTGGGGGTGGGCATGGCTTGTGGTACTGTGACATGCATTGGTTGTAGAGGATAGTGATTCTCCCCTTCAAGAAAATTTAGTTTGAGATTGAGATTTTTGTGGGATTCATGAATTTATCCTTAAATCAAGAACACTCGCGTTATAGGCTCGGTCACCCCATAACCGGAGACGACACATGTAAGCTATTAGCTTGTTATCGAATCCCTCATACCATAACTGTTTAGTACTGTTATTACTTTGTTATGAATTATATGGATTAAATACTGTTTACACTAAGTACATTTTTGTTAATACGCACTCAAAAGCACAAATTCTCAAATGTTCAGCAAAATAGTCCAAAGAAATTAACAAAACAGTCATGCCTGCGCACCTAAATCTTATATCTTTCCAGTGTTTGATCCTGGGGATTATCTGACTTGTCACATTCGGAGTCAACATTAAAGAGAATGGTGATATAAGATTGGCTTTTGGCAATATCGGAAGTCAATTTTACCCAATAAACCGACAAAGAAGGCAAGGGCCAATATATCACGTCAAAGATGAACACAATCGTGTAGATGTAACAAAATTGTCTGTGTTCTGTCTGCAGATATTGATCCGGGATAAGAGTAAGCAGACGACGATCTGTTGGAACTACTTACTACAACCAACTGGACCAGACTACAACTGTTGCGCGGAAGGATACGCGGGGCACGCGAAGTGGTGTACTATACGAGGAATACGGAAATACCAACATCGCGAGATATATACGCAACAATCATGGAGACTAATAAACAGGACGTTATAGACGAGTTAGGACGTCGAATGGAGGGAGTTGCCCCCCTTGAAGATGAGGGGGATTTCTTTACTTCGACAGAAACGTAAGTTGCTTCCATTTAGCGATGAAAACTGTTTGGTCATCTGGTTTAAACTGGGGCCGCATTAACTTAATAGCCCCAACAACTTCCGGTTTTGGTTTATTTAATATTAAAAACATTATACAACCGTTCTTCCAATAACTTCTGCAAGCATGGTCTGTAATGTGCCGATCACAAATTATCTTTATAAGTATGTACTTACATACACCTTCTTCCACATATCAGCCCGTTATCTTAACCACCCACCCTATATAATATCCTACCATATTCATTTCAGATTTGTCCGTTACCTGAAATCGCGCGATTGGAACCTAGAGCAGGCAGAGAAAATGCTGAAAGCCACTGTAGAATACAGACGTGACAGGAAGCCATTGCAGATAGACTGTCGTTGGTGTCATGACCACCGGGGGTACCATTCAATGGTGAGTACATATATAATCTAGATTATTAGCATCCACAACGAGGAACATATATAACATATATACACTCCTTGTTAAGTGGTCCAGCTAATATGCTATGAGGCTGTTGGGTCGTGCTATCTATGATGCTGGTGGGTACTGATATGATGCTGGTGGGTCCTGGTGTGATGCTGGTGAGTCCTGATATGATGCTGACGGATCCGGCTATGATGCTGGTGGGTCCTGCTATGATGCTGGTATATCCTGCTATGATGTTTGTGGATCCTGCTATGATGTTGGTGTATCCTGATATGAGGCTGGTGGGTCCAGCTATTAGGCTGGTGGGTACTGATATGATGCTGCTTGGTCCTGATATGAGGCTGGTGGGTCCAGCTATTAGGCTGGTGGAGCAAAACGATGCTGTTAAGAAAAAGTAGGGTAATTTTTTTCTAAAATTGTCATTTTTGTGGTGTTCGGCAAATCTAGCAATTTGAGAAAAAGCCAGCAGTTTTTTTTTCACCCTTTTTGAAGACAGGAATTGCACGGGCTGTTCTCCAGTCAAGTGGAACAGAAGACGTTTTGGGTGATTGTTGGATTAAGTCGGCTCATGGTTGTCGGCATTGATAGGAGAAATTTCGTCGCCAGCGTCTTTAACAAAGGCTGGCGATATCTGATCTATCCCAAATGCTTTGTTTGGACATAGTTTAGACAGGACTATGCTTACACATTCTTAACTGATGTTGGTGTCGTCCATTTCATGTTTGTTTGGTTCGTTTAGCATTGATTCATTTTAATTCACAGGAAAGCGAGAGCTATGGTATGGTGAATGCTGATTAAAGTATGTTGTTGTAATCGGAGTTCTGAAACACTGCTGAAATAGTCTGAATATATATATCATTAAGAAAGTACGAATTAATGACTAGATCAACCATTTCTTATTTCCAGCGTCAAGTGGGGTTCGATGACTGTGGTAGACCCGTCATATACTTGTCGTTCGTGCAGGCATCGGGATCTCATACCACCGTGGATGATTCAATTGCTCACTTGACGTACATGATAGAGAACGCTAAGCGCACGATGCCAGACGGGATCTCCAGCTGGATATGCATTATGGACTGTACAAGTAAGGCGGGTTCTCTAAACAAATTAGGTTGAATATAACCAAATGTTTAACCCCAACGTTTAGGCAACCGAATCCGACTAAATTTGGGTTAGAGCTGTTAACTAAACTACTTGGGTTAGATAAATATTAACCAAACATTGTGTTAACGTTGTAACCAAACCTTGGGTTAAATTTATCAAACATTGGGTTTTAAGTAACTAAACATGGGGTTAGAGAAAACCTATGTCAATATATAATTATATTTCATCTCAATGGATGAGTTTTTTACCATTTAATCCGAGATTCTGGTCATTAAGTTTCCCAAAAATAAGTCCAATCAATAGATTAATTTCGGACCTTACCTTCTGAATAGAGGAGGGATATTGAATTAAACCAGTAAACAGACGTCAAACCTAGAATGTAGTATAAAAGTCGAAACGAGGTGTGACTTTCTTTTTGGGAAAACATTAACAACCTAGAAAGAATACTTGTTCCAAAGACACGCAATACTACAACTATATAATTCGGACATAACAGATTCCTTCACCGCGTATTTATTTGAGTTTGATCAGGGGGGGGGGGGGTCTGCAATTTTTTTCCGAACACTAGGCGGGGGTCGATGGGTGGTTCAGCAGCCCGGCTAACACAATTTTACCTGGCTCCGTAAATTTTTTCCTGTAGGCATTGTTCTTCAAAATAATGCAACAAAAGGTTTTAAGAATGCTTCTATTATGAAACAGGTATGAACTAAACTCTTGATATGGGGTTTTAGTTCACCATCAGTTAATAATGAGGGATGACACCATCGGTAATAAAAAAAGGTCAGCTTGCTAAAGTTTTCATCAAGGATCTATCAATGCACATTGACATGGAAAGGCTCAGGTTTAGATAGTTCTATTAAAAATAATTTAATCAACCTGATATAAATGTAAACATAACACAATAATAGATTATTCAAATAAATGTAAACTCTACCAAAAAAAATAGACTATTCAAAAAAACATAATAAAATAAAAACATAAAGGTGTTAAAACAAACTTTAACCGATTTCAACATTATTCGGTACATGGGTCTAGGATCACCTCTAGATGGGAGCTGTCAAATTTGAACGATTTTCGATGAAAATCATGGCCACGGGTAGCGATCTTGGATTTTACTTTCTGCATCACTAAACTCTTTAGCATACCCTGCAGAGCTTATCCCGCATCCAGTCATCACCAAACTTCATATGCTCCTCAGTGTGACCTCTCGATGGGTGCCTACCATTTTTTCCCGAATTCTGTAAAATAAACATGGCTGCCAGCGGCCATCTTGGATTTTACTCTTTATATGACTAAATCCTTCAGCACATCTTACAGGTCACATTTCTCATCCAATCGTCACCAAACTTCATATGGATCATTGGGGGACCTCAAGATGGGAGCCTCCCTTTTTCCCCGAAATTTAAACAAAATAAACATGGCCGCCAGCAGCCATCTTGGATTTCAAATTTGAATCCATCAGCATAACCTACAGCCCACATTTATTGGAGAATTGCTTTGAAACTTTACAGCCTTATTGGTAAATCAAAAGTAGGAATGCTTCTATGATCATGATTCAGAACATAGATCGGATAAAATCAGGAAAACTAAGTAAAATAGTCATTTGAAGCAGTTTGAAGGGGGTGGGTCCCTATCGCAGAATTGGAAAAAATAAAAATTAGGGGGTGGGGGGTACCCAGAGGGCGGAAAAAATAAAAAAGCGCCTAGTGTCTGGAAAAAAAATTCTGACCACCCCCTCAGGCTGGTTTGATACCAATAAAAAGAATAAAATATGACAAGAGAGCTCGCATCCAGCAAATCTTTAACAAAGGGTGCAACTGAAAACCATTGACATTTAACTAAACTAATTTAACCCAACAATTGAACACAACTTCTGGACGTTTTACTCAACCATTAACCCAACTTTGGATAACCCAACAATTTTGACTAAACTTTATTTTGGGTGTATATACCGGGATTATCATAGCACCCATAAAGGACAATTACCGACCGATCTCACTTCTATCCGTTCTTGGAAAGATTTTTGAAAAAGTGGCATTGAAATACCTTTCAGAACATTACTTTAAGATCGAATTGATATATGAATATGAATCCGGATTCGTCCCCGGACACAGCACTCAATACCAACTTCTGGAAATACAAGACTTCTTGTGACACGCTCAATGTCAGAAACGATACACGTGTGCTATTTTTGCGATATTTCCAAATCCTTTGAACAAGTCTGGCACAAGGGGGTGTTATTTAAATTTTAGCTGTACGGAATCACTGGGCAACTTCTGGCCTTGATTAACAGTTATCTATCCAATAGAACAAAACAAGTGCTTGTCGGTAAGACTTTCTCGAGTCCCCTGAAATTAAGGGCTGTAGTGCCCCAATTCTTTATTTTATTAAGGGCTGTAGTGCCCCAATTCTTTATTCTATTACCTTTTTTTCTACGTGAGTGCAATGATACGATGAGCGTGCGTATACGATATCCTTTTCTGAGTTATACGTCCTTTTGGAGTAATAAAACTGACTCCTACTCGCGATTTCTGTAACGAAAGTTGACCTTTCTGAGATACCGGAGGTTCTGTCAAGAGCGCAGAAGCATAAATTTTAGACTGCATCAGCTCATCCCAAGTATACAGGCCATGTTTAACCGATATGTCAAGTCCTTGAGTTGTTCATGACAAATTCCTCCATGTTAGCACAATGATTAATCACGGGAAGCTCACCAATCCAAACTTAACTTTGATCCTTATATCTTAAGTCTCATATTCGTTTTATATATGTGCACTGTTACTTTTCTTTTTGGCTTTTTTCTTATTTGTTGTTATCAAGTCTCCAACCGTTATACCATTCGTAACTGTCACAACTTTCCATAAAGCACCATTCTTTTCCGTTTTCTTCGAATTATTCCAGTATCTGTCCACAAAACCATGTGTATATTTTTATATCGGATTATCACGTGGCGGCTTTTGCCCGATCAGAAATAGTGTTAGTCAAGGGATGGATAATAATATGTTGTATATAATGTGATCTGGGGATCGAGCATTAAGTCAGAGTAGTCAAAACAGGCTTTGACGCTTTTAAAATGACTACTTTATGAATTGGATCGTCAGAATCATTTATCAATAATCATATTTAATTGTTATAGTTATAAATGGCATTTTTCATATCTATATGTTCATAATAGTAGGATCTGTATGTCTGTCTGTCTGTCTGGATTTTTATCCCAGACTGCAAGTCCGATTTCAACCAATATTTGGTGTGGTGACTTGGTGTATCCTGCCGGAGGTTATACGGGCGTTAGTTTTTTTTCAAAATTTTGATTTAAACAAATTTAATTAAATAAACTAAAAAAAAAACAAATTTAAAATAAGCTAACTATGGGCCTATTTCAGAATCAAATAAGTCCAATTATATGAACCTATTTGCACGAGGATATGTTGCACCAGATATGTACGCTCTTTATGTATGTATTTTCACTGTGGCCCGCGCCAACCAACGGCATAGCGGGTATAAGTTCATTATGGGCTTATTCCAGAATCATATCAGTCCAATATTAACCAATGCCAATATTTCGGTCCAATGTGAACCTATTTTCATGAGGATATATTGAAGTAGCATAATACATATATCTCTCTATATATAGATAGGACTAGGATCCGTCTGTCAGGTGCGAGAAGCGCACACATGGGCCACACGACCCTTTGTGCAGGGACCGCGGGCGACTCCGCCGTTGAATAAAGGCTCCCAATGGGAGCCTGCATGTTTCAGCTATAGTATCTATATAAAAGAGTAGCCCGTCTATCTGATCGCGATTTTTCTCCAAAACCCCTGGACCGATTTCAACCAAATTTGATATATATATATATATATATATATCTTATACATCTGGCTATTTTGGAATATAGTTTTTATTTATTTATTTATTTATATTTATCTATTTCAGGGATGAAATTGTCTTCTTGCAATCCTAAAATTGGTTACAATGTGACCCAGGTCTTATCCAATCACTACCCTGAACGACTGGGTCACGTTATATGCATTAACTATAATTGGGTGTTCCATGTCTTGTGGAAGGCGATGAAGGTTTTTGTGCATCCTCAAACCGCCGACAAACTCGTCATGGTAAGATCCAAAGACAAAATCGAGCACACATTTCACCAGTATTTCTCGGATGAATTGACTTCTTGGTTAATGGAGGAAATAACGTTAAACGAACAACGTCATCCGCCGATAAGTCAGTTGGAATTCTGGAACAGGCCAATAAGGGGGAATCACGACCCCCGAGGGTGTGCGTCTTATATCAAGAAATATATCGAACCATTTTTTGGAGATGGTGGGACTTTAAGAAAGTGCGTAAACGCCCATCGTCCGCATCCTAATATAATAGATTCATTAGATGGACACGTTAGTCCTAAATCACCACTGAAATCCAACAACAACAACGACGTGTGTTATGAATCGGAGACATTTGATGTGGATTCTGTGGAGAGTGCTGACGAACTAGATGAACACGTCGTTGAAATTAAGGAAGAGTATAGGATTCCAGAAGATTCTAAGAACTTAAGTTGATACTAAACTCACCAGCCCTGTACTTAGCGGCTCGGAAATTTTGACACATCTTATTTAAGGACCATGGGACCTCACTGACCTGACCAGGACAAACATGTTTACCATGAAAAGAGGAAACTTGAAATTATTTGTTGAAAAATATGTATTTTTAGAAGAATTTTTTTTTATTCACTTGCCATAGCACGGTATTATCACCACTCTTATTGCTGAATGGGCAATAATTTGAATGGGGAAAATAACAAATCGATAATTAGTATGAAAATTTAGTCCGAGCACATGTTTGCAGTGAATCAGGAAACAAGAATTTTGCAGTCTCATTTTAAGGTAAATTTTGTTGTTTGTTTTTGTTTGTTTTTTGTTATACATTTGCCGCTTTACTTACAGTGTTTTACTGTATGTTTTAAAGTGTGTGCTGTTAATTTAGTTTTTTTTATAGACAGAAACGTTTTCCAGTTGAGGTCCCCCCACCCTTAAATATGTTTGTATGGCTCTATAGTCTTTCCATGTCATATTTGAAAAAATAGTCAATAACTTTTGGCCAATAGATATATGAATTACTTCATGTATGTCTTGTAATAATTAAATATCTGCACTTCTGGTGGGACACCAATAACTATCCAAAATATATTGGACTAACTCGTAGATTACAGTTCTCACAATTTCACACTCAGTACATGTAAGTAGATGAGTCGCGTACATTTCAAGTGATTGAAGAAGATGCCAGTCAGAGTGAACTGAGGCTATTGAACAGCTGTGCGTTCGATAGTTTGAAATAGTCTTGTATCCGTCGTATTATCACAATTATGATTTGTTTATTAACCTCCAGTAATGAAGAGCATACACAACTTATAATTATTGTGGTACAGGCACTGTGTCGCCTGCACACACAAACTAGACAAATATATATATATATTTAAGAAATGGATGTTGATTTTGTTGCGTTCCATAGAGTATGGATGCAAGTTGGTCTGACATTTTGTGTGGAACGCGAAAGCGTTCCACACATGAAAATGTCAGACCAATTTGCATACATACTCTATGGAACGCAACAAAATCAACATTCATTACTTATATTTACACTCAACCGAGTCAATTTGCAGATTAAAAGAGTTTTAAGCGTCCATTTCCAACGTTATTATCGTGGCTCGGAGCAAGTTGCGTCTACACAAAAATGGATGCAAGTTGGGGTCAGAGCGCGACGTCATGTGACGTAATTTCGACCAACCAACGTCCTGGATTCATGTTCCACAATACGAATGCATGTGTGGGTGTAAATATACAAATATATTACATACATGTTACTGTGCAATGGAGATGTAGAAATAGAGTCAAAGAGAACAGAAGGAGAAATAGAGAATGTGAGAGGCAGACACTAAATGGGTGAATGTGTTGTTAGGCATAACACAAAGAGTTTCTGTCAACTGTGAGAATATTTTCAAGTCATCACTATTTGCTTGGATTACTACGGAGCCCCGTAAGTCCCACTTGCGATACTTTTTTTTATCTCGTTTAAACGAGATAATATCTTGCCATACTTTTTATTATCTCGTTTACGAGATAATATCTTGCAATACTTTTTTTTATCTCGTTTAAACGAGATAATATCTTGCGATACTTTTTTTTATCTCGTTTAAACGAGATAATATCTTGCAATATTTTTTTTATCTCGTTTAAACGAGATAATATCTTGCGATACTTTTTTTTATCTCGTTTAAACGAGATAATATCTCGTTTTAACAAGATAATATCTCGTTTTAAACGAGATATTATCTCGTTTAAGCGAGATATTATCTCGTTTAAACGAGATAATATCTTGCAATACTTTTTTTTATCTCGTTTAAACGAGATAATATCTTGCCATACTTTTTTTTTTATCTCGTTTAAACGAGATAATATATTGCCATACTTGTTTTTATCTCGTTTAAACGAGATAATATCTTGCGATACTTTTTTTATCTCGTTTAAACGAGATAATATCTTGCTATACTTTTTTTTATCTCGTTTATCTTGTATGAGCTGGTAATGTATTAATGGGGCCCTATATAACTGATGTTGCTCTTGTGTGAGCTGGTAATTAAATGCATTAATTTGCATTACTGGGGCCCTATATAAATAATGATGTGATTGTATGAGCTGGTAATAAATTAATTTGCATTGCAATGGCCCTATATAACTGATGCTGCCCTCATATGAACTGGAAATGCAGATAAAAAAAGTATCGCAAGATATTATCTCGTTTAAACGAGATAAAAAAAAGTATCGCAAGATATTATCTCGTTTAAACGAGATTAAAAAAAAGTATGGCAAGATATTATCTCGTTTAAACGAGATCAAAAAAGTATCGCAAGTGGTTATACGGGGCTCCGTAGATTACCATATGTCACACGCATATGGTCATCTGGTCGTGGCTATGGTGTAACTATGAGTATTGTCTCGTGCGTGTGGGAGAGTCAGTCAGACGACGTTATGAATGGTTGTTGGGCCTAACTAGAAGATTTCCTTTATACAGGAATATGGCTGCAAATATTATAATGTCGGGCCAGTTATCCGCGACAGGTCCAGGCGGGTCGAAATTAATTCCTCCTAGCAAAAATTCTTGGAGACAATCGTATTGCATAGAGTCCAAGAACACAAAACATTCTATACCAAAACGATCCAAGAGAATTGTCCAAAATTGGTATCGAAGAAGATGCATTGGGTAAGCGTTGCATGAATTAGTTATGTGTTCCATCTTATTGTCGAATGAAAGTCCACATAAGCTGCAACTGGAATTGTTTTTGAACAGTGTTCTGTTCAACAACAGTGCTAAGTGTTTCAGTTCTTTTGATTTGTCAGGTCGAATGGACAACAACTTCCAGATACTCCAAGTTGCGAGTGGGTCGCTATGAATGGTACGCAACTTTCTAGTATGGTTTTCATTATTAGCAGAAGTGTTCAAAAGATCAGCGTAACAAGACTTAAAGGGGTACGGTACGCCATTTTCATTAAATTTCCGGTGACAACTTGATCAACGATCTAATATCAATAATATATAGAAACATAAGTAATTTGAGTCGAAGATGTATTATGTAAACGCTCCTGAAGGTTAATAGGCTATCTTAAAATTTAATAATTTAAAAGTTAATAATTTGATATAAATTGAATTTATGACTGGAGCCATAAAATGGCGTCAATTAAATTACGAATTTCCGTAATCAAACAAAGTAATTGAGGGATACTGGATTGTTAAACCGATCGCACACACGATCGCTTAAAATATTATGATGATACGGGGAGAACACTCAAGCCACTCACTGACTAGCGACGATACAATAACTTAAATGATTATATGGGACTAGTATGCCTATAATATAACTTTTATTTGATTCATTTGGTTGAAAACTGTACAAAAATTACTCGACAACGACAATTTGTATTTTTGCATTCCGGTAAATTTGTCAACCGTAACACTACTTCGTACTCAACAGACTTTCAAATAATGAAAAAATTGTTAACTTATTCTCCGACTTGGAGACTATAGAAACCAACAACAACATTTGGCGTACAGTACCCCTTTAACCGCAGAAGTGGTTTTTTTTATATGCACCAGGTCTCTTTGATCGCCATTATAGTAAAGATCATGTCACATGCGGTCTTGATTTTCGTTCGATTCATTATGGTAATATACAACCCTTACAAATTAGCCAAAAATCCGACACAAAAATCCAATATGGCGGATAAGATGGCCGCCGAAATGTGAAAAATTGCTATTTCACCACCTTTCGTTTGTCTCTGTGGGAAAATATTGGCACCCTGATGCGATTTTATACATTTATCGTCTAGAAGAGTCATTGGCGAACACACGGGGACCATAATATGCATTCCTTGTTGGATATTTTTGTCCGATATCACGTTTTCCCAAATACCGGTATAATCCTGTCAAAGCCAAATCGACGCTAATAACGCAATGTCTGTTTCGAATCAATGAATGTTATTGCTATCATAACACAACCCATGCATATGCTAGTATATGTACAGGAGATACTCGAGCTAGGATTCCTCTTATACCTGAGTTGAGAGATATTCATCCAAATCCAAGATGGCGGCCAAAATGGCCACCAGAAATAGAAAAATCCCCGAAAATCGCTGAGAGTTATTGTCACGACAACTCCACATCTGCTTACTATTGTGAGTTTTCAACACTGAGTCGAAGAACTGTCCTTATATTGCATCCAAATAAAAGTCCCCCGAATCCAAAATGGCGCCCAAAATGGCGGACAGATTTAGAAAAATCACCGAAAATCCCTCATATTCACACCATTGGGCATTATTTTCGAGACAACTCCGCCCATGCTTACAGGTGGGTAGGGAATACTGCGGTAAAGTAATTACCTTACATCCCATGCAAGAAATGGTTTTCCAAATATAAGATGGCGGCCAAAATGGCGGCCGATATTTGAAAACACGCCTACATTCCTTTACTTTCTTACGATGGGCGTTATTGTTTCGCGAATTCTACCCACCATTACATGTTGATATTGATTATTGATATGAATATTCATTTGAGTTCGGCAATTGATACTCAAGGTCAAGATAGCAGCTAAACTGGAGTCCAGAAATTGAAAAGAAATTGATATTTTCACATACAAATTTCAACGTTTTGTCATAATAACGATATGTATGGACGAAACTATACACAAACCATATATTAGTTCAACTTAAAAGGTATCAAAACGCATAACATTGCTCGTATCCTTCTAGAAGTACGAACACCCACAATTAATATCGCGATGTGGCATTTCGAAATCCATTCGACACTTAGCGCCGATAATGGCCGTAACCGTAGGTGCGCCGAATAGCCATATTAGAACAATTACCTGATAACATATTCTGACTTGCCACGTCATTAATGATCTGGACCAGTTTCCATTTCATTGCCTGATAAATCTAGGTCGATCACACTGACAAAGTATTCAACACTTCCTGGGAGAAGGGTCCCTCTAATCATAACGTTTCAAAGAATTAATTTCCCGGTGTCTAGCTTAAGATTTTAAATACTTGCTAATTATGGGATTTATTCGTCATCTTGAACGAGAAAGGCATATGGTCGATAAGTATACAAGCTTACAGAATGTCATCTCTATGTATGTCTTTCTCATACCCCATGCGCAGAATTCGCCAGTTGTCAGGACAACCCTATATCTGAACTGAACTGACAATGACGTCATCTTTGTGAAGTCATAATTCTCTCCAGTCTAACAAACTTTTTCCGACAAAGTAAGTGATACACTATCATAATATCAGAGTCTCTACATTTGTTCAAATAATTCCCACGAAAGTACATAAGCGACACTACTGTCGTTTCTGTCTAGCCGGTCCTGACTATCACTGTAACGGATCTCTTGGTCGTGTGAGCGTGGACCTTGGCTGGGTCTCGCCCTATGGATTGTCGTTACAACTGTTACGGGTTTGATTAGAATGCGCGTTATCGAGATTGGCTTGATCGCGGCATTGGGAAACGCACACGCTAGGACGCGAGCGTAGTAGATTGTGCAATGAGTACCAGACCACTTTTCTCGATTGTTTGCGAGTTTGAAATACTTTTCTAATCTTTATTCTGATGTACATTGCGGAATAAGTATTCAACCAGGGCTAATGGTTGGCATACTAGCTTGTCGTCCTCAAATGCAATATGGTGGCATTCCGATGGGCAAGAAAATAAAACAAATGGGACGAAAATAAAGCTAGTGGCTATATGGAAGCGGTACAAAGTAGGCTAAGTACACTTGAGACAACTTATGATATTACAAATAAAATGGTTTCTACAGATCACATTGAATCAATGACTCGCGCTATCGCAGATACTTTGAATACCGCCGCTGAGAAAACGTTTGGAGTAACCTCAAACAAACGTCATTTGAACTCATAGCATGATCAAAAGTGGTTTGATGGAGAATGAAAACACAAGCGGAAATCATTCAACAAGGCCAAGCGGAAATATAATAAGAACCGATCAATTGGCAATAAAGCTAATTTGAAAAAAGTTTGTTAACGCTATAAGAGAACTATGGATGCAAAACGAAACAGTATGTTAGACCAATGCGCAACTGATTTGCGAACGCTATCAAAAAATAACCCATCCGAATTCTGGAAATCTCTTAATAAGTATACGCAAAATCTAACAGACCATGATATAAACGTGAAACTTGAAACATTTTATGAACACTTTAAAGGACTGAACTATTCTGAAGGTCGTGACATTACCGGTCTTTTAAACCAAATGGATGAATTAAATGTGTGTGATGAAATTAACACCCTAACAACCATCGAAGAAATATCTTAAGAATAACAAGTCTGCTGGTATCGACAGGGTATGCAATGAGTATATCAAATGCACATCAGACATTCTGTTAATGTTTTATATTCGCCTAATCAACTTGATTTTAGATACGGGGTACTTCTCAACTGGAATTATAGTACCCTTGTACAACAATAAAGGCGAGAAAACTAACTCATACAGGGGATTACGTTGGTCAGTTGTCTTGGGAAACTATTCACTAGTGTCATCAATAAACGACTCACTGATGTCATCGACCAAACAGGTAAATTGAACGATAATCAATCAGGGTTCAGAAAAGGTCGATCGACTATGGATAATATATTTACATTGTTTTGCATCACATACATTTATTTGAAAGCTAACAGAAAGATATTTTGCTGTTTTGTCGACTTTGGAAAAGCTTTTGACGACAAGGACTGTCGACAAGGACTTCGGGTAAAATTATTAAGAACTGACATAAACGGCAAGGGCCTCAATATTATCCGTAGCATGTATGGTGCTTCAAAGTCCTGCATCTGTAATAATAGTCAACGCTCCGAAATTTTTCGTTGTAAGACTGGAGTGAGGCAGGGAGATAGATAACTTATCACCTTTGTTATTCACCACATATCTCAACGATCTAGAATATTTTCTTGAAAATTGTGCTGTAAATGGCTTAAGTTATCTGGATAGATATGCAAGATGAATTGGGCGATTTTCGTAAAGTCGTGTGCATACTCTATGCAGATGACACGTTTATATTTTCCGACAACCCCGAAAACATTCAACGCGATTGGGGTTTACAAGTTAACACAGAGAAAATTAAGGTGATTATTTTCGCAGGGAAACAACCCACCACTAACTATACGTTTACTATGGGCGATAATGAATTGGACATTGAAAGAGTTTCGTTATTTGGGCATTGACTTCTTCTTTGATGGTAGATTTAAAGCAACCAAAGCTATGTACGGCCTACTGTCCAAGGCCAAAACTTTACAATTACCATTCGATCTGTCACTCGGCTCAAGTTAATTGATTATTTTATTCAACCTATTTTGTTACATGGCTGTGAAGTGTGGTGATTTGAAAATACGAAAGACACAGAAGTTGTCCATCTGAAATTTTGTAAATTACTAACAGGCATGAAATTTAGTGCGCCAAACTACATTATTTATGTTAAATTGGGGCGATGGCCCTTGGAACTTCAAATTAAAAAGCGAATGATCTCTTTCTGGTCCAAATTAGTTGCAAGTGACAATAGAGACAGACACCCCTCGAAAATGTATTCTGTACTATTAGCAATGAACGCACGCGGAGAGACACCACCAATAATAGAACCATACAAATCAATGTTATCGGTAACTGGATTCAGTCGAACCTGGGAGACACAAATCCCATTGACAAAATCGATGACATCTAGCCTAAATCAGGCGCTAACATGGCTAAGTAAACAGTTCCATTTGAACTGGAAAAACGATGTTGAGAAATCGACGCGTGGTGAGCAAAACATTAACTTGAAACATTTACCTTCCCTCTCAGCATATTATAATTTGCCCTTTAATATTGATATTAGCATACATAATTAAGAACTGCTAACCACAGATTGGCCATTGAGGTGGACTATGGAAAAAGGAGAAAAAGAAAAGCATAATACAAGCCGACAGTGGATTAAGCCTTGCTTGTAAACATGAACCCGGAGACGAATTTCATTTTATAATGAACTGCACTAAACTGCATTAGCTAAGAACCCGATACATTTGATTTTTAAACATATTTATTGTCATGTATAATGAATGTCTTAATACATAAATATAAGGGTTTGGGGGACAAGTTCTGGAAACTTAGGTGGACCTCCCGATACCTTCTCAACGAAACAAACGAGAATACAATGAAGAAACTGTCAATTTACATCACGAAGGGGCTTAAGCTTAAGGAAATTAAATAACATCGTTTAATACTACTTATACTTGAAGTTGATTGACATTTCCTTGCAGGTTTACACTGGCACTTATATACTTGCATCCAGGTCGTGACTGTGGTCAATTTATATTTATTTGTATTACTGTGTAATTATGTGCACACAACCTTAATTGTATATATGTTATTTATCTCATGTTATACATGTATGTGCCTGAGAATAAACCATTACAACAAATAATATAATTTATAATTAACAAGTTAAATCAACTAACCTAATATAATTGTATTGTGTTCATCTTTATTCATATCATATCAGGAATAGATCAATAGTGAGCGCTCTTTGTCGTTAGTCTACACAGAAACCACACCGCCCCAATGTTCTTTGAAATTGTGTAAATGTATGTCATAATATATATATATATATATATATATATATATATATATATATATCTCTCTCTCTCTCTCTCTCTCTCTCTCTCTCTCTCTCTCTCTCTCTCTCTCTCTCTCTCTCTCTCTCTCTCTCTCTCTCTCTCTCTCTCTCTCTCCCCCCCTCTCTCTCTCTCTCTCTCTCTCTCTCTATATCTCTCTCTCCCCCTCTCTCTCGCACTCTCCCCTCTCTTGTCACTTAACATGTAACGCCTCCTTACCTCACCCTACATATCTTATTGGGCGATCGTATATCAGTTTGTATCTATGCACTTGCATGTATATAATTATCATTCAATATACCACATACGGCGTCGGATGGGTATAAATGCACAGTGTATCGTTATCGCTTCGGCCTTTGGAGTAACATGCTGGTTACAGTCTTTCCCCGCATTCACGGTGACAGGTGGCGTGATATTAATGTTAGATATGTTATAGATTTTCCATGAAGTGACTCAGCAGCTCGAAACATCAGAGAGTGTAGCAAAATCTAGGCTTTATTGGGAGCATCACATTCCAGTTGAGCTCTTTATGTCAATGGATGTATGTTAGGAACTACATGTGGGCACGTGAGTAATCGTTACATAATCTACATATGTGACAATAGTTTATAATATTGCATTGTAACGAAACATTACGACGAGACCGAAACACCAGGGAGTGTAGCAAATATATACTGGAGCTTATAATGGTCTTACATGGTACACACGGATCCCACCTTTGTTAGATTTCGTTTGGTTCACAGCAGTCCAGAGTTATCGTTTTTATGGAAGGTCATCGAAATTTTTCGGGTGAAACTCAGTGCCTGGTATGTGCGCGAAGTTATATAGATCTACTGCAACACATTACCGTGGACTGCCCAGAACTTGCAACGTCGCGTACTCATTTTTTGTATCACTTTATAGATAGTTGCCTTCAGGGGCCTTTCAAATTGTGGAATCTCTTGATCGAGAGAGGTTTATTGCCCTCTTTTTATATAGGCTATGTGCCTAGCGAACTTTTTGACATTGCATGCATTCCACCACAGACAATAATGATATACTTTCTGAAGGGGACTAGGGCACTGTGGTGCGAATGGAACCATCGTTCGTCATTGGCGAGATAATTGTTTATAATGTCACTTATATACATGTAGTTAGTTGGAAATGCAAGTCACGGTTGTTGGCAAATATACATAAGTAGTAGCCCTCTTATATACAATGGTGTGTATTCTGGGTGTGGTATTAGTTTGTAATGGCCAACATCTGTGATGTTAGTGAACATCCCGTCGTGTGGGTCGGCTGGCCGGGTGCTAGAGTTCTCCGTACATTTAGGTTATCTGGCTTCAAATAACCCCTCTCTGTTCTCTCCACTTGCCTCTTATTGAACTGATTTCATTCTGTCTTTTCCCATACTGTCTCTATCTGTATCTGGTGCTGTCTCTACCTTGTTCGTGTGCCCTGTCGATCTGTTTCCATCTATATTTGTTTTGTTTTGCACATACGTTAAGTGTGTGTTTGTATATATGTTATGTTCTCGTTCCCATGTTCAATTGTTTCTGTATGTTTGTGTTAAATTACATGTGTATATCAATATCTTCATTAATATAGGAATTAAAGATATATTTGAATTTGGTACACGCGATTAGGCCAAATAAAATAGTACCTTCAATTCCGGTAATGGAGGGGAAAAAATTAAGGTAGGGAGGGGGTAAACCTCTTTTTTTTCTTTCAATTCCCATAACGCACAAGGTAATAACAGCCCTTAATGTATGTAGATACAGATGTACTATGTAATAATGTATATAGTCTATCTAGATATAATATTGTAATGAACTTGCAAGGCACTTTATTTTATATTCATTTATTTAAGTTTTTATTTATTATATGGCCTGGCAATAACAGGGGTCAGACTGCTCTTTGTAAAAATCTCGCTGTCTTTAATCTCTTGTTTTAGGGAAGCTTTCACCACACCTACCTTCCCCACATTGGGCACATATATACTAAGTCAAAACCTCTATAAAACTTATATAGACTTTATTCTAGTATTTGAAATTATTATTTACAAATTATAGTAAGGACTATTATGTATGATTGATTCTTGGTATAATTTAGTATATGCAATTAGGTAGTTATTCCATAATAACATGTTGCGTTAAAGCATGAGTTCCCTGTATGTGAACAATATTGACCTGCTAAAACAATTCCCACCTCCCTGCACCTTCCCACAAATCATCAATGTTTCATCCAATTTTCAAACTGGGGTTACATGCTTCAGTGCCTAACTATCAGAAAATTTAACAACAGATTGTTGAGAATTTCTATGAAACAATCAATTGTCATATATATGTCCAAAGCCATTTAATTTCTATTAATCAACACCCCCAAACATATCAAATTGAGTTAATAAACATATTCCATAGCCATCAGTCTAAAAGACTTTGGGTTAAAGTTGCCTATTTCGAGGAATCGTGTTTTTTGATGTTTTTTAGCCCATTATCCCTGGTTTGGTGTGTTCACACCGACCATTCGAAAACGCGCATCTGTGTTGCCAACCGCGCTTCTACGACGATAGAACCGCGCATCTCTATTTTTATGTTGCAATTTCTGGTTACGAAAAAGATAAATATACGGTTATAAATTAATTTTGACAGAATGGAACGGTTGTTAAAGTAGCAGTTATTTTCGCTCAACACCTCGATATTTGCCGGGTTGAATTCGATACAATTGTGTATATTTCGTTAAAGCATTGAGGTAGAAATAGGCTGCAGAAACAGCCCGGGGTCCTAATTTTGGCACATATTTTTTCACAATGTATCGGCATTTAGCAACACGATTGAGTATTTTCTCGTCGATTTTTTCGGATTCCTTTAGTCAAATGTTCCTGCAATCACATTGCGTTGAAATTTGGGTTCATCCTGTAGCCAATGTCCATAAAATGAGTCGATTTCGGAAGTGGGTATATCGAAAAATATACGACAGTGCTTCTTTGTGACCAACAACCAACCATCTTTGTTGCCGAATTCCCGTATGATTATCACTAAAGTAAATATCGCGTGTATATGTGTCCGAATCGATGTCCAGAGGAGACTATTTCGTTTCCTGAACGAGATCTAGTCAAATTCGTCTCGGCTCGTGCTCAACTGACACATACGACAAATTATGTTATTCAAATCAGCTGATAAACGAGTCCCATATGCAATTGAATGTTGTAGCATGATATACTTGATAATGAGCTGGTTGTCCACTGCAGATGGGGTCGCATGCATGGTTGTAGGAACGGTTTGTAAAGGACTCTGCTATCATTGAACAGATTTTCTTAGTCAGATTTATTTGCGTGAAAGAATAAGCGTTTAACACGTCATATCGGCGTTATATTGGAAAACAATAGGTAGGGCCTATATTATATGATTTATTTATACACATCACATATTATTCCTTAGTGACGCCCGTCAATCAACGGCTATACTGGTGATGGATACACACATCTGTGTAGTGCATCAAACATGTGCATCGTCTAAATTATCGAAGCATACTATACATATATAGCGAATATTCTCATTAATAACATCACGCATGTGATATATTCCTTGGTGACGCCCACCAGCGATCACACGGATGCGATATATGTAAATTTGTTTTCTGCATCCAAACATGTGTATAATGTGGTATTCTAATTAGTATATGCATGCATATTATTGGATTACCATAATAATCTCACGCATGTGAGATATTGCTTAGTGACGACCATCATCGATCACACGGGTGCGATATATGTAACTTCGTTCTGCGTATCCATTTAATGTATAATTTGTTTCATAAATAGTCTACATTACGAGTTATACCTTCAGCACTCGAGAACACGAGTACTATGTCTACATTGTATATACAATTATACATCATTCGCATGTGATCATTATATCGCCATATGTCTATATTTATACATTGAGTGCATACGTGCTTGTGATTTGATCTTTTGATTTATGTACAAATTATACATTAAATGGATACGCAGAACGAAGTTACATATATCGCACCCGTGTGATCGATGATGGTCGTCACTAAGCAATGTCTCACATGCGTGAGATTTATTTCACTTAAGTGAAATAACGGTCATTTTTTATTTTACTTAAGTAAAAAAGAATTTTACTTAAGTAAAATTAACCATGTTTTAACTTAAAGGTACTCAATCCGATAAAACTCCTCTCAATTACTATTTCAATGGCTTCGGGGGTCAAAAATATTTGATTCGAGTCGAGGAAGTCACCCATCAAAGCTCAGATTTGTTAGATATCGATTTTAGAAATCTATTATTTTTCATTATCGCGAATTCTTTCTGGCCCAGAAGACAGTCAAAATTTCGTTATTATTACCACTTGATTATAGAGTTATCCATCCTTGTCTGTTTGAATAGAGTTTTGACGTAAAATCTCGAGCAGATTACCAAATTGACGGCAGTTATTAGTACTCATCTCGAGCAATTAACAAATTTCAAAAATCAATATCTAATAACTCTGAGCTTTGTTTGATGGGTTCCTCGACTCGAATCAAATATTGTTTACCCCCAAAGCCAAAGAAATAGTAATATAGGACCCTCTGATCGGATTGTTGTTGTTGGAATCTGTTGAGATGGGGACCCTCTTTACGGATTGAGTACCTTTAAGTAGAATTCTTTTTTACTTAAGTAAAATAAAAAATTACCTTTATTTTACTTAAGTCAAAAAGAATTCTACTTAAGTAAAATAATGCGTTAATTTTACTTAAGTAAAATAAATGACATCTATCGATGACCGGTAGATGGCGTTTATTTCACTTAAGTGAAATAAAGCGCCCACTATGGGAGTCATCTTGCAAACTAATAATTGCTCCCTTGGCACGTGCGCCGGGAGTGCTGTTCATGTTCGTGAGAAAGTTATCTCCCGTTGTGTATTATGAGTGTATTTGAGCAACCCAGGCTACAGTCGTAGGCGGCTAGGCATGCGCAGTAGAAAGCTACAGAAAGCTGCAGCCGGCCACAGCTGTGGTCACTAACTATTGTAGGTTACAGTGAAGTAATTCGATTGATAGCGCCCTCCAACGGATTTTGGACCAAGATGCAGGAGAGAATTAAAAAAATTCTGGGCTCTGGTTGGTTAATAGTAGTTTCGATATTTAAACATATAAAATACATGCAATCACTCCTCTTGAAATTTCAGACTCCAAACAAAACATTGGCACATTGTAAAGCACGTGGTTCCTAGATTTAATTTTTTTGGTGTGAGGTAAAAAATGTCAATATTTTTTTCATGCAATTCTGACTCTCGATTATAAATCCCAAATTTAAAGGTACATTCCATGCTCGACGATATGATTTTTTTCATGCAGAAACTTTGCGCAGATGCCAATTCCGGTGACCGTGTACTCATTTATCACAATTTTTGGATAGTCAGGGCTGCAGGCCATTATGTGTTAACACTGAGGCCTATGGGAAATAATTACTTCACTGTAACCTGTACCGCAACTCTGAACTTGGAATGTCGGCATATATGGCAAGCCAAACCGCTATTTAATATTAATTTTACTTAAGTAATATAAAATTACACTTTATTTTACTTAAGTGAAATAAAATGTCATTTTATTTCACTTAAGTGAAATAACGGTCATTTTTTATTTTACTTAAGTAAAAAAGAATTTTACTTAAGTAAAATTAACCATGTTTTAACTTGAGTAGAATTCTTTTTTACTTAAGTAAAATAAAAAATGACCTTTTTTTTACTTAAGTAAAAAAGAATTCTACTTAAGTAAAATAATGCATTAATTTTACTTAAGTAAAATAAATTACATCTATCGATGACCGGTAGATGGCGTTTATTTCACTTAAGTGAAATAAAGCGCCCACTATGAGAGTCATCTTGCAAACTAATAATTGCTCCCTTGACAGGTGCGCCGGGAGTGCTGTTCATGTTCGTGAGAAAGTTATCTCCCGTTGTGTATTATGAGTGTATTTGAGCAACCCAGGCTACAGTCGTAGCTGGCTAAGCATGCGCAGTAGAAAGCTACAGAAAGCTGCAGCCGGCCACAGCTAGTGGTCACTAACTATTGTACCGCAACTCCGAACTTGGAATGTCGGCATAATGTTGAATATCTGACTTGTCACATTCGAGGTCTACATTAAAGTGAATGGTGATATAAGATTGGATTTGGGCAATATCGGAAGTCAATATAACCCAATAAACCGACACAGAAGGTAAGGGCCAATATATCACGTCAAAGATGAACACAATCGTGTAGATGTAACAAAATTGTCTGTTTTCTGTCTGCAGATATTGATCCGGGATAAGAGGAGCAGACGACGATCTATTGGAACTACTTACAACAACCAGCTGGACCAGACTACAACTGTTGCGCGGAAGGATACGCGGGGCACGCGAAGTGGTGTGCTATACGAGGAACACGGAAATACCAACATCGCGAGATATATACGCACTAAGGAAGGCACGCGAATGATATACGTGCATGTGCATATGGTATTCGCTATTAGGAAGTGTCTATACTAGAGAGTTACGCGTAACGAGGCTATTACAGAGTACATTTTCCAGTTTGTGTCCGTGCTTAAAAAACTTTGCCAAATATCGAATAAGGAAAGTAACGTTCATACCTGTTGTATTGTGTATTGTGAACAAGGATATATTACATACATATTGGACTCAACTTGTGAAAATGTTTAAATGTGACGGAAAAATTGTCGGTGACGACGGAACAATTGCCATTGTAGCTTGTTGTTGAACGAACACTTGAACCGGATGATTGTAGTGAAGACAAACCGGAAACTGTGAGAAAAATCATGGAGACTAATAAACAGGACGTTATAGACGAGTTAGAACGTCGAATGGAGGGAGTTGCCCCCCTTGAAGATGAGGGGGATTTCTTTACTTCGCCAGAAACGTAAGTTGATTCCATTTAGCGATGTAAACTGTTTGGTCATCTGGTTTAAACTGGGACCCGCATTAACTTAATAGCCCCAACAACTTCCGGTTTTGGTTTATTATTAAAAACATTGTAGAACCGTTCATCCAATAACTTCTGCAAGCATGGTCTGTAATGTACCGATCATAAATTATCTTTATAAGTATGTACTTACATATATACTTTCTACCATATATCAGCCCGTTATCTTAACCCCCCCCCCCCCACCACCCTATATAATATCCTACCAAATTCATTTCAGATTAGCCCGTTACCTGAAATCGCGCGATTGGAACCTAGAACAGGCAGAGAAAATGCTGAAAGCCACCGTAGAATACAGACGTGATATGAAGCCATTGCAGATAGACTGTCGTTGGTGCCATGACCACCCGGGGTACCATTCAATGGTGAGTACCTATATAATCAAGATTATTAGCAACCACAACGAAGAACATATGTAACACATATACACTCATTGTTAAGTTGCCCTGCTAATATGCTATGAGGCTGGTGGGTCCTATTATGAGGCTGGTGGGTCCTTCTATGATGCTGGTTGGTCCTGCTATATATGATGCGGGTGGATCCTGATATGATGCTGGTGGGTCCTGATGAGGCTGGTGGGTCACGATAAGAGGCTGGTGGGTCCTGGTATGATGCTGGTGGGTCCTGAAATGATGCTGGTGGGTCCCGATATGATGCTGGTGGGTCCTGATGAGGCTGGTGGGTCACGATAAGAGGCCGGTGGGTCCTGATATGATGCTGGTGGGTCCTGCTATCATTGATGCTGGTGGGTCCTGATATGACGCTGGTGGGTCCTGGTACTATGCTGGTGGGTCCTGCTTTGATTCTGATGGTCCTGATATCAGGCTGGTGGGGTCCTGATATGATGCTGGTTGGTCCTGATATGATGCTGGTGTGTCCTGATATGATGTTGGTGGGTCCTGATATGATGCTGATGGGTCCTGATGTGAGGCTGGTGGGTCCTGATATTAGGCTGGTGGGTCCTGCTATGAGGCTGGTGGATCCTGCTATGGTGCTGGTGGGTCCTGATATGAGGCTGGTGAGTCCTGATATGAGGGTGGTGTGTCCTTATATGATGCTGGTGGTCCTGCTATGATGCTGGTGGGTCCTGAAGTAAGGCTGGCGGGTCCTGCTTTGATGCTGGTGGGTCCTGATATGATGCTGGTTGGTCCTGATATGATGCTGGTGTGTCCTGATATGATGTTGGTGGGTCCTGATATGATGCTGATGGGTCCTGATGTGAGGCTGGTGGGTCCTGATATTAGGCCGGTGGGTCCTGCTATGAGGCTGGTGGGTCCTGATATGGTGCTGGTGGGTCCTGATATGAGGCTGGTGAGTCCTGATATGAGGGTGGTGTGTCCTTATATGATGCTGGTGGTCCTGCTTTGATGCTGGTGAGTCCTGCTGTAAGGCTGGTGGGTCCTGCTTTGATGCTGGTGGGTCCTGCTATGATGCAGGTGGGTCCTGATATGATGATGGTGGGTCCTAATATGAGGCTGGTTGTACCTGCTATGAGGCTAGTGGGTCCTGATATGAGGCTGGTGGGTCCTACTGTCTATGATGCTGGTGGATCCTGATATGATGTTGGTGGGTCCTGCTATGATGTTGGTGGGTCCTGATATGATGCTGATGGGTCCTGATGTGAGGCTGGTGGGTCCTGATATTAGGCCGGTGGGTCCTGCTATGAGGCTGGTGGGTCCTGATATGGTGCTGGTGGGTCCTGATATGAGGCTGGTGAGTCCTGATATGAGGGTGGTGTTTCCTTATATGATGCTGGTGGTCCTGCTTTGATGCTGGTGGGTCCTGCTGTAAGGCTGGTGGGTCCTGCTTTGATGCTGGTGGGTCCTGCTATGATGCAGGTGGGTCCTGATATGATGATGGTGGGTCCTAATATGAGGCTGGTTGTACCTGCTATGAGGCTAGTGGGTCCTGATATGAGGCTGGTGGGTCCTACTGTCTATGATGCTGGTGGATCCTGATATGATGTTGGTGGGTCCTGCTATGATGCTGGTGGGTACTGCTATCTATGATGCTGGTGGGTACTGCTATCTATGATGCTCGTGTGTCCTGCTATCTATGAGGAAGGTGGTTCCTGCTATGAGGCTGGTGTGTCCTGCTATGAGGCTGGTGGGTCCTGATATGACGCCAGTGGGTCCTGATATGAGGCTAGTGGGTCCTGCTATCTATGATGTTTGTGGGTCCTGCTATCTATGATGCTGGTGGGTCCTGCTATGATGCTGGTGGGTCCTGATATGATGTTGGTGGGTCCTGCTATCTATTATGCTGGTGGGTCCTGCTATCTATGATGCTTGTGGGTCCTGATATGATGCTGATGGGTCCTGTTATCTATGATGCTGGTGGGTCCTGCTATCTATGATGCTGATGGGTCCTGCTATGATGCTGGTGGGTCCTGTTATCTATGATGCTGGTGGGTCCTGCTATGATGCTGGTGGGTCATGCTATCTATGATGCCGATGGGTCCTGCTATCTATGATGCTGGTGGGTCCTGCTATCTATGATGCTGATGGGTCCTGCTATGATGCTGGTGGGTCCTGCTATCTATGGTGCTGGTGGGTTCTGCTATATATGATTATGATGGGTCCCGATATTAGGCTAGTGGGTCCCGCTATGATGCTGATGGGTCCTGTTATGATGCTGGTGGGTCCTGTTATGATGCTGGTGGGTCCTGATATGATGCTGGTGGGTCCTGCTATCTATGATGCTGATGGGTCCTGCGATCTATGATGCTGGTGGTTCCCACTATATATGATGCTGGTGGGTCCTACTATCTATGATGCTGATGGGTCCTCCTATGATCCTGGTGGGTCCTGATATGGTGCTGGTGTGTCCTGCTGTCTATGATGCTGGTGTGTCCTGCTATCTATGATGCTGATGGGTCCTGTTATGATGCTGGTGGGTCCTGTTATGATGCTGGTGGGTCCTGATATGATGCTGCTGGGTCCTGCTATCTATGATGCTGGTGGGTCCTGCGATCTATGATGCTGGTGGTTCCTACTATATATGATGCTGATGGGTCCTCCTATGATCCTGGTGGGTCCTGATATGGTGCTGGTGTGTCCTGCTGTCTATGATGCTGGTGTGTCCTGCTATATATGATGCTGGTGTGTCCTTCTATGATGCTGGTGGGTCCTGCTATGATGCTGCTGGTTGGTCCTGATATGATGCTGGTGGGTCCTGATATATATGATGCTGGTGGGTACTGATATGATGCTGGTGGGTCCTGACATTATGGTCAGGTCATAATGAATATTAAAATGAGGACCTCGATTCTAACACTGAGCGGTGATTGGCTGTTTCTACTCTGTCAGTCATGGAAAGGTCAGGTCACAATGAATATTAAAATTAGGAACTGTGTCACTTGACAAATTTCTTTTTTAAAGTTGGAATTATCGACAGATTTCTCCTCTATTAGAATTGTTTACTGATAATGTGTTGATTTGTATGAGTAAATAAATTATTAGCCGACAATAAATCACTAAGTTCCAGATATTTAGTTGATCGACCGATTTTTAATGATAGTAAACTGCATGGGTGGTGAATTTCGAGACACATGCGGACATTGCTGTCTGAGCAGGATCAAATCGAAAAAATACGCTCTCCGGAGACAATATTCGGTGGTTAAAATTTTATCAAATGCAACGTGTATGAATGTTTCTGATGGGAGTTTGTGGTATTTATTGAAAGATGAATTCTTTGCCGATCCATCCGTATATATATCGTTATCATTACTGGGGTGAATGAGCTAAATTTGTGCGACTCCCGAGCGATGGTGAAACGTTGAATTTCTACAGTTACCCTTGTCTTTTTAATGTTCCATTAACGCGAAGAAGGCGCGTATATAGGGCGGCGTATATGGGCAGTGCAAAGGGGGGCGGACAGCGGAGCGCGTTTCAGGCCCCTGTGGTATTGACATTTCATCGCGAACGTCTTTAAGAAAGACTGGCGATATCTGATCTATCCCAAATGTTTTGTTTGGACAGAGTTTAGACAGGACTTTGCTTACACTATCTTAACTGATGTTGATGTCATCCATTCCATGTGTGTTTGGTTCGTTTAGTATTGATTTTTATTTAACTAGCAGGAATTCGAGAGCTTTAGATACTTAGGTAATGTGAATGCTGATTGAAGTATGTTGTTGTAACCGGAGTGCTGAAACACTGGTGAAATAGACTGAATATATCATTAAGAAAGTACGAATTAATGAATAGATCAACCATTTTTTTCCAGCGTCAGGTGGGGTTCGATGAATGTGGTAGACCCGTCATATACTCGTCGTTCGTGCAGGCATCGACATCTCATAACACCGTGGATGATTCCATTGCTCACGTGACGTACCTGATAGAGAACGCTAAGCGCACGATGCCAGATGGGATCTCCAGCTGGATATTCGTTATGGACTGTACAGGTAAGGCGGGCACACTAAACAAATTGGGTTGAATATAACCCGAAGTTTAACCCCAACGTTTAGTCAACCGAATCAGACTAAACGTTGGGTTCATATATAATTATATTTCATCTCAATGGATGATTTTTTACCATTTAATATGAGATTCTGGTCATTAATTAAGTTTCCCAAAAATAAATCCAATCAATGGATTCATTTCGGACCTTAACGTCTGAATATAGGAGGGATATTGAATTAACCAGCGCCAGTTAGGTAGGAAGGAACAACTTATTTGGATGCAACACACACGACAAACCTTCGATGGACTTATGTTTATTCAATTAAGAACACGTGCTTCTCAAACCACAACCCAGACAAGACAAAGCCTGGTCACACTTAACGGAGACATTTCCCAATCGCTCCCACTCACACATAGTCAATCACATCACTATTACACTTTTCTTTCTTCCTTTCTGCACTTCTACGTTCAACATGAACAATTAAAAAAAAGGAGACCACACTGTAATGCAGTGTGACAATAGCATAAACAATGAAGAGTGAATGCAGCATTAGTATACATGTGCAGGTTGCTCTCACCAGCAGTGATGAAATAAAAGGAAAATTGTCTGCAACAATTAAACTTCTTCCACATTCCAGAGATCCAACGAAAAGATAAACATCCTATTCCTGGGCAAATAAAGTGTTGTTAAAACATTAAAAATCACATCATAAAATAGCTCGAAACATTATGACACTTCCATCAGTATCACCTGTCTATAGCGTTCATAGTATTAAAACTTATTAAAACACAATGTTGGACATTTAAAGATGAATTTTCGTATCATCACACTTCCATCAGAATGCATAACTAGATTCTGGCAAGTTTCCAAGTATGGATGGTGAGGTTGAACCAAGGCAGTCATTGTAGAGGTATATCAGATGAATCGTACATGATGATCAGAACAGACATGAGTATGACTCCCATCATAATTGAGCACATCCAATATATTTAGGGTGTATGACCTGTCCTGACTTTATCTCTTTCGCTCATGCGAATCGACACTGTCCCGATCGCGAAACCTGGGGATAACACGAGTGACCGGTACACTGTCATTATGTACCCAATATGACATGGCACAGTGGTCCGCTCGTAACATCTGGTGATTATGAACATTTGTCACATTCGGATTGAGAAATGGCTGTCCTGTGGCTGTTTCAGAAGGCATAACTTTCTGTCGATAGGCCGATTCATTTGCACACATATCTGCAGTTTGTTCTTCTGGACTATATGTATTCAGCAGTTTGGTGTCAAGCCTTAGTGTAATAGTGATGTGATTGACTATGTGTGAGTGGGAGCGATTGGGCAATGTCTCCGTTAAGTGTGACCAGGTTTTGTCTTGTCTGGATTGTGGTTTGAGAAGCACGTGTTCTTAATTGAATAAACATAATTCCATCGAAGGTTTGCCGTGTGTCTTGAATCCATATAAGTTGTTCTCTCCTACCTAACTGGCGCAGACTTCTGACCTATAATGTAATATGAAAGTCCGAAACGAGGTGTAACATATAATGACTTCCGTTTCGGGAAAACATTAACAACCTAGAAAAGAATACTTGTACCAAAGACACAAGCAATACTACAACTAATTAATTCCTTCACTGCGTATTTATTTGAGTTTGATACCAATAAAGAGAACAAAATATGACAAAAATAATAATATTGGAAATATTTTTGAAAAAGTGGCATTTAAATACCTTTCCGAACATTTCTTTAAGAACGAATTAATATATGAATATCAATCCGGATACATCCCCGGACACAGCACTCAATACCAACTTCGGGAAATACAAGACTCCTTGTGACATGCTTGTCATGTTTGTGGCAGTGTTAAATATATTATATATGTGTGTGTGTGTGTGAAGGTGGCAGTGTTAATATCTAACATATGTGTCTGCATAAACTAATAATGTGTGCTTCAGCAGAAATTGTATAGAGCAGTATGGAAGCATTGTGTGAAAGTTGGAGCTGATCTAATTAAGTTACCTCATATAAATAAAGCCAGCCCAAACAAGTAAATATTTCTGCATGGCAACAGTAAAGGACAATACTTATGCTATATGCTTCGGTTTCCCGCCACTTTCCCACTTAGCCCAATTTAAGCCACCTGCACCAGATTCTACTTGTTATCTCTCTTTAAAATCTAGTGCATGGCTTTGCTCTATACCCAAGATCTCGCCCCCAAAATAATCCCCCGGCCAGTTCATAACAGTCTGCCTTAGAGAGTAGTTGGACTAAAAACATCTCATGTAATGATCTAAGATAAAGGCACCCATGGATTGGTGATCCGTCATTTGATTTATTCTTTAAAATGGAACTATATATATATACCTTAGATAATTTACCTTTTGGATTAGTTAACATGTAAAGGGTTGATGTTATCATGCTGCATTCTGAATGTTAACATATAAAAAATTGATCATGTGAAGTATTGTGTTTGTGTGTCTTTTCTATGTGCCTTGTGATGCCTAGACTTTATTTCCCGGACTGAACATGGGGCAAGTGCTCTCCCCTAGCTACGAAGACCGGGTAATAGGTTACAATCAACTAAATATTTCTCATAGGCGACAGTGTTAGGGTTAAAGGGGTACTGTACGCCATTTTCAATAAATTCCCGGTGATAACAACGATCTATTATCGATACTATATAGAAATATAAGTAATTTGAGTCGAAGATGTATTCTGTAAACATAGGCTATCTTAAAATTTAATAATTTAAAAGTTAATAATTTAATATAAATTGATTTTATGGCTCCAGCCATAAAATGGCGTCTCTTAAAATTGGAATTTCCGTGTACAAAACGTAATCAAATTATAATTGAGGGATACTGGATTAATAAAACAATTGCACACACGATCGTTTGAAACATTATGCTTATACGGGGAGAAAACCCAAGCCACTCATTGACTAGTGACCATACACTAACTTAAATGAGTATATGGGACTGCTAAGCATATAATATAATGTTTATTTGATTCATTTGGTTGAAAACTGTACAAAAATTACTCGACAACGACAATTTGTATTTTTGCATTCCGGTAAATTTGCCATCCGTAACAATACTTCGTACTCAACAGACTTACAAAAAATGGAAAAGTTGTTACCTTATTCTCCGACTCGGGGATTATAGAAACCAACAACAACATCTTGGGTACAGTACCCCTTTAAGCCATCCCCACGATTCATTGCCCTACTGATCCAAACTTTAAATATTTCTGCGTGTAGAACTCCACGTCGGACATAAGTTGTCAAAAAAAAAATGGTGCCTCACCATACTTATTCCTGGAAATAAATTGGCATTTCCACAACTACCCCCTTTTGTGCACAAAATTTTAATATAGAAAAATACCCCCACCCCTACCAAATTTGGCAATCAATCTAGCCGCTTGACGAACAATCCCACACAAATGGCCGGGGAATTAACATAGCCTATGAATTTCTTTTTTCTTTCACATTAAACAACCGAAGATATTATACACCATTCAGCTGCCGGTATTTTTTTATGCTGATTCGAGTTTCCCTACACAAATGCCAAGGGACATAATTTCAAATATTTAGTTGCTTATAACCTATACGCAACCAAAATGTGTGGATTTTTGCTTGAACATATATCAAATTGTCACAGAAAACATAATATTAATAAAAAACGTGCTTTCCAGACAAGAACAACACCAATTCTCCCTGTATTGGGTTGTATTTAACCCCCCTATTCCAGACATTGGGCGCAAAATAAAACTTCGTCGGAGGACCTATGTTCCACTTTAACCCCCAGCAGACATAACACCATTGGGACTCTAGCCACTTTTGTCCTGTTTTATGTCTTACATGACCACGTGCTATTTTTTAATAGAAGTCGAACGGCTGTGAAGTGTACTTGACATAAATATTTTTAAAAACAACATAAATACCAAAAAGCGCGATTTTCGAGTCGGAAATCGTTTGTTTTGGTCGCGGGAAACACACAGGGACAAAAAAAATAACGCCGATTTGACAATGTAACTGGATGCCAGTAATAACTGTCTTCAAGACGCAAAAACGTCGCATTTCATTACATGGAGGGAAATGGTAAATTTGTAACTTGAATAACCCCACCCCCCCCCTCGATTTTTCGGACTCGAAACTGGGGTTCGCTGTGTCCCTTAGAATTTCCCGATCCACTCCCAATAACAGATCGAGAATAGTCGGATCACTAAATACGACGAGAGGCTGCTGGGCTCATTTGTCCACTTTTCGACATTAAAGGTGCACTGTCTGTTCCAAATAATTCATTTTAACAAAACACCCATTTTTTTGCATTAAACCTGAATTTTGTTGCAAAGGGTTAATTTGTCAGATTATGGGGCGCTGCGACACGCTTTGGATCCCTAATTTTGTTCACTCTTGGATTTGATTTGATTGGTGGCCAAAATCTGTACTTCGTTGCCCTACAAGCCGATGATATCACAAACCACGATTTTTGCCTATAGGTTACAATCAACTAAATATTTCGATTGGACTTATTCATGGTAATTTATGGTATGAGGTTATCAGCGCTACATACAACCCCGAGAATGTCAATATATATGATTTGCACAGGATAAGAAGTGTAGTTGATGAGATCGCTCTTGTTGAAGAGTATGTACTTTCTCTTCATGTAACACGACTCTTGATTCCAGAAAAAACTGCATTCAAAGTTATCGCAATTGCCCATGAAGGACATCTTGGAATTGTTAAAACCAAACAATGTCTCTGAGAGAAAGTTTAGTTTCCGGCTATCGACAGAAAAGTGGAATCGGTCATCAAAAGCTGCTAGCATGTCAATCTGTAGACATAAAAACTAAATCAAAACCAATTCATGAATGAACTTCCGACAAATGTATGGGAGAGTATATTGGTGTATTTCTGTAGACCACTAGCAGCTGGGGGTACATAATGGTTGTCGTGGATGAGTATTCGAGATATGTGCCTGTGGAGCCAGTTACATCAGTGTCGTTTGCGGCTGTAATTCGGGTGCTTGATAAGCTGTTCACTATCATGGGAATTCCAAAAACTTTGAAAACAGACAATGTGAGCCACTTTAATTCCAAGAAATTTAAGGAGTTCTCCAACTACCTGGGATTTAAGCACAATCGGATAACACCAGTTTGGCCACAAGCGAACGGTACCGCAGTAAAGTTTATGTTTAACATTAAAAAGGTACTGCAAATGTGGAAGGCAAGCCATTTCAGCAAGTTCTACATCAATATTTGAGAAACTATCTGGCAACACAACACTCAACGACTGGAATTACACCATATTCATTGATATTCAACTACAAAGTTGGAACAAAACTCCCCACTGTTTCTGGACCATTGGACGGAAATAATATTAGAGACACTGACATGTGGAACAAAGTTAAGATGAAAGCGTACACCGACAAAAGACGGTCCGAGAAAACAGAGACACTTACATCGGCGATGCAGTCTTAGTAAAACAAGGTGGTAAAGGGAAGCTGGTCACAAAATAAACACCTCAAAAAAGGAAAGTCCCCCCTAATATATTCGGTAATATTTTATGAGATATTGGATAGATTTTGACGAAACTTTACGCAAATGTTTAGTGGTAACTGAGATACAACCTGTGCAAGGTACAGTCCTGTGGGTAATGTTATGGCCGACTGAGCACGAATTGAATGGAAGATAGTGCTTTAAAAAGTAGCAAAACACTGGCGAAGAGTGGACAGTCACTCCAGTGTTCCCTTGTTCACACAAGTTGTTATTGGCTGTAAATGTGGTTCAAAAGTGACACTGTGAGTCCACATTAACATGCGTGTCATCTTCGGGGCCAATCCATTCAGTCGAACCACATTCCTTTCGAATGACACCTTGAAGTTTCATGTAAACCATGTTTCCCATCATGTAGTTCATTGAGGTACCAACAGATGATCTGAGCACATGCGAGAAGTGGGAGACCGAGGCACAGCCGAATGACTGATCACTCTATCTGTTTTTTTCTTCAACTTTTGAAAAGTTCCCCTCTTCCATTCAATTCGTGCTGACTCAGCCATATCTCACCTCACATCAGAGTGCTTTGCACACTTGATGTCTCTGGTACCACAAATAATTTGTGGAAAGTTTTATCAAAATATATCCAATATCTCATACAATATTACCGAATATATTAGGGGGACTTTCTTTTTTTGAGGTGTTTATAAACCGAAGCCAAACAAAGTCGTGGAGATAAAGTTTCCGCAGATTACAGTGGAAAGTAAATAACAAGGAACATTTCATATTTCAAGAATTTTTCATATTTCAAGATTCAGTATGGAGATGATAGTTGTAATCAGCCACCTGACATGGTTGAACCTTCTGGCCTTGATTAACAGTTATCTATCCAATAGAACAAAACAAGTGCTTGTCGGTAAGACTTTCTCGAGTCCCATGAAATTAAGGGCTGGCGTACCCCAATTCTTTATTTTATTACCTTTTATCTTCGTAGTTTTTATTAATGATATCCATGAGAATCTAAAATCGCTGATACTTGCTTTACATATTCAGAAAACTATAGGACTGCAGAGAGGCGTATAGTGTGTATATATATATATATATATATATATATATATATATATATATAGAGAGAGAGAGAGAGAGAGAGAGAGAGAGAGAGAGAGAGAGAGAGAGGGGAGAGAGTGAGTGAGAGAGAATGCCCATATATACTAATCACCCAATATAAATCACAACATGATCCACATGTAACGAGTGAGATATATATCCAGACATCATAAAATTGGTACATGCAGCTGGGATTCGTAGAACTAGATCATCACGAGACCATTTATGAACGTTGACTATGCCATTTTCGATGTTCTGGGCTATATTATGACAAAACACACCAGCTAGATGGCATTTGATATGGCAGATATTGTTAGTATAGACTAAGATAATATCAAAACGTCATAAAGTTGCCACACGCAGCAGTGATTCGTAGAACTAGGTCATTACGTGACCCGTTGTTAACGATGCCATGCTATTTCCGATGTTTTCGGCTATATCATGGCAAAACACACCCCATAGATGGCATTTGGTATGACAAATATTGTCAAAATAGAGAGATATAATATCATTATGTCATAAAAACCCCTACAAGCAGTTGGTATTTGTATAACTGGATCATCACGAGACCCGTTATCAACATTGACTATGCTATTTTCTGTGTTTTGCCTATATCATGGCAAAACACCCCCTAGATGGTATTTGATATGACAGATATAGTTAATATGGATATATATAATATCATTACGTCACAAAAGATACGGGCGGCTTTCCCTGTGGGTATAACTTTTAAAATATCACATCCACTGAAACCGCCATAGAGATAAAGAATCTACTATATATTTTGAGAACTACGTATATATATATGTGTGTGTGTTTATATATATGTGGGTACTTCATAGAATCGAAAACGACTGCGCGGATCGAGCTCAAATTTCGTATATAAAGGTAATAAACCACGGGGATCGTCGACGTCGCATTTTGGACAAGCTCTAAGCACTCATTCTCCACTCCCAATCATCAAAATCACCGCAATCGGCACTTCGGGGTTAATCACGTTGACAGTTAAAGAGCGTTCCTATCCGCGGTGTAGTTGATAAAGAGCGTATGTCGGTAATGTGATTCTTATGTCTGGGTCTGGGCATGTGCGTCATTATACAGACATGAGCGTGTTGTGTTATTCTTACGTACTTGGGGCTTCCTAGGAACGCGGATCGGGTCAGTTTTAGCGCCCTAGGTGATCTTCACCTTGAAACGGGTACCCACAAATTATATATATGTGTGTCCTTTATAGAATCGAACCGATTGAGCACAAACTTGCTACCTACGGGATGTGTCATGGACGGGTTAACTTGTGACCCCGACCTGACCTTTACCTTGGAAATTATCAATTCAAGGTCAAATCGGGTCAAATATTGAAAATATTGTTTCTAAAGTATAACCTACAACGAAGGCCGCCCATCCCTTTAATATAGATTGAGATAATATTATTACATCAGAAAATCGCCACACGCAGCTGGGATTCGTAGAATTAGGTCATCACCAGACCCGTTAAAGGGGTACTGTACGCCAAATGTTGTTGTTGGTTTTTATAGTCTCCGAGTCGGAGAATAAGGTAACAATTTTTTCATTATTTGAAAGTCTGTTGAGTACGAAGTAGTGTTACGGATGACAAATTTACCGGAATGCAAAAATACAAATTGTCGTTGTCGAGTAATTTTTGTACAGTTTTCAACCAAATGAATCAAATAAAAGTTATATTATATGCATACTAGTCCCATATAATCAATTAAGTTATTGTATCGTCGCTAGTCAGTGAGTGGCTTGAGTGTTCTCCCCGTATTATCATAATATTTTAAGCGATCGTGTGTGCGATCGGTTTAACAATCCAGTATCCCTCAATTACTTGATTTGATTACGGAAATTCGTAATTTAATTGACGCCATTTTATGGCTCCAGTCATAAATTCAATTTATATCAAATTATTAACTTTTAAATTATTAAATTTTAAGATAGCCTATTAACCTGAGCGTTTACAGAATACAACTTCGACTCAAATTACTTATGTTTCTATATATTATCGATATTAGATCGTTGTTGTCACCGGAAATTTAATGAAAATGGCGTACAGTACCCCTTTAATTAACGTTTACTATGCTATTTTCGTTGTTTTTCCCTATCTTGTATATAATGTGATTTGGCGATCGAACATTAAGTCAGAGTAGTCAAAATAAGCTCTCACGCTTTTAAAATGACTGCTTTATGAATTGGATCGTCATTTATCAACAGTCATATGGAACTATTATAGTTATAAATGGCATTTTCCATATCTATATTGAAAAGAGTAGGATCTATCTGTCCGTCCGTCTGTCTGTCTGGATTTGTCTCCCCCACTGCTGGTCAGATTTAAACCATATTTGGTTTGGTGACTTGGTGTACCCTGGCGGAGGTTATAACAGCGTTAGTTTTTCAAAATTAAGATTTAAAAAAATTTAATTAAATGAATAAAAAAAAAACATATTTAATATAAGCTCACAATGGGCCTATTTCAGAATCAAATAAGTCCAATATGAACCATCTCTGCAAGAGGATATGCTGCGGTTTTTCTCCATAACCCCTGGACCGATGTTATAACATCGTTAGATTTTCAAAATTTGATATAAAAATTTATTTTAAAATATATTTTGTTAAATTGAGCAAGGAGTTCAATCTAAAAAAAAATCAAAAAATAAAATTAAAAAATAAAAATGTTAATTTAATCATTTTTATATTTTTTTTTAAATAACAAAATTTTTAATCGATCAAAATGGGCGCGAAGCCAACAAGGGGGCCGCCGCTGAATAAGGAGATCGAGCCTGCTTAAGCTAGTATATATGTACATCTGGCTATCTTGCAATATCATTTTTATTTATTTATTTCAGGGATGAAGTTGTCTTCTTGCAATCCTAAACTTGGTTATGGTGTGACTCAGGTCTTATCCAATCACTATCCTGAACGACTGGGTCACGCAATATGCCTTAACTATAAATCGGTGTTTCATGCCGTATGGAAGGCGATGAAGGTTTTTCTACATCCTCAAACTGCCGACAAACTGGTCATGGTAAGATCCAAAGACAAAATCGAGCACACATTTCAACAGTATTTCTCGGATGAATTGACTTCTTGGTTAATGGAGGAAATAAAGTTAAACAAACAACGTCATCCACCGATAAGTCAGTTGGAATTCTGGAACGGGCCAATAAGGGGGAATCACGACCCCCGAGGGTGTGCGTCTTATATCAAGAAATATATCGAACCATTTGTTGGAGATAGTTTGACTTTAAGAAAGTGCATAAACGCACATCGTCCGCATCCTAATATAATAGATTCATTAGATGCACGCGTTGGTCCTAAATCACCACTGAAATCCAACAACAACAACGACGTGTGTTATGAATCGGAGACATTTGGTGTGGATTCTGCGGAGAGTGCTGACGAACTAGACGAACACGTGGTAGAAATTAAAGAAGAGTATAGGATTCCAGAAGATTCTAAGAACTTAAGTTGATACTAAACTCACCACCCCTGTACTTAGCGATTTAAGAATCATGGGACCTCTCTGACCTGACCAGGACAAACATGTTTACCATGAGAATAGGAAACTTGAAATTATTTGTTGCAAAATTTGTATTTTTAGAAGAATTTTTTTTTATTCACTTACCATATCACGATATTATCACCACTCTTATTGCTGAATGGGCAATAATTTGAATGGGGAAAATAACAAATCGATAATAAATTTGAAAATTTAGTCCGATCACATGTTTGCAGTGAATCAGGAAACAAAATAAATTGCAGTCTCATTTTAAGGTCAAATTTGTTGTTTGTTTGTCTGGTTTTTTTTATACATTTGCCGCTTTACTTACAGTGTTTCGCTGCACGTTTTAGAGTGTGTGCTGTTAATTTATTTTTCTGATAGACAGAAACGTTTTCCAGTCGAGGTCCCCCACCCTTAAAGATGCTTTCATGGCTCCATAGTCTTTCCATATCGTCTTCTGAATTGAACATGACAATTCTTAGTTGACAACTTTTGGCCAATAGATATGAATTACTTCATGTGTGTATTATATAGAGAGTAATCAATTGGTTCCGAGAATTACGTTAAATAATTCACGAGAGGTGAGAGACGTCGGTAAGAAACGAGTGCGCGTTAGCGCACGAGTTTCTTACCCAAACGTCTCTCGCCTCGAGTAAATTATTGAACGTAATTCTCGGAACTAATTGATTACTCTATTTATTACACTTCTGCATCAATTTGGTTCGCCAAATATGATTAAAACACACAGAATGAATGCTTAAAAGTCCCGATGTGGATAAAGATCAACCATAGAAAATTCAGTCTAGATCAGTAAGCGACGTAACGTCAATGACGTCACGGGAAATGACATAATTCACTAGTGACATTACCAATTTTAATTAACAGCGTTTTCAATGGAAATCGCGCATAGTCCTGAGTGTAATAAAATAATTAAATATCTGCATATATTGCGGCACACCAACAACTATCCAATATATATTGGACTCGTGGTCAGCTGCACGTTTTGCCAAAATTTGCTGGCATTTCAAAGTGGATTTTCTCGAAATCTGTCAGGAATTTGGTACAAGGAAATTATAACCTCATTTTTTAGTTTACTTTTATGACATGAAACATATTTATTTTTTTTTGGTTACTGTTTCCTGGTACCAGTGCCAGAACTTCTGTAAACTATTTTTTTTCTTTCAAAAGTTCAGTTCATATATTCATTATTCATGATATCATATCCGAAGATCACGAAAGAAGACTTAATTTTTCTTGATTCGTGAAATTTATGATTATTTTCATTTATGATTATTTTCATTTTATTCATAAATAATATTCTACATTTGAGAATGTTCATGTCATGCCTGTTGGTCAATCAAAAAAATTATCTGAGATGAGTTGTGGATCATGGGTACATAACCAAGTAAAAGCTGACCACCATACCTCTAAACACGGCATGCGGCCTAATTCCAGTTAATTGTTCCCTGCTTGAGTGGACCACAGTGCATATCAACATTTGTTTTCATTGGGCTGGCACATCTGTGACTGCTTTATTCTTCTTTATAATATATGGGGCTATGATGATATATTATGCAATAAAAAGTTTTATTACACTCCTATGCGCGATTTCCATTGAAAACGCCGTTAACTTGAAACATGAAACTTTCAGGGTTGGTTGGGTATGTGGTCCGCATCAATCAGTAAGCTGGTTCCAGGAGTTTGGTGACCCCTTGACCTTCAAATTGGAGATTTAGGGGCATCTATTTTGTATCTAATATAATGGCTCTATTAAAGGATATATAGACATTGGAGATTGTCGAAGCGATACCATGGGTGTCCGCCTTTGTATCCACATTCAATTTGTCTATGATAATCCAAAATGGCGGCCATATAATGGACGCCAAAATTACAAAAATTGACGTTTTGTTACTAATATCTTTCAAATCAGTTCCTGCTTTGAGAATTGCAACTTTATTTTGTATTGGTCATGTTAACTGACCATTGGAGCAATGGAATATGCATCCGATCCCTTCAAAAATCGATTTTACAGAAAGCGGTATAAAAATTCACCAAAATCACCATTGCGATTCTAGTCACTCTAGTTGTGCGTATACACCTCACTAATTGCCATACAATCATTCAAGACATACCAGTACCATGTACACCACCTCACCATCGGCCATATGGTATCTCCCTAATACCTATTTGCCACATACATGGCATATAGCCACTCAAGATATAGATATACACCCCCACACATGGCCATAGAGTCATTCCATGTATACATATACACCTCAGCATTGAATGGATACACCAATACCACATGGCCACGTGTATACTCCAGACGTGCATATACACATCACGCATGACAATTCAGCCATTCGCTGTATACTCATACGTCCGATCCATGATCATACAGCGACTCCCTGTATACATATATACCCCCTAATGGCAATACACCAACAGCAAAGATGCACATACATACCATATACACCTAAGATCACAATGCCACTTCATATATACCAACACGCTCGCCAATGACCATCCATCTATACATGTATGCATATACATTTCAACAATCATGACCATACAGCCGTTCCATATACACCTATAAGTATTATACCCATAAGCATACAACCACTCCTTATGTATCCATACACCCCACCCATTTTCATACAACCAACACATGTATACATATACACCCACCCATGACAATAAAGCCACCCAATGTACACCTGTACATTCCACACATGACCATAAAGTCACTCCATATATACATAAACAACACACGGATGATATGTAGCTACTCTAGTTATACCCACACACCACTGCAATGACTATACAACCACTCCACGTATACCTATTCACCGCATGCATTAGCACTCCTTGTTTACCTGCATCTCACCATAAATACCACACACATGACAATATAGACACTCCTTGTATACCTTGTCACACCATTCGTGATTATATTTCTTGTATACCTATTCACATCATCTGTGACCACAAAGTCACTCCCTGACTACCGTTTTTACAAACATCATGTATTAAGTCGATCAATGTTGATCAATTTTAACGCTAATTTGTGAGAGTAGCCACATAAATTGGTCCCGCTCAGCTCAGTTTCGAAGTTCTGCATGCCCATTTCCGTTCAGAAACATGGCCAGAATCTCAAAAGAAGTTTTTTAGCCAAAATTCCATACTGCATCCTTTAAAATGAATTTGTCATGCCTCATAAGGTACTGGGACAACCATAATAGAAACTATAGTTTTCACTTGATTAGTAACATGTTTAATAACCCAGTATGTCACAATTTGCTACCTTTTCGGAACAGCAGAGAATAATGTTTGGGATATATATGAAAAATTAACTTGTTGGGTGCATAAGAAATGTTAGTATTCAATATATATAACACATAATAGTCAAATTTTTTTATCAACCACAACTTGTATGTGGTTGCATGGCACGCAGCATGGGGCAATATTTACCATTTTTCACATTTTGGCCGCCATTTTTGCAGCCATTTTGAGCCAAAGTGACAATTTTGGAACCAATGAGTTGGAATATGCATAATAAATGGAATGTCTCACTAAAATAGCACAGTTCTGCCCATTTATTGATGAAATATGACTAGAAATCACAATGGTGATTTTGGTAAAATGTTATGGGCGTCTGCATGGGCGTCGAGCGGGCGCCATATATAATTCGTCCGGGCTATTTATGGATTTCTTTGTGATCGCCTCCGTCTGTGCAGAATTATACAGCGTCTTGACAAACTATTGTTCAATCGGTCCAGAAACATGCCTATACGAGCGTATATGAGCGATGTCAATGTCAAGGACACGGTCGTGCGTGAAATTGGACCCGGGATCAAAGTTTGGTATGTAGGCCTACTTTTATCCTAGGAACAATATGGGTGGGTCCAATTTCACGTGCGACCATGTCCTTGACCTGGACCTCGCTCATATACGTTCATATAGGGAGGTTTCTGGAACTCAACCGATCCGTCTCAAATTTGGTATTCAGGCCTACTTTGATCCCGGAAACAATATGGGTGTGTCCAATTTCACGTGCGACCCTGTATTTGACCTTGACCTCGCTCATATACGCTCATATAGGCATATTTCTGGGCCGATCGAACAATAGATTTTTTTCTTTCTCCTTATACTTTTCAACGTTGTTCGCTCCTAAATAGCCCAGACGAAATCGGGCACATCAGCTAGTAGTTAATATTTGTTCATTATAACAATGTATATCGCAGTTGATGAAGGTCTCAGCTCGAAATTTTCTGATTTAAGTGACTTTGGTGAGCCGTTTTAAGTGACTTTAGTGAGCTGTTTTGCTTTGCGTCGCTTACAATCATAATTTTTTTTCCGGGTAATCAATTCAACATATATTGCGATATTGGCCAGGTATTAACAAAGCAATATTTTCCCTGCGTTGTTTGTTGCGTGTTATAAAGTTCCCCGTCAGAACATGCAGGTCAGAACATCAAAATATGGAATATGAATTATATGATCTCTACTAGCGTAATTAAGCCAGAGACCGTTATGGACACATTATATAATAATAATAATCAGCTTAAATGTCCATCCTTTGTCGTGGAATGCAGGGACGTGGTATAAATATATAATCCGCAGATAGCTCACATTAGCTAGCTGTTGACTATACATTATATATAGATACTAGAAGGTGACCCGACTTCGTCCGGGCTTTGACCTTGAATTGTCCATTTTGAAGGTCAAGGTCAAGTGGGGTCACGATTTGACCAGTCCAAAACACTACCCGGACAAAAGTACCCGACAAACGTGCCCATCGAAATCCATCCGGTTTTACCCGATTTGACCTTGAATTGATAATTTTGAAGGTCAAGGTCAGGTCGGGATCACGATATGACCCGTCCAAAACAATCAGTGGACAAAAGTAACCCCACGTATCAAATTTCGTCGAAATCCCATCAAAATTGGCGATTTGACCTTGAAGTTACCCGATTTCAAGGTCACACGGGCAAATGAATATGCTTATGAGACTCCCCATACGAAAGGAACCCCACATACCAAGTTTCATCGAAATCCCGTGATATTCGGGCGTTTGACCTTGAAATGACCCGATTTAAAGGTCAAGGTCACGTCGCACGGGGAAATTAATAGGCCTATGTCACTCCCCGGCCGAACGTACCTCCACATACCAAGTTTCATCGAAATCCCGTGATATTCGGGCGTTTGACCTTGAAATGACCCGATTTCAAGGTCAAGGTCACGTCGCACGGACAAATTAATAGGCCCATGCCACCCCACGGCCGAAAATACCCCCACATACCAAGTTTCATCGAAATCGGGTCGGCCGTTTTCGAGTTCATCGCGAACACACACACAGACAGACAGACACACAGACAGACAGATCTTCCAAAATATATAATAGATATATAGATCTCAGATATGTGACCATGCCAGTGTGTTATCTTGGCTTGTTTCAAATTGCATTTCAGAAAGATACCTTAACTTGTAGTTATCACACGAAAATAGTTTCAAATCTGCATATTAAATTCCATTCCATTCAGTCATCGTTCACTGAGGTTATTAACCGGAAACGAAACAAGCCTGAATTTCCAAGTAGAAAAAAAAAGGTTATTAACTCTGGTAAAATTAGCAAACGGAACGAAGAATCGAACTGCATGTCAAATTTTATTCCATTCAGTCAACATTACATTAACTAAAGTTACTACTAAAGTAAATCTGGTAAAATGGCCGACCGGGACCAAAAATTTAACTTGCCATTGGTAACAGGGAATCTAGATACCAAATTTCATTCCATTCAGTTCTGTATAGAACTAAAGTTATCATCCGGAAACAAAGTATGAACGGACGGACAGAGAAAAACATTTTTAAAACGGGCGTATATAAAAATCAAGGGACTGGACTGAGGGATCTGAAATTTCCACAAATACAGAAACGAGGGAAATCCAGCAGCTAGTGTATGTATACAATATGGAAGCTTTGGTGTATCATCGTTGTGGATAAATATGTTACAAACAATAAAAAAAAACTTTATAATGTGGAACACAATTGGCACAATAGAGGAACTGTTTCATTATTGTGACCACTATAAAATCGGACCATCTGGAAGTGGTCACAGCTGGAAAGCTTAAGGGCAAGTTAAGGGCAACATAAAATGAAGTTACAGAGAGGTGATCACGATACAGTGAACATCTGGCACAGTTATAAAAGGTCAATAGCATAGTCCAGACGTCCTCCGAATAAGGTGGTTTATTTGACCGGTAGCTTTTTAGAAATGAAAATATAGATTCTGGGAACAATCATTGAATAACATTTAGCTTATTAACTGTGTATGTATCAGTATGATGTTATCATATCTAAACCTATCATACCTATACCGGAAACCTAAATAATCGATCAATTCCAAGTGAACAAGGGTCATATCTCCAGTAAAATTGAGTGGACCGAATCCAAATTCGAACTTGACCTGCATATTCATGTAAGTATACCATATATACCAAGTTTGAAAATAATCTGATAACTAAAACCAAAGTTATCATTCGGAAATAAAAATAATCAGCAAATTCTAAGTGGACAATTAAGGGCCATAACTCCGGTCAAAATGTGCCGACCGAACCCAAATTATAATTAGGTATTTATTTTCATGCGAGTCATCCATATAAGCGAGATCACTGAGTCGCGGCCATATTGGATTCACCAAGCCCCCATTACAGGGCACATGGAATGCACCTCCAGAACTTTGACCTGTAGCACTTATACTGCGAAACGGGGGCTGGGTGAATCCAATATGGCCGCTACTAATTGATCTCGCTTATTGAAAACAATCAGATAACTTAACTAAAGTTATCAACCGGAAACCAAAATAATCGGTAAATTATAAGTCAATAAGGATCCTGTTAAAATGGGCGGACTGTACCCATATTCGAACATGAGCTGTAGTTAAATGTGGGTAATCCACATACAGTATTTGAAAACATTCAGATATTTAAAGTTATCATCCGGAAACCATAATAATCGGCGAATTATAACTTAACAAGGACCATATAGCTCCGGGAAAATGGGCGAACTGCACATATTCAAACTTGACCTTTTTTGTCATGGAAGTAATCCATATACCGGTACCAAATTTGAAAACAATCATAACTAAAACTGGAGTTATCATCGGCTAACCAAAATAATCAGCAAATTCTATGTTGACAAGGACCACAACTCCGGGGCTGAAAATAACTGGGAGAGGGGGTAATGTCATACATTGGCCCAGTCAATGGAGCGATGATGAATGCGGAAAGTTGAAATGTTATAAGTAATAGTATTATAGCAGAGGTCAACCAAAACGCAGAGCCATATCAAGTTTGGGATCAATTGGATGAAAAGTGTTTGCTCTATTATGGAAGGCCATTTGTGTCAAAAATCAAAGTGCCAGTTTTCAAATTCTAAACTTCAATTTATATTTTTTAAGTGTCCCAACGCTAATTTTATAGACCAATTGGGCTTATTCGTTATATACACGGGTGTTATTTACTGATTCTAGAAGGCGAAATCTTCATTTTAGGAAGGCAATTTGTGTCAAAAATCAAAGTGCCAATTTTCAAATCCTAAACTTGTTTTTTAAGTGTCACAACGCTCAATTTATAAACCAATTGGACTTATTCTTATACACGGGTGCTATTTACTGATTCCAGAAGGCAAAATCTTCATTTCAGGAATGTCGTTTGTGCCAAAAATCAAAGTGCCAATTTTCAAATTCTAAACTTCATTTAATTTTTTTTAAGTGTCCCAATGCTCATTTTATAAACCGATTGGGCTTATTCTTTAGACTATAATACACGGGTGGTATTCACTTATTCTAAACTTCAATTTAGTTTTTTAAGTGTCCCAACGCTCATTTTGTAAACTAACTGGGCTTATTCTTTATATAATGGTGCTATGATTTACTGATTCTAGAAGGAAAAATCTTCATTTCAGGTTCCAATTAGCTCACACAAATGTAAGCTGATTTAAAATTAAAATGGTTATATCCATAACGCAAACGGGCTATTTCCCTAATTCTAGAATATATATTATATGTGTCTTGCATTATAGGCGAGTTAAAATTAGAATGATGAAAAAAGCTTAGTAGAAGTCATAACGCGAAAGGAGGTTACGTCAATCCATGTTCGTACCCAAACTTAAACTTTTTCAGAATGAAGATTATAAAATCTACTTTTCAGAATGAAGATTATAAAATGTACAATATAAAATGAACATTTTAGCGAAGCACGGCCTTGACCCTTAAATGTCAAGGTTGTTGTTTAATGAATGATCCCCAGCTTGGTGTGGGTTGAAAGGAAGGAAGCGGGGTAACGTCGCAAGAGCTACACTCTGACCTTGACCTCAGTCAAGGGTATACTTGGGTGTGACTAATTACCGCCTGGGACCGCCCGGGTGGCCCCACGTGCCTGTGGACACAATATCTCGATGTTATAACGTAGCCACATGCCACCTGAGGGCAACATAGAACAATTTACTCGCTCGCTCGTCTCTGGTCGGTCATATTAACCCCACAAATGCCTATGTTGGCTAAAGAGCCTGGGTGATTACTGGTGTCTTCGTGTGTTTTCAGACAGATTATTTTGGTGATTCTCAGTAGTGCAATACACCTGAGTGTTAATTCCATATATTGACTCGTTGACGCGTCCACGGTCGATGGTATTAACCCCTCAAATTCCGGTAAAATAGTGCATAAACAAAAAGAACCGGGCGGCCCCATGGGCCCGTGGACACTATATCTCGACGTTATAACATAGCAACATACCCCACGAGGTCAACCTAGAAAATGTTGCTCGCTCGCTCGACTCCGGCCGGTGTTATTAACCCCTCAAAATCCGATAAAATGGTATATAAACAAAAATAACATTGGGACCGCCCGGGAGGCCGCATGGGCCCGTGGACACTATATCTCGACATTGTAAAGTAGCGACATACACCACGGGGTCAACAGTGAAAAGGTTACTCGCTCGCCCGACTCCAGCCGGTGTTATTAACACCTCAAAGTCCGATAGAATGGTATATAAACAAAAAGAACACTGGGACCGCCCGGGACCGCCCCGGGGGCCCCATGGGCCCGGGAACACCATATCTCGACGTTATAACGTAGCGACATACCCCACGAGGTCAACCTAGAAAATGTTACTCGCTCGTTCGACTCCGGCCGGTGTTATTAACCTCTCAAAATCCGATAAAATAGTATATAAACAAAAAGCAAACTGGAAGCAAACGTTCGCTGAGAACCTCCATGCTTTGCATATCAGGTGATAATAGGAGGTGGGTGGAAGAGTGTGGCGAATACGAATAACTCTTTTCTTAGAACTAGAATTTCAGAAGATACTTTTTAGTGTATTAGATTAGATTAGGCGATCCTTAAATTGTGATTTTTTTATTTCTAGAGAATATGCATTATGCACTTGCGATGCAATGAGCGCCTAATATAATACAAAAAATGAAATCAACTCAATTACAGCCGCTCGTGTCAAAATATAAAAATTATAGGTGTAAAGTTATTAATTTTTATTGAAAACATTCAAGAAATTTGCGATATTTACGATCATGTAAAGCCGAATATTTATGGTGATACGTTATTTTGCGGGATTTTGTGTTGACGCGTCAGCGAGTCAATATCTGGAAGTCACTATCAGGTGGTATTGCACTACCATGCATCATCAAAATATGCTGTCCGAAATCAAAGAAGACACCGAGCTGTCCGTGCCCTCTTAGCCAATATCGGATTTTTATGGGGTTTAATAATACCGGCCGGAGTCGAGTGAGCGAGTAAGATTTTCTAGGTTGACCTCGTGTGGTATGTCGCTACATTATACCGTCGAAATATAGTGTCCACGGGTCCATTGGGCCTCCCGGGCGGTCCCCAGGTTTGTTTTGTTTATACACTATTTTACCGGAATTTGAGGGGTTAATAACATCGGCCGTGGACGCTTCAACGAGTCAATATATGGAATTAACACTCATGTGTATTGCACTACCGAGAATCACCAAAATAATCTGTCTGAAAACACACGAAGACACCGGTAATCACATAGGCTCTTTTAGCCAATATCGGCATTTGTGGTGTTAATATGACCGGCCGGGGACGAGCGAGCGAGTAAATTTTTCTGTGTTGCCCTCAGGTGGCATGTCGCTACGTTATAACGTCGATATATTGTGTCCACGGGCACTTGGGGCCACGGGGCGGTCCCCGGGTGGTAATTAGTCACACCGAAGTAGAGCATGCGTAAAGCGGATCTTCCTATCCCGATTCCTTCCAGGGAGCGCTCATTATTTCTGTATTCAAGAATGTGGGTGACCTTCACCTTCAGAAATGTAATAAAATTGTACTGTATTTCACAGCTTTCCTTTTAGAATGCAGTTTCTTTATTTTAAAATCTTTTTTTCTCACTTCAGTTCTCATGAATCCGGATTCTTAATTTTGAAATATTGTTTTCTTTTTGCAATTCCCACCTGACATCTTCTAGACTGTTGTCTTTCCTAGACTCATACCTGACTCAATCGTACCGATTTGCTGGCCTGGGTACTAGGCTAGTCTTTCCGACCTGCTTCGGACAACCCCGAATATTTAGTCGATTTTCGAAATTCGCCATAGAATTAACAATCCACAAGTTAATTATTAGAACAGAACGTCTTAAAATCCAACTCTCGCAAACTTTCGTTATAAAAACTGGAAAATGAAGGCTGTGACACAAATATATAAACTTTTGCGTTTAAGAACTGAAAACGGAATTTGTATATTCTAGATTTAGGCATGTAATATAGCCCTTTGGCCCTGATACCATTTGAACGTTATATTTGATTGTGTGTGCTGGAACGTGAAACGACGATTTTGCTTTCTAGAATCAGCAAACAGCACCCGTGTATATACATAATAAGCCCAATTGGTTTATAAAATGAGCGTTGGCTTTCCTGAAATGAATATTTTGCCTTTTAGAATCAGTAAATAGCACCCATGTATAAGAATACGTCCAATTGGTTTATAAAATGAGCATTGGGACACTTAAAACAAATCAATTGAAGTTTAGAATTTGAAAACTGGCACTTTGATTTTTGACACAAATGGCCTTCCATACTCTATGGCATGCGAAGTATTTAGTGATGCATTGAGTAAAATCCAAGATTGCTGCCGGCAACCATGTTTTTGATCGTATGTATAGAGCTCAAATTCGATAGCTCCCATCTATAGATCCTGAACATGCCTGTAAATTTTCAAAACATTTTTACAATAAATGTCGGCTGCATGGTGTGCCGATGGATTCAAATGTGATATACAAGATGGCTGCTAGCAAACAAGTTTTTATTTTAAGAAATTTGGAAAGTTTTGATGGCTCCCGTCTGGTGGTAAGGCCGACTATCCATATGAATATTAGTGACGATCGGGAGAGGGTTATGACTTGTAAGGGTGTGCCGAAGTATCTTGTCATGCAAAGGGTAAAATCCAAGATGGCCACTGGCAGCTATGTTTTCCAACAAAATTCTGAAAAATTAAACGGCTCCTACCTATAGTGGTCACACAGAAGATCCATATGAAGTTTGGTGACGATGGGATGAAGGATGTGGAACCATGCAGGGTCAGATCTAACAAGAGCTGCGTGGACTGTCGCCCGATGCATACTCCATGTATATACGCCGTGTGTGGGCATGCCATACATATTTTCCCCATAGCTGAGATACTCAGACTGAAGGACAAATTCAACATTTTCAGATAAACAAGGATAACTAACTCTAGAACGGAAAACCTGAACAAAACGATTTGAACACTCCATTGAATGTCCTCATATATAAACTATGGTCGTTAGGCGGTTAGCCTCGGAAGAAATTGGTAAAGAAGCCGTTTTGGTCTCAAACTGTGCGGACTGGTTTGCAGAACAACAACATAATTTACAAATCCGCTAAAATCCGCTTTGGGGAAAATTCCCAATTCAACATGGCGTCCAAAGTGGCAGTTGGCATAGGAACATGCTGAATTTGTCAGCGGTAGGTGCAACAATTAATGCCAAGTTCATAATACATTGAAATATATACAAATAATACTTAGTCGCAAACCATGTCTATAGAATTTATGTACCGCTAAAATTGACAGAACAGAATGAAATTTACATTTTGTGCAAAATTGAATAGCTGGTCCCATATAAGAATGAACAAACGCTCGAATTATGCGATGAAGAATGCTTCCAGAGTATAAGAGAAAATTTTGTGACAGTGACAGAGATTCGCAGATTCAGATTAAGAGATAGAGAATAATAAACTGGCAGTACAGACCAGAAGTCACCAGATCGAAATTAAGTACAGAACATACGTCGGTACCTTGACAATAACAACATGTTCACATTTTATTCGATCGGATAAGTTGATAACACAATGTTTTGGAGCTTCCTTTTTCAAATGGTATATAATAAGGAATATGTTGTATATAATGTGATCTGGGGATTCGGAAATTAAGTGGGCCTATCTGGACCTTTGGGCGCACAGAGACGGAAAAGCAGAGTTTTATCTCCACTGTTATCTTAAATCGTGTTATATATGTGTAATTAAATAGTTAATGGGATTTAATATAGATCTATTGATTCTGTTACCTTTTCTAGAATCAGAAATATATGAGCTCAGAGCAGTCTCGCGAATGTGACCGTCATTTATTTTGATATCTACAACATTAAACTGAACCATTAAAAAATCACTGCTTTAGAACAGTATGAGAGTAGAGTACTGGGTAAAATGTGTAGATCCAAATGTCCGTGTCTCAAAATTGTATAGTCCTAGTTGCCTCCGATCAAGCGTTGAAACACGAATATTTTGCTTGTATCGCAAAAATGCATGCTGGTATACTATGAACACAATTTATCCATTATAAACTTGTCCAAGATTGCCTACATACTATGTGGCAGATACTATGTTTATACCTGGAAAGTATTTGGTCATATTCACAAAGGCCATGCACAATCATGTACGCGAAAGGTACCGCGTTTACCACTTCTACCCATTGTTACACATATCTGCTGCACACACAACCATAAATAGCAACATTGAATGAATGGTCAACGCTGAAATAACAGCTTTAAACTCTGATCACCTAATATTTAGCACAAGTACGTGGGTGGTATTAGTGAATAAGATATGTTAAAACAACAAGATACTGAAAACTAATATTGTGCATTGCGTGGTAGCATACCGGTGTGGTAGCAGCACGAAAATTAGTCTTAAATATAAAGTGTACGATGTATCGTCTCTTTGATCTTGTGAGATGGGGTGATAATATATTGAAGAGATGACCGTTTCTTTGCAGTTAACAGTAAAATCTCTCAAAACCGGACCTTCTATAAACCGAATCCCTCTCCATACCGAACAAATTGTCCGCTCCCGAATTCACCCAAGTGCATTCTCACTAAAAATTACCTCTGTAAACCGGAAACTCTCTACTCCGAACGTCGGACATGTAATACGTGCATACGTGTATGGTTTATCATCGCGGAGATTGTTGAACATTCGGGAAAATGTAACAAGTAATTATATCGCAAGGGTGTGCAATTCAGTTTCTGCGTTATTCATAATTAATCACATGACGATTTAAACAACCACGTAGTGTGTGGCGAAATATTTTAATTCGCGTGTTGCTTGCCCGAAATTATTGTTTTTGCCCGACTGCTGGTGTATCCTGAGCAGAAACCCGGAACGTTTAAAGCCGTAAATCAATGGATTTGACTTGCTTTGCAGTGACGACAGATCCTTCAGATGGATCTGGTTTAATGATCTGTGTATCTTTAAAGATAGTTAACAATAGACGTGTTTGTTATATGCTAAGCTATCAAATAGTAGTGTATTTGCGTCAGCTAAAAACCGATATTTCTCACTTGTATCTTTCCGCGCTAAAATTAAAAGCGATTCAGTACTAGGTGCTAAAAGTCCCTGTGTGTTCACGTTGAACATTTACTGTGTGATCAATTATGTTAACCCCTTTATACCTCAACCAAACTGTCTGAAAATGGAACTATTTTATATGCACAAGCTCATTAACATGACTGTGCTTGGATATACAAATTGTCTCTGTTTACTCTTCTTTCGAGTTGATCCATGCATGGGAAAACTGATCGGATCATATAATAAACAAAACATCTACACGTTTTGCTTGGCTAGGGTAATTATCTCATTCGTGATGACAAATGGCTCTGCCACTCGTGGAAATTCATTTTTTTTTTTCATTACTCATGAGATAATTCATATATCCAACCAAATAGTGTAGATATCGTCTATACATTTGTATTACAAATACACATTTTTCACTTCTAGGTGGTTATACAATGTTTGTTGCTTATGTCGTGGTATGGCTTGTAGCAGTCACTCTATTCGCTCATGTACACAAACTGGTATAACTGCGTAATTCCAATGTCACAATATTTCGTATCATGACTTATTTCGAGAACTGATGTAATATAGACAACCATGTTTGATGCCATTTTCATTCTTCAATAACAAATTGTCCCCATTGCGGATTTTTGTGGACTTGTTTCTATTCTGTTCTACGGAATCTCATGCGTCGAATGACACCAATTGCTAAAAAAAAATATAATTTGTTCCCGGTTCGGACCTCTGTTTGTTACAACAATTGCCACACTATCATTGTAGTGAATATCCATACCAAATTTCATTGATATCAGACAACCGGTGGTTGGGACGGATGGAGGATCGGACGCATGCAATCCAGTATACCCACCAGTTCCTAGGCTTGGATCATTGGGTGGGGGGGGGGGGGGGGCATCATAATAATCAGAACCATTCAGGAAAAAATTTCAGCAATGTTCAAGGATTTCCAAGTCTCTCAATTTCAAACATTTCAATGCCAACTTTCAGCAACTTTTTAAAGCCCCCCCCCCCCCCCCCCCCCCCCCCACCACCACCACCACCCGGCTTTCAATTAACATTGCTTTACAAAAACATTGCGAATATTGCCCATATTCAAGGTTATTCCAGGTTTTCAACGGAAACTCTGCCATTTAACAAGACGTACCAGTAAGAGACATGGCTTGCCTCTTATAAGCCGTTCATGTTTGAGGTATGACCAACACCAAAAGCTGAATTATCAGGATCGTAAATAATAGTTTGAGTGTGGTTTATTGAATAGAAGGGTAGCGATGCTGTACTGTAAGTTGACCCAATTAATATTCTACCTGTGAATTATAGATTAATTTATAGCAGCGCACTCAAACGTGTCCAGATACTCTATCTGCCGTATGTAACTTATGTTCGTGTTATGGTGTTTTATTGGGATATGAAATGCTTGAATCAAAGGGCAGCTGACCAATCACCGAACAGGATATAGAGTCCAGTCAAAATACGACAAATATGGGGTCAACCTAAACAAAATTGGTATTTTTATAACTTATTTAAGCTCAATATGCTCAGGGGCATCTTCCTGACCATATACCAAAAGTTCGCTGCGAGATGTGTGCAAAGTATGGAAATTTCCAACGCGTCTCGGAAGGACCATAGCTGTTTTTCGGTCGCGTTTGTTTTTGTTAGAGGAAATTAAAAAGAACCCAACCAGCCTGACCCAACAAGAATTATATTTAAAGAGTGGGAACCAAACGAAAATTATTGAATCCACGCTAATCACATAATGTCTAATTTAAAGGTACTCAATCCGAACAGAGGGTCCCCATCTCAACAGATTCCAACAACAACAATCCGATCAGAGGGTCCTATATTACTATTTCTTTGACTTTGAGGGTAAAAAATATTTGATTCGAGTCGAGGAACGCATCAAACAAAGCTCAGAGTTATTAGATATTGATTTTAGAAATTTGTTATTTACTCGAGATGAGTACTAATAATTGCCTTCAACTGCCGTAATCTGCTCTGGATGTGTACACCAAAATCTATTCAAACAGACAAGGATGGATAACTCTAAAATCAAGTGGTAATAATAACGCAATTTTGACTGAGTTCTGGGCCAGAAAGTATTCCCGATAATGAAAAATAATAGATTTCTAAAATCGATATCTAACAAATCTGAGCTTTGATGGGTGACTTCCTCGACTCGAATCAAATATTTTTGACCCCCGAAGCCATTGAAATAATAATTGAGAGGAGTTTTATCAGATTGAGTACCTTTAAATTAGTGGGCGTTATTTTTGCGAAGACTCCATCCAAAATTGTGTGTGTGGCGTTACTGAGGCAAGTATTTCCTGACAGTTTAGTAGTGGAGTATTCACCCAAATTCAAGATGGCATCCAAAATATCTACAAGAAATTGAAAAATCACCGAAATTCCTTCTAGTTCAGGAGATATTGGTCGATATTTGCACCCATGACTCAACTTCAGCCAAATGATTTTCTTCTTTATGGCGTGTTATAACTTTTGTCGGATGTCGGCAATATTCCTTAGTGTGTGTTCTAACTTCATTGGATGTCAACAATAAAGGTGGCCGTGTAGATCCAGACACTTTGGCGTTTGTGTCTCTTTGATCGACAATAGAGTTAAACTAATATCACGCAAGGTCATGTCCTCAACACGTAAGTGTTGGAAAGTTATCAAAACCTTACTGATAATATCAGTATATATCAAAATTAAAATGTGTAAAATAGGAATCAAAATACAAGTACCAAACATAAATTCATAGCATGACAGGTTGGGTGTAGAAGTGTTAAATCTCCTATCTCTACCCCTATTTGAACCAAATGTAAATCCCAATCTATGAGATCCATTGATCTAGTTATCTCAAAGGGTATATTATAGAAGTTGAAGTGAGTTCATTTTCATTCAAATAAGTTACAAACTTGAGGGAAGGGTGGGTTATCAACACCTCTCATAATTGTTCCTTGAAATCAGCAACACAATAAATAAGACAAATCATTATCACAGATGAACAGAAGTGACTTGCCTGGACAACTGCATGGAACAGGGCACATGGGAATTAATTTAATTTAAATTGAAATGAATGACACAAATAAACATTATCTGTGATTTGTTTATCAATGGCTGTCAGATAAGATTCATTTCATACACAGGAGACAGAGAGAATGACAGGCAGACAAGCTTTATATTATTAGTGAAAGAGATGACTTCTCAAATAATATTGTGGCGTTAGTAATGTGAAAGAACATTTGTAACAGGGGTACATATACTTACTTTGACCCCTCAATTGGCAAGGGTAACAACAATTTTGTTTGTGATTTTTCTCCCAGACACCTGGACTGATTTCAACTAAATTTTGTGGGATGAGTCGATGTACCCTGGAGGGTGTTATGTGGTTAGTTTTTCAAAATGAAAAATAACATTTTCATTAAAAAATATTTGAAATTTGAAACAAATAGTTTTTTTTTTGTTGGTTAAATTGAACAAGGAGTTGAATCTAACAAAAAAAATATTTATTTTTTATTTTTTGGAGTTATGTCGCTGGCTCTGCCCACATTGGACCCAGCGACCTCATTTGAACAAATCTGAACCCCAGTCACCCAAGGAACCTTCATACCAAATATTAACCCATTCGACATCATGGTACATGGGAAGTCGTTTTAAGAATTACTATGGAGGAAAGAGTTATGGTCCTGGCTTTGCAACTATTTGACCCAGTGACCTCATTTGAACAAATCAGAATGTGAGTCACCTGGGGAACATCCACCAAACATGAACCCATTCAGTCCTATGGATCTAGAGACGTTCAGAGAATTGTTGACAGATGAGGAGTGATGACTCTAGCTCCACCAGAGACTTGGTCTCAGGTAAGCTAAAAAGTGCAGACAAAACAAACACAGGGTCAAATCTCTAGCAAAGGGGCCATAACTCTGGAAAAAAGTGGGGACAAAACCTGCACTATGAAGGACGGACGTTTCTACTATATACCCCCAAATCCTCAATTCACAAACTTCCAAGTCAAATAAGGGCCGTAACTGATAAAAATTAATGGACAAAAACCGTAGTATGTGAGTATCATTTCCATCAACCTGCGATATCACCATGCCAAATGACAATGAAATCCGATAATAAAGAAATCGACCAGCATCGACAGCATGTTTGTTATGGACGAATTGACAAGCTTTACACTAAGTTTATTTTTCAGTGACAAGGTACTTGGCCTCATGATGAAATAACAAGGCCTGAAATATTTCTTTCCCCAGTTAATATGCTAAATTATTTTTATCAAGTAAAATGCTGTGCTAAACTGTACAAAACGATTATCATATTCGTGGGTACAATGGGTAATCTTCCCCTGGAGCTGCGGTTAAGCTGAACCACGGTTAAAGGCACGGGTGGCGTTCGTTGCAGAAATATTTATATTTGTTCAATCGCCATCAACAGAAGGAACACCAAAATATATACAGTTCCGCTCATATGCCAAACATAATCAGCGCGTAAATAGTATATTGTCGTCAAGACGTACGATGGTGAACGTAAATAAGAGCCTGCTCGCGTTACAGAAGTTGTGCTTCTGTTCACAAAACCATCCGCAATTCTATTGGTTAATCACACACAAATGATATAAATGCTCTTTATTATTTCCATATCAGGAAAACAGTAACGCTCTTTATGTTTACCATATCCGGACCTAAACACAAGCCAGGAAATGTAACTTTTTTTGCTTGTGTTTACACAACAAAGGGGGAAAAATTGACAATAGCATACTGTTTATGCCATATTTCTTATTGGCATAAGAACAAAGTCTGTTATATCTTACTATTCCTTCTGTTTATGGAGGTTTTTGACGGAGGTGAATAGTTTAACAACATACCCACCACCAACGCCACCCGTATCTTTAAAGTGACCATATCCACATTCATAGTCTACATAAATGTAAGGTTTGGGTTATGGCTTGTCATATCAAATAACTTGTGTGGTATTTTTGTTTGCCAAATCTAAGAGCCACTAAAATAATTCTTGATTATTCGGTGAGATTGAATGACAATCCGACGACGAGCGAGGCAAACTTCTCTATTGACACGCCAATAATATGGGTATATTGCTAAAGTTTGACTACTGATGTAACAATTTAATGGCATATCATCATTTGGATTCCTGGGGTTGGCGATTTGTAGATTCTGCAAGAATATATTCGCAGCTGCTCGTACCACAACAATTTTCGACTTTCTGCATGTACTGGCATTGTTAACATTTGTGTCATTGCTAAAAGAAGGTTGTTAATGTTCAAAATGGTGCTGTTAATCGTTAATGATGCTGTTAATTGTTGGTCGTTAAGTTTCACAAGGGACATGCGTTCTATGTACATACATTTTATGAGCGTATAGCGTAATAATTGCCATTTTGGATACATCTACATTCTGGTGGAAGATTATTCCTTTGATTTGGATACTAGCGACAGAGTGATCATGTGTGGAAATTGTGATATAACAAGTGGTCATTCTTTTCTTAAAATTTGCAAAATGTGCTCAATAATTAACCCTACACCTTCAATTAATCGCAAAATTTGCCAATTTTAGTTACCCGGAAAAAATTGTGGAAAGATCTTGTAGCGAACTGTTTATATGTTGATTGTAATTGCACACTGCTTCAAAATTAAAAACAAGAGCATTGCTAAGGCGTGGCAAAATATGCCCTTTAGACATTTCAAATTATACTACCGCAAAATAAAATAATACTTGGAGCTTACATTTGAAGAAAATCTTATATACCCCTAATTTCAATGCCAAAATGCAGTCAAATTCTAAGTCGAAAAATGGCCGTAACTCATGTGAAAATAATTAGACAGAACCTATATTCGAACTTGGCTTGTAATTTTAGCTGGGAAATACACATACCAGCTTTGGTTCAGATCAAATAATCAAAACTGGAGTTATCGATCGGAAACCAAAAATTTTAACAGATCAAATTCTAAGTCGAAAAAGGGCCGTAACTCATGTAAAAATAATTGGACGGAACCCATATTCGAACTTGGCCTGTATCTTTAGCTGGGAAATACACATACCAACTTTGGTTCAGATAAAATAATTCAAACTGGAGTTATCGATCGGAAACCAAAATTTTTAACAGATGATCAAATTCTAAGTTGAATAAAAGGTCAGTAGACCTCATGTCCGCCTCTAAGCGTCGGCTTGATACGACCGTTGTTTGCGCATAAAAACCTGTCTTTAGTGCTAGTAAACCTACGTATACCAAATTTAATTTCATTCAGTACACTTTACTAAAGTTATCACCCGGAAACCTCAAATTGGCAAAAATTCTAAGTAAAAAAGTGACATAACTCCGGTTAAAATTGGCGAGCGGAACCCAAATTCGAACTTGACCTGTGTTTTGCTGGGAGAAAGACACATACCAAATTTTGGGGTTTTATATGTCGGGTCGGCGGACAAAAAAGGGCCATAACTCTCGCAAAAATTATCCGATTAAACCGAAATTGAGCTGTATTTTTATATAAGTAATCCACAAAAAAAAGGGTTTTGCATATAAACAATCCAAAATCAAGTTATCATCCAGAAACCAAAAAACAGAAGAAAAACTGAATTTTCTATGTCGAAAAAGGGGCATAACTCTGCCAAAAATGTTCGGGCAGAACCCAAGTTCGAACTTGACCTGTGTTTTGCTGGGAGAAAGTATATACCAAATTTGGTTTGAATCCGATTATCTCTACTAAAGTTATCATCCGGAAACCAACTTTCAGGGGTTTTCTAAGTAAAAAAAGGGAGCATAACTCTGGTGAAAATTAGCGGACGGAACCAGAATTCGAACTTGACCTGTCTTTTCTGCTAGTAAACCCACATACCAAATTTAATTTTATATGGTTCACTCTAACTAAAGTTATCATCCGGAAACCTCGGACGCATGCACGCACGTGCTGATTATAATAGTACTCCGAACCCGTTGGGTCCGCGGACAAAAAGGGCCATAGCTCATGTAAATATAACTGGGCAGAACCCATATTCGAACTTGGCCTGTTATCTTTAGCTGGGAAATACACATACCAACTTTGGTTCAGATCAAATAATCCAAACTGGAGTTATCGGTCGGAAACCAAAATTTTTAAGACGATCAAATTCTAAGTCGAATGAAAGTGTCAATGACACTGTAGCTCAACTTTGTAAAGAGGGTAATTTTTTTGTTATGAGCAATAAATAGAGAGATTAAAAAGGAGTGTAAAAATGAGCAGTAAAGAATTTACGGTAGTCACACACAGAGTAAAATCCAAGATGGCTGCTGGCGGCCATGTTTTTTGGCCGAATGACCCCCAAAATGACTCGTTCCCATCTACATGTCAATATTAACATCCATGACAAATTTTATGATGATCAGACTAAAGGTACGACCTGAAGCCCGTGCTAAAGGATTTAGTCATACAAAGAGTAAAATTCAAGATGGCTGCTGGTGGCCATGTTTTTTGCCCGAATGACCCAAAAATGACTCGTTCCCATCTACATGTCATTGTTAACATCCATGACAAATTTTATGATGATCAGACTAAAGGTACGACCTGAAGCCCGTGCTAAAGGATTTAGTCATACAAAGAGTAAAATTCAAGATGGCTGCTGGTGGCCATGTTTTTTGCCCGAATGACCCAAAAATTACTCGTTCCCATCTACATGTCATTGGTAAAATCCATGACAAATTTTATGATGATCAGACTAAAGGTACGACCTGTAGCCTGTTCTAAAGGATTTAGTCATACAAAGAGTAAAATCCAAGGCGGCTGCTGGCGGCCATGTTTTTTGGCCGAATGACCCCAAAATGACTCGTTCCAATCTACATGTCATTGTTAACATCCATGTCAAATTTTATGATGATCAGACTAAAGGTATGACCTGTAGCCCGTGCTAAAGGATTTATCATACAAAGAGTAAAATCCAAGATGGCTGCTGGCGGCCATGTTTTTGGGCCGAATGAACCCAAAATTACTCGTTCCCATCTACATGTCAATATTAACATCCATGACAAATTTCATGATGATGCGACCTGTGCTAATGGATTGAATTTTGAAAACAAAGATGGTCACTGGCGGCCATGTTTTTTGTCCCCAAAATGACTCGTTCCCATCTACATTCCAATTTCAACAGCCATGACAAATTTCATGATGATCAGACTAAAGGTACGACCTGTACCCCGTGCTAAAGGATTTAGTCATACAAAGAGTAAAATCCAAGATGGCTGCTGGCGGCCATGTTTTTTGCCCGAATAACCCAAAAATGACTCGTTCCCATCTACATATCATTGTTAACATCCCTGACAAATTTTATGATGATCTGACCAAAGGTACGACCTGTAGCCCGTGCTAAAGGATTTAGTCATGCAAAGAGTAAAATCCAAGACGGCTGCTGGCAGCCATGTTTTTTGGCCGAATGACCCCAAAATGACTCGTTCCCATCTACATGTCAATATTAACATCCATGACAAATTTCATGATGATCAGACGAAAAAATGCAACCTGTGGCCTGTGCTAATGGATTGAATTTTGAAAACATGTTTTTTGTCCGAATGACCCCAAAATGACTCGCTCCCATCTACATTCCAATTTCAACAGCCATGACAAATTTCATGATGATCAGACTAAAGGTACAACCTGTAGCCCGTGCTAAAGGATTTAGTCATACAAAGAGTAAATTCCAAGATGGCTGCTGGCGGCCATGTTTTTTGCACGAAATAACCCAAAAATGACTCGTTCCCATCTACATGTCATTGTTAACATCCATGACAAATTTTATGATGATCTGACCAAAGGTACGACCTGTAGCCCGTGCTAAAGGATTTAGTCATGCAAAGAGTAAAATCCAAGATGGCTGCTGGCGGCCATGTTTTTTGGCCGAATGACCCCAAAATGACTCGTTCCAATCTACATGTCATTGCTAACATCCATGACAAATTTTATGATGATGATCAGACAAAAGGTACGACCTGTAGCCCGTGCTAAAGGATTTAGTCATACAAAGAGTAAAATCGAAGATGGCTGCTGGCGGCCATGTTTTTGGGCCGAATGACCCCAAAATGACTCGTTCCCATCTACATTCCAATTTCAACAGCCATGACAAATTTCATGATTATCAGACTAAAGGTACGACCTGTAGCCCGTGCTAAAGGATTTAGTCATACAAAGAGTAAAATCCAAGATGGCTGCTGGCGGCCATGTTTTTTGCCCGAATAACCCAAAAATGACTAGTTCCCATCTACATTTCATTGTTAACATCCATGACAAATTTTATGACGATCTGACCAAAGGTACGACCTGTAGCCCGTGCTAAAGGATTTAGTCATGCAAAGAGTAAAATCAAAGATGGCTGCTGGCGGCCATGTTTTTTGACCGAATGACCCCAAAATTACTCGTTCCCATCTACATGTCAATATTAACATCCATGACAAATTTCATGACGATCAGACGAACAGTACGGCCTGTAGCCCGTGCTAATGGATTGAATTTTGAAATCTAAGATGGCCGCTGGCGGCCATGTTTTTTTTCCAAATGACCCCAAAATGAATCATTTCGGTACAAATGTTGATGTCAACAGCTATGACAATTTCATAATGATCCGATCAAAGGTACGACCTGTAGCCTCTATTGTTGACGCCTTACGCACACACACACACGCACGACAAAGCCATGGCAATAGCTCAAACTTTACAAAGTAAAGTTGAGCTAATAAAAGGTCTGTAGACCTCATGTCCGCCTCTAAGCATAGACTTGATACGACCGTTTGCGCATAAAAATTGGCATGGCATATTCGAACTTGGCCTGTATCTTTAGCTGGGAAATACACATACAAAAATGTTAACAGACAGTCAAATTCTAAGTCGAATAAAAGGTTGGTAGACCTCATGTCCACCTCTAAGCGTTGACTTGATACGACCGTTGTTTGCGCATAAAAACCTGTCTTTAGTGCTAGTAAACCTACATACCAAATTTAATTTCATTCATACACATTTACTAAAGTTATCATCCGGAAACCTCAAATTCTAAGTAAACGAGAGGCCGATCACGATCGGCAGATGTTTAACCCATACCTTGGCGATAGCGACTAGTCATAATTGATAATTTGTCAAAGATATGATCACAGGAATTAATCCATATATCAGTACCCAACTTGAAATCAAAAGCTCAAATAATTTGGCTTAAGGAAGGGTTAAAGTATTTGGGGTGGGGAGGAGTAGTTTTAAATCTCATAACTCTGTCCCTATTCACCCAAGGACCTCTCACTGTGAGATCCAATGGTTTAGTGATTTCGGAGGACATGTTTAGGAGTTTAAGTTAACTCATTGGAAGCAAAAGTGATAAATCCCTATCTTTAACACTTTTGACATGCCAGATATTCAAAATTTATTCACTTCTAAAGAGAAATTATAATTTGTTGACAAGCCAGACTGCTTAGAATGACATACATGTAGGGGATTCCATCTCTCATTTAAATGGTACTTTAATTACCCCCCCCCTTCTCCCCAGTTATTTCTTTATCAAACATGGACAGATATAAGATCAGATCTGACCTGTGTATTAAATAAGATTAAGTGTTTCATAACAGGGGTGTATGCATGGTTTTCAAAAATATATGTAGTTTATACAATTCAAAAGTATTATCTATATAATGTTATACAGACATAATATGATGAGGATGCTTGGCCCTATGACCACTAAATCGTTCATATAAAAGAAAGTAAGTTAGCCCTCAATTAAATGGTTTCACACATTACAATGTTTTACAAGTAGCTTGGACACTAAAAGCCACAACCTTCAATGTTAATCTTCTAAGTGCTCTGTGGCCCCTAAAATTCAATCAACCATGAAAATATGAACAAATGGGGAAAATAAGGTTCCTGGAAACACTAACATCTACCATATTGATTTTCAAAACAAGTCATCACTTACAATAGTCATTGTATATTTATCTGCCTGATTCCCATTGCATAGATAAATCATATTGGCCATCAGCTGTTATTTTAATTTCAAATTGAAAGCACATGTCTGAAGGGTTAATATATATTTTCAAAAATCAATTAATCAGTCAAAACCAAAATTGATATAAGTGAATAGTGTGCAAAGATACCCAACAGATATTAAGAGATATGAGGAAGAGTCCATGTACATTATAGCATGTGTCTATGGAAACCTTGGAAAGGGTTAATTATTTTTGAAGCAAATTAATGGAATTTAGAAGACACTAAGTCTTATATAGGTGAGTGGGGGCTCTTATCTCACCCTGTAATGCAATTTCAAGAATAGGATAAACAACAGTCTTATGCTGCCATAAATCAATTTGACAGTTAGAATAAACAAACAGCCAGCCACCAGTGTTGTTTATCTTGACCACCAGAGCTCTGTATAATATGTCATCACTCATTTCATAACAGATTTCACTTGGAATGACAACATCTATAAAATGTCCTCTCATATACTCTGGATGTTCACATGGTAATTTATTGATATCATTATATTACATGAAACTATTGCAATAAAATCTTCATATTTTCAAAACAGGATATCACACCTAATTAATCGTATAAAACTAAAATAAATGAAAGTGTCAATATTTTTTATTATTAAACTTTTTTTTTTATTGTTATTAAAGTTCAAACAAAATTGAACATTTGTATCTGTTTGTATATGCTAAATTTAGCAAGGAGCTAAATCTAAAAAAATCCAATATTCGAACTCGATCTGTATTTTGGGCTGCGAAACTAAGACCAAATTTGGTTCCAATCAGATGAAAAATGTTCGAGTTATGGCAGAATGCGTCAATTCTAAGTCGAAAAAGGGCCATAACTCTGTAACAAAAACTCGGATCAAACCCAAATTCGAACTCGATCCGTATTTTGGGCTGAGAAACCCATATACAAAATTTGGTTCCGATCGGATAGAAAATGTTAGAGTTATCGCATTACTCGTAAAGTGTCTACGGACAGACAGACGGACGGACAGACGGACCAACGACGAGTGGTCAATCCGGGCAACGACACTATGTTTACCATACTATGGTATGGTATGGGTAAACATAAAAAGGGACATAACTCTGGTGAAAATTGGCGGGCGGAACCCGAATTCGAACTTGACCTGTGTTTTGCTGGGAGAAAGACACATACCAACTTTGGTTCAGATCAAATAATCAAAACTGGAGTTATCGGTCGGAAACCAAAAATGTTAACAGACGGTCAAATTCTAAGTCGAAAAAGGGCCGTAACTCATGTAAAAATAATTGGACGGAACTCATAATCGAACTTGGCCTGTATCTTTAGCTGGGAAATACACATACCAACTTTGGTTCAGATCAAATAATCCAAACTGGAGTTATCGGTCGGAAACCAAAAATGTTAACAGACAGTAAAATTCTAAGTCGAAAAAGGGGCATAACTCTGGTTAAAATTGGTGGACAGAACCAGAATTCGAACATGACCTGTCTTTTCTGCTGGTAAACCCACATACCAAATTTAATTTAATTTGGTTCACTCTAACTAAAGTTATCATCCGGAAACCTCGGACGTACGGACGCACAGGCTGATTATAATAGTCCTCCGAACCCGTTGGTCGGCGGACAAAAAAAGGGGGCATAACTCTGGTGAAAAATTGGCGGACGGAACCAGAATTCGAACTTGACCTGTATTTTCTGCTAGTAAACCCACATACCAAATTTAATTTAATTTGGTTCACTCCAACTAAAGTTATCATCCGAAAACCTCGGACGCACGCACCGACAGGCTGATTATAATAGTCCTCTGAACCCGTTGGGTCGGCAGACAATAAATGGTCGGTAGACCTCATATCCACCTCTAAGCGTCGGCTTGATACGACCGTTGTTTGCGCATAAAAATTGGCATGGCGGAACACAAAATCGAATTTGATCCATCTTTTGTGCTAGTAAACCTACCCTGCTGGACAAAACAAGTGTCCACTTTAATAACTGCAGTGCCGAAATGCAACTACACCGCGGCTCCACCAGCTAACTACAGTTGGGACGCAGTTTACTTGCCATTTGGCATGGTGTAGTTGCCGCAGTGTACTTTCATTAAACTGAAAAAAGATGATCCAAACCAGAAATCTAACCACGGTCCACAATTGTCATTCGGCCGCGAGGGTAGTTGTCGTTCGGCCGCAGTGTACTTGCCGTTAGACCGCGGTGCTCAACTGAAGTTACAAACTCTGACACCGCGGCCGAACGGCAAATACACCGCGGTGCCAATGGACACTTGTTTTGTCCAGTGGGGTACATATACCAAATTTAATTTCATTCAGTACACATTTACCATCCGGAAACCTCAAATTGGCAAAAATTCTAAGTAAAAAAGGGACATAACTCTGGTGAAAATTGGCGGGCGGAACCCGAATTCGAACTTGACCTGTGTTTTGCTGGGAGAAAGACACATACCAACTTTGGTTCAGATCAAATAATCAAAACTGGAGTTATCGGTCGGAAACCAAAAATGTTAACAGACGGTCAAATTCTAAGTCGAAAAAGGGCCGTAACTCATGTAAAAATAATTGGACGGAACTCATAATCGAACTTGGCCTGTATCTTTAGCTGGGAAATACACATACCAACTTTGGTTCAGATCAAATAATCCAAACTGGAGTTATCGGTCGGAAACCAAAAATGTTAACAGACAGTAAAATTCTAAGTCGAAAAAGGGGCATAACTCTGGTTAAAATTGGTGGACGGAACCAGAATTCGAACATGACCTGTCTTTTCTGCTGGTAAACCCACATACCAAATTTAATTTAATTTGGTTCACTCTAACTAAAGTTATCATCCGGAAACCTCGGACGGACGGACGCACAGGCTGATTATAATAGTCCTCCGAACCCGTTGGTCGGCGGACAAAAAAAGGGGGCATAACTCTGGTGAAAATTGGCGGACCGAACCAGAATTCGAACTTGACCTGTATTTTCTGCTAGTAAACCCACATACCAAATTTAATTTAATTTGGTTCACTCCAACTAAAGTTATCATCCGAAAACCTCGGACGCACGCACACACGCACCGACAGGCTGATTATAATAGTCCTCTGAACCCGTTGGGTCGGCAGACAATAAAAGGTCGGTAGACCTCATATCCACCTCTAAGCGTCGGCTTGATACGACCGTTGTTTGCGCATAAAAATTGGCATGGCGGAACACAAAATCGAATTTGATCCGTCTTTTGTGCTAGTAAACCTACCCTGCTGGACAAAACAAGTGTCCACTTTAATAACTGCAGTGCCGAAATGCAACTACACCGCGGCTCCACCGGCTAACTACAGTTGGGACGCAGTTTACTTGCCATTTGGCATGGTGTAGTTGCCGCAGTGTACTTTCATTAAACTGAAAAAAGATGATTCAAACCAGAAATCTAACCACGGTCCACAATTGTCATTCGGCCGCGAGGGTAGTTGTCGTTCGGCCGCAGTGTACTTGCCGTTAGACCGCGGTGCTCAACTGAAGTTACAAACTCTGACACCGCGGCCGAACGGCAAATACACCGCGGTGCCAATGGACACTTGTTTTGTCCAGTGGGGTACATATACCAAATTTAATTTCATTCAGTACACATTTACCATCCGGAAACCTCAAATTGGCAAAAATTCTAAGTAAAAAAGGGACATAACTCTGGTGAAAATTGGCGGGCGGAACCCGAATTCGAACTTGACCTGTGTTTTGCTGGGAGAAAGACACATACCAAATTTGGTTAAATCTGATTAACTCTACTAAAGTTATCATCCGGACACCAACTTTTGGGGTTTTATATGTCGGGTCGGCGGTCAAAAAAGGGCCACAACTCTCGCAAAAATTATCGGATTAAACCGAAATTCAAACTTGAGCTGTTTTTTTTATATTAGTAATCCACAAAAAAACGGGTTTTGCATATAAACAATCCAAAATCAAGTTATCGTGTCGAAAAAGGGGCATAACTCTGCCAAAAATGGTCGGGCAGAACCCAAGTTCGAACTTGACCTGTGTTTTGCTGGGAGAAAGTAATATACCAAATTTGGTTTGAATCCGATTAACTGTACTAAAGTTATCATCCGGAAACCAACTTTCAGGGGTTTTCTAAGTAAAAAAAAGGGGCATAACTCATGTGAAAATTGGCGGACGGAACCAGAATTCGAACTTGACCAGTCTTGTCTGCTAGTAAACCCACATACCAAATTTAATTTAATTTGGTTCACTCTAACTAACGTGCTGATTATAATAGTCATCCGAACCCGTTGGGTCGGCGGACAAAAAGGGCCGTAACTCATGTAAAAATAATTGGACAGAACCCATATTCAAACTTGGCCTGTATCTTAAGCTGGGAAATACACATACCAACTTTGGTTCAGATCAAATAATCCAAACTGGAGTTATCGATCGGAAACCAAAAATGTTAATGGACGGACGGACGGACGGCTCGACTGATAACATAATACGACCTTTTTTCAAAAGGACTTATAAAAATGTAATCCATTTCTGTACTGTAAATTATGTCTAGGACAAACCTGAGTTTGACTGGACTATTAGTGTAACACACACAGGCTCTGTAAATATTACTCCATATTGGACTGTTTTCCGTTCACTGAACTTTCGGGGATAAATTTGCAATAACAAATGGTATGTATTCTTGTTTCACAAATGTCTAAGCCATTTAATAAAATATATATCACCAAATGTACAATAGTTTGACAGTGTTCACGAATGTGATATACACAGAATATCATAGCGATCTATTTACAAATCTGAGAAAATCTTGGGGTGAAAAATCAACTTGTTTTACATTCAATCTCGAGACCAACACACAAAATGGAAAACCATTCACAATCATCAACTAATCAGCTGTTATCATTCACACCAGGTGAATCGTCATTAAATGATCAAGTGGTTAAAAAAAGGAAACTGAGATTAGAATTACATCCCTAAATCTAAAAAGAATGAAGTTTCATGGAAACAGATAGCTTTGGCATCTAGATTTATATCTGGTATCTGACACAGATCATATATGATGGAGATTAAAAAGAAAGATCAGGAAAATTTTATGCTATATATGTTTTTTTGCACCTGCCTTATCACTATTTATGCACACCCAATAGTTTATTTTTGCCAAATACAGCAAAATACTGAAGATTTAAAAATGTTCAATAAGAAATTGTGTATTGTCCATGAACAATATTGACCTAAATTTCAGTATGTGCAATAAACAACAAACTTTTGTGAACATGTTAATGTTTATGAACGCATTTTTCATGTTGCAAGGTAAAATTCAAACCTACAGTTCTCGTTTTACCATCTTGTAACATCAAACTTGTGCAATAACTTTAACCAGTTCACACACTTGGGTCGTTCTATCTATATTCTGCCTCGCAGATATTGCATCCCAAATGCCTGTAGAAAGCACGGTCAGTAGGGAAAGATATCAGATATTGGAGGATGATGGACAAACCCAAGCCTGAATAAAATTCAACACATCATTAGTAAATCAGTAACTACTTATCACCTGGTGCAGAAAGCAAATCCTTATCTTATCAACTCAAATTCATGAATAGACCTGTACATAATGATCATGTGAATATAATCTGACTCACTCACCGAACATGAATAAATCTATCATTTCACTAAAACAGACTTTCATTCACCTGCCATTCATGATATAAACTTTACATAATGATCACCTGAATATAATCAGACTCACTCACCGAACACGAATGAATGAATGAATCTTTCATTTCACTATAAACAGACTTTCATTCACCTAACATTCGTGAACTAATCTTTCTTTACACAATGATCATCTGAATATAATCAGGCTTTCGCTCCCCAATTTCATGAATGAAACTCAATATAATCAGACTCATTCAATTAATCTTACAAAATTGGAATACAACTGAACTTCCATTCAACTCACATTCATGAATGAGACTCAACATAATGATCACCTGTAGGCCTCAAAATATGGTGCTGGATATTTGCAGAATGAGGTCCCCATAGGGTGAACTTAGAGATGCTATTCCACACAGCAGGCCAGCATCACCAAATTCATCCTATGTGGAACTCATTCTGCATGGCCTCATCTGCTATGGAAGACCTAGTCAGATTAAAGTTCCCAGATGGTGAAGATGTAAATGTGCGCTCATTGGGCACCTCAATGTTGTTTGCCAATAGAGAAACTAAACTAAAAGAAACTAAAAAAAATATTTAATTTGATAATAAACATACTTTCCAGAGAAGATGAGGCCTAAGCAGAATGAGGTCCCCAGAGTGAATTTAATGTTGCTAGCCCGTGTGTGGGGCAGCGTCACAAAATTCACCCTCTGGCTATATCATTCGGCAAATGTCTGTAACCATATTATCTCACCCACCTCACATTCATGAATTTAACTTAACGTAATCAATTCCTGAATTCAGTCTCGCATTCATAAATGAATCTTTACATAATGATCATCTGAACATATTCAAAGACTACCAGCAGGACTTTCACAGCGTAAGCTTTGAGCACAATGATGATTGTAAATACCTTCCATCACACAATTCTCGCAGAAAGAATGGAAAACAATGAATCACATTATGAGGGAACGATATGGTCAACAAATATATTCAACGTGAAAACATTCCAGAAACGAGAGTCAAAAAGTGACACAAAATCGTAAGCAAAATTTACCGGAACAACATCTTGGTACATCTCTAATAAAAATATTTGGATAGAATAGGTAAAATCTCAAAGAAAAAATGAACAAAATAACAAGGATTAAATCCAAATTTTATTGGAGATCATCTTTAAGATGGCATGATGTTATTAGCAATGGCATTATGGTATAAACAATGTTTTTATATGTAAAAATTACAGGTAAGTGAGTGTCTGACCAGGTAACCCAACTGTCTGGGTAAGAGAACACCACACCAAGTACACTAGAATGACAATGACAAAGTTTGAGTAATGCAGTGGCATGTTGACCAAAAGGCCATTTAGTTAGTCAAACAATGAGATTAGAGAAAAGTAAAAAGGCTTAAAACGTATTTGTCATGAATTTCCCCACATAATATTGGTGGTGCAAAATGCACGGGCGCCACAGAAATGTACACAAAGATTTGATACAGTATCCCAAGTTTCCACATTATGTAATATAAAGTGGATCTATATTATATATCATAACACGCATGGATGTGCATGACAACCTATAGAAAAGGGCAGACTAGACTCCCGCAAATTTAGCCATAAAGATATGGGATAAAAATACTAAGTGGCTTTGTTTCTGTCATTCTAGTGTCCTGGATGTGGCACTCATCTTACCCGGTCCAACACCCACTTGCCTATAAAGGCTACATATAAAACATGATGCTATTCTGTCTCTTTAAAAACCAATGATAATCTTTTCAGATTTACGTCTGTAGAACTGTGAGGAAGTCTTTCTACTTCTGTGCTAATGGGATTCCATTCAATCCATTGGTCATGTCTCAGACTGGGTGCTATTTCATTGGTTGTGCATGCAACAGTTCTCTGCTCTTTTTAAACAGCGATAACAATTACAAACACAGCTTAATGATTGGTTATATTTAAATTGCGAGATTGGAAGTGAAACATTATATTTGAATTTTTATCAGTCAATGATATTTATTACTAATTATTCGTTCGCATCCTGTTCTTTTTATAAATACTTGGATTCCCACAAACAATTATTACAACAAGCATGCGCTCCATATTTGGAAACAATTTATCACGTCATTTTGGGAAAGCCCTGTTGTCCTAAATCAAGTCAATATCACAGTTCCAGACGTAAAACAGATATTATTGTCAATCTTTAAGGAGCCTGGAAGTTAGCAATGACATTATGGTATAAACAATGGCATGATGTTATTGGCAAAGACATAATGTTATTAACGGCTTTGCACGGACAAGATATGATAAATATATGAGTCTGATCCTTTTCAGTCAATAAAGGACTACATTAAAGCAAGGTTTTTCCAAACCAAATTTCTCGCCAGGAACATGGCAACAAGAGTAATCTTTAGTCGTTCAAATCCTTCACTTTGCTGCTTAGGCAATTCTGTTCTAAAAAGAATGAGGGATGAAAGTTCCCCCCCCCCCCATCATATGAAATTGAATATTTCAATAATGAACAGTCTGAAAGTGTTGACGTGAACTCTTGTGAATGGATCAAATTAATGGCAGAGCATTGATGTGAAGGCAATACTGATGGTGTAACTGCCAACCCCTTCTCACCCATTCTGTTTTGACTAACTCTAATATATGTTGGAAATTAGAAAACTGAATAGAGCAAAAAATCTTGTGAATAAAATAATTCTAACTAATGGTAAAAAAAAATTAATATTTTGTTTCACAGGGAAAATTATTTATCAGATCAATGCGAAATGCATTCTAGCATGTGGTCACTGACAAATAGTTCCGTATCAATGATCCAAACTTTTTAATTTACTCATTTTCACCAAATCTCAAACTAGTCTAAACAAAACTCAAAATTACAATCAAACATAATGCTCCAATTTTGACATTTTATAGAACGAGTTTGTTTGTTTTTGGTGATGTCAATAAAAATGTTAAATGTGGGGGTTGAAATGCAGCGGGGCCAGTGAAACAAAACATTTTTGTTTTGTTGGCCTAATAGGTTGCAAATGTACCCGGTAATACATTTGGGCTGGGAAAAACTTACTGTAATTCTTGAACAAGAGAATGGATTAATTCTACAAAGATTTGAAATTTTCAGATATTCTTTGAATCAACATGAAATGATATATCATTCCTCGGATTCGTTTATGACTAAATGAGCGATGGAAATATGAAAATACTGACTGAATGTATAGAGAAGAGATACATGACTATATTCTCAATACAGATGAGTTAGTATGATGAAATCAAGACTAGGAAAATATTTCTATGAAATGAAGTCATGATGCTACCATTTCTGCAACAAAATAACTACCATATATATAGTGGAATTGTTAAAGGAGAACTCCTACCTTATATATAGTGGAATTGCTAAATGAAAAATCACGATAACGGATTCTTTTGTCATTAAATAACTGTAAATAGATAACAATTTGTGTAACTTTGGTTTTCTTATTTGTAAGAATAAATATCTAGAGCATGATTAAAATTTGGACAATTTAACAAGATGAAGTTTATGAATGATGTTATAAAGTATCAAGTTTATCGACAAGATGACACAAAATGAGAGGTATAATCAACTCTGATAGTCAATACAATCAAAAATAAATTTCTAACCTGTTTTAGCTACAAAATTTATTCGATTACAGTCCATGTGTTGTGAAGTATGGACCCGTTATATAGGAGGATGTATACTGTAAAGTCAGAACTAATCAAATTCAAGTCTGTTCAAGGCTATTTTTCAACAATTTTCAAAGCTCTCAATTGTAAAATTAAAGGTTCAAGAGAAATGTTCATATTTTTTTCTTCAAAACTCTGAATTAATAAAAGGCCACAGTGTCCCCCGAACCGGTGGCTTCATTTGGAGCGGAGTCTTTGTAGAAGTATACTATATGGATAAGACACTTGTGCATTGTCTCATTACTGACATACATACAAATAACGAAATCTTAAAAAAACTCTTAAAGTCAAAATATAACTTCAAATTGGCACAAAATGAAGAAAATTACAAGAAAAATTGAATTTTCTAAGTCGAAAATCATCAGATCAAACTCAAATTCGAACTTAACCTGTATTTTGATATCAATGACTCACAAAAAATGGAATTTTCAATTGAACAGTCCAAACTTGAGTTATCATCGGGAAACAGAAGGAAAATTTAATTTTCTAAGTCGAAAAAAGTCCATAACTCTAGGAAAAATCATCGGATCAAACTCAAATAAAAATCATCGGATCAAACTCAAATTAGAAATCAACCTGTATCTTGATATGACTGATCCACATAAAAACGGTATTTGCAATTAAAGGATCCAAACTTGAGATAGCATCCGGAAACCGAAAAAGTGAGAAAAAAATTCTCGAAAAAGGGCCACAACTTTCGCAAAAATGGGCGGAGCATACCCATATTCGAACTTGACCTGTACATAGGGCTGATAAACTCACATACCAAATTTGGTTCAGATATGATCACACAAACTGAAGTTATCATCCGGAAAACCAGAAAATTACAAGATTCTAAGTAAAAAAGGGCCATAACTCTCGCAAAAATGTCTGATTTTGGTCTGATAAACTCACCTATGAAATTTGCTTTTGATCTAATCACCGAAACTAAAGTTATCATCCGGAAACCATTTCCGGACGGACGGCTCGACGGACACACGGATAGACACCGGCTATTTTAATAGTACCCCGAATTATTTTTTTCGGGGGACAAAAATTGTAAAATGCTAATCGGAATCAAGACCAGCAAGCGATGAAAATTTTATAGAAATTTACGTTTATCCCGGATTTTTCATGGCTCCATGGGAACTGAAGGAACTATATATGATAGAGCTCTGCACTACATATTCATACCAATTGTTAGAATGCCATCGCACTCATCTGGTTTGTATTCTCACTAAATAAAGTTGTTTTCTTTTAATTAAGACGATCCTTTCTGTCGTTAAATTTAGTTGTTTCTTTGCATTAAGATGACCCATTCTGTTCTCTGTGAACCCCTTCTATTGTACTTCAGCTGTCTCTGGTTCACGGACGGTCGGTGCCTGTTTTGGCTGCATACATGATCTTGCAACCGATTCAAATAACCTGAAAATGATGGTGATTCATAGCATGAATTGGGATAATAGCAGTTGGAATTAAAATTAAGACTCTTGAACAAGCGAGGCGTAATCTGAGTCTAAAGGAAATGGCGGGGTCCATTACCTCCATAAGCATTATGTCAGTGTCAGCCGATCAAAACATTTAACAAAAAATAGCGGGGTCCATTACCTCCATGAAGCATTATGTCAGTGTCAGCCGATCAAAACATTTAACAATAAATCAATGAAGCCAATGATCGGAATTCCTATACAGGCACAAGTGGATTTTCCAATTAACTAAAAAATAGCACAAAACATTATCTGTTACATCGATAATTTCACAAAGTGTACCAAATTAGAGATTACAAAAACTAATTAAACACTAAAACTTCTAAGAGTCCACAATTCCACTACTTAGCAAGGAGAAGAGAATTAAGTATTTTCATGAATAATCAAATGTTAACACCGGGGATGGGTCAATTATTAACACAAAGTAACTTTAAAATATATCAATTATTTAAAAAATTGGCATTTCGAGTCTAATCTACTTGTCATGCAATCATGTTAAACAAGAGCATTGACAGGGCATGGCAAAATACACCAGTGGTAATTCCAACAAAGGGACATCATTCTGGTAAAAATGGCAGATGGAATGACCTGTATTTTGTGCTAATAAACCCACATATCAAATTTCATTCCATTCAGTTGAGACTATCTAAAGTTATCATCCGGAAACAAAAAGTGATGGATGGACAGACCAATAACATAATATTGCGTAAAAAGTTCCAACAGATTCAACTCGCTACTGCATCAAGGTATGACCACAGGTCCCCTGGTACGACAAACCCACCATGAGTATATACCTTAATACAAGGTTTATATCCATCGGACCTATATTGAGCATAGACTCACTTGCGATCAAAATTCATCAAAATATCCTGTGCATGAGATAAATAAATGGAAGATCACCCAAGATATATATGAATATGTGCACATTTTCAAAACCAGACAAACCCTTGTGCAGATTTCCTTCAAATATAGCATAGTAATACTGCAGAATATATACTGCTGAGGTCACGCACAGGACACACATGGTATTTTGATGAATTTTTATCGCAAGTGAGTCTATGCTCTATAATAGAGGTCCTTGTATTAAGGTATATACTCATGGTGGGGTTGTGACACCAGGGAACCAATTTCCTTGTTTCTCAGGCCCAATCGGCATGGTCCCGAAACCAGTGCATACAACCTGTTTGTTAGCATTCAATCTGTCGGTTGAAGTTTTAATCGGTCCATAATAATTGTGGTACATTTTCATACAAACACACATGGAATTGAGATAGAACAGACCCATTTCCAACGATTCATTACTGTAATTAGTAACTATGTTGAAACATTTGTTAACAAGAGCATCGCTAGGGCGTGGCAAAATACGCCCTTTAGCTATTTCGAATTGTACTACCGCAAAATAAAATAATACTTTGGGCTTACATTTGAAGAATATCTGATATACCCCTAATTTCAATGCCAACTTGGCCTGTAGTTTTAGCTGGGAAATACACATACCAACTTTGGTTCAGATCCAATAATCCAAACTCGAGTTATCGGTCGGAAACCAAATATATTAACAGACGGTCAAATTCTAAGTCGAAAAAGGGCTGTAACTCATGTAAAAATAATTGGACGGAACCCATATTCGAACTTGGCCTGTATCTTTAGCTGGGAAATAAACATACCAACTTTGGTTCAAATAATCCAAACTGGAGTTATCGATCGGAAACCAAAAATGTTAAGGGACGGATGGATGGACTGATTACATAATACAACCTTTTTTCAAAAGGGCGTATAAAAATGTGATGGATTTTGACTGCTATCACCGTAAAAAATGTGTCGGTCATATTTGATTGGGCAAATAAATCTATCAACTAACATTTTACGGACATCTATATTGTTGGCGTGTGTACCCCAGAAATAATAAATATATACACGCGGCAAATTCTTTTCAGATATGTTTAACCTGAGCATTAGTGAGCAACCCGAAATTGACTTTAGCTAGCCTTACTTCTTTATTGGTTTGGTAAACATTAAGTCTCTCTGGACTGGAGTCACAGGCAATAACTCTTTCTATACTAAATGGTTTATCACAGTCGGTAAAAAGTGTACATCGGAATGGTCTATTAGTGATTTGTAGGCATGTTAATGTGATAAAAGCAGATAAATAAAAGTGCAAAATGAGCCCAATTTATTGAGGGGAACGTACATTTCCTATGTGATAACTACTCATCAATGATACTTAGTATAGTACCGAAAGGGTTAATATCTGCATGAAAAAATCTTGAAATAAAGACTTACTTTTTGACTTCTGGAGCACAGTGAACAAACTCATGGTTCCAGAATTTGAACTGTGGATTCTTGATTAGTTCTATAAATGTGATCAATAAGCCCCATGGATGTGGTCGATTCACAATCAATCTCTCTAACAATACCCTTGTAATTTGCTCTTGAATGGCTTCTGTGTTCGCCTCGGCAAACAGATAGAGTAAAGCACAGCTGAAGTAGTGGGTGTGACTGTTAGGGTAACGCAGTTGGTTGATTATAGCTGTCAAGAACAAGTAGCGACCTGCAAAATAAGTTTAACGTTAATTGATTATTATTATCCGAAATTTGACAAGAGTTAACACAGGGGGATGAATGCTGAACTAATGTCCATTTATAACTACAACATATCAAGAATTATGAGACTGAATTACATTAAAATGTGTCATTTTGGCTAAGAAATAATAAATTATGTTGATAATTTTATGCCACAAAAGCTGCGTACCAGCCAAGTTGTTGAATCCTAAATACAATTTAAATGGGCATATGAATCACGAGTACCAGCTAGCAGAGGGGTATGAATCCTGTGTACCACTTTAAAATCACAAAATCCCGCGTGCCAAAAAAGGAGGGTGAAATCCTCTGGAAAGCCTTCGGAGTCTACATGGACATTGTACACACCTTCAGTGTCTAGATCGACAGCCATATTCTGGAATATATCCATGTGTGACGAGTGAGCGATTGTTGTCATACTCGGGGTCTGGCCCTTGATGTTGATGTACTGTATTGCTTGCGTTCCGACATATAGCACTAAAGCGTTTATCAGCGGGATGTTGTACCTTGATCCCGGCTCATTCGCCTGTTAATAGAAATAACATACTGTAAAATCATCTTCATATTTTTTGGCATCTCGACACCTCAAAATAACTAACTTCACCCCTTACATATAGCAATATATCTCAATAATCCTGAGGCCAATTGCCATGAAATTTATTATCAGTAAAATAAGGCTGCTGCAGTGACCATTATTCCCAGATAAACAAAGGAGGATAACCCTGGAACAGAAAAAACTAACAAGGTCTTTCAAAATCGCTTCTGATGGAGAAACTTCACACAAATTCATAGAAATCCGATAAACCATATCATTCAGTTCAGACAGAAAAACATTATGTCCAGATAAACAAAGGATAGCCGTAGAATGGAAAAAACATCATACAGCCTTCTTTTGATAGCACTCCTTAATTTGAACATCCATACCACAGGCCTCAAAATTGGCAATGGCAATAAGCAATGCCGTGGGAAAATCAGTGGCAACATGTGGAATCTAACATGGGACATTTATCCTCATTTCGAGGGCTGATACCATATTTCGTTCAGATATGATAACCCATGGATGAGATATATGCATGACTGTACAGACAGAGTCAATCAAGTATATACTCCCAGTTTATCTTTGTTATAAAAATTGCCCTAGGTGAATCCCCCATGATGATATGTTACCACATGTTGTTCAAACATCTGTATAAAACAAAACAACTAAGCTGCAGACGATGAGATATCTTACCTGCAAATGACTCCTCAAATCTGAGAGAAAGGTGACAGGCGACCTGGATTTGAGGTATGACTCGAGGTCCTGAAAAATGATAAACGATTTAGTCAACAGAAATATACATTATTTACAGAATGGGTTTAGATCATTTACACAGAAAAATAAGAGTATTTACAGTGAAGCCAAGTCATCAGACTAAAAAGCTCAATTCGTGACAATAACAGTACATCAATGTGGACTAAGAAACAGTCAACCATTCAGTAATTTATTCTCTGCATCGCCTCATCTGCGATGACAGAGCTAGACAGTGATTTACGTTCCCAGACAGTAAATATGGTGATGTCCACCCAATGGGCACCTCAATTATGCAATGAGTCATCTGCCAATTTGGGGATATAAGCGAGAGGCCAATCACAATCGGCAGAAGTTTAATCCATCCCTTGGCGATAGTAAATAGCTATGATCGGAACCATAATCTGGAGTATTGATGTTGAATTTTAGAGTATACTAAAGAAGTACATGTATAGACAAATGTACAGAATAACACAAATTCTCAAATTATTTAAATTTATGGGTCCTTGTGCCAATTTTGAAGGACCCGTAACCTGAGATAAATGAACGCAGTACATACCCTGGAGGTCATTATAGCTCTCAAGAAAATAGATTTTTAGACCATACATAGGATGCTGGCCCTTAACTCAAAACATATTACCCTACCGGCCGGTGGATAAATCGCATCGTTGGATAAGTCGCATTGAATTTTGAAGCTTAAAAGGTTGCCTTTTGGCTCTTTCTGTTGTATACGTCGCACCTATTCCAGTGACTTGTAAGGGAACATCAAAATGACAGATTGACCTGGATTTAGAGTTAAAACGTAGGTTTTAGCTTTGTCCCATCTGCCATGCACACGAGAACAACTGTGAAGTGAGATTTCTCGTGACCCGTTGTTTTGATTTGTACAGTTCTCTCACCTAACTTGTTGACAGTTCTGTCTGGCGGCATGTCGAAGTACATCGGAACTTCGTCCATATTCCCTATTTGTGATAGTTTATAGTTGTTCATTTTCCTTTCCTTGATGACAAACTTTTGAAAGCTATAGAGTTTGTCTTCATAGTCCTTTGGCATTTTTTGTGATATTTTCGTTTTTTGTCGCAGTGAAAGTCCTTTTTCTTTTCATAAAACGCGAAACCCAACTTGATGCACCTTTGAAGTCAGAGATTTCCATTTCTCTCGCTAACTCGATGGCGCGCAAACGAATTCCGTTTCGTGATACTGGCAGGAGTTGAGCATGTCTTTCTTCAAACCACGTTCAACTTGTATGAACTTTCGTAACTTAGACGTTTCCTTTTGATGCCACGTTTATCCATTTTGAATTCGAAGAAAACTGATAGGTATAATGAAGCACGATGTCGTTTGAATAGTTTTAAGGTATGAGGAAAGACACAAAATATCCTATCATTTATAGGAATATAAAACTGAGACTCGGCTTACTGTTGTTTTAGGATAATGGCCTCGTTAATTTAGTTGTCGCCTAATTGACGCGAAGCATGAATAAAAAACGCTTTGGGCTAATAGTGATGCAATGCACTCTTCAGTATTAAGTGTCAACTACTCAACGTGGGGATTAAATGTTATGCGTACTCGTACAGCATAAAATAATGTTTATGTAATATAAACAAGGAGTTCGCACATCAGCCTCATTAAAATATGAGAACACGCTGTCCAGACATGCATTTAGAGTCTTTGGGGCTTTAACTATGCTCATTCCAGGGCTTTAAATAAACATTCCGATGTGACATCATCGGCTAGAAGTTTGCAGACATCAAAGAGATCATACCGCAGTCATTGAATGTGGGTCACTCATGCACGTGTTACAGTCAGGTCAAGGACGCCCACTGTTTGTGAATTTGCTGCTGTTTACGGTTGAATTCTTAGATATTAATACATATAATACGATATATATGTTTTAAATGTCGGACAGGGAATATAATAAAGACAAAGTACATATGAGGATGGGGTATTTATTTATTTTTTGTATACCGAATTGTATTATTTTATCGCGTTGCAGTTAGTTTGCGTCGGCATTTTGTCCCGTTATTTACCTGTGATCGCAGTTGATTCCTCAAAATTCGACTGAAAATATGCCCCTCATTGACTTACCGATCTATAAGTCGCAGGAGGATTTTAATAGGGCAAATTGGGGTAAAAAGATGCAACTTATCCACCGGCCGGTACGGTACCACAGTTCATATAAAAGACAGCAAGTAGACTCAATAAAATGGTTTCACACATTCCAATGATTTACAAGTAGCTTGGACGCTAAGTCCATAACCTTCAATATTAATCTTCTAAGTGCTCTGTGGCTGCTATAATTCAATCAACCATGACAATATGAACAAATTGGAAACTAGGGTTCCTGGCAATAATCCATACCAAGTATTAACAACATCTGCCATCTTGGACTAGAGAAAACAATTTTTTTATTGAGTGTTATCTTACCCTTTTGTTGCCTCTTATCTAGGTCCCCCTGAAACCCCTGATAAACTGATAACAGCCCTAAATGCTCTATAGTATTAATCAATAGATTTTTTTCACACATAGAAAAGTGTCAATTTCTGTTCTCGAGATGAAATTCATGAAAACACAATAGCTCTCAATGTAAATCTGATGACCCCTCGGTGGCCCCTAAAATTCACTCAACCATGACCCTATGAACAAATTATAAACTATCTTATAGTAATGCACCATACCAATTATTATTATTACCAAGTACAGCTTATAATACATGATAGCTAAAATAGCTTAATTTCATTAAATCACATTGGTCTCTAGTTCTCTTATCTCTCAGTGCTATCATCAGGAATCCTCAAATATGGATAATTCTAAGTCGAAGAACCATGTGCCAAATACTCAGTTGACTTTTGCTTAACCCTTTACCCAACAGTAATATGTCTAACGTCATTACCCACACCAATACTGATAGGAGAGAACGTCGTCACCCCAGCCAACATAACTTTCTGGTAACGTCAAAGTTATAGGAAAAAATGTATTATTAAATCATATGGTGGCTCTTGTTTATCTGCAAGGATGTTTTTTTTTATTTTAATTAATTGGTAACAATTGATTTTCATATTTATGAAAGTCAAGTCCCCCCCCCCCCCCCCCATTGGCAATGAGCAATTTTTTTTATTTAATTCATACTACATCCTTAGTATGGGAAGAGCAGGTAAGATGATTTGTTTGATCATATATTCCATCTGGCGATGGAGAACAAGGAGACACTATGGAGTTGGTAGGTATCTTTCCGGATTTTTCTTGACCCTGATTCGTTGCATAGAATTAAAATCAATTTCGATTCTGAATTTTATTGCTGTCATTTCAGCTGGTAATTTCCGAAAATTTATCGTATTATTGTGTTCAATTTATCAACAGAAATATTGCAAAACAAAAAACGCCGGAGATCTGGTTGTGTACGGTACTGCGTGAGACAACACAGTCGCCATAATTTCTTTACTGTTAGCAATCACTTTCAAATAAAAAAATGAGATCGTTTTGCAGTGCATTCCTTTAAATTTTCACATCTACATGTGCACCAATCACTCTAGTTCATGTCCACATGAATGCGTACCATAATTTGACATCGTTAAACAAAATTATCCCCCATTATATATTGCATATATAAATTTGCAAAACAGAAAACGTCGTCGATTGAGTTGTGTATTACGTAAGACGGCAAGGCAACACAGTTGCCGTACTTTCTTTACTGTTAGCAATCACTTACTAATAAAATAATGAGATCGTTTTACGCGTGCATTCCTTAAAATTTTCACATCTACATGGTGCACCAATCACTCTAGTTCATGTCCATATGAATGCGTACCATACTTTGACATCGCTTTAATAAAATTATCCACCAATATTTTATCAACAAAAACACCGCGACGAAGATTTTGTATGAAGTTTGACGTTGTAAACCTCGATTTCCAGAATTACCTTCACTTTTCCACAATCACTAGCAAAGTGTTAACCAACTTCTATTTATTTGCATTTAATAATGTACCAACGAAATTCAATAAAATGTGGAAATGCATTGTGAAATTGATTCCAGTATTGTAAAAATCTGATTAACTGTTGTTGACACGTGATCACAAATAGTAACCAATGTAAACAAAACACAAGCCATGATCGTGAGGATACAGAAATAAGATGTGCAACGTCGACGTAAATACTTCGACAATTACTCCGTGTGTCATGTATAAAAAAAGACATAAAAACAGCATTAATAGACTCAAATTTCAATTTTTTAAATCATAGGTTAGAAGTTGAAATGCTATTCAGTAACAATATAATGTTTAATATGTCGGAATTGAAACTATATATCGCAAGAACTATATATTCAGCGCCGACAACAACTCCTTCTGTGTACCTCACGAACGTAATGCGTACGTACTTCGAACTTGACCCAGTTTTATTACGATATATCTTGGCACATTTACATGCGTAGATCATGTCCATCACATATTGTCATTTGAAAAAAGATTGAATGGCCATTAAGGTCGATAACAGTGCTTTTCTCTTCGTGAATATATGAGATGCCAAACTAAATAATAGTTAGCAAGACATCGTATTGAATAAGGATGACGAAATATACTAAAAATAAATCACATTGAGACACAGGCGTTACCTTGACCTTGATGTAATGATGATGCAATGTATATCACAGTTAGTGCCAAAACACAAGGTGTGTACACAGTTAAACTACCGGTAATCGATATATTGTTTGGCCTATGTTCAACTTGTAACAAAGGACATACTAATAGTGCAATTTTGTTCGATTAAATGATAAATATCTCTTGAAAAATTATTGATAATTATAAGATTGAAATTCGCGCCCAGCTTGGATGGAAGCCACGTGTTCAGAAATTGGTAAACGCGCTGTTTGCTGGAAGCTTCTAATTAGTTCCTCGCATTGCTATTCAATACATTTTATATACTCTATAAAAAAAGTATAATATTGTCAATATGATCATGTGAAGAATTAGGAAAAATAAAAAAAATAATTGGAAACAGTTTTATTTGGGAATATGCCTACACAGCAGTAAGAACAAACACGGCGTCCTTAGTAACAAAAAACTAACATCAGCATGTCGTCTTGCTCTTACTGTAGCTTCGTTAGTCAAATTAATGGTAGTGATTGTTTTATATTTGGATGCATATGATATAAAAACATAAACAAGTCAAGTAAATATTTTATTGGAAATAAAAATAAAGTTCGAAAATAAATAAATGTCAGTTAGACGACCGTACACAGTTGCCCGAGTACGCTGATTTCTCTAGTCGACTTCAAAAAATAGCACCGCCCGCATTCCACTTTTCGTTTTATTGCGATTTTATTTACAACTATCGATTAAATTGTACAAAATCTGCCACAAAACCCCACAAAAACGTAACAATTAATAATGTAAACATATCTTTTATTATTTACATTAACAATGAAAGCAATTTGTTGTGTTATAATGCAATAGTTTTGTTGTAAACTATGACTGAAAAAAACGCAAAACTCCGGGATCTCTGGACGCTACGCGGCAGGGCTCTCTAGGGTGTTCTGGACGCTACACGGCGGGGGCGCTCTGGGGTGTTCTGAACGCTAAAGGGTTAAGGTACCATCCCAACACCCGAAAAAACAGCAATTTCTAAGTAAAAAATAGGGGGCCATAACTCTGTCAATATTCATTGGACTGCGACAAAATTCAAACTTTGCCTGCAACTTCTCATAAGTAAACCACAAACCGAATATCAAGAAGTTATGTTTAACATTGCTCATGGTAACGTCCAGACAAGGAATGGGACAGAAACATGGATGGACGCACGCGGCCAATTACAATAGTCCTCCAAAATATTTGGGGGACAAAAATGGTCATAACTCCAGTAAAAATATTGTACACACTGTAATTAACTGTCTTTTATCTGCAAGTAAAACTGAAATTGTGATGGCGTAGTGGCTGAACAAAACCGAACAAAAATATTGAGTATAGTTGTTACAAACCTTCTTAAAGGTTAGAGGTTTGTATCATGTTGGCGAAATTCGTAAGAATCCTCGGAGGATGTGATATATCTGGCAGCATATCCACTTTAAGGTTTGGTGGTGAACGGATCCGGCAGTCTCATGTTCCTCGGAAACGCAACTGAGAATCAAGTTTCTCATCTGAATGCAGTTTGGTGGTATCACATCACAAAACGAATAGTGGAAATCACACAAGAATTCTGGGAAATCGTGCAGCAGAACCAATAACACTCTCAACGTTCCCTGAAAAATAAATTATCAATATTAGCAACAAAAATCAAAACTTTATTCCACAAAACAGCTCATGTTTAATATGTTTCTTTGACAACATCTCATTGAATTTTGAGGACCTCATTAAATTGGTTTTTCAATGGGTTCATGGGGCAGTAATCCTGCGCCCATATTACCCCCTCAAGATATATTCCCCTACCCGTTCCACAGATTAATGCCTACATCACCTGTGTATCTCCCACTGAATAAAACAAACAGGGAGTGATAAAATGAAAATAGTTTTATTTAGCCCGTGTTTCAAGGTGTGCCACTTTATGTATTGGGTTATCATGTTTGCTGTATGTTCAAAGTAATTATACATACTTAATTATCTAAACTGGTGTCTACACAATGACAAAGTCTGGCAGGCACACGAATCACCTGACCATCGGTAACCAATTTCAGCACCAATATTTTACGCTATCCAAGCTAACCCTCACAATTCTCAATAATGTGATTAATTCAGATAAATACTAACCCTGTACAGAAGCTGCGTAGGTTTTGTTAATTCAGCATTTCTCAAGAAAGGAGCTAGGAACTTAAATAAGTCTATCAGCAACTGAGCCATACATGTTCCAACCCTGAAAACATAACTCGGTGATTAACAACAATGCACAGATGTTCAATTCAATGAGAGTAGTCTCTTTATAACTTGAGAGGCCCCTTCCAAAATTAGTCATGTGTGTAAACAGATTGATGCTGAAAATAAGTAGAACTCAACAGTTTTTCTTTGAAAAGTTTTTTTATTAACAGTTATTCAAACTCAGTCTGTACCAAACACATACAAACAACAAATTTAAAGATCAATTAGATTAGACAATTTTAAAGATTTTTTGAATGCCATTATTTCTAAATTTCAAGGCTGATCAAGGCCAATTCTCAGCAAAAAAATTTCCAAATTTTGAATTAAATTTCGTAAGATACAAACCAGAATCAATCACGTTTCCAACAAGTGGTGCCAATTGCCAATATTGCCACAATTAAGGGCTATTCAATCCCCCCCATAGCAATTCAAGGCTATGCCAAGTTTTCTAGACACAGCGGGAACTCTAGATAATACACACCTAATTTTGAAACAATTATATCTCAATCATACTCCAAGCATACAAGAAATGTGCAAGTGCAACCTTATTTTTTTTTATCAGCTTAGACGAGAGATATTGTCTCAATTAGTAGAAGTTTAAAAATAGAAAGTCATCTAGAAAATGAGTTCTCCCAAAGCATATGATTGAACTTGCCTTTTGTTGTGGGTGTGAGAGCTAGCATTCGCCCAATGAATACTCTGTGGGAGACTAACTCGAGCCAGGCATAAGCAAATCCTGGAGCTTTAGCAGGCCGCAAAATGTGGAATGTATTGCTGTAAAATATAACAGGGAAGTTAAAAAATGTGGAATGTATTGATGTAAAATAAATCAAGTCTTTTTAAAGTTAGCATTTTCTCCACATCAAGGCTGAATCATATTTAATTTTACTTGTACTCTTCCAAACTTTATCGTTGCATATTTACATTAAATGTAATTCAAAATTTTCATTGGCTGATTGGATGAGAACTGCAAACTTAAGTTTTTCGATTCACCAGCTGATGGGGGGGGGGGGGGGGGGGGGGGGGGGGGGGGGATTTTATTTATATCAAGTTGTGATTAATAATGAGCCCTCATCGCACAGGCAGGAGTAGCATAATCAAACACAACCAAATGCAACCTACATACAGAAGTCATCCATCAACAGGAAGTTTTTGGGATGCTCCCATGTGCCGTACCCAGATATTTGATGCATTGGACAAGGAGATGTCAGTACCTTGTTGAGAATTTGAACATGAAAAATAGTTTGGGAAAGAGCCGGTAACAGTTTATTGCCTAAATTTTTATCACAAACGTCACTATTGTATGATATTTTGTTTCTTGCCAGTAAGGGAGAACACAAGAATTTGTTCAGAATTTTCTGTGGTCCAGTTTACTTTGGTGTAAACCAGCTAGTGAAATCAGTTAGGATGATGTCGGAGCCCCGTGTGTACATCTTTCTTAGCAGACTTTACCAGTGGCGGGATCTTTTGTCCGTTTTAATTGATTTTACCCTACATAACAATACCTTATTCTATATACATCTGAAAGAGTTACGTCTTAAGGTCATAATGATGTATTTTAATTTAACTTTCATGTTAAATTGCACATAGAATATGCCGTGTAATTTACGTCTAATCTTGCATTGTTTACATTTAATGCAGTCACTTTGTGAACACAAATGATTTCTTATTTATGTAAACAAAGTGATGAAATATATTGTTCACATTACATTACTACTCTCAGTTGACAAATCTTGTTGAGTTCAGAACAAATATAATATTTTCCATGGAATAAACCAGTTTCCTGACAATTGTGACATTTATTACAGTTATTTGGGGATTTTATTTAATATAGGTGAGCGGGTCAACAATGCTAAACACCGATATATTGAAAGTCATATACAAGGGGCTTCGGAGTAAAACAGCTTTATCCCAACTGATTTCACTAGCTGATGTGTATGGAAGGAAACTTCGACTAAATTTTCAGTAGCATCAATTATGAATAGTGATCAAATCTCTCATTCTTTATTTTATTGTTGCCATGGTTGCCTGTTTTTCTTGAAAATTTTCATTAACTCTTGATTACCAGAGCGGATATTATCAGCCATAATTGTATGGTAATTATTTTGATCACAACTGTATGACAATTACAAACGAGAGGCCGATCACGATCGGCAGATGTTAACCCATACCTTGGCGATTGTAAATTACTATGATCGGAATCATAAATGAGAGTTTTGATGTTGAATTATAGAGTATACTGTTTTGTCCTATTATAGACAAATGTACATAACACAAATTATTGGAATTTATGGGTCACTCGCATTTATATAAGAGAATGCACTGGTACAGGATCTGTAATGCTGCACCACCACAGCCTTGGGTTAAATGTGAAAAAGGTGACCTGGACATGGAATACTTGGGTTAAGAGAATCCAATTTAAGTTTACAATGATAATGTATCAAATTCTACCAACAACACCCATCAAGATAAAGACACCTCACTGCTGACCCATTAATATCAATTATATAGCAGAGCTGTCAACAAATCACAGGCATTGTTTATATTGATGCTGGCATCTTTATTAAACCAAAAACATTTATAATTACCTCAGACCATCTGTAGAGTGTTATACTCAGCTGTGCAATGCAGCACAGATGTACTAGTCTGCTGTTAATATCATGTGATGTGTATTGTTAAACTTTTTCTTAATTAGATACCATAGCTTTCTTTATCTGCACATTGGCATGAGAGACATCAGAAAATAATATAGCCTTATCAATAGCTAAGTAGTCCAAAGGCATGGGATGGAATTGGTGAATTGGGTTTAAAGTCGCTCAAAACAAATTTACCAGTACATAACACAAGATTTTAGACCAATTTAAACCAAATTTGGTGTGGTGACTTGGGGTACCCTTGGCAGAGTTATAATGGTGTTAGGTTTTCAAATTTTTTTAACTTAACAAAATTATGTTTTTTAATTATTTAAACAAAAAATATTTTATTATATATTTTTTTAATTTATTTATTTATTTATTTATTGTTAAATTGAGCAAAGAATTAAATCTAAATTTGTTTTGTTTTTTTTGAGTGAATATATTTTTTCGAAAAAGCGCCATAACTTAGTTAAACAAGTTAATAAATAATCAGATCAAACCCATATTCGAACTCGATCTGAATTTTGGGATGAGAGACTCACATACCAAATTTGGTTGCGATCAGATAGAAAATGTTTCAGTTTCGCATTATGCGTAAAGTGTCTACGGACGGATGGACGGCTAGACAGACGGACGGACGAACGAACGACGAGTGGTCAATCCGGACGTTGACACTATGTTTACCATGTTTAAAAGTGTTTAAAGTTTCATAAAAATAGTTTTTTAATTGTTCCTAATTTAATTATGCAGTAAATATCTGTTTTATTACTTTTAAATGGCCGATTTTGGCCGATTTTTTTTTTTAGACAATCTTTCAAATGGATAATCAGCATTTTACCAATGCATTCCTTCATTTATACATGATATTTTGACAACCTGATATTACAATAAAGATGATGCTGACTTTAGATTGTCAAAATTGCTGTTTCTGCTGATTGAATAACCTATTTTGAAGGTAAAAACATAAAACAACCGGCGTGAACATAAATACCCATGGGCCCCAGCTAGCCTCATTGATAGTTTAGACCACATGAACATGTGTCCTTTGGTATTTCATTTATAGCACAGGGAAGAAAAGCTTGTAGTTAGAGATTTGATTATATAAATTAATGTACATTTTATAGTTTAGAAATATTAATTTTGTTTTATTATTAGGGAGTGTCGCTTGTGCAGCTCATCGGGGAATCATTAATAAGTCTGGGAAATTATAGGGTCCCCTCCTCAAATATCTGGTCAGCAAACCATTATAGTAGGCTAGAATCCAATTTTCAATCAGATAATTGCAAGAAATTCAATTTGGGGAGCTAATCCCCTTGGATGACAAGGAGTTCCTCGATTGCCATGGAAATTTTATCAGCAAAATATTCATCAGCATGTATTATTTTTTGGCCGAATGACCCCAAAAGGACTCGTTCCTATCTACATGTCAACATTAACATCCATGACAAATTTCATGATGATCAGACGAATAGTACGACCTGTAGCCCGCGCCAATGGATTCAATTTTGAAATCCAAGATAGCCGCCAGCGGCCATGTTTTTTGGCCGAATGACCCCAAAAGGACTCATTCCCATCTACATGTCATTGTTAACATCCATGACAAATTTCATGAAGATCCGACCAAAGCTACGACCTGTAGCCCGCGCCAAAGAATTTAGTCATGCAATGAGTCAAATCCAAGATGGCTGCTGGCGGCCATGTTTTTTGGCCGAACGACCCCAAAATGATTAGTTCCCATCTACATGTCAATATTAACATCCATGACAAATTTCATGATGATCAGACGAATAGTACGACGTGTAGCACGAGCCAATGGATTTAATTTTGAAATCCAAGATGTCTGCCAGTGGCCATGTTTTTTGGCCGAATGACCCCAAAATGACTCGTTCCCATCTACATATCAATGTCAACAGCCATGACAGATCTCATAATGATCTGACCAAAGGTACGACCTGTAGCCTGTGCCAAATGATTTAGTCATGCAAAGAGTAAAATCTAAGATGGCTGCTGGCGGCCATGTTTTTTGGCCGAATGACCCCAAAATGACTCGTTCCCATCTACATGTCAATGTCAGCATTCATGACATATTTCATAAAGATCAGACCAAAGGTACGACCTGTAGCCCGCGCCAAAGGAAATTGTTGACGGACACACGGACGACGGACGCCAACCCATGGCAATAGCTCAAACTAACAAAGTAAGTTGAGCTAATAAGTAGGAGACTCGTATTGTATCATATACATTTCCACAAAAAAATAAGTTTTCCCTTTATTTTTCTGGCAATTTAGTTATAAATTAGTTTGGCAACTAAAGAGTTAACTTGTTGTTAAAATTGGATGAGTATCTATAATATAAAGCTATTACAGGTGCAACATTATAATTTAGCTATGATAAACCTACCAGAATGCTGTGAGCACCTGTAGATTAATACTTTCTAGAATAGGCTCTGGAGCGTTTAGCTCTATGAATAGCATGATGAAGATTCTATGGTATGGTAGCTGCTGGAACTCTGTGCGACGTACTTCGTGATCTTGCTGAAGTACACCTGTTACAATTCCCAGCACCTGTAATCAAGGGAAGTAACGATGTGACCATCCAATTCTATTTGAAATTTGACTCTCGAAAAAGTTAAGCGTTACAGAGTGTAAAGAAAATAGTGGGGATTTCCATTATCACCAAGAAGCAATGTTAGCCAATCACAACATTTAACAGCTAAAAATGGCGTACTAAATTTCCTTGTCACATGGCTAATTCACAGTCTGTATAAAAAGGCCATTAAAAAAAAAATCCTGTGTTCTCAAGCACCGCCCGCATAATGAAAATGTCGCCGCATCTCAATTGTTTTTCGCCAAATCAAATCATAATTTACACAACACCGGTATTTGTATACTCCCGGGACAATATTTTTTATGCACCGGTTTCATTTTGCGTAATCAAACACCGCTATTCGTTTACTCACGGAACAATATTTGTACGCACCGGTTCCTGTTTCGTTTCCAAATAAATTTCACGTGTTTATGAATCAAATTGCAAACTAGAGGTGTGACTGTCCCAATGGGACTACGGATACCCCCCTGTTTTTAAAATACTAAGATGTTTCACATGTCAGTAAACATTTAGTTAAAATAATAAAATAACAGTTCCCATTGCAGGTGTACAACCACAACCCTAATCTTAAACCTATTGACCGAAAAATGTAGCAATAAAAGCTTGGACAAAATTATGTATGTTGCGAAAAAATTTCTAAGTTGTAAAAGGGGAATAACTCCACCAAAAAATGTCGGACAGACGTCATAATCGCAGGTGCACAGGTTCCCATGGTACTAAATATCAGTGCCAAGATTAAAAAACATTGACCGAAAAATGTAGGAATAAAAGCTCGGACAAAATTATGAATGTTGCAAAAAAAGTTTCTAAATAAAAAAAAGGGGGATAACTCCACCAAAAAATGTCGGACAGACGTCATAATCGCAAGTGCACAAGTTCTCATGGTACTAAATATCTGTGCCACGTTTAAAAAAAATTGACTGAAAAATGTAGGAATAAAAGCTCGGACAAAAGTATACATGTTGTGAAAAATTTCCAAGTCGAAAAAGGGGGGATAACTCCAATAAACAAGACAGTCAATGACTGTGGGGTCGCTCACCAGACTGCAAAGACTGATAAGACTGGGACTCTGGAGACCAAAACAGTGAGCACTTTTCATAATCACTTTAAAAGAAGTAGATTTAAACAGGATATGTGGCTAGAGAGACTTCAAGTATGTAGCTTGGAAAAAAACCACCTTGAAATTGCCAACTGTACACTACTGATCACCCCCCTCCTCCAGCTCAACAAGTCCCCTCCCGACCGGGATCCAGACTCCCAAGTCTTAGGTTGGAATTTCACAACCGACACCTCAAACTTTCTCAATTGTTGGAAATTTCCAATCTCACAAGTGCCTTTTTCTAAAACCATTTAAACATGTTTGAAGCCCAATTATCCATGGACCCAAAACACAATACATGTATGTCAGACCAATCAGTCAGGTGGTTCCAAGGTAGATGTTTTAATGAATTTGGTATTTCTATGATTTTATTGGACACAAAAGTGTTAACTCCCCATAGACTGCCATTTCTTGACAGGTTGAGCTCATTTTAACAAATCTGTATCTCAGTCACTAAAGGATCTTCCTGATTCCTCCATACTATATGTAAGCTAAATTGTCCAAAATCCCTTGAGAAGACATTTTAAGAATTACTATAGAGACATATAGTTATGTCCCTGGTCCCACCCTTTTAACCTGGTGACCCCATCTGAATAAATTTGAATCCCAGACACCAAAGAACCCTTCATACATATCATAAATATCAGTCAAATAGACCTGATGGTCCTTGTGAAGGAAGCATATTAAGAGGGAAACTGTCCTTCGCTTGGCCCCTATTTGACCAGGTGACCCCATTAAAAAAATCTGAATTGCAGTCAAGGAAGAACATTCCATTCTATATAAGCCAACTAGTTCTTGCAAACATATTTTAAGAATTACTATGTAGTGAAATAGTTAAGTCTCTTGCTCTGCCCTTATTTGACTTTGTGATCCCATTTTCACAAATCTGATAAGGATAAAAATTAAGTTCCCCAGTTGAAGTTGGTGATATTCACCCATTGGGCACCTCATTTATGAATTTTATCTTCTGCAAATTAGGGGATATAGAAACTTCCTAGAAGGGAAATTTAACTAACAACAATGTAAATTTGATACTATAGATACTTCCCAGAAGATGAGGCCTAAGCAGAATGAGGTCGTCAGAGGGTGAATTTGGTGATGCTAGCCTGCTGTGCCGGATAGCATCACAAAAAGCGTGTCTGTTCCTACATTGTGTATGCCTGGCCTCAAGCAACACAATGTATTATACAACAAGCCTTGAAATAGTGTGTTAGTGTGTCTGTCATTTGCAGAGTGAGGTCCCCAGAGGGTGAATTTAGTGACGCTAAATTCACCCTCTGGGGACCTCATTCTGATAAAGTCCTCAACTGCTATGGAAGACCTAGAATAAAATTGAATTTCCCCAGTTGAAGTTGGTGATGTTCACCCATTGGGCCCCTCAATTATGAATTTTATCTTCTGCAAATTAGGGGATATAGAAACTTCCTAGAAGGGAAATTTAACTAACAACAATGTAAATTTGATACTATAGATACTTCCCAGAAGATGAGGCCTAAGCAGAATGAGGTCCCCAAATGGTGAATTTGGTGATGCTAGCCTTGAATCAAGCTTTGAAATAGCCTGTCTGTTATTTGCAGAATGAGGTACCCAGAGGGTGAATTTAGTGAGGCTATCCTGCACAGCGGGCTAGTATCACTAAATTCACCCTCTGGGGACCTCATTCTGATAAGGCCCTCAACTGCTATGGAAGACCTAGAATAAGATTGAAGTTCCCCAGTTTAAATTGGTGATGTTCACCCATTGGGCACCTCAATCATGAATTTTATCTTCTGCAAATTAAGGGATACAGAAACTTCCTAGAAGGGAAATTTAACTAACAATGTAAATTTGATACTATAGATACTTCCCAGAAGATGAGGCCTAAGCAGAATGAGATCTTGAGACTCTAGATACTTCCCAGAAGATGAGGCCTAAGCGGAATAAGGTTCTCAGAGGGTGTATTTGGTTATGCTAGCCTGCTGTGTAGGATAGCGTCACTAAATTCACCCTCTGGGAACCTCATTCTGGCTCTGCCAGGCACTCTTTGAGAAAATGAAATTAATCTGATTTTAATGACCACTGAGTGATAATATAAACAACAAGGGTGCTTCATTGATAACACCATTAATCTCATTTAAATTATGGATGACATGAATACACTCCCTGGGGACTCTGTCTAAGGCTGCAGAATCTTTATCTCTCTATCTGCCTTGCCATGTCTATCAGTTCATAGGAGAGTTGCCTTGTAATGGGAATTTAAATAAATATACTTTATTTACCTGTGAGTTAGGATATGAGATAGGGTGGAATGCTGTTGGTTGGGGGTGGGGTTCTGGGTCATGTGGGGGGGGGGGGGTGATATATATTTTTTGTATGTTAAATTGATCAAGGAGTTCCTGAATTTTTTATTATTTTTTGGGGAATTATGGCCCTGGCTCCAACACTATTTGACCCAGTGACCCCATTTGAACAAATCTGAACCCCAGTCATTCAATGACCCCACATACCAAATATAAACTAAATCGGCTTAATGGTTATTGACAAGAAGTCGTTATAAGAATTACCAAGGAGGAATATAGTTATGGCCCTGGTTTCGCAACTGTTTGACACAGTGACCTCATTTGAACAAATATTAATGACAGTCACCTAGGGAACATCCACCCCAAATATGATCAAAATGCAAAAATGTTATTTTTTGGTTTTTAGAGTTATGTCCCTGGCTCTGCCCCTAATTGACCCAGTGACCCAATTTGAACAAATCTGATTCCCAGTCACCCAAGGTCCCTCAGTACCAAATATAAGCTAATTCGGCCCAACATTTTTGTAGAAGAAGTCATTGTAAGAATTACTATGAGTTATGGCCCTGGTTTCTCAACTAATTGACCGGGTGACCTCATTTGAACAAATCTGAACACCAGTCACCAAAGGACCCTCCATACCAAATATTAGCTAAATCGGCACAATGGTTATGGACAAGAAGTTGTTGTAAGAATTACTGTGGAGGAATAGAATTATGGCCCTGGTTTCGCAACTATTTGACCCAGTGACCTCATTTGAACAAATATGAATGAGAGTCACCTAGGGAACATCCACACCAAATATGAACCAATTTGGTATGATGGTTTCAGAGGAGAAGATGTTTTTTAAAAAAGTTGACGGACAGACGGACAGACGGACGGACGGACGAGGAGTGATGACTATAGCTCCACCGGAGACTTTGTCTCAGGTGAGCTAAAAAAGTCCAACAGACGTCATAATCGCAGGTGCACAGGTTCCCATGGTGGTTGATGTCTGTGCCAAGTTTCACGGAAATTGATCAAAAAACGACTGAGAAAAACTCCGGACAAATTTGTGTCCACGGACGGACGACGCCGACAGACGGACGGACAAGCTGACTCCAGTATACCCCCCCCCCCTAACTTCGTTGCGGGGGGTATAATAAAAGATGTTACTTTCTGCCCTTATTACTAGCGGGTTCAAGATAATAAAGACTTGGACTATTTTCGGATCTATTGATTCGTCGAGAACGATATATGAAGTTTACGAACACATCATAAAAATAGAGAAACCAAATATTTCCGAAAATGCCACGGGTCCAGTCTGTTACGTTGGGGTCTTCCAAAAAATTTCATCTGACTCTAACATCAAAGAGGTGGTTGAATGTTCCCAATAAAGAGACACCGACATTTAATCAAGAGGAAGAACAGACATGTTCGAGTCAAAATCCTTTCGACATATTGATGTCAAAACAGAAAATCTTGCCCCCAAAGTGTGTTGCTAGTATTGGGAACACCTTGGACAAAAGAAAGCAATTAACCAATAATTTCAAAGACTATCTCAAGACAGACAAGCAGTCGCAGACAGAATTTTCTAAGTCAAAATAAGTCGAAAAAGAGGCGTAACTTGAAAAAAAAAAGTCGGACCAAACCGCAATTAGCATCATGCGGAGAGACCGTCCTAAGGAGATTGCATACAAAAAATTATTGAAATCGGTTCATAGTTGTTCGAGTTATGAGGTCGGACGGACGGACGGATGGACAAACGGAAGGAGAAAACGTGACGGACGGACGCAGTCAATCCAGTATACCCCCCATTTTCTTCGAAAGTGGGGGTATAATAATTCTGCTGAAAATATCCGGCCGGACCTGGTTTGCGAACTCATTCTAGATACTGGTCAAATGAACTCATATACCAAATAACTTTGAAATCCGTTGAGATTTGTGGAAATGAGCCCTGTGACGTCGTCTATTTGCTATTTTGTAAATTCGACAAAAATAATAAACAAAGTCCAATAACTCTGGTAAAAATATCCGGCCGGACCTGACTTGCGAACTAATTCTAGGTAATGGTCAGGTGAACTCATATACCAAATAACTTTGAAATCCGTTGAGATTTGTGGAAATGAGCCCTGTGACGTCGTCTATTTGCTATTTGGTAAATTCGACAAAAATAATAAACAAAGTACAATAACTCCGTTAAAAATATCTGGCCAGACGTGGCTTGCGAACTCATTCTAGTTAATGGTCAGGTGAACTCATATACCACCAATCTTTGAAATTCGTTTACATTTGTTCAAGTTATGACTCGTTACAAATTTGGGACGGACGGACGGAACCCATTACTATACCCCCCCGCAAATATTAAATTTGGCGGGGGATAAAAACTTGATGTTCTCTAAACAGTTCATTGAAACTGGCAAAACATTTGTCTGTGCGACAAAAGTGGTTGCATCTAAAACAAGACAGTCAATGACTGGAGACGCTCACCAGACTGTAAAGACTAGGAAGACTGGGACTCGGAAGACCATAAGAGTTAGTACGCAGTGGGGTGTCCACCTTGATATATGGTACAGATCCCCCCACCCCACATAGTCCATAGTCTTCTCCCTCTCAACTGAAGAAAACACACTCCCAAGTTCGTAAAATTCCTTTGCACATGTTGGCATTTTACAACTGATACTTCAAGCTTTCCTAACTGTGGCAAAGTTACAACCTGACATGCTCCCCTTTTTTAATGGTGGACCCCATTCAAACAAATTTTGATCCCAACTCTCCATAGGCCATATACACCAAATACCATTTCTTGATTGGTCGAACCCATTTTAACAAATCTGTAACCCAGTCCCAAGTATCACAAGGACCCTCCATACTGGTTACTACATATAGGCTAAATAGGACTGATGGCTCTTGATGAGCGCCATTTTAAGAATTACTTTGGGGGAAGAGTTATTCCCTTGTCGCACCCCTATTTGACCTGGTGAACCCATTTCAACAAATCAGAACCCAGTCACCCAAGGACTCTCTATACCAAAATGTATACTAAATATGCCAAATGGTTCTTGAGAAGATGTTTTAAAAATGAAAGTGTCAATGACACTGTAGCTCAACTTGGAAAGGGAATAATTTAATGTATTACAGTCAATGGAGCGATTAGGAATGTGGAAAGTTGAATGTCTAATACTAGTTTATAGACATGAAGAGAAAAGTAAAATCCAAGATGGCTGCTGGCGGCCATGTTTTCGGCCGAATGACCCCAAAATGATTGTAGCCCATCTACATGTCATCGTTAACATCCATGACAAATTTTATGACGATCAGACTAAAGGTACGACCTGTAGCCTATGCTAAAGAATTTAGTCATACAAAGAGTAAAATCCAAGATGGCTGCTGGCGGCCATGTTTTTTGGCCGAATGACACCAAAATGACTCGTTCCCATCTACATGTCATTATTAACATCTATGACAAATTTTATGACGATCAGACTAAAGGTACGACCTGTAGCCCATGCTAAAGAATTTAGTCATACAAAGAGTAAAATCCAATATTAACAACCATGACAAATTTCATGATGATCAGACGAACAGTACGACCTGTGGCCCATGCTAATGGATTAAATTTTGAAATCCAAGATGGCCACTGGCGGCCATGTTTTTTGTCCGAATGACCCCAAAATGACTCGTTCCCATTTACATTCCAATTTCAACAGCCATGACAAATTTTATGATGATCAGACTAAATGTACGACCTGTAGCCCGTGCTAAAGGATTTAGTCATACAAAGAGTAAAATCAAAGATGGCTGCTGGCGGCCATGTTTTTCTGCCGAATGACCCCAAAATTACTCGTTCCCATTTACATTCCAATTTCAACAGCCATGACAAATTTTATGATGATCAGACTAAAGGTACGACCTGTAGCCCGTGCTAAAGGATTTAGTCATACAAAGAGTAAAATCAAAGATGGCTGCTGGCGGCCATGTTTTTCTGCCGAATGACCCCAAAATTACTCGTTCCCATTTACATTCCAATTTCAACAGCCATGACAAATTTTATGATGATCAGACTAAAGGTACAACCTGTAGCCCGTGCTAAAGGATTTAGTCATACAAAGAGTAAAATCCAAGATGGCTGCTGGCGACCATGTTTTTTGGCCAAATGACCCCAAAATTACTCGTTCCCATCTACATGTCATTGTTAACATCCATGACAAATTTTATGATGATCAGACGAACAGTACGACCTGTGGCCCGTGCTAATGGATTAAATTTTGAAATCCAAGATGGCCACTGGCGGCCATGTTTATTGGCCGAATGACCCCAAAATTACTCGTTCCCATCTACATTCCAATTTCAACAGCCATGACAAATTTTATGATGATCAGACTAAAGGTACGGCCTGTAGCCCGTGCTAAATGATTTAGTCATACAAAGAGTAAAATCCAAGATGGCTGCTGGCGGCCATGTTTTTTGGCCGATTGACCCCAAAATGACTCGTTCCCATCTACAAGTCATTATTAACATTCTTGACAAATTTTATGATGATCAGACTAAAAGTAGGACCTGTAGCCCGTGCTAAAGGATTTAGTCATTCAAAGAGTAAAATCCAAGATGGCTGCTGGCGGCCATCCAAGATGGCTGCTGGCGGCCATGTTTTTTGGCCGAATGACCCCAAAATTACTCGTTCCCATCTACATGTCAATATTAACATCCATGACAAATTTGATGATGATCAGACTAAAGGTACGACCTGTAGCCCGTGCTAAAGAATTTAGTCATACAAAGAGTAAAATCCAAGAAGGCTGCTGGCCGCCATGTTTTTTGGCCGAATGACCCCAAAATTACTCGTTCCCATCTACATGTCAATATTAACATCCATGACAAATTTCATGATGATCAGACGAACAGTACGACCTGTGGCCCGTGCTAATGGATTGAATTTTGAAATCCAAGATGGCCGCTGGCGGCCATGTTTTTTGTCCAAATGACCCCAAAATGACTCGTTCCCATCTACATTCCAATTTCAACAGCCATGACAAATTTTATGATGATCGGACTAAAGGTACGACCTGTAGCCCGTGCTAAAGGATTTAGTCATACAAAGAGTGAAATCAAAGATGCCTGCTGGCGGCCATGTTTTTTGGCCGAATGACCCCAAAATGACTCGTTCCCATCTACATGTCATTATTAACATTCTTGACAAATTTTATGATGATCAGACTAAAAGTACAACCTGTAGCCCGTGCTAAAGAATTTAGTCATACAAAGAGTAAAATCCAAGATGGCTGCTGGCGGCCATGTTTTTGGGCCGAATGACCCCAAAATTACTCGTTCCCATCTACATGTCAATATTAACATCCATGATAAATTTCATGACGATCAGACAAACAGTACGCCCTGTAGCCCGTGCTAATGGATTGAATTTTGAAATGCAAGATGGCCACTGGCGGCCATGTTTTTTTACCGAATGACCCCAAAATTAATCATTCTGGTCTAAATGTTGATGTCAACAGCTATGACAAATTTCATAATGATCCGACCAAAGGTACGACCTGTAGACTGCATTGTTGACGCCTTACGTACACACGCACACACGGACGACGGACGACAAAGCCATGGCAATAGCTCAAACTTTACAAAGTAAAGTTGAGCTAATAACTGATGAGGGAAAGAATTGTCATTGGCTCGGACCAATTCTGAATCAAATCTGAATCCTAGTCACCCATACCAAATATAAGCTGAATAGGCCTGATGGTTCTTGATAGGAAGACATTTTAAGAACTACAATGGATGGAAAAGTTATGTCCCTGGCTCCGCCTTATTTGACCAGGTGACCTCATTTTAACACATCCTGTATCCCTGTCACCCAAGAACCTTCCATACCAATTATAAGCTAACTAGCCCCGATGATTCTTGAGAAGATGTTTTAAGAATTACTATGGATGGAAAGAGTTAGGTCCCTAGATTCTTGAGAAGATGTTTTAAGAATTACTATGGATGGAAAGAGTTAGGTCCCTAGCTATGCCACTTTTTTGACCATGTGACCTCCATTTGAACAGAACTGAATCCCAGCCACCTAGGGACCATCCACACAAAATATGTCTCAATTCTTCAACTCAGGTAAGCTAAGAAAAATGCCTCCTTCTTTCTCATCCAGTTTCCCATATGTAATCGCCTGAGAAAACAGGTATTTAGTTTTAGGCCTAACTGTCAGATTCATCATTCACACTTGGCCTTGGGGGTGGAGTTTGTTATCATAAGCATGGTCATTTATATACAAACTCTCTAACAGGCAGAGAAATTTAGGCTATTAATCAAATCTGTCAATCCAAACAGATTTGGTTAACACTGCCATTTAATTTATTACTTTATAATCATTGTGACTTCTATATGGTGTTAAGTAAACATTCTGTGATTGCAGGCACCTTCCTCATCTCATAGAGCTCTGAGTTTCTGCCGTTTGCATGTTCTTGATTTTAGACTGATTTAAACCAAATTTGGTTGAGTCCCCCTGGTGGAATGTATAACGGTGTTATTTTGTTTTTAAATTGAGAAAGAAATTAATCTCAATTCAAATCAAAAGATTAATTTGAAGAAAAAGAAAAACTCAATTTTTTGGGGGTGGTTTTTGTTTTGTTTTTGTTTTGTTAAATTGAACAAGGAGTTCAATGTAAAAGTTTTTTTAGTTCAATCTAGTTGTCCCTGGCCCCGCCCACATTTGACCCAGTGACCTCATTTGAACAAATCTGAACCCCAGTCACCCAAGGATCCTTCATACCAAATATGAACCCATTTGGCTTGATGGTATTTGAGAAGATGTTTAAAAGAATTACTATGGAGGGAAAGAGTTATGGCCCTGGGTTCGCAACTATTTGACCCAGTGACCTCATTTGAACAAATCTGAATGTGAGTCACCTAGGGAACATCCACACCAATTATGAACCAAATCGGTCCATTGGATCCAGAGGAGAAGATGTTCAAAGAATTGTTGACGGACGGATGGACGATGGACGAGGAGTGATGACTATAGCTCCACCGGAGACTTCGTCTCAGGTGAGCTAAAAAATCGCTCCTCGTATTATGTGAAAAATTGGTGATGTCACAAAATCAGATAACCTATGTACGAAACAAAGCTTTGTTTCTTTATTAATGGGGGAATGAGGTACATGTACAATAAAACAATATATACATGCATGTGTGTGTACTGAAGATGACTAATAACTATCGACTTGTGAAAAAGGACATAACTGAAATATGTTAATTTGAGGTATGCTTTTGAGAATTTATATTTAAAAAAACAAAACAAAAACAAAAAAACAAAAAGCCTCCTGAGAACACGGGTATTTTTTTTTAATGGCCTAAGTTGGAGATTACGATATCTTCAGTTAGAGGGGTGTTCAGGTAATAAAAGCAGATGACAGACAGAAAAACAGATAAAACAAGAGCAGAATAATTCATATCCATTGGTGGGAAATGTTCAGATAATTAGTTCAACAAACGACCGCTGAACTTATTATCTGCACTCGTAAATGAGTATTTAGTATCGTGAGGGTCTATCTCTTCCCAGAAAGATTTTTATGGATCCTGTGTTTAAAATAATAGATACGAATTGAGGAGATCTGTCCAGAAACCTTTTATTTATAATTTCTTATTAAATCTGTGAGACTACTTTTGTGAGGGGCTATTTTTAGAACAGAAATCCGTATGTAAACGTTCCGAGCATACAAAAGCGTACTGGTAAGGAGAACTATCTTGTTAACATCCTCAACCCCGGCAAATTGCTTTTCAACTATAGATTCACCAAGATCCTGTGATCAAAATGTACAATATGTTAAAATCTTCAGTTTTATCTGTATTTTATTCATAAAATAGCTATTTGTAGTCAACAAATCGGGTTTTATAAAATAATATGTGGTTGTAATTGTGACCGGAAGAGAGAGACCATCTTTAAGATAACCTATAACATCTAGACTGACCTTGTTTAACAGATTAATTTTGGTAACAGTGTTAGGCGTATCACCGGAGTGCTTGATGAGCAAAGCAATGAGTCTCACAAATGCATCGAGAGTGTGGAAGCATTTGGCACGGATTAGAGTAGGACTAGTTGATTGTTCTCCAAGGGCCCTGTAGCACAGCTCAACACACATCTCAGTACACAGACGGAAGAATCTTGTTATTAGATCGTCTGTCTTCAGAATCCCTTGCTGGTGCATCTGCAATAGAAATTTTCATTATTTTTCTTATGAAAAAATAAAAATACCAATGAAACTTGTTAAGAATGTGATATTTCTTTGTATCAATGGTATCTCTAGTATTCATCCAGAACGTAACAAAAGGAAATAATTATCAGATTTAATTTGAGGCTTGAAAATATTCAGAAACCCAGGACAATTTACCTGTACATGGTTCCTGCACACATTTCAATGTGAAATACAAGGGTTTTCCAGGAGTATCAGGGTGTGAAATACAAGGGTTTTCCAGGAGTATCAGGGTGTGAAATTCAAGGGTTTTCCAGGAGTGACGGGGTCAAAATTCAAGGATTTTCCAGGAGTTAATGGATATTTAATGGATTGTGGGAAACACTGTCTAAGAGCTGCTAGCAATGAAAATAATAAGAATGACTTCCCACCCACCACCCCATCCCACCACCCATACTATCTTATGCGCCACAGGCGCCCGTATAGATGCTACTGCCCACATAAATAATAAGAATGACTTCCCACCCACCACCCCATCCCACAACCCATAGTATCTTATGCGCCACAGGTGCCCGTATAGATGCTACTGCCCACATAAATAATAAGAATAACTTTCATAACCCACAAGATTTCAGCACACAACACATTATTTCCAGATGCCAAAGATATGTTACTGGAGCGTTGAGCATGCATATTTGATGCAGATTGTTCATAACTCCAAGAGCTGTATTTTGAGAATTCGACACAGTGTTTGATCTTCCAGTGAAGTGAGTCAGTGGAACGGTGTTGTTGATTTCTCGGGATGTCTTTTTGTGTTTTTCGCAGTTGGAATGGGAAACTAAGGCATACTCCCCCATATTGGCAACATCTATTATTTTTAAGCACAGTCGACATCGGGCCTGGCATGCTTGGCCTTCCACAGACTCTGCCCACTCGAATTTTGTTCGCCACGAAGTTTGGAATCGGCATTTACCACCTGGCATACTTTCATTTTAATGCAAGATATTTTTTTATTTCGTGTGGGAATGCACTTGTGACTAATTAGATACATCGAAACAAAAGCTGTTCGGTTCTTACCCAATCACAGAGCCGCAAACAAACGGTAATGGAACTCAACCAAAGATTAAAACAAAGCGGAAGTCGATCGCCGGTTTTACCAGGAATTACCGTAAATACTCCACAATTTTACCATACTAGTACGTAATTATTGTTCTGCCAATCGCTGGGTAATTGTGCCTTATTCCGCGATCATAACGGACTGCAAATTCAAGGCTTTGCCAACTTTTCAAGGGTGTTTACATGTCTATTATTCAAGGGTTTTCAAGGAGTTTGGTGAAATACAAGGGTTTTCAAGGGCCTTGAATATGGATTTTCATATTCAAGGGTGTTCAAGGGTTTTCAAGGACCCGCGGGATTAAAGATCATGTGCCATTGCTTTCTTTCTCCCATAGGGAGCCTCGCATCAAGGTCAATATTGTTAGGCCAATGCATTCTCTTAATGGTGTTAATTAAATTGAGCAAGGAATTCAATCTAAATTAAATTTATAAAAACAAGGGGTGCGCATCTAAGATGCTTTTGTCGAGTTTTTTGGCAGTGGAACCAAACTTCTGCCAATAAGGTGCACAACTCAGGGAAAAAAAGTTGGACGGTGGTATATTATTGCAATAGACCTATATACCATATATCAATTGATCCGTTAATATTTCATTGAGTTATCGCACTAACGGTGATAACATTGCTAAAAATAGACAAACTAAGACCCATAACTCTGCGAAAAAAAATTCGAACAAATCTGGTTTTCGAACTCGTCCGAGATATTGATGCAGGAGACTCATATACCAAATATTGTTGAAATCGGTTAATATTTCATCGAGTTATCGCGCTAACGGTGATAAAATTGCTAAAAATAGACAAACTAAGACCCATAACTCCGCGAAAAAAATTTGGACAAACCTGGTTTTCGAACTCGTCCGAGATATTGTTGCAGGACACTCATACACCAAATATTGTTGAGATCGGTTAATATTTCATCGAGTTATCGCGCTAACGGTGATAACATTGCTAACAAGGGGTACGCATCTAAGATGCTTTTGTCAAGTTTTTTGGCAGTCGAACCAAACTTCTGCCAATAAGGCGCACAACTCCGGGAAAAAAAGTTGGACGGTGGTATATTATTGCAATAGACCTATATACCAAATATTGTTGAAATCGGTTAATATTTCATTGAGTTATCGCGCTAACGGTGATAAAATTGCTAAAAATAGACAAACTATTAAAGACCCATAACTCTGGAAAAAAAATTCGGACAAACCTGGTTTTCGAACTCGTCCGAGATATTGTTGCAAGAGTCTCATATACCAAATATTGATGAAATTGGTTAATATTTGCGTGAGTTATCCATGGACTAAAAATGGTATGGGTAAAAATACAACCTCAGACAAAATCATGCACAATTTCTTAAGTTGAAAAAAAGAGGGATAAATCCACTGATCGGATCAAGCTTATAATCGCCGGTTCACAGGTCTGCAAATAGTGGTAAACATCTGTTCCAAGTTTTACAAAAATTGACAGGAAAATGTAGGAAAAAATTATGCATGCTACCAACAAATTTCTAAGTCGAAAAAGGGAGATAACTCTACTACTAAAAAATAATAATAATCGCAGGTGCACATGTTCACACAGTACTAAATATCTGTGTAAAGTTAAAAACAAATTGACTGAAAATGTAGGAATACAAGTTCAGACAAAGTTTGTCCATGGACAAGTTGATTCCTATAAGGGGTATAATGAACTCCTCACCTGTTGAACGAAAGTAGAGAATGCCTTTGTGCTGGCTCTCCCGGCAGCTGGGGAATGGTACATATTAACCCATTCCCGCAGCAGGAACTCAGTCTTCTCATTTAGGCCTGGTGGATCGTCGAACTCTCTCGCCTGCGTTATTCCTGTGTGCATCATGAAGGTCGGGCCACCCGGCGCACGATCGAGGAACCCGCCTTCTAAATTCTGCCTAATCACATCCAGGAAGCTTGAAATATTGCTTGTGTTGGGTATGGCACTACAAACGAGATAAAAATTTAAATTTACATGCAAACCATTGGTATGGCATGACAAATAATTGGCATACAATTTTCATGTGAGCATTCTGGCAAAAGAAGAAAAGTTTAGCCCATTATCCCGGTGTGACTAAACACCAAGCCATAACAAGCCAAACCAACCCATACCAAGCCGTAGGAAATAAGAAGCAAAATTGAAGTTTGTTCTATATTATTATGTATATGTGATGTTCATATGATCAAATAAAACTATTTTAATGATATTTGATGAGCGAAAGACCAATTAAACCTCCTAGAACACAGCGCGACGGACTATGACTTGGTGTTTGGACAATTTGCATTGTGACTTGGTTCATATAAAATAAAACTACCATCAGCTTTTATCTATATTATTATGTATATATATGTGATGTTTATATGACCAAATAAAACTATTTTAATGATATTTGATGGATGAAAGACTAATTGAACCATCTAGAACACAGAACTACGGCTTGGTGTTTGGACAATTTGCGTTGTGGCTTGGTTCCTATAAAATAAAACTCCCATCAGCTTACCCACATTCAAGGGGAGTGTGTGTCTTCGCACTTTGCTACTTTTATTTTTTATGTATGTGTTTATACATAATGTATAGTTTATAGTGGTTGTGATATTCTGATTGGAATTGTGAAAAATTTAATTGAGTAAATTTGATTGAATTGTTCGTACATCAAATAAATCTATATACAGTCTTTTACAAAATAATTCCTAGCGCCGCTAGTCAGTCGGTAGTTACCTGCACCATAGATGGCACTTTTACATCTTGCATTTGGTCATATGCTATGTCATTCAGTCTGTCTGTCAGATCGGCAACTGTAACTCTTTCCAGTTGTTCTCCAATATGATTAAATTATCCATATACTTTCGCAATGGTTGTTCGTCCAAAGTGGTGCTATTACGTCTTTATATTTTTGTCATGGGAAAGCTAAACCTTTTGTTTGAGTTTTGGTAATAAAGTCTTTGTCAAATGACCAACCTTTCCATACTGTGTCAACATGCCTCTAATCAGTGAAATCTCTAATCAGCTTTCCTCTTACTAATTAGGACTGTCGTCCATCAAATATCATTAAGATAGTATTATTTGGTCATATAAACATCACATATACATAATTATTTTCTTAATTTCAATCATCATGTTTTCTAAAATTTCAATAAAATTTACTCAATTTAAATTTTTCACAATTCCAATCATCAATTTTTCTCAGTTTCTCTAAGTGCAGAATATCACAACCGCTATAAACTATACATTATGTACAAACACATACGTACAAAATAACAGTTGCAAGGCGCGAAGACACACACTCCCGGGCCCCTTGAATGTGGATACCGGTATATAAGCTGATGGGAGTTTTATTTTATATGAACCAAGCCACAACGCAAATTGTCCAAAAACCAAGCCATAGCTTGGTGTCAAGCCATAGCTTGGTGTCCGTCGTGATGTTCTAGATGGTTTAATTAGTCTTTCGTCCATCAAATATCATAGTTTTATTTGGACATATAAACATCACATATACATAATAATATAGATAAAAGCTGATGGGAGTTTTATTTTATTTGAACCAAGCCACAATGCAAATCGCACTGTGTTCTAGGCGGTTTAATTGGCCTTTCGTCCATCAAATATCATTAAAATAGTTTTATTTGGTATATAAACTTCAATTTTTCTTCTTATTTCCTACGGCTTGGTATGGCTTAGTTTGGCTTGGTATGGCTTGGTGTTTAGTAGCAGCCAATTATCCAGTTTATCTTTTGATTAACCTGGATGGTTTACATCACCTATGTACCATATTCTCGCGGGTATAAGCCCACTTTCGGGCATAAGACCACCCCAGTATTTTCACTAGAAGTAAGTTTTCCGGGGTATAACACCACCCCCTCCCTAGCCCTAACGATAACCCCTCCAAAACGGGTTTATATACCAGTATTTGAGAAAAATAAAGATGATTTATGTTACACTGTGTCTTGTTTCTTGTGTTCAATTAATAACTGGCCGGTAGGCCTATATTATTGACGATCATCGATGGTGACAGGTGTCGTACTGAGTGTATGGAAAAGATGAATACAAGGAACTATATTCAAGGTTAGATTACTTTTGAAATTTGAAAACAATAAAGAAGATTTTTGTGACATTGTGTCTTGTTTGTGTTCAATTATTAACCGGCCGGTAGGCCTAGCTGTTTTACTGACATTCAATCAACAGAAAAGATGAATGGAAAGAAAATATTGAAGGTAATTAAGACTGTGTCCTGTGTAAGTTTGTGCTGACAATGTGTGAACAATAGGTGAACTGCTGTCACTGCTTTGCGTGTCCTTTGTTGTCACATTTCAAAGGCGGTGCAGTGTTGTTTTAGTCATTCCACTGTAAGACGAACATGTGCAATGTGGGTTTCAATCAAAACATATGATCGGTATAAATACTGAGAAACTAACCCCAAATCTTCAGTTCTTTATTTGTTCACAATGCCTCTACAAATCTTACACAATTGCTGTGAAAGTGACTGTGATCGAGTGTTTTCGCGATAACGGCAGGAATTTCTCCAAAACTGACGTGAATGGGGAATTTCGCGGAAGCAGATTCGATCTTGGGAGCGCGATTACGATAAACTCAAATCCCTATCCAAGGGTAAAACGGCCCAAATTAAGAAACACGCCGTTAAAATTTGTTTTGTTCCCCTAATTAATTATTCAATGTCATAAATTTACCATGAGTAAGGCCTACCATAAATCAATATAACACCTTTCATGCATTGATGTACACAATGTAAGTTATGTAACCTCATAAGCTGTATTGTTTTCTCATTCTGAATAGCGATTGGATTTCTCAGTTAAATTTAATGCCCACTTTCCATTGATTGACATATGAAGCACAACATTCTTGTTTTAATGTCAACAGAAACTAAATATTTTACGGAATGCAGGACTCCGTTTACGAAACGATTATCGGAATATAAATCCCCAAATAATTTATCTAGACAAAGTTTTACATACGTTTCTAGGCCTATATATATTCTTATACTGTGTTATGTATCACATGTGTTATTTTGACTGTTCGTTTCTGTGCATATTTTCTGTGTAAGATTTCCAATTCAACGTTAATTCTGTATCGACCACGTGTGAAACCGAAACTAAATGTGGGGAAATCCCAGCTTTCTGGTAAAGTTACGTTTACGTATACCTCGAAATGCAGAAATGAGATATGTTCCATATACTTATGCTAAATATACTTACTCATCCATCGTCCAACGCCATATTTTCGCCAGTCATCCGAAATACTCATTTTTTCCGGGGTATAAGACCACCAATGCCTTTTCAAGCTATTTATTCCCTAGGCCCCCTGGACTTATACCCGCGAGAATACGGTATACGAATATTACCCAGTATTATTCTTTGTGCTGAAGTGAATGGTGACATCAGTCTTTCTATTGTCAGTTTAGTTTTGTCTTCCGAGAATGACATGCTAACTTTGCCATATTCTTCAAGCCACACAATCTACGTAATATTAATGTTTTCTTGAATAACTCAGGATATGCAATATTCAGCTAATCCATAGATTCCCGGACATGCTAAACAATGTCATCAAGTCTGCAAATAGTGTGTCTGTCAATTGCAGAATGAGGTCCCAGAGGGTGAATTTAGTGACATTATCCCGCAAGGTGGGCTCACATCACCAAATTCACCCTCTGGAAACCTCATTCTGCTTAGGCCTCAAATGCTATGAGTCCTAGGATCAGATTGAAATATAGAAACTTCCCAGAAGGGAAACAGTAACTAACAAGAGGTACGCTGTCGCGTGGCATTTGCCCCCCGACCGTAGCAATTCGGATTAAGCATGGACGAAACTGCGGATATCCGAGGAGGTCTATATGACCATTCCAAAAGTAGTTCGTACTAGAAAATCCGGAAACCGAAAAACAAGCGATCCGGAAACCCAGAAACAAGCAAAAATTCAAATTTTCTAAGTTGAAAAAAAGGGCCATAACTCTGGCAAAAATCATCAGATCATACCCAAATTCGCACTTGACATGTATTTTCATATAACTGATCCACAAAAAAATACGGGATTTGCAATCGTACCACCAAAGCTCGCGCTATCATTTGGAAACCCAAAAAACTAGAAAAAAAATTGAATTTTCTAAGGCCTTAAAAAAAAATACATTTGTTTCTGCTAACGAGCTGAAAAAAATTAGGGTAGGTAGGTAGGCTTAACTTTTTTTTGTTTGTTAACTTTTTTTTTTTCAGTATCTTTAAAAATAACTGTATAATACTTGTCAATAACCCAAACTGTGCACTTCTTAGCCCCAATCAGGTTAACCCAAATGACAGAGGAACTAAAAACTCCAATTCAATCTTACATATGCTTCAATATGTACAAATATACTAGTCTATATACTAATATAGTCTTTGATAATCCTAATATTTCCCATATGGCCTGGCGACAACTGGAGTCAGTCCACACCACTGCACTGTCACATATTGGAGTGACTGTCTTGTACCGATCTCTTAATGATGGCTTCACAACCCCACCTTCTCCTCCGTATTCGGTGAAGGATCTAGGTATATTTTGGGGACACTTGTTTTTGGGCAATGATATGCCAAAGACATAACCTGAAGGCCTGAGCGGAGGAAGGTTTGGGAGGGGTGACCCCCTGCTGATGGTGGGGGTTCTCCCCCTGGAAAAACTTTGAAAATCCATTGCATTTAGAGCTAATCTAGGGCACTTTGAGTCAGTATTTTGAATTTTACTGAGAGGTCAATTTGATAAAGTTTCTCAAGCATAACTTTGGAAATTTTTATATATGTATGGATTGGAAATGCTTATAACTTATTGTCAGATATCTTTTGGTTCAATGGATTATGCTTATGATGCTTGAAATGAGACTTACCATTATCACTCTAATTCATATAATAGGCTATTTTATAAAATTCAAGTGAGACACATACATTGTACATAATATACTACATGTAGTACAGAAACAATGTCTATTTAGTTAGTATTTAATATTTATAGTACTAATCTCTATGTTAATTTTTCATTTGGTATTATGAGATCCCACCTGATAACCAGGTTGATTCGATCAAATTGTTAATGTTCCTGCAGGGGGGGGGGGGGGGGGGCGGAAAAAAAACTGCAGACACAGGGTGGAAAAAACTGTTTTCTTCGGTTTGGGTACCCCCCCCCCCCCCCACAAAACAGCAAAAACTGCAGTTTTTTTCCACTGACCATTTGCCCCCCCCCCCCCCCCCCCCCCCCAGAAAAATCAAATCTACCCCAGCCGGACAACAACTCGGTTTGACTGGAAACCGAAAAAAACACCGGAACATACAATTCACGAGAAGGTGCTTGGTAACTTAGTTTAGATTATTGTGACTAAAATGGTCATTGTCTACCAGTAGAACGCAGATTTGTACCTCGTGATGTCATGACATGTACAAACATGTATATTGGTGATCGCAACGCTATGTATGCACTTTAAAAAATGACAACTAGTCGTTACCTCGACTTTGAAAAAGATGCAAATGAGATGAGTGAGTTACCAGCATATAACTGTTTTCTGATACCATTGGAGGAGAAATTGTTTAATACATGGGATAGTTCTGCAGTAAAAATTTGCCAGATAAGCGATCGCAGGGTAGAATTCGGCATTCGACTGGTAGACACTGACATAGTCAGCATTATTAAGAGGGTTAATGGGGTCAATATCACATGTAAACCAAGACAGTGGTTATCCAAAATTGTTTTATGTGGATTGTACTACTCATGTATATATGATTTGGATATTAAGGTTAATCCAATCCATATTCTATAAAATGAGAGAAAATTGAAGTTGTGAGTCTGAAAATACATATTTGGAAAAAAATTACGTGTAAATATTTTACACCTAGGTAACCCCCACCCCCCCCAACACCCCACCCCCCCAGTACGTTGTGTCCCGCATTTCCCCCCCCCCCCCCCCCCCCTGGTCCCTGTACTGTATTTGGTTGAAATACTGAAGTCTGAAGGCTGAATCATAACAAGCCTGAACTGAAACTATTTGAAGTTTTCACAGATGAAAGCTAGATAAAGCCAAACATACCGGGTACATGTACTTTACAGTATTATTCCAATTGTGAAACTTAAATTTTTTTGTAAACTAAAATTTCTTATGTCAATATATATATAAATGTTTTGCATCTTGTTATGATATGAATTAGGACCTAAATTGAAGAGAAAAAAAATGGCAATGGCAATAAAAAGTTAAGGTCGGGGGTTTAAAATAGGGTCAGTCGGGTTAGCGGAAACAAACGTCTTTTTTTTTAGGCCTAAGTCAAAAAAGGGCCATAACTCTAGTGAAAATGGGTGGACGAAACCCGCGCTATGCATGTCGCTGTTCCCCCATGCTGCTCTATCACCATACCAAATATCAGCTAAATCTGCCCAGCGGTTGCTGAACAATAATGCAAAATGTTTGTACGGATGGAATAAATTGAATTTTCTAAGTAAAAAAAGGGCCATAACTCTGGTGAAAATGGGTGGACGAAACCCACGCTATGCATGTAGCTGTTCCCCCATGCTGCTCTATCACCATACCAAATATCAGCTAAATCTGCCCAGCGGTTGCTGAACAATAATGCAAAATGTTTGTACGGACGGACGGACGTTCGTACGGAGACGTCGACTATATACCCGCCGACTTCAAGTCGGGGGCATAAAAAGAATGTTAATTTGAGACTATAGATACTTCCCAGGAGATGAGGCCTAAGCAGAATGAGGTCCCCAGAGGGTGAAATTTGTGATGCTAGCCTGCATCACTAAATTCACCCTCTGGGGACCTCATTCTGCAAATGACACACACTATTTGCAGGCTTGTGTGTCAATCAACAATCCATTGAGAGTAAACAGACCTTTTGCTATATCTTCACAACTAAACTCAATCACTAATTACAACCACGGAATAAAATTTGGATAATATTAAACTGATCTTATTAATAGCTTACCCATCGGCCATCTGTCTTGACCTTGACATGAGCAAAGCCAGGGCCTCGATGGTATTGTTGAAATCAACCTATCGAAAAATAATCATGCCATCAAAACAAAAGATAATTATATATGAAAACAAGAATATGCACAAAAAAGATCAACAAAGAAGGATAACTCTCAAGTTGGGAAGGCAAGAAATTTCCAGTGACCTCTATTTCGATTATATACTTCAAAGCCATCTCCATATCAAATTCAAAATAAGGCCCAAAAACAGATTGCAGAGTTGTTGAAGGAAATATCTAATTCAAGAGGGATACAATTAGAAATGGATAAAAGAACAGATCAATGGATGAAATATGAAATAACCCTACCCCACCTCATGTGGGTATAAAACTAATTTTCAACAAAATAAATATCTCTGACGTCTATATATAAGAGTAGGATCTGTCTGTCTGTTCCAGATCCCTGGACTGATTTCAACCAAATTGTGTGTGGTGAATCGGGGTACCCTGGCAGATGTTAACACCGTTAGTTATTCAAAAATTATTATTTAAAAAAAAAATGTATTTCAATTGTTTTTTTTTTAAATTGAGTAAGGAGTTCAATCTAGAAACAATTTCAAAAATATTTTAAAATTATTTTTTTAAGTCAAAATCTTTAAAAGATACAAAAAATGGAGCCTGTGAAAAATGCATGTTGAAATACTTAAATAAAGCAGACCTCATTAATTTGGGACTGATGACTTTCATCCATGAAGTAGTTCTGTACGAGCTGCGTAGCGAAGGATATGGCCATGTAGTTGAGTCCGTTCTCCATGAGTTGAGCGAGATACAAATCATACTGTGGAAGTGACACGAGATTATGTCGAATCAGCAGATCCACAGGCTCAAGCTTGTACTTCCTCTCATCTCTTGCTTCAATTAGACACCTGTCAATCAAAGTAGATGGAATAATTAAAACTATTTGTGTGTTTTGACCATTTCTATACTAAATAGATTCTCCAGGTCAGTTGTACAAGAAGCGTACAACAGAATGGTCTATTATTTATTTGGAGTCTATTTATTGAGGGAAATGTTTAAATAATAAGTTCAACAAATGATCTATGGTCGTTTGTTGAACTTATTATCTGAAAATTTCATAAGGGATAACTATTCATTAATGATGCTTTAGTATAGAGAGGGTTAACTGTAGTCTGGAACCCTGAACACCTCTTAAATGTTTCGTTTCATGAGCAATTGCTTCAATATATTTTTTGAAACAAATGGCCAAACAGTCCAAACAAATTGATGTTTTGACTCACATGAATATTTATGAAATAAAACAGAATAATTTACCATGCAGCCTAGTGTTCTAGTGAATTTTATTCATAAATTGTCAACATATTTGAATTATGATTGTGACTGATTTGGAAATTGAGTTATAACTCATTGAAACTTCTGGATGAAGTTGCAAATAATTATTTTCAACAAGGCCCTCTCAAACTAATGAGGGACCTGCCTGAGTGTATTTGAAAACAAGATCATAGCTAGGGTATGGAAAAATACTAGTGTTGAAACGACTAGTGAATTTCAAAGTCGACTAGTCGAGGTCCAAAAGTCGCGTTGCGTCGACTAGTCGGTACCCGATATCAAAACTTTCAAACATAACATGGTACGGAAAATTCATCGTACATGGCGTACACTGATGACTAATGCAATGACGGTCTATTGCGTAGCGCATTTCCCTGTATAGACACCAATTTATTTGGGAAATAATACAGTAAACATCTTGATACATATCCAACACACTGAATGTAATTATATAATTAGACATGTGGTGGATAATGATTAGAAACACGATCATTTATACAGGTTTTTAATTTAATATCAGCGTTCGAGTTTTCGCTTAGTCACGTGATCACCAATAAACCGGTGCCGAGCGGTGTCACTATAAAATGTTAATGTTCCGACTAAATACGCCCTATAGTATAGGCTACGTTGTAGAATACGATAGCCAGTTCTTAATGTCAGTATCATTTATATATGGTAGCACCAATGACGTCACTTTAAGCGACCTTCACACAGCATCGCATCATAATCCGACGGTGCGAGATCAATTGAATTATACACAGTGTCTAGATCAAAGCGGTCTCCGACAAACGATAAAGCCGTGTCAATCATTGCCATCATGTCGCAGTGATGTCTTTGATCTCAAACGACGAGTGAGACATTGTGTTGTCAATTTCATTCTTTCAATTAATAGTCAGGTCACTGTGTGTGTCTATACTAGTAACAGTGTCAATTCCGGGTGCAACCAAACGTTATACTTACCGTAACTTACACGCAGTTAACACCATTTATGCCGGAATCGATCTTGAAAACGTTATACATGTAACTAATACACTATGTTCAGACTAGTCGACGGCAAAATTCAGAGTCGACATTCTGACATTTCAGCGTCGACTACAGCTAGTCGATTAATCGTTTCAACCCTACAAAATACGCCTCTTTAGCCATTTTGAATTGTACTTGGAATAGCAAAATAAAATATTCATTTGAATATCTGATATAACCTTAATTTCAAGGCCGAAATGCGGTCAAATTCTAAGTAAATAAAAAAATGGCCATAACTCATGTGAAAATAACAAGACAAAATCTATATTCGAACTTGGCCTGTAGTTTTAGCTGGGAAACACACATACAACTAATATCGTATATCATTCGACTTCTAGATGAAATTTAATAATCTTACAAGTGTCCGATCACAGCTATCCAATGTATTCAAAGAGTTTGTCCATTTAGTAGTTTGGCAAACAGAGTCCTAATTTTTAAGTGACTAGAATATATCTTCTTTTTCCGATTTCAACGAAGATAAACAAGTCAGCATCTCAAATTTTCTTGGAATATCTAACAAATGTATAGCAAAAATATGTGAATCACAAAAAGATGTTAGTTGTAAAAACATAGCTATACTCCCTTGTCATCATCAAAATATTGCTGTAAATTGTAAAATCTCAGACCAATTCCAAAATTCACGGAATATAAAAATGTGACAAAATCAGACACAGACATTGACAATTTTCGATATAATAAAATAAATGATGAATGTCTTATCGTCGACTGTGCCAAAATATTGGTCCCCAAGTCATGCATTATCTATATAATAGTACAAACCTTGTGACTTCCTTCATGACCCACTGTGATCCATAAGCCCTGGGATCTGACAGTCCCTTAAGAACGAGAAGGTGGCATTCTCGAAAGCGGATCATGACTGGTTCCTGGTCTGATGGAACATTTGTGTACAAGTCTAGTAACCCTTCCACAGCCTGTAAATTAAAGCACTCATTCTGCATTCTAGGTAAAAGCAACCAGAAAATATTATAGTAACATAGAGAAGCATAGCAGTTTAGTTGGTAAAGTGTCAGTTTGCATGAGTTTGCATCTCAGTCGCAGATATTTTGTCTCTAGAGGTCACTTATGTGAGAGTAGAAGCATTGATTCTGTGGTATGCGACTCCTTCAATTCAAACTTGAGCAATAACAGTTAATTACTGAAATTACTAGCTGGACATCCTACAAATAAATATAATTGTTTATCTGTCTGCATATTGCATATATTAGGCTATTAATGTTTTGTTCAACAGGCAATTTAAAAAAAAAAAATTTTTAAAATGAAGTTTGGTGGTTTTTTTTTATATTTTCCCGATTGCATACAATCTAATGAATAGGGCCTACATTGTGGCATGTGGCAACATTGTATTGTCTGTAAACATTTTTTTTTAGTCTATTTCCAAGAAAACTTCCATTGTTAATCCATCCAATATTATGTAGGAATCAACATGGAGCCCAAACGTTGCCTCAAAGTTCTATTTTTTTTCCTTTTAATTTGCATTGGTACAAGCATGATTAACAGATTACGGAGCCTATTCATATTCATGTCCAGGGATATTTCCTATTCAATAAAATCAATTGATCAATAAAAATATTAAAACACGTAACCGAAACATTTCATTTAATGTAAATCCTTATAAATGTTGGTAAAAGTTACTCTTGAAACTCCCTAGCTTCAAAGGGTCCTTGGTTCATATATTAGGAACCTCAAGAAAATCATCTTGTACTCTAGCACTTGTTCACTTACTAATAGGTCCGTATTTTGGATTCCAATTTATGGTCTAACCTTGACTAAAATACAGTTGCACCAAATGAGCAAACATAGATGGAAAACATTGCTCATAATTACATTTAAATAGATGCTTTACAATTTAGGTATTTTATTTCCTATTTTCATTGTATGCTTATAAATCAATACTTTTTTATATTTTGCAATGTCAATACAAATGTTCAATGGGGGGGGGGGGGGGGGGGGGGGGTTGAAATCCAAAAAGGCCGGGCCCGTGAAACAAAACATTAATTTTATTTCTGAAGAATGGACAATTCAAAAGTATACTTTCGGAATGGTTTGGGAGATTCCACCAGGAATTAAAGGGTTATCCCTTTCTATACTAAAGCATCATTGATGAGTAGCTATCCCATAGATATTTTTCAGATAATAAGTTCAACAATAGGTCGTTTTTGAACTTATAACAATAAATAGGGCTCCTTCTGCACTTTTGTTTGTTTGTATTCTGCTTCCATTACCTTAACATCCCTCCAAATCAATAATAGACCATTCCGATGTACACTTTTTTAAGTGACTGGGAGAATCCATTTGGTATAGAAAGGGTTAAGTTGAATACTGACCTTTTGAATGAGAGCGACAGCGGAGCCCATTTCTCTTGAGTTTCTCGCCAGCATGACGGCCTCCAGAAGGGAGTGAAGCTGCACCATCAGTGGATTATTGGTTGGCAGTCCCATCATCAGCACTCTCATATCACGTGGGATCTCATCCAAGATGTTAGTCATCTCATCAGTAAAGGGCTATAAATAAATATTTCATGGAGGGTGTCACATCAATTAAATATGATAAGGCCAGTCTGATAAATATACAGTCTCCATTTCATTTCTTTCATCTACATCTGATGACACTGGCGCTCTAACTGATTTCATGGACAAGGGAGAATCCCCATTTTGTGAAAACTCATTAATTTCATGTATGCAAATAAGGCATTGTTTATAATTGCGATCCACACATAGATCTGCATGCGCCTGTAATCATGTAAACATGCAAGAGTGGTTACTTTTCCTCTAACCAATTTTTGTGAAATCAAATGTGCATTTCAAAGAGTTTGCTTCACTATATACAGAATAAAAGTTTCACGGTTCATATGCTATATAATAAAGTACAATGAATTGAATGTGTAGCAATATAAACACACCATAATAAATATTATTGCGCCGTACTGCAGTCATATTGTGTCATCACCGTATTTAGAATATGTGTGTGTCATTTACGATTACTCTACAACCGTAGTATTTGGCATGTGATTAATTATCCATGCCAGGAGAAAATACAAACTGTAGATTAATAAATGTTGATTATGGTTGTCTTCCTACCATCTGCCAGGAAATAAATACCTTTCGGGCTCCTAGCTCCCCAGGTCAGTGGTCACACAATCAAATTAAACTATTGCTTATATGGCATTGCAACTTTTATCAACAACAAAGTAGTGCTGCAATATCATTGGTTATTGCTGTTTTTTTTCATTTAATAAATATGAAAATGATTATGATGATGAGACAGAACAAGTATCAAAATAAATATCAGTTTCCTGTGATATGTTAGTGATATGAAATGAAATGACTACATCATGACATGATGCCTGGGTAGCAATCTTGACAAAATAAGTTTTTACATTCAACATTTTCAAGGCAAGACTCTATGAATTCCAGTGTAACTTGGAGTTTAAGTTGGTATGCAGCATATGGGATTGTAAATATATGTCAACTTCTTTCCATTGTTTTGGGAAGATATGTTGTGGTAGGTTTTCAGTAAATGAATATTTCCAGTTTGTCTAGTGATCATTGTTGGATTATGACATCTGTTGTAAGTGTCTAAAAGAAAGAGGGCGGGGTAAAATATTATTTAACCAATCATTCATGAGTAGATAACATTTAATTTTGTCCTTAATTTTTAGAATCTGACTAAGTTTAAAAAGCGGTTCTGTGTGGCTATTGTATCTTACATTGTGAATAGTTCAGAGAGTTTTTTTTTTTACCAAGGAATTAGAATGTAGACTCTCGATAATTATTGCTTATTCTTTCTATTTGATTACCATTTATTATAACATTGTGATTATTTGAATTAGGTTTACCACTTTCTGGTTGAATAGTGATATACTTTCTTTTTTTTGGTGTTCAGTGAAAACTTATTTGACTCACACCAATTATTTAAGCAATTTAATTCAGCATTGGTATGGAAAAAGAGAGACTTTATATCATGATGAGATGAATATACTGTTGTGTCATCTGAATTCATCTACTATATATTTTGAGAACTCCGTATATATATGTGTGTGTCCACCGATTGAGCCCAAACTTCCTATCTAAGGGTAAAAAGCCATGGGAATGGTCATCGGACCATTCGCGAGCCCGTCGAACACTCCTTCACCTGCCACCGCAATGGGGATTGATGGGTTAATGAGTTAATGATTAAAGAGCGTGCGTATCTGTGGTGTCGTTGTCAAAGAGCGTTACACCAGAAATATGCATGCATTTTCATTGCATAGAACTCGCTTTTACGAATCTTCCCAAGGCTGACGAAATTGTTAATAAATGCGTTTATGTCTATTCGATAATTGCCTAATACAATTAAAGCGTGGAGTCTGTCCATTTTCCCATGAAAAATCGTATTCTAGGACCACCGGGTTCGAGATATTTTATTCTTTTGGTTCCGATCAGATAGAAAATATTTCAGTTATCGCACCATGCGTAAAGTGTCTACAGACAGACATACTGACGGACGGACTAACGACGAGTGGTCAATCCGGACAACGACACTATGTTTACCATACTGTGGTATGGGTAAACATAAAAAGAGAATGTTCCTTATCAGATAAGATGATATGTAAGAAAATTGGTACACAGGGGTCACCTGACCAGGGCAATGTCATGGACAGGCACCTTTCAATTCTCTAATAAACACCTTTGGTGCCACTTCAGTATCTATTTATACACCTATTGTCTCACCATATCTTGTTTGTTGATGTTCTGGCTATTGCCATGCACTAGTGGTCTCACTGTCGCAGGTTTATTGGCATTCTGCGCATTGGGATCCGTCATTGGTAAGAACCCAGGGATGTTTCTGGCAAACTCTTCATAAACAGCAATCTGGCTCGTTGTCACCCCGCCAACCTGTAATAGATTTCAATAGGATAAACTAGATTCCTTCGAAACAAGCAGTCTGGTATAATGAATGCATATGAGTGCATATTTTCAGAACATCAAGGAGTAACAAAGAAATTTAGAAGATTATTTAAAATATAACTCAGAGCATATTTTAGAACTAGAGGTCACCCCAAAGATCCATATGAAGTTTGGCAATGATCGGACGAGAGATGTGACTTGCAGAGTGTGCTAAAGGCAATTGTTCATGGATGGATGGAAGCACATACTGACACATGGATGCCAACCCATGGCAATAGCTCAAACTTGACTTCACCAGTTGAGCTAAAAATTAATATCAAAGAATCTTTGTTTGAGGTTCAAATGGTGTTCATTGAAAAGACTCTAATCAATGTGTCTTGATAATGAAAATAATGCCTTTAGAGATGGAATTTGACCTGAAATGAATATGAGAGGGGTTAAATGAAATCGTTAACTTCACATTTTTTCGTCTGGTTCATATGGTCAGAATTTTTATTCGAGGGAGACTTTGAAGCAGATTTCCTTTAAGAATTGACTAATTATGAAGTGTAAATTCTTACCTTGAGTCTGATTTGCTCAGGCATTCTTTCAGCTTGGTATGTAAGCACAGATGGATCACAGTAGCGCCTACCCTCATTCCGGGCTAACTTTCTCAATTCAAATTCCTGTAAAAAAAATATATTATTCACATCAAACTTATTTATTGGAAACGCAGAAAATAGAATCCCAGTGCTAATTATAAGCATATAACGAAAACAGGCAACAAAAAATCTATGTTTACTTTTATTTAATACATGATCTGACCCTTATTCCAATCATGAAACCCATTCTATAATAATTATATACAATGGTCATTGTATAACAGGAAATAGTGCCAGGTGTAATTTGCGCAAATGTGACTTTTGACTTCCAGTTTGTCGTCTGTTTATCCCATATGGAATGAAGAAGAATCGGTGTCTGTAACTCATATTGATATAGTTTGAAAATAGTGATGGATCGGTTTCGGTTTTTTTTTTTAAACCGAAGAACCGAACCGATCGTAATTGAAATGAAAGTGTCAATGACACTGTAGCTCAACTTGGAAAGGGAATAATTTAATGTATTACAGTCAATGGAGCGATTAGGAATGTGGAAAGTCCGAATGACCCCAAAATGACTCGTTCCCATTTACATTCCAATTTCAACAGTCATGACAAATTTTATGATGATCAGACTAAAGGTACGACCTGTAGCCCGTGCTAAAGGATTTAGTCATACAAAGAATAAAATCCAAGATGGTTGCTGGCGGCCATGTTTTTTGGCCGAATGACCCCAAAATGACTCGTTCCCATCTCCATTCCAATTTCAACAGCCATGACAAATTTTATGATGACCAGACTAAAGGTACGACCTGTAGCCCGTGCTAAAAGATTTAGTCATACAAAGAGTAAAATCAAAGATGGCTGCTGGCGGCCATGTTGTTTGGCCGAATGACCCCAAAATTACTCATTCCCATCTACATGTCATTGTTAACATCCATGACAAATTTTATGATGATCAGACTAAAGGTACGACCTGCAGCCCGTGCTAAAGAATTTAGTCATGCAAAGAGTAAAATCCAAGATGGCTGCTGGCGGCAATGTTTTTTGGCCGAATGACCCCAAAATGACTCGTTCCCATCTACATGTCAATATTATCATCCATGACAAATTTCATGATAATCAGACGAACAGTACGACCTGTGGCCGTGCTAATGGATTAAATTTTGAAATCCAAGATGGCCACTGGTGGCCATGTTTTTTGTCCGAATGACCCCAAAATGACTCGTTCCCATCTACATTCCTATTTCAACAGTCATGACAAATTTTATGATGATCAGACTAAAGGTGTGACCTGCAGCCCGTGCTAAAGGATTTAGTCATACAAAGAGTAAAATCCAATATGGCTGCTGGCGGCCATGTTTTTTGGCCGAATGACCCCAAAATGACTCGTTCCCATCTACATGTCATTATTAACATTCATGACAAAATTTATGATGATCAGACTAAAAGTACGACCTGTAGCCCGTGCTAAAGAATTTAGTCATACAAAGAGTAAAATCCAAGATGGCTGCTGGCGGCCATGTTTTTGGGCCGAATGACCCCAAAATTACTCGTTCCCATCTACATGTCAATATTAACATCCATGACAAATTTCATGATGATCAGACAAACAGTACGGCCTGTAGCCCGTGCTAATGGATTGAATTTTGAAATCCAAGATGGCCACTGGCAGCCATGTTTTTTTTCCGAATGAACCCAAAATTAATCATTCTGGTCTAAATGTTGATGTCAACGGCTATGACAAATTTCGTAATGATCCGACCAAAGGTACAACCTGTAGCCTGCATTGTTGACGCCTTATGTACACACGCACACACGGACGACAAAGCCATGGCAATAGCTCAAACTTTACAAAGTAAAGTTGATCTAAAAACCGGAAAAACGGTTCCCGATTTTAAATCACATTTATAACACGATTAATGTAATCTGTGCCTCATAACTTCCAATAACGATCCAATCAAGAAGTATCTTGTCATTCTTGACAATCTGGATTGATAGAAGCTTCGGCATATTACCGTAATTCGAGGTATAAATTGGACGTTGCTAAACAGTCACCTCTGCGTACAAAATTACGGACGCAAAACGCACCGGAACGGCGGAATGTAATGTAACAAAACGCGATATTTCGTACTGATCTGCATGATGGAAAAGTCAATACGACAGACTGAATTAATCATGACCAATCAAAGTTAGATTCCATCGATCTTTTTCATTTTTCTTAATTTCATGTGAAGCCCTAGGAAAGGAGTCAAGAGACAGAACACAAGAACACAATGTTGAAATTTCAGAAGAATTTATTCAATAAATACTGTGAACATTCCCAATCTTTGACTCCGCCTCAGAGGCTCATTCTGAATTTCCAAATTCTATGAGAATATCTGTTGCCTGAAATGTTATCTCATTTGGTATGATGGGTCAATAAGATTATTTGACAATCAAATACAATATTCAACGCAGGCCTCAGCCTAGGGGTTCAGAACAGGGAGACTTGAAGTCTCCCTCCAGGAAATTTAGGGAGACTTCAGGAAATTTAGGGAGACTTCAGGGAGAAGTGGAGACTACGGAAAATTGACAATTTTCAACTATCGCTTTATTTTATAACATCAATAAAAAATTTAAAAACATAAAATAAGAAATAAAACTAAAAAATTTTGACTTTATCTGAAATTAGCCTAATTAATTGTTATTTTACATTTAAATTTTTTGGAAATGTTTTGTGTAGCTATCATTTAAGCAAGACAATTATCAAGTTACAGTAGTAGTTAATTTTTTAACTAAATGGAAGAAGTATTATTTCCTAGACTGCAGCCTGGAAGATACGTTTGTAGTATTGACTATTGTCAGATTGTACAGTCTGAATCATGATGCATGTAAATTGTAAGTTGTAACTTTGAAAGTTTAATTTGGTCACGGCTGTAATGTGGGTGTCCGCTAAAATAAACAATAAGGATTAACTAACAAAGGAGTTGCAAAGGCTTTTAGTTTTATTGCTAAAGCTTTTATTAATTAATGGCCTCCCTTAATTAATGCCAACATCACTGGTATAATCCGATTAAAGCAATAAACTTGACATTTATTTATTTACGGAAGCGGTCTCTTCCGTCAAAAAGTGTGACGCGGTCTCTTCAAAAAGTGCAACGCGTTACCGAAACGAACTTCCGAAGCGCCTGGTACATACTCTAATAATGTCGTATTTGTTTTATATCTGAAATGCGGGACAGCGGTCTTTTAAGTTAATTAAAACATTATTTGTGACACTCACGATGGTCAATAACAACACAGATGCTAAGTTGCTAACATCTCATCGTGTTTTCAGCGTGTCAAAACATTCGTGATTAACATTCATTGCCGCAAAGGGAACAACGGCGACTGAATAACAACACAAAATAATAGGTCATATTTTATTTTAAACACTTGGGACTTTGTCTCTGCATCGTCCGTTTCTTTTCGGGATGGCCGCCACAATTCATCTATATACGGACATGTCTGGGGAAAAAACTAGAAAAAAAAATTAAGAAAAAAAAAAAAAAAAAAAATACTTAAAATTGAAGGCGACTTCGATTTCGCCTTAGAGCGACGATAGTGCGAAGTCAGCGACAGTAAGGCGAAAATCTCGCCTGAGTCGCCTTGTGAGCTGAGGCCTGATTCAACGTTATTGGGACATTATTGACTCTAATTACGTTTACTTTGAAAGTATATACTCAAATTGTATGTATTTCAGTATAATTTCACTATCTAGTAAAAAAAAAACGAAAACCGAGGTTTTTTCTCCCAGAAAAACCGAAACCGAATATAAAAAATCAAAACGGCCCATCTCTATTTGAAAAGTTATCATTAAATTTATGCCATTAGATACATAAAGAGTCTTATTTGTCTGGGATTATTCTTCATGCGGGCAGACAAACGCATAGTTATGTGTAAGTCATTGCATACCTTATAAAAACCGCTGTCACATTCACATCCCATTTATTGATTTAAATATGTTTTATGGAGGTTTTGTATGCATCAAGTAGTAAATAGATTCTAAAACAAGTCCCCAGTTTATAACGAAATTTACAAAACTCATCCCGTAAATTAGGTCTGGACCGAGCCTTTAGCTGGACTCATTTACTGGACTTGTTTTGTAAATCTTGCTATAAACTGGGGACTCATTGTAGATCCTCTATATAATTTTGGGTTTTTTTTCCCAGATGTTTGTGTATCTGGTCCTGTATTCTGATCACTTGTGTTCCCTTTAAGCTTACCCATGAAAGCCTTTTATCCATCTCTGGTATAGCTCTCTCGACAGCTGATTTCTGTATGAAAGCACAAGCCAACTCCAGGTTTTCTTGAATGATCGCCTGGGCAACCTGTTCTACCATGTCTCGTGTACTCTGCAAAGCCCCTTGCTTAAATAACAAATGTGATTTAGTTAAAAAAGGAAAAGCTCTCATAAATGGATGTCACTGAATAAGCTGTTTGAATATTTTTATGCACACACAAAAAGTTCCAAACAGTTCATGGCTTTCGATATAATTCCTGTTATTTGATACCATAGCATGTAAACTTAGTCCAGCACCTTTCATATTTGATGTTCTTATTTAAAAAAAAAATATGCTACAGAAAATATCTCCCCTCCTAAAACAACAAATATGGTAGTATAAAACAGTTTAGAATTATTACAAAACTATATAAATCAGATAACATTTCATCAAAATGCCAGTCAAATAATTCTAATAGCCCTCTTTATTCTGATTGTTTGGCTTCGGCATCCCTTTGCCATGGCCCAGTTTGCTTCAGCAAAAAAACATTGGCATTGCTATTACCATAGCCAATTGTGAGGGCTTTGAGAAACTAAACTTGGCCTCTAATTTTAGTGTGATTAACAGGGCAAAAGACTGACCATCATGTTAAAAGTAGTGCCCTTAACTCTATTCAATCAGGGTAACCTTTCAGCTAAATCTGGAAAATATATGACAAGCACTCAGATTTTAATAAGGGCAAGATTTGCAACTTACTCTAAGATTAGACATGAAGACATTCTTTAGGTTAGTCATGATGGACATGCTCAGTGGCTCTCGACAGGTTATCAATGCCAAACCTGCTGTCATATGTCTGACCATGTGATGAGCTGCAGCTCGCATTCTCGTCTCATCTGGATCCAAAGCAAAGTCCTAAAAGAGATATGGAAATGGCTTCAGTCAATAGAGAAGCTATACAACTATGAACCACCACGATGGTTCATGCATGCTGGTCTAAAATGCTCTTTTGTAAAAACCAATTTTTTCTTTGATTAGGCCATTAATATAAAATATATTTTTTCTTAAAATCTGGAAAACATACTCCATAAACAAATTAATTTTCGTTGTTCAAATCAAATATTTTGAACAGAAAATATGAAAAAATGATTGATGAGGCTTATTAAAAGAAAATTTCAGTGACGAGGGAGGTGCCTGAGAACACATCTTTCTTACTGTAAATTTCGGTGGATAAGTCGCATCTTTTTGACCCAATTTCCTCTATTAAAATCCTCCTGCGACTTATAGACCGGTAAGTCAATGAGGGGCATATTTTCAGCCAAATTTTGAGGAATGAACTGCAATCACAGGTAAACAACGGGACAAAATACAGACGCAAACTAAATTCAACGCGATAAGATGATACAATTCGGTATAAAAAAAATAAATAAACACCCCCATCTTCACTGTTTGTCTTTATTTTATTCCCTGTCCGACATGTTTAAAACATATTTAACATATTATATGCATTAGTATCTGAGAATTCAACCGCAAACAGCAGCAAATTCACAAACAGTGGGCGTCCTTGACCTGACTAACAATTCTGGACAAGTGCACGTTTGACCCACATTCAACGACTGCGGTGTGATCGCTTTGAGGTCTCCAGTGTTGCGACATAGTTTACAAGCTGCACATGGCTGCAAACTTCTACCAGATTACGTCACATCGGAATGTTTATTTAAAGCCCGGGAATGAGCATAATAAAAACCTTGATTCCAAATGCAAGTATGGACAGCGTGTTCTCATATTTTAATGAGGCTTCAGTGCGAAGCCGCGAACTCCTGTTTATATTACATAAACATTATTTTATGCTGTACGCTTAGGGTGCAAACATTTAATCCCCACGTTGAGTATATTTGACACTTAATACTGAAGAGTGCATTGCATCACTATTAGCCCAAAGTGTTTTCATTCATGATCCGCGACAATTAGGCAACAACTAAATTAACGATACAATTATCCTAAAACAATAGTAAGCCAAGTCTCAATTTTATATTCCTATAAATGATAGGAAATTTTGTGTCTTTCCTCATACCATAAATTTCTATATATATTCACATACTTCGATCATTATGGATAAACGTGGGATTATGCGCAAACGTTATGAAACCAGATTTAAGTTGGAAGTTGTCAAGTTTGCAGAACTTAACGGTAACCGTGCTGCCGAAAGACAGTATGGTGTCAATGAGAAATTAGTATGAGATTGGAGGCGATCGAAGGACGTTTTAGCCGAAATGACTCGAGACAAGCGAGTTAACCGTGGTAAGAGTGCGATGTGGCCTGATCTTGAGCAGTGAGTTGTCCGGTGGATTGAAGAAAGGCGCGCATCTTTGCTGGCTGCTGGTTTGTCAATTGCAAATGTTCGTTTTGATAAATTGTGCTGTGCTATGCATTGTTATGTTATAATTTGTGTTTAATTGAGAATGAAAGTGTCAATGACACTGTAGCTCAACTTAGGTAGGGGAATAATTTAATGGTTGACAGTAAATGGAAGAATTAGGAAAGGTGCTAATTGAACTGTCTATGTAAGACAAGATGTAAATGAGATCGGTCTATAACCCATGCTAATGGATTTTGTAGAAATATTTAGTCATACAAAGAGTAAAATCCAAAATGGCCATATTGATTTGCCGAATGACCCCAAAATGACTCGTTCCCATCAAGAGGTCAATGTCAACATTCATCCCCAAAATGAATCGTTCCCATCTACATGTCAATGTCAACATTCATGACAAATTTCATAAAGATCAAAGATCAGACCAAAGATACGACATGTGGACCGCGCCTAATTATTTAGTGATGCAAAGAGTAAAATCCAATATGGCTGACAGCGGCCATGTTTTTTGGCCGAATGATCCTAAAATGACTTGTTCCCATCTACATGTAAATGTCAACATTCATGACAAATTTTATGATGATCACACAAACAGTACGGCCTGTAGGCCGCACCAATGGATTTAATTTTGAAATCCAAAATGGCCACCAGCGGTCATGTTTTTTGGCTGAATGACCCCAAAATGACTTGTTCCCATCTACATGTCAATGTCAACATTCATGAGAAATTTCATAAAGATCAGACCAAAGATACGACCTGCAACCCGCGCCAAAGGAAATTGTTGACGGACGCATGCACACATAGACGACGGACGCCAACCCATGGCAATAGCTCAAACTTACGAAGTAAATTGAGCTAATAAAGCATTCTAACGCAAATAACTTTCTTCATTTCTGCTTCCCCCAAATGTGATGTGTGAATACTTACCAGTACAATACTTACCACTACGCAGTCGCCGGCAGTGTTTTTGAAATTCCAGCATCTAAAAATGGGTGCGTCTTATACAAAGGTATTTCGCAAAGGGCAGGATTTGGGGTTGAAAAATGGGGGTGCGTCTTATACACGCAAGCGACTTATCCACCGAAATTTACGGTATTTATTTGGCCGTAGTTATGAGTTTTTTTAACCCCCCCCCCCCCCCCAATAATAGGAAGGAACATTACTAGTAATATCCATATTCTGAATAGTTAAGTGACAGTAAAAGATTGATGCAAACCAATTGTTAGATTGAACTTTAATCACTTCTGAATGACGTCATGATGTGCGCTGGGCCATGGCCATGTTCCAGCGGAAAAATATACCAGGAATATCATGAAAACCCTCAAACTAACTTCATGGAAATTCTATTATCACACAACATCCTAGAAGATTTTACAGTTTCAAACATCGAGATACACTGGTACAAAGGCACTAATTTTTGAGTGGCCTTAAAAATGTTGACCAACTCATAAAGCACTGAAGTTCGTAATCAGTATAAATGTTATAGCATACAGCATAATTTACATCCAGACTTATAGCAGCCAAGAAGTTAAGTGTACTATCGGGGCCTATATGATCTTGTAAACTTGGTTATATGATGGAAAGGAAATCTTGTAAGGTGATAGGTGCTCTAAACATACCTTCTTGATTATTTGTTCGCATGTTGTTAATGCTATTTTCACCGACCGCTCTACCACCAACTGTAAGAGTTCCTGCACAGATTTTTCGATTGCTGGCCTCACATACTGCTTCAGCTGAGGGTGAGCTTGGAATAATGCGAGCTGTAAACGATATGAGAAATTCTATCAGGGTTAGTACCCGATTCTGTGGATCATATTTAAGCACTTTTTGAGCATCGGGTGAAGCATTTTCAAGGACTATTTCATTATTAATCTTCAATAAGTATAACGTTCAAAATCAAATTATTTTTTTAACTTTCTCCTCAAAAACTTCTCTGTATTCCCTAATACATACCATACACATTTATTACCTTTTCCTTGTATACCTTTCTCAAATATGAATAAAATGCATTTTCCGATGGCATTTTTCAGTCTGCAATGTAATAAACTGCGCTAATGACCGACAATGGCTGAGCACATAGTTTGATGACGTTCTATGGAAGTGGGAAAACCCAAATTCTTATTTACAGTAAGATTATCAACAGCAACTTTGTTGTCTGAACGACATTGCAGTGATGATATTTTGCAAATTTCAAATAATCTGAATATATAAACCTTTTTTTGTTGGATTTAAGGAATTTTTCAAGGATAGAGGTTGATTTTTAAGTACTTTTCAAGGACTTGCACGAATTTAAGTGGGCCGCAATTTTAAGCACTTTTTCATTTAACTTAAGAACCCTGTCTATTTATCAACCTCTTTGTTTCCTGCAAATATTCTCCCATCCAGTTATACTTAGTAAGATGATTTTATCATATGCTCATCAATGGATTATCGAAAAAAATTGCAGTTAATAATTGTCATTGTCCCATGCAGTGAAATATAGAAAATTTCACATTACATTTCATTTCAAAATCTTTGCTTGCATATATTAGGTAAAATATTTTGAATATCCACTAGAAAAGTAGAAATCCTGTATTTATCAATCATATTCGTGTATTCCTAATATAGAATCCTGTCCTAACCCTTTCTATATTGAATGGATTTTCCCATTCAGTATAATAAAAGTATACATTGGAATGGCCTATTGTTCATTGGAGGAGGGGGGGGGGGGGGGGTGTTCAGGCAATAAAATCAGACGACTTATTATCTGAACATTACCTAAGGGAAATATTCATGAGTATTTAGTATTGAAAGAGTTAAATATGTGTGCATTTTTGCTTTCTTTTTCAATACTTATAAGTCAGTAAAATGTTTATGACTTTGCAAGCCTGAAAGTAAATCAAATGATGGTGCCAGACAAAATGACAGCCACCAATAGGTTTGTGCCGGTCATTAATAATTTTGTGCCTGTCAAATAAATTTCCATGAGTATATGCTATGTGTTACCGGACAATTCAGGTATCTAATAAAATAATTATAAAACTTAGTAAAAATGAAGTAAATTTTCTCTTATTCGGTTCATACAACTTTCTTGCTAATAATCTACTATATATATATTTCTATGAATGTGGCAAATACAACTTTTATTTATAATGAGCCCCAACACCAACAAAAATCAAACAAAATTGTTTTGCATTTTGAAAGTGTAACGGAAAACTTGAGGAACACGGGACATGCATTCCTTAAAACTCACAACTGCACTACACAGCTGGCATTTTTACCTCTGTATTATGAGATAAATCAACACCGGTCATAAACTAAAGACAGCCACACACAAACATGCATAGGTCATTTAGGCATTTTCGGCCGAACATTTACCATGACCAAACGCTTATTTCCAGATTTGTGACCTTGTGTTATATTGTTATTAAAAATACAGAACTTTGAATAAAATTTGTTCTATTCTACAACTCACATTTTCACAAGAGTTGGCGATGTGTGAAGCTAATCCAGCAGGAGATGACGTGTTGATATCCTGGAAGAAGAACATCGGTTGTGATGGACTAGGTGTAGCTGAGGTGACGGGAAGTGTCACCGACGCAGTGGTGACGGTTGCCGCGGGAACCGGAGTAGTATCCTCTAGCTGTGGTGTAGATGGTGGCGGCAGCGTCTTGTTTGGAGGAGACAACTGGTGTTCCACGGTAGTCAGGCGACTTGTATCCTTCAAGTAGTTAGTCGGCTTCAGTTCCTAAAAGAAAAAAATCTAAATTTGTGAGATAAATCAAAGCTAAAGTATCTGGGCAGTGTAGTCTGTTCAATCGCTGCCAATTTTTTTTTTTCTTTTCGAAAACATGTTTCAAGCGATGCTGTTTAACCATTTCTATACTAAATTGGATTCTCCCAGCCAGTTATAAAACTAGATTGGAATGGTCAATTATTCATCTGCACATGAGGTGAGAACTTTTCTTTCCAGGAATAGCCTTCATATGTGCAACACCAGAAGCGGGACAACCCGACCAGGGCTTATTTTTGGTCAGGTTTTGCTAAAAATTATGTTGTCATATTCAAATTTCTGTTTTCGAAAAATAAAATTCATATTTTAAAACACAAATAAATTACTTGAATTCTTTTGAGTTGTTGCAAAATATGCATTTTTTTAGATTCTAATATTTGATTTTCTGGTTCCATACTGGTCTATATTATATCTATATTGTTATTCATGTTCGATCACGTTGACAAAGTCACTAAAGCATACTATATTCCAAAACATGAATCAACAAGTAAGATTTCAGGTTTAATTCTCAATTTCTGTCTCAATCAAGAGAGGAGCAGATAAAAAATAAGAATTTTCAAAAGTTGATGTTTGATAATACATGAAAGATCCATTAAAATAAAATATCGGCATTCTCATGCAATTAGATCTTGATTTTGAGATGAGGGAGGGAGGCTATTTATTTTGTTTTCTCAAAATCTGAGAAATATATTTTAGAAACCCAAAAATTCATATTTGTCGTTCACATCCAATATTTCTAACAGAACAAATATGTTTGATAAGGCTTTTTAAAAGATTATTTCAAGGACGAGGGAGGTTCCTGAGACACAGAATTTATATTTATTTGGCCTAAACCTTAACTTACATTGATATCCAGATTGAGGTGTCGACAAAGCACCTCCACCTCAAATTTGAGGTTCAGTTTGAGATCGGGTTCTTGATGAAGCTCGGCCAGTACATTCATGATTCCGACTGTCCAGGGGTTAGGAGCTTTGAATACGCGGCTCTTGGAACATGATTCTAGCACTTTGGCAGCAAATGGCACAACATATAGAAGTTCATGTGTCCCTCGATGATATGCCTCATATAGCAAAGCTTTTAAATCTATTTCCTGTAAACAGAGGTTGGAAAAAATATTAGTGCTTCATGTCTAGAAGGTAGGCTAATACATCCATTTAACCCTTTCTAAACTAGATACTCAATGATGAGTAGTTCCCATAGGAAATGTTCAGATTATAAGGCAGATTTATTGCTCATCAAAAAGTGTCTTTAATGTTTTCTATGGTAAATTAAATGCAAAACAACTGGAATATAGAATCCATTGATTTCTTATGAAGATCCAAGGCCGACCGCTCACAAGTTATCTTTCATTTTTGTAATTTTGTTTTTTGTTTTATAATTTCCAGCTATTAAAGATGGTCTATCTCTTCCTATAACAATTTTATATAGTTTCCTGGGTATAAAATAATAAATATAAATAGAAATGAAATGTTCGGAATGTAGCCAACTGGAGAGCTCTATCAATATCTGAGATCATCTGAACGTTTCATGACTGACTGTTCTAAAAATAGTAAGAAAAAAATGTTCCAATTGATTATTGCATTATATAAGAAACAAGCAGTCGCAGACGGCGGTATCCCGCGCCGAAATGTGCAGTTGGGGAAGTGCATTCTCAATAATGTTTGCGTTCTCAGTATGTGCTAAACAAGAGGTGGGATTTTGTCAAAAAGCCTGGCTTGCGAACTCATTTTAGGTACTGGTCATGGGAATGAATATACCAATAAACAAAGTCCAATAACTCAGCTGAAAATATCCGGCCGGACCTGGTTTTCGAACTCGTTCTAGATACTGGTCATGTGAACTGATATACCAAAAATATTTGAAATCCATTGACATTTGTGAAAATGAGCCCTGTGACGTTGTCCATTTGCACCAAAAAAATAAACAAAGTCCAATAACTCCGGTAAAAATATCTGGCCAGACCTGGCTTGCGAACTCATTCTAGGTAATGGTCAGGTGAACTCATATACCACAAATCTTTGCAATCCGTTTACATTTGTTCAAGTTATGACTCTTACAAATTCGGGACAGATGTACGGAACCCATTACTATATCACCCGCAAATTTTTAATTTGGCGGGGGATAAAAATCAATATAATTCAATATTAATTGATAGAAGTGTTTCCAGACAGGTGTTTTCTACTCATATTTATTAGTTTATACCCTAGAAACTATATGAAATGTATTTAGGAAGAGATTATAAATCCATCTTAAATTTATTCATTTTGAAGAAGTCCTAGATGTTGTAGTTAAATTGCTGCATAAGAGATGTACTTACAATTTGTAGAATAGGTTTACTTTTAGCCAGTGTGAGCATTCCTAACCAATGTCCGAGGTTTTTCAGTAATGTTCTATCTGAGAAGTTAGCCACACCTTTATCACTCTTTAGGAGAACCTGTAAGCAAAACACCCAATACAAACGGCTGAAAATATGGTGCTGGACATTTGCAGAATGAGGTCCCCAGAGTAGGGTCCTGCGAATATTCGATTCGAAAGTCAAATTCGAATCGAATTCCATTCGAAATTGCCAACTCGAAATTTCGAATATACACTGATGGAAAAGTAGGCTGTTTACGGGCAGGTACACACGTCGGTCTTAGCTGTTTTGTGCCATTTAATTACAGAAAATGATGTATATATGTACCTTATAATTCTCATTGTACATCGCGATTATATATATTAAATATAAGTATAGACAGCAATTAGCCACTATAGGACAACTAAATACGTCTGATTTCTATCTTTGAACATGGTAGTCAAAAGCTCGGAGATCGCCGATGGACCGACGATTTGCGCGTAAATTATAATAACTATGAGACTGATCAACCGCTAGCGTTATCCGCCATCTATCCGTCTCCGATTCCGCGTTATGTTATAGCTCAGAATTTAAACAACACGTGTTCCGGCATCGAAAACTGCATTTTGGCGGTGTTTTCTTTTGAAGTTTACTTTCAATTTCTGAGCATTCTTTGACACTAAGTCTTGACAAAACGTCATCCGTTATTCATGTTTATTTTAAACATGATAAAGCTGCAGGCTTCGACATGTGATGAATGCAACATGGTGTATAAATCGCAAGCATCTGGGACAACGACCCACCTATGGAATCATATGTCCAAGAAGCATCCAACATTACATAAACAGGCTACACTGCGACTGTTGTTGCATCTTCAAGTTTATAACAACGGGTGATTCCGAATGTTGATTTGCAATTTTGAATGCACTTGCAATCTGTACAAATTTTGCGTGATTTTAGTTCCAATAATCCGTTTAGTGGTTATATATTAATTGTCGTGGCGGCCGCATGGACGTTTTAATCAATTATCAATTGAAGTTAATAGTATTGCAAATGACTGTTCATCGCCACATAAGTTATGATGGAACTTCGTGCATGTAGTTCATGGAACGTTTCACAAATCGTCTAGTCGTTGACAAAACATGCCCAATTGAGAATACAACCTACAGATATGATTCGATTCGATATTCGATTCGATTTCGATTCGATCAAAAACTCCAATTCGCAGGACCCTACCCCAGAGGGTGAATTTATTATTATTATTAATTTATTTTGTAAAGCGTAAATTTGATATATAAATATTGCTCTAAATGCTGCATGAAAAAACCTAAACTTACATGAATGAACAAACATATCGGCATAGTTATATAACAGACATACATATGAAAAACAAGCAATTTGATTCAGTAGAATCACATGAATACAGAATTATATCCAGCCTATCAATATACTTGACGACCATATACATGTATGTAGTGGTGCGAATACAACACTGCATGTTGACAGAAATTTCATAATCAATGTTGTGTACTTCCAATATTATAATATTCCCTAAATAAGTATGTCTTGAGTCTGTCTTTGAACACTATGAAGTCAAGAATTTGGCGTATGGAGGGCTAGCATCACCAAATTAATCCACAAAACTTTGAACTGTGGTTTTATGGGTAGCCTTTTATTGGTGCTGCAGGAATAATCTCAAAAAGGAACAAAATTTCCTGCATCTGTAATTTGAAAACTTAATTTCAAATTTAAAAGTGGCAACAACTATTGGGCAATTGAGGCATAAATAAATGTCCTTTATAGTGAACAAATCTTGTAACTTTCACTGGTGCAAATAAAGAATTTATTTTGATAAGCCAAGCTGATTTTGCTGACATAATTGACTATGGACCTTTTCAATGGAGCCAACACCACCCACCCCATTGATAAACCATACATACACATTGAGTGCCAGCATGGAAGGATGTCGCAGATGGCTATGCAACTTGTTCAATCCTTCCCCTTATGGCACAAATGCTGTATCAACAGACCCATTCACACATGTGTCGTTGTGTGTTTTTAACATGCCAACCATCCTAGAATCCATTTTTTTTAAAAAGACTTCAGTCTATTTAGACACAACAGCGCTTATCTTGTCATGTATGATGATGCTTTTATTTAATAATTCCAGTTTCATGGTTGTGGCGAACGACAGAACGGTGTGTTTTTCATAAACAGGTGTGTAATCAAAATAATGGAAAGGAAATAGTTTTGATTTAAATCCTGACTTATCAGAAGTAAAACAATGATAACCATACCTTGATGTTTCTAAATGTCTCCATAACAACCATCAGGGTTAGTTCGCCAATGTTAAGAACGTCAATAAAATTAGCGTAGAGTGAATGGAAGTTAGGCTCTATGCTGGCCCTCTTCATGACGAGATACTGTGAGACCCACGGCATGAACTCATGTGGGACAGCATCCTTCAACTCATCTCCCTGTAAAAGAAAAGGATATCAACATATAATATAAATTTAAACAATCACTGGAAATATTAATCGATCATCTTGCCGAGCACAGTAATCCTCAATTTGTGCCGTTTTGCATCAGAAAAATTGGAACCAAGAATACTATGCAGTATTTCAATTAAACAATTTAATGGAAAGTGCCTCAGGCACAGGTCCCCAGAACAAAAATTGACCCCACCCCCAATAATACTTAATCCTATAGAAAGGTATCCAACTTGGCAGGGCCTAATTTTTTTTATCACAAACTGGTTCAAAATACACACAAATTATATTTGGTACATAAATGCCTCATATCTAGGTAAACATACTCTTCAAATTGATGTATCCTAGCTAGCATCACCAAATTCACCTTCTGGGAACCTAATTCTGCTTATGCCTCATATTCTGGGAAGTATCTAGTCTCAAAATAACATTGTTTTTACTTACTTTTTCACTTCTGTTCAGTTTCGACATCCTTCAATTTGCAGAAGATAAAATGCATAATAAAGGTGACTAATGGGTGAACATCACCAACTTCAAATGGGCAACTTCAATCTGATCCTGGTCTCCCATAGCAGTTGAAGCCTGATCAGAATCAGGTTCCCAGATGGTGAAAGTGGTAACAATACCTGCCATGCGGGATAGCATCACTAAATTCACCCTCTGGGGACCTCATTCTGCGAATGACAGATACACCAAGTCCAGGCTCATGAGCGAGGCCATTGGTGGAATAGATATTGTTTAATATGAACACATTATCCTCTTCATTTGGGGATATGATTATAGGTGATGGATGTGTAATGGTTGAAAGTGGGTTCATGCTAATTAACATAAAAGTCTGTATAACAACTATCATCAACAAGTACATGCAAAAATAGATTGTCTTTGTTCATTATTAATATATCTCCAATGTTAGATTTCACATGTCAAAACAATTTGTTATGTATACATATCTGTTAAAGTGGAATTACCAATAAAAGTACAATTAATTCAAAATGATACCCAAGTTTAATAAAAAAAAGAAACTTGACGGTAAACTTTGGAAAAGGTCAAAGCATTTAAATATTCTGAAAATCATATTCAGAATAAAATATTTGAACTTACTACACAATTAGCGATGTTTGTTGACAATCACTGTAATAGTATTGTTTACATTTCACTATTGGAGAGTTATCATTAATGAATATAAGAACAATCTATTTCTCCCTGTTCTTTTTAGTGGCGATGTTTTTACAGACTTTTATATTTTTGACACATTTACTCACTGAGTGCCTTCGGTCCCTTTGAAATTGAAGGATGGCAGACTTGTAGTGGTTTGGGGGTTATTAATGTGTGGGTAATAGAGGTGTAGTTGCTGAATGGTGGCAGACTTATAGGGGTTTGGTGGTTACAGACTATTGATTAATTGCACCTTTGGCTGCATGTTGGACATGGAGAGATTGTTGAATATGAAGAAGACTTTATCTTGTATAGACTCATCAGGAACTCTGCATCCTTCATCCTCCTGTCTGGCATTCATCAGCGTATCGATGTTTGTTGCTGTTGCAATTGACGGCTGAAATCAAATCGAAAGTAGAACAAAGCTAAATTTTGGACATGGGTGTGAATGTGAACAATCTCAAAAATAAGACAATTTGAATTTCAAAGTTAAATTCGGACTGTTCTCACAAAAATATTGACAAAATCAAATGAAAATCCTCCCTTTTGGCATTATATTTCTTATTACTTGGTTTACAGATTTCCCTGCCCAAAAAAGGCTGTTTATCAACAAAAAAAATTAATTATTTTAGTTTTCAGTCTTTTTATTTCTGCCAATGGGAATATTAATCAAGACATAACAAAAAATTAGAAAAAAGTATAAGTTTGCGTAAAATATAAAACAACATTGATTGAACAGCGAAGCCTCCTGGCAATCATTATGGTATTGAATGTCAATGACAACATGACGAACTTTGATACTAGCGATATTTGTTCACCTAGTCATATCTTGCTTTAAAGACACATCCAAATCAAAAAATATATTTGCCTATGCAAGTGGACAAGGGCAAAGCATAGTCAAAGGCGATGTTTTAGATGAGGAGATTATTATACAGCAAGTATTTTATTTCTCCGGACCCTATTTTTTGACAATTAACATAGATATTATTTTTATGTTTTTTTCCTCCCATCTCCCCTACCCTCCCCTACCTTTTAGCCAAAACAATCCATAAACCTAGTAATAAAACATAAAATGCCTTAGGTATGTTCTGATATTACGTCTCCAAATTTCTTACATATCTAAATTGAAATGAGAAACCATCGTTTAGACTGAAACAAGAATTTGCAAAAATACAAAAAGCACTATTTCCAGATAAGGATTACTCTGCAATGCAAAACACAAAGTTGCGAATAACGTCATTTTCCACTCATTTGAAAGCAGTCATGATGGCGAACCTCTATAGCTATACCAAATTTCATTCAGATCTGATAACACATGACTGAGATATCTGTGCAGATAGACATAAAACCACTACTTCCAATAAATAAAGAAGAATAACTCTAGAATGGAAAACGTGAACGTCAATTGCCACTTTTTAGAAGCAGTCAGTCACCATGGTGAATGTCCATATCAGATATCATCCAGATCCAATAACCCATGACTGAGATATATGGCTAGTCGGACAGAGGGGGTATAACTAGAGGTGTGGCTGTCCCCATCGGACTAAGGATAGCCCAGCAGTACACATGGGCTACAATAAAGGTAGCCATATTTTAAAAATAGAAATGGCTCAATCGATCTTCAAATTATATATATGTAATTTGGTAGCAGGGAAAATATTGGTTAGTAAATATCTGCCAAGTTTCATAAAATTGAACAGGAGTACAACCTTGCAGAAAATGACAAAAATTAAGTTGAAAAGGGGGATAACTACACTAAACAAGTTGTGAGAGATCTCATAATTGCAGGTGCAAAGGTTCCGATGATGGTCAATAATAGAGCGAAGATTAAAAAACATTGACCAATAAATTAAGTAATACAAGCTCGGACAAAATTACAGTGTGCAAAAAATTATAAGGGGAATAACACCAATAAAAAAAACAAATAAATAAAAATTGCAGTGCACTAAATTGACGGAAAAATTAAGGAATAAGCTCGGACAAAGTTGCATCAATGGACGAACAAGCGGATTCCAATAGCGCCACAACCATAAATTTATGGGGTGGTATAATTAGCATCATTAAAACTGATAAACCGACGGAGGGATAGACAAATTGTATGGAAAGACAAATAGTTAAAATGGCAAAACATTTGACAAAATGAGTCGTACAGTTTACAAACCTTTGGCATTCCTGCTGACTTTGTTGGGAGACTAGATGTAGTTGTAGGTGGTGTTGGAGCTGCGGTTGTCGTTGTTACTGTGACAACTGAGTCAGTTGTGGAAGTGACTGTGATAGGTGTGGTGGTCAGCGAAGTGGGACCAGTTATCGGTGGACCAGTGAGGCTCGGACCTGTAAGACTGGGACCCGTGAGACTAGGACCTGTGATACTCGGACCTGGAGCCGCTGCTGGAGCTTGTAGAGATGGGAACCCGACAGGACTCCTAGCCGTCGGCTGGTGTGGTGGCTCCTGACTTCTCGCTCCATATTCCACGTACTAAAGGAAACCAGAGGACAAACACTCAGGATCAGAATTATTGATTCAATGACTATATATAGACAGAACATAATGCACATTTTATCGAGAATCTTTTATCGAATGAGTTGTATATATTTCACGATTGCACCTCGAGTGAAATGTGACAATGCGCCGTCCGCAACAAGTTCGATAAAATATTTGATTATGATGCAAGTTGTGTTCTCTATCTCTTCCAGACCCTTGTATCTGATAAGTTTAATCCATGACTATCATTGATACTATATTAACTACATGTATTGTGATTTAAGTCAGAAGAAAAACGAGTAATTATCAGTGCATCACCTGAAGCAGATCATTTGACGTTATGTACATCATCGCTCTTGGGAACAACATCAACTCGAAGTGGTACCATCTTGTATTCCATTTTTGGTATTTATACAACTAGTATACATGTATTCAATGGCTGGGATTCCGTTGAATACACGTGCCTCATGCCAATGGGTTAGGAATAAATTACACCAACTACATTGGTTTCCAAACTGATAATGTATTTGAAAAGGATAATTACATAAGTGCAGAAGTGAACATTGAGCATATCTATTTCTTCATGGCACAAGATCTCACAGCAAAGTCACTATAAAGTTTAAATATTGAAAATATTTTCAGCTCAAAATGTATAGATATTTTGCACTGGATGTAATCATAAGGAATTCATTCCTCATAGGATTACCAAGTATAAAAACATTCATACCATTTCGTCTCAAATGTGTTGTTGATGCAGTGTAATAAAATTATGGAATAAACATTATTCCTTAATTTGAGCTCATTTCAAAGAATAGACAAGTTGGTCCTTTGGTTTTCATGATTTGCCAGCAAGTGAACCAATTGCAACAGAACCGTTACTTGTGATGCCAGCTGAACTACATCACAGTGATAGTCCAGGAGATATTGGTCGACCTCTGCACCCCCCCCCCCCCAGGACTCAACTTCACCCCACTAATTTTCTTTCTTAATGTCTCCTCTAATATTTTTATGTTGTTAACAAGAAAAAAAAGTGGCCGCAGAGACTCCAGACAAGATGGCGTCCATCATGGCGACCATTGTTTTTATATGCACCAGGTCTCTTTGATCGCTGTTATAGTAAAGATGATATCACATGCGTTCTTGTTTTCCGTTCGATTCGTTATGGTAGTATACAACCCTTACAAACTAGCCAAAAATCCGACACAAAAATCCAATATTTTTCGGACATTTCACCACCTTTCGTTTGTCTCTGTGGGAAAATATTGGCATCTTGACGCGATTTTATACATATATCATCTAGAACAGTCATTGGCGAACACACAGGGACCATAATATACATTCCTTGCAGGATATTTTTTTCCGATATCACGTTTTCCCAAATGCCGTTATAATCCGGTCAAAGCCAAATCGACGTTAATAACGCAATGTCTGTTTCGAATCAATGAATGTTATGGCTATCATAACAAAACCCATGCGTATATATGTGCAGGAGATACTCGAGCTAGGATTCCTCTTATACCTGAGTTGAGGAATATGCACCCAAATCCAAGATGGAGGCAAAAACGGCCACCAGAATCGCTGATTTTAACATCAGTGAGAGTTATTGTCACGACAACTCCACACCTGCTTACTATTGTGAGTTGGGAACACTGAGGTGAAGAACTGTCCTTATATTGCATCCAAATAAAAGTCCCCCAAATCCAAAATGGCGCCTACAATGGCGGACAAATTTTGAAAAATCACCGAAATTCCCTCATTTTCACACCATTGGGCATTATTGTCGAGAAAACTCCACACATGCTGACAGTTGAGTTGGAAATACTGAGGTGAAGTAATTACCTGGCATGAAGGAAATTGTTTTCCAAATCGAAGATGGCGGCCAAAATGGCGTCAAAAATTTGAAAACAAGCTTACATTCCTTTACTTTCTAACTATGGGCGTTATTGTTACGCGAATTCTACCCACAATTACATTTTCATATGAAACATTGATATAAAGTATTCATTTGAGTTTGGCCAACTCTCAGTCAAGATGGCAGCCAAACTGGAGGCCAGAAATTGAAAAGAAGTCGAAATTGTCACATACTAACTTCAACTTTTTGTCATAATATCAATATGTATGGATTGGACGAAACGGTACATAAGCCATCTATTAGTTCCAACATAGGTCGTCGCCTCTGGAAGGATGAAAACCCACAATAATCGCGATGTGGCATTTCGAAATCCATTCTCCACTAAGCGCCCCTAATGGCCGTAACCGTATATGGGTGCACCGAATAGTCATGTTATGACTTCCAAGAATCAAAACATTACCTGAGCTTATTCTGATTTGCCACATTCAGCATTATCTGGACCAGCTTCCGTATCTTCGTCACATTAATCTATCTTGCTCACACCAACACAGTTTTCTATACTTCTTGGTAGAAGGGTCCCACTAATCGGAATCTTTCAAACAACACATATGCCGGTGTCAAGCTCACGTGTTTGTCTCGAAAGCTGGGAATTGTCATCCTTATTCTTGGCGAGCTTCATTCGTGGTAGCTTATGGTATAATTCAGATGCTACATATGGGATCTGAGCATCATCTTGCGTGATAAACTAGAAAGGTATGTGGTCAATGCGTATACTAGCTTTCAGAAGGACCTCTCTATCTGCGTATTTTTCAGATTTGGTTACAAAATGTACATATGGTAATCTTCCCATCCAGCCACTTCTCAATATATGGTTCATCAATTCACATATCCCTTACTGACGTAGCCAGACAACTTCTGTATATGGCTTCGAATGTTGAAAGCCTAACATTTGACGGATGCCTTTCTGCTAAGGCATAGAAGACCATAATGCATAATATAACCACACTTCTTGACCTTGATCATAAGAACAGTCCTGGTGGCGTCCAGCAATCGTCTCAGCATACAGATCCAAGCAGCTAACAATACACGCAGTGAAAGTTTGTACGCATGTGTCATGATAGAGGAAATGAAATTGGACCATGACTGCACCACCCCTTCTTTGTGTATGTTTTAGATTCAGACATGATCTCATGTGGCTTTGCTTTTCTTGTATGCTAAGATTGTATCTTCCAATCCGTTTGGAAGCCGTTCTTAATCAACTGGACCAGGCGCGTACCATTGGCTACTACTATATAAGCCCCACCCAGACTGGGATGTAATCTTCAGGACGATGCATTTGATAGTTGATATGTCATACTCACGTTGGGTGGTGGTCGGTATGGTCAAGAAAGTACAATGCCATCAACACAAGGATGAAATGTTCAACGTGAAGAACATCTAAGGAATGTTACTTTGATGGGATCTTGCATTCACTTTAACCTACGTTGTGTACACCAAGTGATTTCTTGGTAACATCACCATTTCAACCATTGTCCTGCATGAGACATATTAACTACTATATTCTAAAGTTATATAATATAAAGCTATATGATCATAAAGGTCATGTTCACCAACGTCCACATCCATTGCCGTCAAGACTATAAATTGTTCTTTATACACACAGTGAAATAAATGCACCACAGTTCCTGACATTTTCTTGAATACCGCCCACATACTGACACTAACCCTGAGAGAGAATAACAACAACGCATACCTTCATTCCATAAAGACATTATCCTTTAGCCCATCCGACTGTTCTGGGGAGGCTAGGATAGAATTATCCAGACAAAATTATACGTCTGGTCAAGTTGATTCAGAACGGCCTTGAAAATGATGTGGAAATACAATCTTACCACACCAAAAACACCAACATGCATGACATTCTATATCTGAAACATGCACCTGGTGTAGGGGTGTATACCGTGGCCCATTTCATTCCCACTGTCATGGCGCATGTCCACAAACTAGCACCGCGAGTATTGTTCTTCTCTGCTGGCAGCTATTCGACGAGACGACTGCGGGACGTCAGTTTGCTTAGAATCATGGTCAAGAAGTGTGGGTAGTCGGTACATTATGGTCTTCTCCTTAGCAGATAATCATCTTCCAAGGGAATGAGACAGTTAGCTACCTTCGAAACACTGCCTAAGTTGTCCACGTATGCCATTACGTTCGCTAAGTTTGTGAGTTGAACTATATTTGATAAGTGACTAGTTAACTGGGAAGTTCGCCAGGTGTACATGTCGTTATCCCCATGGGGTATTAGAAAGACATACATAGAGATGACCTTCTGTAAGATTGTATACTTATCGACCATATGCCTTTCTAGTTCAAGATGACGAACAAATCCCATATTTAGCAAGTATTTAAAACCTTAAGCTAGAAAATTAATTATTTAAAATGTTATCATTAGAGGGACCCTTCTCCCAGAAAGTGTTGAATACTTTGTTGGTGTGAGCGACCTATATTTATCAGGCAAAGGAATGGAAACTGGTCCAGATCATTAAGGACGTGGCAAATCAGAATCTGTTATCAGGTAATTGTTCTAATATGGCTATTCGGCGCACCTACGGTTACGGCCATTATCGGCGCTAAGTGTCGAATGGATTTTGAAATGACACATCACATTTTTGTACTTTCAGAAGGATACAAGCAACGTTACGCGTTTTGATACATTTTAAGTTGAACTAATAGATGGTTTGTGTATAGTTTCGTCCATACATATTGATATTATGACAAAAAGTTGAAATTTGTATGTGAAAATATCGATTTCTTTTCAATTTCTGGCCTCCAGTTAGCTGCCACCTTGACCTTGAGTATCAATTGCCAAACTCAAATGAATACTTCATATCAATATTCCATATGAACATGTAATGGTGGGAAGAATTCGGGAAACAATAACGCCCATCGTAAGAAAGTAAAGGAATGTAGGCGTGTTTTCAAATATTGCCATTGGGCGCCATTTTGGCCACCAGCTTAGATTTGGAAAACAATTCCCTTCATCAGATGCAAGGTAATAAACTTCACCACAGTGTTTCCAACTCAGCTGTAAGCATGGGTTGAGTTGTCTCGACAATAATGCCCAATGATGTGAATATGAGAGATTTTCGGTGATTTTTCTAAATCTGTCCGCCATTGTAGGCGCCATTTTGGATTTGGGGGGACATTTATTTGGATGCAATATAAGGACAGTCCTTCGACTCAGTGTTCCCAACTCACAATAGTAAGCAGGTGTGGAGTTGTCGTGACAATAACGCTCTTGTGAGTTTTCTATTTCTGGTGGCCATTTTGGCCGCCATCTTGGATTTGGATGAATATTCCGCCAACTCAGTTAAAAGAAGAATCCTAGGCCGGGTATCTCCAACAAAGTATTCAACACTTTCTGGGAGAAGGGTCCCTCTATGAAAAAATTTCCATGTCACATATATAATCATGGCTGGAGTAATAATAGCAATAACACTCATTGATTCGAAACAGACATTGCTATATTAGCGTCATTTCGGCTTTGACTGGAGTATACCGGCATTTTGGAAAACGTGATATCTGACAAAAATATCCGGCAAGGAATGTATATTATGATCCCTTAGTATTCGCCAATGATTCTTCTAGACAATAAATTTATAAAATCGCATCAAGATGCCAATATTTTCCCACAGAGACAAACGAAAGGTGGTGAAATGTCCGAAAAGTAGAAAATTTTCACATTTCGGTGGCCATCTTGGATTTTTGTGTCGGATTTTTGGCTAATTTGTAAGGGTTGTATATTATCATAACGAATCGAACGGAAAACAAGAACGCATGAGATATCATCATTACTATAACGGCGATCAAATAGACCTGGTGCATATAAAAAAAATGGCCGCCATGATGGACGCCATCTTGTCTGGAATCTCTGGGGACACTTTTTTTCTTGTTAACAACCAAAAAAAATTAGAGGAGAAATTAAGAAAGAAAATTAGTGGGGTGAAGTTGAGTCCTGGGGGGGGTGCAGAGGTCTACCAATATCTCCTGGACTATAAGTACTCACTATTTCCGTAATTCTAGATACAATAAAATTTTGAAGAATTCAGCAAAATTATGAATGGAGGTTAAATGAAAAAATATATACTCATTGAAACTTGTCACTTACCTCTATCAAATGAGGTGGAAACTGTGAGAAATGTGGAATGGCAGCCAAATGCTGACAGTACTGTGGATAGTCCTTCAGTCTGAAACAATTGAAAGATGAAATGCATTCAGTTATGGTAGTTATGACAGTGAAAAAATTTCCATGTCACTTCTAGAACATCAGATGCATAGAGTGAAGGTTCTGAGACAATTCAAGTGATGTCAATGGTCAGATATGCTATTATTATAACCAGATGTGGCCTATCCCAGGAAAATCACTTTTCTGTGTTAATCAAGTTTGTTTTTGGTATCTACCAGTGTTCGCCCTGGCCCAAAATTCTTAGTAGCCATTTGTTTAGCCACTTGTGCAATTTTGTTAGCCACATTTGAAAAAGTTTAGCCACATACTGTGGGATAAATTAGCACAAGATGTAATACGTTATAAACATTTATTTACTCAAAGTTGCCAGCACTTATAAGTCATAACAATATACAACATAAAAATATTAACAATAACGTTCAAAATTCAAACATTATTGATAATCCTACGCGATTTCATATCGCTCCACTTTCGGAACGCAAGTTCTTCGAAATCAAACTGATTAATTGGAGGCCCAACTGAATTCATGAGAATGTTCAAATATGCCGCTGACAGTCTATTTGGTTTTAATAAGATTTAATAAGAAAACGCTCGTTTGCAATCTAGTTAACACTGGTACATATTACAGAATTTCCGCTAAATTACTAACTATCAGAAAGAGTTCTTTATTTCTTATCGCAAACTGAACATAATTGTCTATATCGTCCATCTCCTTTTCGATCCTACACACTTTCCTGAATATCTCAATTTCAGTTTTCACTTTTTCCTCAATGTCATCATCGCACATCGTTTCAAATAATCCACAAATCGCTTGGAATGCTTTATGATAACTTGCTTATCACTATATAACGGCTCAAACAGTAAGTTGGTCAAACTAGAGAGGATCTCTGAGTCATCATCAGCGAATCTACTCTTCAAATTATCAACCAGAACAGACGCAACTTCCTGCAGGCTGACACTGCATCTTGCTTAAGTTTAGGTCCATATTTAATGTCATGTCCGCGAGTCTCATTGTCCCATTCAACACTGTCCACTGCTTTAACGACCATGAAAAGTGAGAAGCTATTAAATTGAGCGTATATATGACTTTATGCTTTTGCAACCAGTTTATAACCCCATAAAATAAAGCCCTTTTGTTACACAAGAAGGCATTGCATAAAAATCTATGTTTACTCATATGTGAGAGCATCTAAAGAATCCACCTCTAAACGATCATTAAATAATTGACCAGGGCGTGAAACCGACGCCCGATAATATAGCTAATCGAACACATCCGTAATCTCGTCGGCTCTCGTAAATAACGTTAAGTCGTCTTGTGCTAAGCCGATTAATTTCTTTTGTTTACAATAAATTGTCGTTCAGTCGGCGGTCGACACGAAAAATGCCTATAGCCATATTTTTAGCCACCAGCATATTTACTTTAGCCACTTAGTATTTTTTTTCGCAATTTGCTAAAATGGCTAACGGCAGGGCGAACACTGGTATCTACATGAAGCAGACTATTGACTCAAAAGTTTGTTTTCTTTTATTTAATTTATTTGATACAAGTGTATTTATTTAATTTTAAATATTTCAGTAGCAACTTTTTATCAGTATTCATGGACATAAAAAATAACAATATGTTTGGCCAAAAAAAATATATATTTGATTCTCAGGCAAATTTTTTTTAAATCAATGCGGGAGCGAGGGTTTTATTTTTATTTTATTACTTTTTTTTCTGCCCATAGACTGGCATAGTAAGCATGGGTTATACCTTCCCAGGTCTAGAAAAAGAAGTGGGAACTTTGTAATGGATATAAAATAATTTAATCTGATATATGACAAGTTATGACATTGTACTACACAAACATCACAGTACATCATATATAATAGGGATTACTTAGAATGATATATATTAATATGATTTTAATATCTGGACAATCGTTTTTAACAAAATGCAGAACTACATATCCGATTCATATAAAAAAAACGTAACGTAAATACAGTCGAAATGAAAAAATAAAGTGATCTTCCAAACTATAATAGAAAGTCTTGATTCACTTATTCCGCTGACTAATTAGAGACTGTATATGTACTGCAATGGATGATAGGCAATAAAACTTCAAATAACAATCATAAACATTGGCCAATATACATCGCTTGCCAAACTGTATTGTGCTCGCATTAGTTATATCGCAATGGTGTAGCAAGGGGGAAAACTCTATCTTGCAGGGTTACTTACTTACTGTGCAAAGGTCAGGTAAATATCCAACTTCCTGATGATCTTTTATCGAAATATTTCAACACATTTGACCAATAAACTTGGGGATTCGGACAGTCTGTGGTGACAATATACCTGATAGTTATCGTTGCCTATAATCTTTTGTTAAATACCCACACATACACCTTTGTATTTAGCTCCTATTCATTATTTGAAAAATAGCTAATTTACGTTTGACAGTTTCCTATTTTTCTGTTACCGATTTACAACATTGGTGAAATCCAAAATTTAAATAAAATGGTCCAACGCAGACCATTTTTTTCCATGCAACGATGGCTTAGAATCAAAACCCTTTTTTTTTTTGGCCTAATCTCAGAACATTTTTGAAATTTACACTGTTGATGTTATCAGCCCAAATTAGGTATATTTTTAACACTTGTCATGTTTCTTCTGGTTTCACATGCTTCAGTTTCAAATTTAATTTTACCTTGTTTTGAATCTGTCTAATGCTGCAATTCCGAAATAGTACATCTTACAACCGTGAGTCTTCTTCAGTGCCTCGAGGACATATCTCAAAGCAATTCCCAGCACCATGTATCTACAAAAAGAAAGTGGGACATGATAGAAATGCTTTACATATATTAGCCAATATTAGCTGAAATAATAAGTCATATATATATATATCCAAAATGGGTGTAGTAAAATCGAAGGATTTGCTACAGAACAATCTGACAAAATTCATTTTCATGGAGCAATAGATAGCGAAATTCTCTCTCAAGCATAATTAGGGATAATTAAATAGATTCATAGTATTCATAAGTTTTCTTCACCTCTATAAATAACTCGACCAAAAAGATAGCGAATGAGCTATGTATAATTTCTTGCTAGCTCACTATGAATCCTGTCCCATATAAATGTGACTTTTAAGAAGGGTTCAAGTGACTTCGATCACATTTTTCGAGGTTGTGAAATTTGAATACTAAAATATCCTTAAAAACAAATCTGTTTGATATCTGGTTTTTGCAGTATATCTAAAAGCTGGCTAATATCTTTGGAAAATAAGGAACATATTGATTTTGTGATTTATTTTTTTTAAAATCACCGAATAAATTATCATGAACACATTTTGTATTGAGTTTGCAGATGTAAAACATCGCATGTTTAACACATGGTTACAGTGATGAATCAGATATTCGAATAAGGAAATGGGTCTTGGTTTCATGCAGTTTGTATAAAAACATTTTTTCCGACATATTAAACAGGAACAAAAAGGTTGCACACATGGGGTTTCGGGACCATGGATACAGCCCATAGGAAACAGGAATTGACTTTGCGTGGCCTTATTTCAACTGTTAAAGTTTTTACAAAAAGATAGTTTATTTTTTTGTAATTTAAATCAAACATTGTTTCAAAAAATCTGGTGAAATTATGTACTTTTGCATTATTTCTCTATTGTTGAAGTGTTAATGTATAAAGTATACAAAATTACAATGATTCACTCACGTTACTAATCCCTGTTCTATTATACCGCCAAACAGCACAGCTGTGGTATGTAGCTCACGCTCAGGGTATTGTGGGAAGAATCGGTATTCCTCAAACAAACTTCTCATCATACAGGCAAATACATCCTAAAAGAACAATAAACGAGAGGCCGATCACGATCGGCAGATGTTAACCCATCCCTTGGCGATAAAAATTTAATATGATCGGATAAATGAGAGTTTTGGTGTTGAATTATAGAGTATACTGTTATGTACTATTATAGACAAATGTACATAACACAAATTATTGGAATTTATGGGTCACTGGCATTTATATAAGAGAATGCACTGGTACAGGATCTATAATGCTAAACCACCACAGCCCATGGGTTAAATGTGTAGGTGAGTCCAATTTAAGTTTACAATAATAATGTGTCCTAGTATACAGATAAGCAACCTCACCACTGACCCATTAATATCAATTATATAGCAGAGCTGTCAAAATATCACAGGAATTGTTTATGTTGAACACTGACCTCTATTAAACCAATAACAATTATAATGATATCAGACCATCTGAAGATATAACTCTGCAGCAGAGATGTCTACTGTTAATAGCATGTGATGTTTATTGTTGAATCTTTATTTTAAATTAGATACCATAGCCTTCTTTATCAGATTATTTTCACATTGGCATAAGAGACATCAGAAAATAATATAGCCTTATCAATAGCTAAGTAGTCCAAAGGCAATTGGATTTAATGTTGCTCCAAACAGATTTACCAGTACATAAAACAAGATTTTGGACCGATTTAATCAAATTTGGTGTGGTGATTCGGGGTACCCTTGGCAGAGTTATAATGGTGTTAGTTTTTCAAATTTTTTTAACTTAAAAACTTTTTAATTATTTAAAAAAATTAAAGGTCCACATTGGAAATCTTTTTATCAACTTTTATCATAACCATCAATATCTAAATGAAAACAAATGACAATGTCAATGACATTTTTTTTTTTATTATTAAAGTTAAAAGTAAATTTTTTTTTCGAAAAAGAGTCATAACTCCTTTAAAATTAATCGGATCAAACCCATATTCGAACTCGATCTGTATTTTGGGGTGTGAAACTCACATACCAAATTTGGTTCCAATCAGATAAAAAATGTTTGAGTTATGGTAGAATGCGTGAATTCTAAGTTGAAAAAGGGCCATAACTCTGTAACAAAATCTCGGATCAAATCCAAATTCGAACTCGATCTGTATTTTGGGCTGAGAAACCCATATACAAAATTTGGTTTCGATCGGATAAAAAATGTTTGAGTTATCGCATTACTCGTAAAGTGTCTACGGACAGACGGACAGACAGACGGACAGACGGACCAACGACGAGTGGTCAATCCGGGCAACGACACTATGTTTACCATACTATGGTATGGGTAAACATAAAAATTGGTGTAAAAATTCAACGCTGGAAACTATTTGATGTCACCAAATTGGATTCATAGTAAACTAGATATCACTTCTAAACTGTAGGTATTGTTGGATTTCAAAGGGATATAATTCATACCCCAGAATTAGGCAGGCCTGGAAATCTCAAGGCGGGCTGCCCGCCTACAGCCCGCCTAGAATTTTCCAAGGCGGGCTTTTTATAGCCCGCCTCGTCTACGATAGGACATTTATTATTTAGTTATTTTATTGTGTTTAATGAGTAAAATACTGCATCAAAATCGTAATTATATTGTACAGTGTGGGGACTGTGCGCATGCGTGACCTGTCAGTGATGTCAAATGGGAATTATAGTGGAATCAGTAAATTCCGGAAGAAACTGTTTCGTAAATCTGATCTTTTGATCGATTCTCACACATTTTATGACCAAAATAAATTATTTCTCTTCATAAGATTGAGCTTACAATATATTTCACTGGATAAAATGAACACATGTTTGTGGATAGAGAGAACCAAATGTCACTGTCCCAATTAAGTTCAACCTTTCGTTCCGTTTCCGGTTCCTATCAGTGAAAATTGTATTTAGCTTGCAGCCGTCTTTTATCGCTTCGATTGACAATATTTTAATATAATTAGCTAAATGTATCCACGTATTCTAGTTTACACAGTTATTCAATTATTAAAGTTCAGAAACTATTTTCTATGTCCCCAATTGCAAACACACAGTAAATCTATAGATAGCGACTTGACTGCTGCAAGCAGCAGTCTGCGATCGGCAATGGAATATGGATTACATTGAGAGAAAAAGCAGTCAATATTCAAGTGCAAATATACTGGATTTAATATTGTTCTTGATTGTGTATTTTATGTAAAATTACACTTTCATGGAGAATGCTTTAACGTGGACAAACTCACCCAATTCCGTTGCATTTCTCAACTCTTACATTTTGTTCATATAATAATAAATTATCATCACATATAAAACATAGTTAAATATTCACCATACCATAATTACTGTGGGGGATTTTGACATTCACAACTCTGTGGACACTGTTTCCACATAAATTGTTTTTATTTAGATGGAGTTATACAACATCAAAAATAGACAAACTAACGGCATTAGTAACTCAGATAAAATAAATCATAACTTTAAAAGTTGAGGAGGGCTATAGCCCTCCTAGGCATATCTAGGAGGGCTATTAATAGCCCTCCTGGATTTTCTAGATCGCCAGCCCTGATTAGGTGACATGTTTTTTAACAGAAAAACTAAATTAATTCAAACTTTATATGAATACTTCTGAAAATCACACAAACTAAAAGCTAATATTGTGATAAAATATAGTACACTCATTGGTTTATTATTTTAATTAGATTCTCATAGGCAGGGAAAATTTGCCGTGACTAAACATTTAACCCTTTCAAAACTAAATACTCATTGACGAGTAGTTCCCTTTAGGAAATGTTCAGATAATTATTTCAACAAGGTCGTTTGTTGAACTTATCTGAATATTGCCCACCAATGAATACAGCATCTTCTGCACTTGATGTATCTTGACTGATCTGTCATATGCTTTGATTACCTGAACATTCCTCCAAATGAATAATAGACCATTCCAATGTTTACAATTATAAATGGGTGGGATAAACCATTTAGTATAGAATGGGTTAAGTAACCCATCTCTGTACCACCATAAGATGGTGCTGAGGTGACCATTTTTTTCATCTTTGTAGATATCGCAGTTCCTTCCAGCTAGGAATTCAAAAGATTTGATGCCAGGATTGAAGATTATTCCTTATAATTACACATCAGTAAAAAAAATTACATAAAAATCCATTTCTGTAGGAAATATCATTAATGAGTAGGAACTTTATAGTGACGTTGCCACAATGTCACATGTTGCCATGGCAAAATTCCTATGCTCAACGTTCACTTCTGCCCTAATGTAATTATCCTATTTAAATACATTATATGGCAAAATACTAAAGAAAATTAAGTGGGTGCAATTATGTAGGACAATTTGGCGTGACTTAATGCTGAAGCAAGCCATATCTGCTCCACCTTAAAGAAGTATTCAGACGAATCCATTGCACCTGTTGCATTGAAATTGGAAAACAGACAATAACATTTGGGGATTTCTACGGTTTTGATGCCTCAGTTACGATGTATTCATTAACACACACAACAGAGATTAATTTCTCAACATACCGCAAGCCGTAACGGACAGCAATGCATACCTTTTACAGCAATTAAAACAATTAGCAGATGCGCAATGACGTTTATTTTTTCAACCGATAAAAGATGGCAGCTGTCTGTGAAGAGCAGGAAATTTGATTTGTGTATCTGTCAATAAAGATTTTGTTGTTGGGATTTGACAGGTTCAAAATATCGTAGAATCCTCTAAATTTCTATTTCTTTGGCTTTGGAGGATGAACAATATTTTATTTGAGTTAAGAAAGTGGAGACCCACCACCCTTCAAAGCTCAGAGCTAATAAATTTCAATTTTATAAATCTATTTATTTTCTACGCCTCAAAATCCATATATGGTGATGCCTGATTTGAACTGGAATTCCACAGCATGTGTCATCACTAAATGTAAGCAAACATCTTCTTTCATGTGTGATCGGCATTGTCCATGTTCATGCATAAAACATTGCTGAACCAGGAATAAGTGTACCTAAGTATCCACATGCCAACTATCACAAGATACTGTCAATTTTTGTTTCTGGTGATAATTTTTCTTGTCCTTTATGTCGAGAATCATTTCCGATCACCTCTAAACGCGAACTCCCAACTCTCGTTACGGCATCTGCGAATGTCCGTTTATATTTCCGGTGAAATTTATGCTGGGCAGACAACAATCGAGGTGTAGAAAATAAATAGATTTCAAAATAACTCTGATCTGATCTTTGAAGGGTGGGTTCCTTTATTAAAATAAAATAATTTCACCCCCGAAGAAAAGGAAGAAATATTAATTTAGGGGTATTAAATCGGACAGGGTATCTTGAACAGAGCATGACTTGAGATTTACCTTTTCCTGCTTGACCTGGGAGTCTTTAAAAGTTTTCAGCATCTCGAGCACTTCATCGATCGTCATCGTAGGGTGCGGCGGCTGATTGTAGATCCGTTGGAAATACGAGTTAGCTTCATCTTCTACCTCCTTTGAGTACTGTTGGTACATCTCGGGAAACATGCTTGATACATCGTTAGTTTGAGATGGTAACGTCACTGAAAATAAATGCAAATATCAATAATGATATCATACAGACAATCCCTAAAACTGAATATACTTAATACAAAGTTTCAAAGGAATCCACAAATAAACAAGTGATTGCACCGTGCTGGCATACCCCACGGTGGCAAATTCGAACCGACAAAGTATGGGTGAGATATCTGCTTGGATGGGGAAAAACCCCCAACATTTTCATCTAAACGAAGATAAACAACTCTTGAACCAGAAAAAAACGATTGAACACTCAATAAAATGATTGAACACTCAATTGATTGCCCTCATAGTAATGAACATCCAAACCAAATTTAATTGAGATTCGTAAACTGGTGGTGGAGATATATGCTCGGACGGACAAAAAAAACAATATTTCCAGATAAACAAGAATAATATTCAACTCTAGAACTGAAAATCCGAAAAAAATCATTGAACACTCCGTTGCATGCCCTCATAGAATCGCACAATGACAGACGCACATAACTCTGGTAAAAATAGGCAGACGAAACCCAAATTAGAACTTGACCTGTATTTTCATACGAGTAATCCATATACCAAATTTGAAAACAATCTTATAACTAAATCTAAAGTTATCACCCGGAAACCAATATAATCGGCTAATTTTATGTTGACAAGGACCATAACTCTGGCAAAATTATCGGACTGAATCCAACCTCGAACCTGACCTATAGTTTCATGTGGCTAATCCACATACAAAATTTAAAAACAATTATAACTAAAACTAAAGTTATCACCTGGAAAAAAACAAATTGGCAGATTCTAAGTAATAAAGGACCAAAGCGGAGGCAAAATGTGCGAACAGAACCCAAATTCGAACTTAACCTGCATTTTCATGTGGGGTAATCCACATATGAAATTTGAAAATCATCAGATAACTAAAACTAAAGCTATCATCCGAAAACCATCCGGAACGAATGGACAACCACGCACAGAATCCCCAAAGCACGGACAGACATCACTGATTTCTATAGCCCCAGAAAAAAAAATTGGGTTACAATAAAGACTGCCAAACGATACGATGTACTGACAAATCAGCCCAATTTTTTAGCCCAAATTCTGAACATCTCTGGTAATATATAAGTAGATCAAGTCGAGGAATAGCAATGGTTTTTCTTGTTAACAAACTGAAATTTAAGGGTGATTTCATTGGCACTGTATAAAATTTATAGCGTGTGTAGAAAGTATGCGACGAAAATGTCAAAATTAAATCTGCTGGTAATATATAAAAAGAAATTTTTCATACTGACACCAACAAAGGCAGAGGAATCTGTTAAAAGTCCACTTTATTTCTATGTCCAACTTCACAAAATTTATGAAAACAATTTGATACTCTGAAATATTCTAGATAATCCTTTTCCAGCCGACATCTACATAATCAGTACAAATTGGGGTAGGAACACATGTTATTTGACAATGTAACTGGGCAGAATCCATTGCCCCTGTATAGCAGAAACCCTGCAGATATACATCCAGATTTACAAACACAACAGATATTAATCCATAACAACTGTTCATCTTGACTTCATCAAATGAGCTAACAAGAGCACTGCTGGGGAATGGCTTAACCCTTTATTTACTAAATGGTTTCTCCTAGTCAGTTAAAAAGTGTATATCGGAATGGTCTATTATTCATTTGGAGGGATGTTAAGGTGACAAAAGCAGATGACAGATAAATAAAAGTACACAAGGAGCCCTTTTTATTCAGGGAAATGTTCAGATAATAAGTTCATGCCATGGTTGTTTGTTGAACTTATTATCTGATCATTTCCCATGGGATAACTGCTCATCAATGATGCTTTAGTATAGAAAGGGTTAACCCTTCCATGACTGGAGCTTCCTGAAATTTATTTGAAAACCCTGTGCAAATGCATTCTCTTATATGACAGTCTCCCATAGGGAGGCTCGCATATACAAGCAGGGTTTCCGCCAGGCCGGCTGCGGGTCCGTCACACGGACCCATTCCCCTCGCAGACGATCTGTTTGATTCAAAAGTCAGTAGCAATATGTCGTAAAAAAATCCGGCTGCAACGGGAGTTCTGGGGTTAAACAGAATACTGGTGAAAAGGCGGGTCAAATAGCGACATTATAGATACAGCGTAATACATGTCGCGGTAACTTCAAAGAATGCCTGACTGTTGAGAGCGGATATTTTTGTGCACGGGATTCCATGGATGAAACTACTCAGACTCGAAGACCCTGTGCTATCGTACGATTACATAATTTGATCAAAGAACACCCAATTGCGGAGTCGGGTCATTTTTATGCACGGGATTTTCGTGGATGAAACTACTCAATGTTGATCATTTATCTTATTGCTGTATTATCATTTGTTTTGAGTTCGATGTAAGTGAAGTTCCTGAAGTGGGTCCCCGAGCACATTATCAACGACGCACATGTTCACATTTCCCGCCAAAACGCAACTATATTTTATAACACGTTGGCTAAAACTCTGTTCTATAGCTGCGGTCGTCAACTGTTGTTGGACTAATACAGATTATTGAACAAGCTATGAGTTCCGAATGAAATATTTCGCTACCATTCGTATTTCGCCGCTATAAATATCTCCTGCAGACAAACCCTGCAGTATGACGTCACATAGCAGGGCACAAATAGTTTTACGATTGACAGAATATATAATCCTGTCAGTTTCATTTTCACTGACGCTACTTGAAATTCTAAGAAATACTCTCCTTGCTAGATATTATTGGTCAATGCGTAGATGCTTTTTAGTGTTTAGATTCATTATACCTGTTGGAATCTTACTGCAAGTTATAAATTTGTAAACACTGTAACTCGCAGCTCGTTCATTTATATAGTCTTCAATCAGACGGCAGTCTTACGTACATAATTACATGACTAATTATTTGGATACCATCAACAGAATTAATGCACCCACGGAAATGATCGACTTGCATAATATACGTAGCTTTGGATTGCTTTGTGGGACACTCAGGTGCAAGAAAATGGCTACTTTTCAGTGTCAAATAACAAAATTTTCGCCCAACAGGACGAACCATATGTCCCATGGTCGTCCCGTCGTGTTATGTCTTTCCCCAATACGGACTCATTAATTTCCCCCTGGCGGAAACCCTGACAAGAGAATATATTGGCCTAACAATATTTATCTTGACCTTGTAATCCAATGTATTCTCTTATATGTGAGGCTCCCTATAGGAGACTCGCATATACAAGAGAATGCACAGGCACAGGATATTTAATGGTGCATCAGCTGGCTCCCATCACAAAATACTCAATATGATCATTTGTTTGCCCATACTAGAGTTATAAGTCAGAAGCCAAAATTCAAACAGACAGAATGATAACCATTTCATCCAAATGGTTGCGTATAGTGTTCAAACGACTCTGGGATTCTGGAGTCGACTAGTCGAACCCCAAAAGTCGAGTCGACGTCGACTAGTCGGCCAAATACATCACCAACATTATACTAATGAAACACATGTGAAAGAAATTTACAAATTCCGTGCCATCATCACAATATTTACACTCTACTTTGATCGGAGAATTGAATCACGTGACACGTCACGTGGTTTTGTTGCAAATGAACTGGTGCTCTAGAAACCCACCGATCGCAAATAAGTTCCCTACGAATCTACGATGATAATGAGAATAAATAATTGAGGGATTTTCTGTTTAATCATGAAATCAAATAAATACTTCCCTGCCAGGGTATAGAAAATAAACGATACTCAGGCTCAGAGTCAGCTCAAAATAAAAACAAAAACAAAAGAAAACACACACACTGTGTGACACACATTATAATGATTATATATACGATGAATCGATGATGCGTACATAGGCCTACTTTGTAAGTTGACATAACTTCCGTAAGGCGTACGTAGCATGCAGAGAGTTAGAAACTAAATGACGCAATGCAAAAGACCACGTGGCATTAACCTGGAACATCCGTGAGACGTCTGTCAAGTACGCCGCGACCTAATACTTACTGTTTATGGACCACGTGCTTTTTAGAAGTCAAATATAGAGTTACTGCTCTTGTATTGAAAATGAGTAGTGGTTAACTTGAATTATCGCATTGGCGAATTTCGGCGTAGTTCTATGTCAAGCTCGACATTTATTTACATATGTTCGGACTTTGGCAAGCTTCTTGAACATAGACTAGCTATCTTTGCTGCTTTTCTGACCCACATTTAGTGAAACCATGCATTGTCAAGGCCAGCTGATGAGATTATATACTGTATTCCGACTAGTCGACTGTGGAAGTTAGAGTCGATTTTCCGACAAACCAACGTCGACGATTATTTGTCGACTAATCGTTTGAACACTAGTTGCGTAACAAGAGCATCACTAGGGCATGGCAAAATATGCCCATGGTAATTCCAACAAAAGGCTATAACTCGCATGAAAATTTGCGGGTAGAACCCAAATTTGAACTTGACCTGCATTTTGTGCTAGTAAACCCACATTTCATTCCATTTGATTGTGACTATCTCAAGTTATTATCTGGAAACCAAAAGAGAAAACAGATGGCAGGAGAGACAGACCAATAACATAAATGTCATTTTTTTTAAATGCCTTACGGGCATATAAAAATCTAGTAGAGGATCTAATTAGTAGACATACATGAATACATACTGTCTTTGAGAGCCCCAGGTCTCATTCTGTCAATGTTCTGTTGTTGCTGCTGTTTGAACGCTGCTTGTATACTCAGTGAACCCAGTGAACTGTTTCCTGCTCTGGGTCCGACCAAGCCTGGTGTATTCAGATCTATGAAGACAAAAGATTCATTTAAAGATGCACAGTTCAATTTGACATTAAGCCATATAAAAAAAATAGTTTTTATATGTCTGCGTCCCTTTAAAATGCACCACTGAGTACTTTGTTATTGTGCCAGGCAAAATAAAATAAATGAAAGTGTCAATGACACTGTAGCTCAACTTAGGTAGGGGAATAATTTAATGGTTGACAGTAAATGGTGGAATAGGAAAGGTGCAAATTGAAATGTCTAACCTGTGCCAACGGATTTAGTCATGCAAAGAGTAAAATCCAAGATGGCTGCTGGAGGCCATGTTTTTTTGGCCAATTGACCCCAAAATGACTCGTTCCCATCTACGTGTCATTGTTAACATTCATGACAAATTTCATGAAGTTCCGACCAAAGCTACGACCTGTAGCCCGTGCCAAAGGATTTAGTCATGCAAAGAGTAAAATCCAAGATGGCTGCTGGCGGCCATGTTTTTTGGCCGACCGACCCCAAAATGACTCGTTCCCATCTACATGTCAATATTAACATCTATGACATATTTCATGAAGTTCCGACCAAAGCTACGACCTGTAGCCCGTGCCAAAGGATTTAGTCATGCAAAGAGTAAAATCCAAGATGGCTGCTGGTGGCCATGTTTTTTGGCCGAATGACCCCAAAATCACTCATTGATCAGACGAACAGTACGACCTGTAGCCCACGCCAATGGATTGAATTTTGAAATCCAAGATGGCCACCAGCAGCCATGTTTTTCGGCCGAACGACCCCAAAATGACTCGTTCCCATTTACATGTCATTGTTAACATCCATGACAAATTTCATGAAGTTCCGACCAAAGCTACGACCTGTAGCCCGTGCCAAAGGATTTAGTCATGCAAAGAGTAAAATCCAAGATGGCTGCTGGTGGCCATGTTTTTTGGCCGAACGACCCCAAAATCACTCATTCCCATCTACATGTCAATATTAACATCTATGACATATTTCATGATGATCAGACGAACAGTACGACCTGTAGCCCGCGCCAATGGATTGAAATTTGAAATCCAAGATGGCCACCAGCGGTCATGTTTTTCGGCCGAACGACCCCAAAATGACTCGTTCCCATCTACATGTCATTGTTAACATTCATGACAAATTTCATGAAGTTCCGACCAAAGCTACGACCTGTAGCCTGTGCCAAAGGATTTAGTCATGCAAAGCGTAAAATCCAAGATGGCTGCTGGCGGCCATGTTTTTTGGCCGACCGACCCCAAAATCACTCGTTCCCATCTACATGTCAATATGAACATCCATGACAAATTTCATGATGATCAGACGAACAGTACGATCTGTAGCCCGCGCCAATGGATTGAATTTTGAAATCCAAGATGGCCGCCAGCAGCCATGTTTTTTGCCGAATGACCCCAAAATGACTCGTTCTCATCTACATGTCAATGGCAACATTCATGACAAATTTCATAAACATCGGATCAAAGGTACGACCTGTAGCCCGCGCCAAAGGATTTTGTCATGCAAAGAGTAAAATCCAAGATGGCTGCTGGCAGCCATGTTTTTTGGCCGAACGACACCAAAATGACTCGTTTCCCATCTACATGTCATTGTTAACATCCATGACAAATTTCATGATGATCAGACGTACAGTACGACCTGTAGCCCGCGCCAATGGATTGAATTTTGAAATCCAAGATGGCCGCCAGCGGCCATGTTTTTTGGCCGAATGACACCAAAATGACTCGTTCCCATCTACATGTCAATGTCAACATTCAGGACAAATCTCATAAAGATCAGACCAAAGGTACGACCTGTAGCCCGCGCCAAAGGAAATTGTTGACGGACACACGGACACACGGACACACGGATGACGGACGCCAAACCATGGCAATAGCTCAAACTTACAAAGTAAGTTGAGCTAATAAAATTTAACAAATATTTAAATAATTTTTATTGATAATCTAAATATGAACGCATATCATATTGCAACAAGTATCACAGTTGCTGGATATTTTTGATTACAATATAGATCATGTTTATAATCAAGTGGAATAACAATTAATAGTATTATAAAAGTTTAAATAGTAGTAGTGCTGGGTGAATTGTGGTAATTGTTCCTATTAAATGATAGCTTTACTGGCTTCATAGAGAGTCAACGTTTATGCCTTGCAGTAGTTCAGGGTGCCAGCCAAATCTTAATTGATGACAATGTGAGGTAGTACTAATTTTTCTCAAATAGATTGGCTATTGTTTCCCACCTCTCATGGAACATATATTCTTTTTTTGGATGCAAATGATTTCAGAGGTACGTCCTCTATGTTATTGGATAAAAATGGAAACAGGGCAAAGACTTTGATTCAATTCATATTGGAAAACACAAATTCTGAATTTGATTCGGTTTCCAAAGAACTGAACGTTTTTTAATATATTTAAATGTTGATATTTAATTAATAAATTTCAATGATTCTGAGCCAATATGCCAGTTATCCTCTGAAAACCCACTTTGAAATAGTATATGTAAATTCCAATCAAAGGGATAATAAAAATATATACCTGCCTGCATACCCCTTCTGAACAAAAAATATCTGAGAAACAGAATTTATTTTTGTGTGGCCTTAAATAATTCAGTATTTTCTAAACAATTAATTTTTTGATATGACCAAATAAATATTAATCCTACCCATGTTTTGCAGTTGTGATGATATTGACTGCAGAGCTCCGAGCTGGGAGCCAGCCTGAGACATTCCGGTGAGAGCCTTGACTGGTGATCCTGGTGTCCCCGAGACCGACGGCAGTGACGTCAGACTGGGTGGGAAGCCACTCATAGCACCAGAGACTGCCGGCGGTCCAAGTCCAAATGATCCAACACCTAGAGGGTCCAGCTGTTAAAAGAAAAAGCATTAAACTAGAACAGTGCTGACAGACAGCCAGTTAAAATTATATTGTGACACTCACTAATTTATGCTAACATACATTCCATGAATATCTAACTATCAGATCTTATCTAATCAATATTAAATGGTTGTACAGTTGAAAGATATGTTTTGAAAATAAAGAGTATTAATCAACTGTCTTATGAAAGTGAATCATGGAATTACCAAGTATCAATCTATTTATAATAGTCAGGAATTTCCTGACTCTATTTATAGCACAGAGCATAATTTGAAGCAGTAAATTACACAGGAAAACCCCCAATTGTCTTCTATTGTTTGAAATTACAAAAGAACTGCTTTAACACAGGATTTCTTATTGAATTGGTGGGGGAGGGGGGTCTGGAAAAATAATCCAGATATTATTTCCACTCACAGGGGTCCCCATCAATAATTTGTTTTCAGGCTAAAATTAGATACTTGAAATCTTAAGTGGATAGATAGTTTCATTTTAAAAACACTAAGTTACTCACAGGGTTAGCCAGTCCTCCGCCGAGATTTGGTCCTCCGACGCCTCCAATGTTTGGTGTACCTATTTTTGGGCCCGGGATATTTATATTCTGCCCAATAGTTGGATTCATATTCTGGCCAATAGTTGGATTCATATTTTGGCCAATAGTTGGGTTGATGTTCTGGTTAACGACAGGTGGACCAGGTTGTGATGTTGGTTGTCGAGGTTTTAGCATCACCTTAGCATTGGTTACCATGGTGATGATAGCATCAGAGAGCTCCTGTGACACTTGACTGAAATAAGACAATTCCACTGTTAAAAAAAGATAACAGTTTGTGAAACTTGTCTTCATTTTCTGATCCCAGACAGTAAGAACAAGACAGTCAAAGACTGTGGGGTCGCTCACCAGACTGCAAAGACTGATGAGACTGGGAGTCTGGAGACCACAATAGTCAGAACTTTTCATAATCACTTCAAAAGTAGATCTAAACACGATATGTGGCTAGAGAGGCTTCAGTAGTGTGCAGTGGGTAATTCTCAAGGTGAATATCCACCTTGAAATTACCCACTGTACACTACTGATCACCCACGTCCTCCAGCTCAACAAGACCCCTCCCGACCGGGCTCCAGACTCCCAAGTCTTGGGTTGGAATTTCACAACCAACATCTCAAACTTTCTCAATTTTTTGAAATTTCCAATCTCACAAGTGCCTTTTTATAAAACCATTTAGACATGTTTGAAGCCCAATTATCCATGGACCCAAAACACCATACATGTATGTCAGATTAATCAGTTAGGTAGTTCCAAGGTAGATGTTTTAATGAATTTGGTATTTCAATGATTTTTTAAACACAAAAGTGTTAACTTCCCATAGCCCCGTCATTTCATAACAGGTTGACCTGATGTTAACAAATCTGAATATCAGTCACCAAAGGATCCTCCATACTATATGTAAATAGTCCAACCTCTCTTGAGAAGACAATTTAAGAATTACTATAGAGACATACAGTTATGTCCCTGGTCCCACCCTATTTAACCTGGTGACCACATCTGAATAAATTTGAATACCAGACACCAAAGAACCCTTCATGCTAAATATCAGTAAAATAGACCTTGTGGTGGAAGCATGTTAAAATTTGTGGCTATTTCGGTCGAACAGTTTAACCCGAAGTAGGAAAATATGGACTGTTACTGGTTGAAAAATCAAATCTACAGCCTCATTGCCCCCACCCAGGCAGCTTAGAAATCAATAGGAATCTATATATTATTATACCAGTATCAAACAGCATACATACAGGTAGGGTGGGTGGTTGAGAGTTAAATCTCTTATAGCTGCCCCTAATTGAACAAATGTGAATCCCCATCTATGAGATCCATTCATCTAGAAATTTCAAACGGTAGATTTTAAGAGTTGAAGAAAACTGATTTTCCTCAAAAGTTTCCTAAAAATGACCTCACGTGTACAAATCTGAACCCCACTCACCAAAGGACCCTCCATACCAAAAGCTAAATAGGCCTGATGGTTTTTGAAGAATTACTATGGAGGGAAAGAGTTATGCCCCTGGCTTCTCACCTATATGACCTGATGAACTCATTTGAACAAATCTGAATGCGAGTCAAAATATTTAAACCCATTCGGTCTTTAAAATGTATGTGGAGAAGAACAAAATTGATGGACGGATGGAGACATCCCAACAGAGGGATGGATGGGAGGACATACTGACAAACAAATTCAATCCAATATACCCCCCCCCCCCTAAGTTTTCTTTGCAAATCAGGGTATAATGAGTACAACTGGATAGGTGGTGGTTAAGAATATAATAGTGGAACAGCCAAGCCTGAATATAGTGTCTGACTTTTGCAGAATGAGGTCCCTAAAGGGTGAATTTAGTGCTGCAATCCTGCAAGGTGGGCTAGCATCACCAAATTCACCCTCTGGGGACCTCATTATGCTTAGGCCTCAACTGCTATGGGAGACATAGTAACAGATTGAAGATATCCAGTTAATTGGTGATGTGCACCCATTGGGCACTTCAATTATCAATTTTATCTTCAGCAAATTAGGGGATATAGAAACTGAACAGAAGGGAAAAAGTAAGTAGAAATGTCAATTTAAGACCCTGTATACTTCCCTAAAGATGAGGCCTAAGCAGAATGAGGTCCCTGGAGAGTGTATTTGGTGAGACATCCCAACAGAAGGATGGATCGGAGGACAGACTGACAGAGACAGACAAATTCAATCCAATATAATGTATAATGAGTTCAACTGGATCGGTGGTGGTTAAAAATATAATAGTGGAACAGCCAAGCCTGAATATAGTGTCTGATTTTTGCAGAATGAGGTCCCTATAGGCAGGGTTTCCGCTACTACGGAAGGCCGGCCGTCCAGCGGCCTCATTCCCCTCCCCAACCTTGACTTAATATTATTGGTCACAAAATACCTACAGACCTAGCTCAGTCCCCATTTTACAGAGGATGAGCGATCACGGACGATTAACAGACTGCAAGGAACCTACACTTGGTACCTGAATAAGACATGATCAGTAGCGCAGACCACATGCACAGTTGTCTACACTATCCTGCCTGGGTAGCGCTTTGTCGGGCGAATATTTAGTAGTAATCAGCCTCTCGCATTTTAATTTACCGTAGATTTCTGTCAATAAGTTCCAACTTTCTGACCCACTATTTCCCCTCAAAATGTGCAATATACATCTGTTAGTCATTGGGGTGGGGGTTCTGAACTACAACCATGAACACAGGTGAGTTTTGGCAGTTAAAATGAAAAATATATTTTTGTATTGTTCATTTTGAATTTTGATTTTTTTTTAATTGAGCAAGGATTTAAATTTAAAAATATATTTTATTTTTTTTGAAGTTATGTTCCTGGCACGGCACCTATTTGACACACTGACCCCATTTGAACAAATCTTAACCCCAGTCACCTAAGGACCCACCATACAAAATATTAGCTGAATCGGCCCAATGATTCTGGAGAAGAAGTCGTTCTAATAATTACTAGGGAGAATAGAGTTATGTCCCTGGTTCTGCCCCTATTTGACCCAGTGATCCCATTTGAACAAATCTGACCCCCAGTCACACAAGGACCTTCCATACCAAATATAAGCTAAATAGGCCTGATGGTTCTTGAAAAGAAGTTGTTTTAAGAATTACTATGGTGGTAAAGAGATATGGCCCTAGCTTCGCAACTATTTGACTCGGTGACCTTATTTTAACAAATCTGAGTCTGAGTCAACCAGGAAACATCCACACCAAATATGAACCCATTTGGCCTTAGGGTACTGGAGAAGAAGATGATGACGGACGGACAGACGGACGGACGAGGAGTGATGACTATAGCTCCACCTGAGACTTCGTCTCAGGTGAGCTAAAAACAATTGAATTGAGTGTCTGGAAACAATAAGCCTTTTATTTATATTATGGGTATCATGAAACATGTCGAAAACAGCCATTTAAAAAGCTTCTGTCAATCAACCAAACAAATAAAGATATTTGATTCTCAGGCAATTTTGTTTGAAAATCAATATGGGAGTGAGGGTTTTATTTTTATTTTTTTGTATGCCCATGGACTGGCATAGTATGCATGGTTTATTATACCTTCCCAGATCCAGAAAATGTAGGGATAACTTTGTAATGGATATAAACTCATTTAATCTAATTAAAAAAAAGACAAAATTATGACATTGTACTACCTGTACATCATATATGGATTACCTAGAATGATATAAATAGATATATTATTTTAATATCGGCACATCATATTAACAACACGCAGAACTACATATCCGATTCATATGAAAAATACAGGACATAAATACATTCGATATCATAGAAAGTCTTGATTCACTTATACCACTGACCAGTTAGAGACTATATATATTCTTCAATGGATGATAGACAATAAAACTTCAAATAACCATCATAAATATGACCAATATACACCGCTTGACAAACTATTGCATCCGGTTTGCCTACCTTCGATCGCAATAGCGTAGCAAGGGGAAAAACTCTATCTTGCAGGGTTCCTAAATTACTGTGCAAAGGTCTGTGAGATTAAGTTGGCCGACGACTCATTTAATATCTAACTTCCTGCTACGATGATCGACATATTTCAACACATTTGACCAATTAACTTGGGGGTTTGGACAGCCTGTGATAACAATATACCTGATAGTTATCGTTGCCTATGGTCTTTTGTTAAATACCCACACATACACCATTGTATTTAGCTCCTATTCGATATTTGAAACAACTAATTTTCGTGTGACAGTTTCCTATTTTCGTGCTACCAGTTTACAATTACAGTGAAATCCAAAATGGAAATAAAATGCCTTTTTTTTGGCCTTATTGGGTCATGGGGAATATATTGTTTCCTATCTGGGACATTCACATTTGACCTGGACATCACTTATCCAATAAAACGAAGGTTTCAGTGATTAAGGAGCATACTATTTTGAATAGACACAAACACTGTATAAAATATTTATATAATATGCAAGCATTGGTATAGTCATAATGTACTTACTTTGCATAGGTCTGTAAGCACGTTACCATAGTGAAAATGGTCTCTGCTGGTAGCTGTTGGCTCTTCTGCATGTCCTCCTTACTCATCCCTCCGACGAGCTGGGGACATCTCCGCTTCAGAAAGGTCACACATGCCTGCACAAATGGCTCCTGGAGGAATGGCTATATGTCAGTGAGAACATTAAGTAAATGCTTACTACATTACTGTTCACGAGTTCACAAATTCCCATCTTAATTGTCTCAAAATGGTACATTGGTTGACATAGATCATATGAGGATTTCGATGATGAGGTTTATCATATTTAGTTATCAATATTTCATGAATTTTTTTTAATTATGCCGGGTAAAAAATTATCCCACCAAATAAATACAAAATCTCAGTACTTGTCAAATCACTTTAAAATAAGTAGTTCTAAACAGGGACAGAGGTAGAGGGTCTTTGTTGAATGGTGGGAGGGGATATGGGGTGTTCACCTTGAAATTTCTAACTGCAAACATGATCCCTCCCCAAGTAGATCATTGACCATTACCTCCCAACTGGACCGAACTAAATTACAACTGGTACTTCCAAGATCTCCAATTGTTGGAAATTTATCAAACCATTAATGATATTACCGGTATATATCAAAATCATTACATGCAATATAGGAATCTATATCAAGTACCAAACATGAATTCATAGAATAGATAGGGTGGGTGTTTGAGTGTTAAATCTCCTATTTCTGCTATTTGAACCAAATGTAAAACCCAATTATGTTTCTACCCAAACGCGAACGATAACAAGTCTGGTAGCAGTCGCGACCACAATACAAACAAGTCAAGCATGACACGTCTATTTATTAACTCTGAATTTTAGTTCACTGTGTCATCTGTCAAGTTGTCAACACGTGACTTATTACCCAGGCCATTCGTGTTTGGTCATTTTCATTCATTTAATACAAGCTTTGTCTGTAAATGTTCACCATACAATTAATATACCAAATTATGGTGATATCCTGGTATTTATTATGGTAAACAATGACTAACGAAAATATCAGATATCTGGTTATGATCCGGCAACACATCCTGGTTAACCGGCTACAAAAATAGGTCAACGTTTCAGCACTACTGTAGCATAGTTTATGAGTACCCACACTGTCATTGGTATGTGCACAACCATTTGCAATACGACTTTCCGACTTATGTGTATTATTTATCTAATAGATGAATTATCTCCTTTTTATATGCCCAATTTTAAAAAAAACAGGACATACTATGTTACTAATGGACTGAAACAGATGGACAGTTGCCAAGACATTTTTCCATGAAGATGCTCTAATAGCTTCAATGCAACTGTTTTCTGTTCATGGTCACAGTCAGTGAATGACATTGTAGATCCCAATAATAGGGCCGAAAAATGCAAGGGGTGTCCAGAAAAAAATGAATTTATGCGATTACTATTTTAGTATTGGAAAATTATTCTAGTTTCTGAATCAATTTGTTGCATAAAAATTGCGTGTCGCCAAATTCACTTTCTAATGGCATTTATTTCTTATCACCTTACTTGATGATTTTATAAGAAAAAAGCATGTTAATGTCCACTTTGTGTTTCATTTCTTATTCCTGAAAGGATGCCCTACTCCACTTCCCCCACCAAAAACAATTTTAGTGTAAATGGACCATCGATGAAAACACATGCACATACCCTGTGTTCTCTGATTTTGTCAGAGATCCATTTATCAAGCTTGAGGTATTCTCTTCTCGATGCAAGACACGCCAGGTCAATCACAAATGCAAATGGTGTCGCGTTGAGCAGCATCGATAATGCCTGAAATAAGAAATCATTACAGAAGTTAACTTCGCATATATTATTCAGTGTGGAATTTGGAATATATCAGTATAGATTTTAACAGGAAAACAGCACTCAAGTTTAGTATGAAAAAGTCTGTTCTCGACAGAAGAAAATGAAAATTGTGGTATTCATAAAATTACACATTTTCAAACAAATCTCAACAGAATTTGATTTAGGCATCTTGTACTTTTTGCATGGAAACAGACATCTACATCTTAAACATTAATTAACATTAATTTTGCAAAGGTATTATTCACACTTTGAGCCAGCAAGTTCATACTGTTTTTGGGCTTGAATCCCTGAATATGCAACGAAACGGTACATTTATCTCCAATGTAATTGAATAGCCCAAAAAATTCAAAAGAAAGTGAACTGAACACTTTTTATTGGCTTGCTGTGAAGTGAGAAATAATTTCTCCGCGATCAAATCTCTGGGTACGTTCCATGGGGTTACTCGGATCAGCGCCCAAACAACTTCCTGTTAAACATAACCTATAACAATCTCTCCAGTTATGATCCATTAAGTGACTCCGGCCTGCATGGTGACATAATGACGTGCGTCATCAATTGCAATTTGCTTCATTCAAATTTGATCACCTGACAGTCGGCGATGCTGGTGAATCGAAAACTAAAGTTAGCAGATCTCGTCCAATCAGAATGTGTGTTTTAGCAACAAATATTCAACTTGAAAACAAGATTGAATACTACCTTGAGATCTTGCGCGACATCGAGGATACGAGATAATCTTGTCTGGTCGTGTGGTTCGCCCCTCATATACCATTCAGCCATGGAATGCATTATCAGGGTACGGATGGTACTCGAGTGGCCCTGAAAATGATAGTGTTGATTAAAAAAGATGCAATCATGGTTCTAACTAGTAGGATTAAATCTAATATTTTGTTTTATCAAAATGTTGGTTTAAAACTGCCCAGTGGCATCAAATTACTCAAATTGTCATTAAATTGTTTGATCAGTCCATGATTTATTTTATTGTTGAAATTAATCATCCAGTGCTGGCTTTTTGAAAAATCCGGGAGGGCTAAAAATTCGCTCTCACCAGAGGGTATATATTGCGAGAGCTCTCGGAGGGGCAATTCCTGTATTTGGTCTTTGTTTGGGATAATCTAGTTGCACAGACAAAACAATTAAAATTTTAAGTTCCAACTTTCATGTTCCAAGTTTATCTTTAATTTCCATGAACTATATTAATAAAACTACATCATAGTATATGATCAAAATTTAAAGACTTTATATTATGATGATGCACAACATTACAAAAATTCAAAAAGAATTTATTATACAAACTGCTTTAGCCTAGAAGCTGACAGCAAATATGGGAATTCGAACAGAATCGAAATATTTTACCATGTGGGAAAATGTCCGGAAACAGCCGATTTCGGATAGACTCAGACAAACGATTGTGATTCGCATCGCATCGATTCGCAGGGCCCTATAATTTATCTCATTAAAATATATTTGGGCCCTGTGTAAATCTGAATAAAAAAACAAACTTCAGTTGGAAATCTTCACCAGACACCACAGCCTCTTTAAAAATTCAACAGTAATCTTAATTATCTTATCAGATCTTTGGAATTTGTATCCAGATCCTAATTCTAGAACGACGGGGCTATTCCAAGATGACATAATAAAGTGTTTCCAAATGGACCACATGCTTGATGTAGTAAATGTTTGTAAGAATCAAACTATTTTGTAGTAGTTATAAAACAATACGATGCAAATAAATAATCAGTAATAAATATCGTTGGCTGATAACTACTTGAACATAATGTATCCTAGATTACGATTGGTGTCATATAATAATTATGAATCTATCGCCTGTATTCTGTATTATAAAATTTGTCATGTTTTGCTACCCATGGGAAAATAGACAACATGTGATTGACCTCCGAATCTCGAAATTGAAATATAACAAATCATGAACCTGTGTTTGAAGTTGTCATCAGCTTTAACCCTTTCAGTGCCAAGCCCGATTTTTGTATCAACCCATATTTCCTTGATAATTTTTCAAATTTATTGATTATAATAATGTGATACATTGATGGAAAGAGCTCTTAGATACAAAAATCGAACTCGGCACTGAAAGGGTTAAAGAGACTGGATTCCACCTTGCAATGAGCTGTTACGTCACAATCAATGAAATATCGCCCAGTCTGACCAATGGAATGAAGGGAATCCCATCTTTAGAAAAATCAAATCTTGATTTCGGAGTTCTAGAGATGTAAATCGTTTTTTTTAAAGAGACTGCACACATTGTAAATAAGTTTTGATATCCCCGCTGCCAAATTACATATATATTATTCTTCATTTAGCAAACAAACCATGAGTATTTGAAAGACTTACCTGGCAATGCCAAGCATAATGTAGCACTATAGCAGAATTAGGATGATTTCCAAGAAATATAGGCATCAGCGTTGATATCAGCTCTTGTTTTAACGTGTTCCAAGGCTGTAATAAAAGTATAATTTACATCAAACAAATGTTATATTCAGATAAAACAAATGTTAAATAGTTAAACATGTAATTAACATGTAATTAGTTGTGAAGACAGTGGTAAGGGGTAAAAAGTTTTTAAGAAAGACCATGCTATATTGGAATTTATATGAAATAACTTGCCATTGATGGTCGATAGTTTGAAAATGTCAATCATTGGAACAAATGGTAAAACCACAAATTTGCATAAACCAACGTATGGACATTTCCATAGATCCCAATGGACAAATATGCTTTAAAATAATCGCCCTTCCTCAATATATATAGCATGATAGAATCTGTGATCTTCCGATCGGTATATCTCTATCTTGATTCTGTGATTCTTATATGTTCTGTGTATCTTGGCTGTATTCTCGACGTGAAGGCCCTAACCCTTGGGGATCTGTTTTACTTGAGCCCACGGATAGCCAAATTAGGACAGACAAATCCGTTACAAAACGGCATTATTTATTAAGAATGATCACAGCATAAGTAGAGATACATAAACTATCATAAAGATAGGCCGCTATGGGTCTTGTGTAGGTTTCTATGACTAGAAATGTCTCCAAGTTAGCCTTCAACTAGCTAAACAAACGCCAAAATATGGCAGAGTCAACTTTAATTGACCACAAATGACTATTAGGCAGTTCGCCAAAAGTCTTAACCAAGTTAGCCAATGACAGGGGTGACACTCCAAAAACCCCACAAATATTGACAATGAATGCCCGTTATGGGTCTTAATAAATCAATTAAATCAGTAAATCAAGCGTCGGTAAACAGGTCCAGGACGTTACTACTTTTTCACATCGACCAAACTTAACTACGCGACAGAATGACCGTTAATCTTGACTTATCTAGAGTGTACCCACTGTAGGTAACGTCGGCCCTTTTATAAGACGCGACCCAAAGTGGGTAGTACTACCTACAACTGATACCTACAAGTGATACCCACAACTACCCACAACACAACAAAGATGTTACAGAAACAGCGTCAGAAATCATAAGGTAACAACTAAAGGCGGAAGTTACCAATGACGTCACGCTTTTTATAGCTTGACACGAAGAGTGGGAAAATCCCAGAATGACATGAATACAATGTAACGACGGTGTGGATAAATGTGAATAAGATGAGAACTATAGAAGTTAATTGGGTAGTAATTAGATGCATATGCAAATTATGAGTTAGTTATCTCACAAATATAGGTAATATTACGAATATGAATGCATAAAGTACAATTTGAAGTGAGGAAAGTGATAAAAAGTTATTGCTTTGAGAACGGAATGGAATACAAGTAACATTTGCGTGAAACACTGCTGACTTTAAGAAAAGTTACATGAAATGAGTTTTAATTAAACAATTTATCATATATCACGATAAAACATGAGGTGGCCTGTAGCTATGCTACATAATATTAACATCATGGACAATTCCTGTCAAATGCCCATACAAACAAGATGTTCCCACCATCAAGTCGGGGCATATTCCTTTTTTTAATTGAAGACAGAACGAGAGGCCGATCACAATCGGCAGATGTTTAACCCATTCCTTGGCGATAGCGATTAGCTATATTTATAAATTTTATAAATCCTTACACCAACCTTTTCATGAGTGCTAAAGTTTCAACAATTCACACTTAATATAGTGATCATGTGAAAAATATTTAGTTATCACATTGTGTCAACAGGATTGGCGGAGGATGTTAATATTTTTAAGCAAATAAACCAAATGACCCTCACTATGCAGGTTAGGGGTGTGTTCTTGTCAAATTACAATTATGCCAAGAACTACATGTATAAACATAATCAATGGAAATATTTGAGTTATCAAATCGGATAGAATAGGGTTAATCTTACCCAAACTAATGAACTGATAAACACAAAATAGTCTATACAAAGCATGTCATTGGATTTAGAAACCCATACAATAAGTCAGTCTCAAGAATACCAGCACCATTAATATTACCCTGGATCCCAAATGCAATTGAGGGAATTTCAAAATAAGACATTCCTCTAATGATGAATAGATAATTGGTGATTTATTGAAACCCTTGCTGAACCTGGATCAAAGTGAAAGGGATAATATTATATCTGTCTATCGCATAATATGTGTCTATGGAATGGTTTAATTTTAATCCCAAATCCATGCAAATCAAAAGTGGATCACCATCAACCTGGACATAATATAGGAGAATGATCAAATGAAAAGCATCAAAACCATATGATGTGTGGAGAGGGTTAATCATTTGCAATGACATCATATCATGGAACTGAGGAATGTGGGGATTAATTTTTGTCTAAGATAAGACAACAGTGTATGTAGACAACAATGTCTGTAAAACATCCCTACAAAGTAACAATGGACTATTCCAATTTAATATTTTAGAATAGGTGTCCTATAGTGTTTACATAAAGTTTAGTAATGAACCTGTTTCAGCAAAGGGGTTAAATTAATATTGCACAGAAAACAGAACTCCACCAGATAGCCATCAATCAATTTGACATTAATATGATAACAAATCCTGCCAGCCAGCAGTACCACTATCAGGCTTTGTAGCATGTCCATAGTGATAATTAAGTGGTCAATCCGGACGTCGACATTATGTTTAGGTAAACATAAAAACAAAGGAGAAATGACAGTATCCTTTCACATGTCCATGTTCACTATCCCAGATAGAATAGATGTGCTCTGCTCTATCCAGGCCAACTAGCTTATAGTAGTCTGCATAGTTAAATTTTGGTGTTGCATGCTGAGTAATAAAAAATAAAACTATCTCATTTGTCATCAGTTGTGGAATAATTCTCCATTTGTCTAGAATATATTTATCTTATCGGTTCGACCATGTTCGGGGTGATCTATGATGCTCATGTTGATTATTAGGTCAGATTGTTAGGATATGAATAGTCCATTGTTATATGTTAACACATTATGTAGCAATAGTTTGGCATTGTGTTTGTTAAAGTTCTAATTGAAGTGCTGGGCAGGTTCTAGATTCATACTTGAGGGCATCCTTAATAATATGCAGTAGATTTAACTTCACAGATCAATCAGATATATAAAGTCTGGGCATATTCTACATGCTAGGAGAGACATGGATACTTTTTATTTACCCAAGTATTTCGCATAGTTAACATCCACAGCTGGTGTGGACGGAGCAAACTTGGTCTATCTGAAGCACATACTTACAGATATCTGGAGCAGAGCTAGCACTAACATGTCTGGACAATTCTGTACAGGAAACTTAAAAAGCTCCGACACTTGTTGGTAGTGTCCCTGTTCTGACAGTCTCAGCAATGATTCCACAAGATCCAACGATTTCCTATCAAGTATAAAATAATTTACAAATACAGTAAAATCGAGGGCAATTTTTTTTTTATAATCCTCCAAACTTGACAAATATTATGGAACAAATTCATGGATAAGGGAATTAACCAAGTTGGGTTTTAAATGGATGAGTTATTAAATAATCAGTAAAGCACATGCAAGGCATAATTAGAGTGTTAAATTAAAGCCACTTGGCAGTTTGCGCTCCAAAATATAACTAATAATATTTTCTTTTGAATTTTTCTCGGTATAGAGATAGGCCGATAAAAAATTGAACTGCATTTCTATGAACATTATATGTGCAGAAAGACACAATAAAGTCATAAAAAATACCAACTTTGAACATGATGTTTGTGTCCCAAACAATAAAGTCATTTGAATGACACGGAAAAGAAAATGTTAGTCTATAATTCCTGATATGGTAAAAATATAGTGAGTTTCTTTCACTTCTGTGCAAACAATGTAAAACAGCTGGAAAATGGCTGTGACCATGGAAAGTACTTATTTCAGAGCATATGAAGCCGGTATATCTATATTTCATGTATTTGGCAACCTATCTTATAACTCCTTCCAAGCTCAAATGAGCCATGTCCGTTTAAATTAAAACTTTGAAGAAAAAAAAATTAACCCCCTTAAAATTACATCCGCTGGGGTATCCAGAATCACCAAATCAAATTTGGTTGAAATGGGTACAGGGGTCTGGGGCCATATCCTTCTAACCTACATATGTATATCTATATTTCGTGAATTTGTCGACATATCTTATACCTCCTTCAAAATTACGGAGACAGAATTTGGAATCTCGAATGAGCTATTTCCGTTTAACAGTGAATGGTCTTCATTTCTCTTGCAAATTTTTGTATAGGCATAATATTGCATAGATGATATAGACCCAATATTGCATAGCAGACATAGACCCAATGCAGCATAGAGGATATCACAAAAAGCAATTTCAAATCTGTTTGATCAGGAATGGTTGAATTTCCATCGGATCTCTGATTCTGCATATATTAGGTAGATATAGATACATATAGATATAGAGATTGCCAAATCAGAAACAAGTTTGGAAATAATGTGACTGATATTTTCAGAATGAGGTTCCCAGAGGGTGAATTTAGTGACGCTATCCCACATGACAGGCTAGCATCACCAAATTCACACTCTGGCAACCTGATTCCGCTTAGGCTCAACTGCTATGGGAGACCTATGATAAGATTAAAGTTCCCCAGTTGAAGTTGGTGATGTTCACCCATTAGTCACCTCGATTATTTTTATCTTCTGCAAATAAGGGAATATAGAAACAAAAACCAAGATAATTTAAGAATATAGATACTTCCCAGAAATGTGCGGGGTAGCATCACTAAATTCACCCTCTGGGGACCTCATTCTGCAAATGTCAGATTTAAAGGCAGCTCAAAATGTGATCTGATTATTTCAATGAAAATTTAAATATTGAGATAAAATTGCTGGAAATATCAATGATATATCAACAGTCACGATACTAACCAAGTTGCTATGTCCCTGTTTTCATCATCGGGAGCCGTCTTCAGTATATCTATTACAACTGTGTGGCAGGCGTATGAAGCAAAGCAGAAACAATCAGGATTCCTCAATGACTGCAGGACGAATGATAACTGTTCAAAAATAAAACAGGACGAAAATTTAAATTGAACCTGTTAACATTTACACGATCAAACAATTGAAATTCATTGAATGCCAATTTATAAGCCAAGGAATCTCCATCTACAATTTTTTAAGTAAAACCAAGAAGGCTATGATGGTCAAAACCGAAATTAAAAACAAATTTGCCCAAATGTTGAGTTTAGAGACCTAAAACAAACCTGAATTTCCAGGCACTATCAAAGTCTATTACAATGCTTAAAATGATTGCTACTACTCAAATTGGATTTACCTGTTATTCAATGAGTGAATTAGAATGATATTTACCTGTCCTTCTGTGTTTTTCCACTGCCGGTATATGAATTCTACAGGGAACATGTCCATCAGACCACGGTTCAGACCCTGTATCAGTAACTTCAACCCTTTCCTGTTGAGTACGATGAAGCCTGGATGATCTAATTCAGCTACAACATCTCTCCATTTCAAATGAGGAGCCTAAAATGGACAAGTAACAACAAATAATATATTATCTCACAAACACCACAAAACACAGCTTAAATTTCGATTGGAATAATACCCCCTTGTGAAATCATTTAGACAATTTGTCTTGATTGAAAATCCCTATCATGTACGCATATCACAGCTTAGAGGGAATTAAGTAAATTCTTTTGACAACAGGGAAATTTAAAGAGGAACAACAGACATGAAGCCATAAATCTTACTATGAAAAACCCATAATTATTGTCACCAGCTATCTATTGTTATGACAACACAAATAGCTGATGTGAGGATGTGATAATTACCACTTCACACAACTCCACTGATGATATAAATGATCAAAATAGAAATGATAAATATCAGCTCCGGTCGCTGAAGGGCATTTTATGGAACTTAACTTCTTTCCGATATGAGAATAGAAGTTTGGTCAAGTGAGGAGACTATTTCTTCCAAGTTGCCAGAAAAGCTGAAAGTAACACAAGTGCCATAAATCCCCACACATAATATATGTTGTGCCATACAAGTTTCTGAAAATAATAAACAAAATGGGAAGGGGGTAATACACTTCCGACTTAAAGCGTGAGCTTTCGATCCGCCAAGGGATCATCCTCAAGTCCAAATAATAGTTTACATTGACAACAAGTACACAGCCAGGCATGGCTTAATATGCCAGTTGTTTGATCATAATGATTGACATAAACAAAAACTATTAGCTGCAGGGTTTGGGCACAGACCGAATCCAAAATTAACCTTGCATATTTGAAATTCAACAAAGGCTATAACTCTGGCAAAATTTGTCAAACCAACCCCATATTAGAACTTGATCTGTGTCTTCGTGTGATGAAACATATACCTAATTTTGTGTCAATCGATAAACAAATACTAAAGTTATCATCAGGAAACCAAATATTTTGTGTTATTCTTAATTCAACAAGGGCAAACTTTGTTTTCTTGTGACTGAACCACATACCAAGTCTTGAGTTGATTGATAAACGAATACTAAAGTTATCATCCGGCAACCAAAATGTTGACAGTTGGTCAGACAAATGGACACAGGCCGACTGATTACAATATACAACCATATTTCAGCGGGCGTATAAAAAGTGAAAATGACACTATAGTCCGGAACATGCAAACAAGGTGGCATAGTTAATGTTAGAAGCCAGGAGTCCATTTCTGATAGTGTCCAATGTTTCTATCACTTCAGGTACTGAATACACTCTGGTAAATATAATGTGTGTATTCAATTAATATCATTTTAAACCTACCAGGTCCTGAACGACTTGAACAAATATGTCCACATTCCAGGTGGTAACACCAGGTTTGTCCGGTTTGTCTTTATCATTCCAATTGGATCCAGGTGCAGTGTTGCCCTTAAATGTAAAAAGACAGATCAAATAAATAATATTGCTGCAATCAGGGTTCATGCCATCAGTGGCCAGAATCCGTATTGGCCAATGGCCAGACAAACACAATTACATTGGCCAAACTTCTTGGCCAAATTATTTGAAGCCTCTGTCAGAAATTTTTATTACCTCTCAGAAAATCTCACTAAAACCTTTACATGTGTGCTCGCTAATAGTTACTGACAAGCTCCTCGTCCTCGTATATTTGGATACCAATTTACAAAAAGTAGCATCTACTTTCATATCAAAACAATGATGATTAAGCAATATTACGGCATTGTGTCTTAATTAATTAATAGTACTTTACTGCTTTAGGATACAATTAGCAAATTAGTGCTAATTTATGTTGGTATTTTTATCAATTATTTTTTATTTGGGCATGCTTTTTATTATCTTACTTTGATTGTGTTCTTTTCATTTGCTTATTATTTAATTCTATTGTTTTTAGTTACGGTTTTCTCAATTATCCTATATATTGGTTTTTCAATTTGGTTTCGGAAAAAATTACCAAAAGAATAGGAAATGGGCAGTCAGTGGTTTATTGTTCTCTGAAGCCATCAATGGCTGCACAAAATGTAGAATAGCAACCGCGAAGCTCTTTTCTGGTTGGTTGGAAGATTTCAAAATGGCGCATGGATTAAATAGGTGTCTCATGACGGCGGTATAAAGCAGAGCGTCATAGAGCGAGCATCTAATACTCAGAGAAAAACTGATTTCAGAACTCTTCCTTCTGAGCAGAAACAACTAGATTAACACTTTGTAATTCGGTCAGATATTAATCATACCTGTGCTGATGGAAGGTCACCTAATCCATTCGGAGTTCGGGCTATCATGCCCAGCACCCGTGACACGGCTCCCGGTGTCAGGGCCTTCACGCCAAACTGCATGATTGTGTTTCGACATTCTTCTATGCTGGAAATCAAAACACAGACGAGATTCATTATCGATCACAATAGAGGTCCAAATATAAAATTAGTTTTGTTTGCAAATTCACCCAAATATTTCAATAGTTAAAATGTTTTATATCTCATCTCACAATTACAATTAACATAGGTTTCTGTTGGAAATACAATTATTAAATGTCAATGGAAAAGAAACTATAGAAAGCTTGAAAAATTGTCTTATTTTATTTCTTAAATTTCCTATAGATCCATTTAATAGTTTCTAGAATTCTTAGCAAAAATACCACCGCCCCCACACGTCCATCTCACTGGTATCCATCTAATGGCCTTAGTAAAAATTATATAAAGTATATTATTGAAAAATCCATGCATGTTGAGCATAGTAATGGTTATGTAATAAATGAATAATACCTAGTTGTGCAGCTGTAGCCATATTCTGAAAGCAAGTCAGCTAGAGATGACTCCATCTGTAAAATAAAATTTGACTTAACATGATTTTCCTTTAAAAGTGTGTTCAGTTCTCCAGACTCTTTCTATATCATCTGTGGTACTCAAAACAGCAATTCTTAGTCAAAGTCTTATGGTCAATAATCTATCTCTCAATCGTGATATTATAATAATATAGGCAGATCTGAACTTCAGATTCTGAAGAAACTAATTATTATCCGAATAAAACGTCGCCGACCACACATCCCATGAAAAGATGGTTTTCTAAGAAGGTTGGCTGTTTCAGAACAACAAAATAGAACTTTGGTAAAAAAAAAATCAAGAAAGAGCAATAACTCTGAATTACACAATGAAGTCGTCCATATATACATGTTGCACATTACCAATATATGAGTAACAATATCCTAAAGTTTAATTTCTGTACATTTGAAACTGTGTGAGGAGTTGATTACACAATGAAGGTGCCGAAAATGTGTGATGGACACATACCAGACAGATGTGAAACAAAAATAATGAAACCTCCTGAATATGTCCATGGATCTTTGTCAGTATTTGGCTAGCCCAATTCTTATACACAGACTGGCAATTCACGAACATTTCCACCGGCATCAAAACATTGTTTGCTGTTCACGCCATCGGTTTCAAGTTGGCAAATCAACTGATTTTTCGCATTTATACCTCAAGTAAATTTCTCTAGAAAGAGTTATCAACTTATGTAGTGGAAATGTAGCACTTGCAAATTCTTATTGCTTTTCATTACATCCAGAAATAACTATAATTAGATCACTATATGTATCAACTTACCACCGTTTTCGGGAGGTTTGAAACATCTGTTAATTTTTCAGCAGTAATATCACTAGTTTCTGGATACAACAATGGACTAAGAACGGCTGGAACTCGATCACGAGGGAAATCTGAAACCATTAATAACAGTTAAATTACAAATTTCTCAGAAAATGTTGCATACTACCAAGCCTTGAAATAGTGTGTGTCATTTGCATAATGAGGTCCCCAGAGGGTGAATTTAGTGTCGCTATCCCGCATGGCAGGCTAGCATCACCAAATTCACCCTCTGGTATCCTCATTCTGCTTAGGCCTCAACTGCTATGGCAGACCTAGGATCAGATTGAAGTTCACAAGTTGAGGTTGGTCATGTTTACCCATTAGTCACCTTGCTTAGTCACCTTGCTTTATAGTCACCTTGCTTATGCATTTTATCTTCTGCAAATTATGGGATACAGAACTCAACAGAAGGAAAAAAGTAAATAAAACAATGTTAATTTGAGGCTAGAGATACTTCACAGATGAGGCCAAAGCAGAATGAGGTCCCCAGAGGGTAAATTTGGTGATGCTAGCCTGCTGTGCGAGGTATCATCACTAAATTCACGATCTGGGGACCTCATTCTGCAAATGACAGATACAGCATTTTAAGGCTTGCATACAGCCTTGAGAATTCAGTAATATTTTGCCTAGAAAGAGGAACTGACAAATACAAAATATCATTTACCAAGCGAATTTGAATTCATTTGACCATGATATAAATTCTTATACCAAGATGACAATATATTGTTGATATTAAACCCTGTTAGTTGCTGAATGAGATAAATTTTATGTTGCACATGTTTGTTTTGTCACTACACAATGAGGATGTGGGATGTACCTCTGACATGATGTGTCTATGTCTAAAACAAACTTGTGTCATATTATACTTTACAAGTTGACATATTACTATTTGAAACAGATATTTGGTTCATTCATTACATTTGTTGGAAGTTCCGATTAAAAAAATGATTGGTGTGCATACGAAGTTGGGGCAAATTAAGGGAGGAAAATAGTCATTTTTGGTCAAAACTTCCAACAACTGTGCTAAGTGAGAGAAACAAGGTTAATATGCACTATTTTCACATGTACTACAACAGCTGAAAACAATAACAAATAAAATCCTCCATCCCTCATTGTTTGAAAAAAAATTGCCCGAGAACAAAAACACTTTTTTTTTGGCCCAGTTTGTAGTGTTAGAATTGTTTTAAAGAAACCAAAAATATTTTATTAGAAAGTTACCGATTGTTATAAATGTATGATTATTGTACATGTGCAAGAGAGAAATACTAACAGAAAGAATTATTTTTTTTTTTTTTTTTGACAAGAAATGAAGAATATGTTTATATGCAATTTAGCCCTGTGCAGGTCGCGTCATTGGAATCAGTTTTTAGGCCCTGTGCCTTTTACAAAATGTGAATCCTGGTATGTCATTATCAAAGGGTTAATGCTGACCTTTTCTCAAAGCCTGCAGAAAGGCTTCGATCGTCTCTTCACCGATTCCAAAATGATCTTTGCCTTTAGAGAGATGAGAGAGCAGCAAATGAAGAATTTCTACTGCAGCATCATGGAGGCCTCCTTCTTGGCGAACTGTTATGTCTGCACACAAATTTTTTTTTAATTCAGTAAATTTCACAGCCAACATTAACTATTGAACATGCTACGCGTTCCAGAATATGAACAACATGAAAATAGGCGGGAATCCCATTACTTCCAAGAGGCATTATGTCAGTGTCGGCCAATCAAAAAATTTCACGGTAAAGTGATGTGTAAAGTATATGTATAGATACAAATGATACCTATACAGCACTGCTCAAATTAAGCGACCTTTTTTAACGAGGTGTACATGCGTTTATACCGCGGTACAATACCGCGACATACCGCCGATTCGCGGTTGCACTACCACGCGCATACCGCGGTACCACCGCGACGTTCGCGGTACCACCGCACTAGAAGCGGTAACGAATGTTGCTACCGCGGTGGCACGCGGTAATGCACCGCGGTGCATAAACGCGGTAACATTACCGCTACACGGTAGCGTTTTTGTAACAAGGTTAATGACGGGATTCGATGTCTGACCGTCAATCTTCCAAAATAGGACGGCCGTTCTCACGATCTCCGTCCATGATTGTGTACCGTGCAGTGTATTATTAAAATATTGAAATAGATGAAAGCCGAGAATCGGGAAATATACCAGGCTTCCAGATTAAGTAAAGGTAAGTATAAGTTACTTTTGAGAAAGTCATTTTTCAATTAATGTGAATATTAAAATATTATAATAACATTTCTAGTCTCGTTTTATTGCCTAAAATTCCCATAAATGACACTATTTGTAAGCAGTGTGGGTTATCGGGAAGGGAACAAATGATTTCGGCCATTTTAGACAGCTCGATAAATCCCGTATCTATAGTTTATATCAATGTTCAGATGTACGTGATCCCAAAATTGAATGATAACGATACTATTTAAATAGTCCCCAGAATAAATATCGTTGTTAACTTTATTGACATTCATTAACTTCAAATCACAAACACCATTTGTTCGTATAAAGGGAATTATTGTCTTAGCAATAAAAGACACAAAGTGGAACTGCCGTATATACAGGAAAAACAAATACATTCTGTGCAAAAGCACGTGTCACTGATTACGTCATACTGCAGATGGCAGACTTTGTTAATATAGGACACGGGGCACTTAAGATGTCGTCATGTCTTTTTATAACTGGCCTCAATGGGTGAAATAAATATTTGTGTTTTGTTGATGGTGCTATCAGTAAAACTACACACGTGACGCGCGAATGGCTGTTTCGTGTTTCGGACACTTGTATTTTCATTACTTCAGTGCGCCCGTTAACTTCGTTTGGCTCACATAATGCTCGTAGAAGGTAGTTAAGATATTTACCGATCTATTTTGGTATTGCGAATAATATTATGTGCGAACCGCCACGTGGCTTTAAACAGACAAGTCTCATTCGATCTTTAAAATGTTGTGCACGTAATAGCTATTTATAAATATTTGTCGAACAAAAGTGAGACAAACGCTCTTTATTGCTACCATATCGGGAATAAACTAACAAGGACTAAAACACACCAAATTCGATCACTTAAAATAATTATGTTACAATGTTAACCTCTGTATATAACCATGCAAACAAACATATTTAGAGGTCAACTTTCCAACACCATGCATGTTTTTCTTCCGAATCACGATTAGATAGGAATATGTGATATAATTTATACTGCGACCAGCTGCGACCCACCGAGAACTACAAGTGCACGCCCTCGCCAAAAGTTGCAATTTCACATCAAACGATGCCGCCCGACACGCATGAGTTCGTGAGCTCAATGAATGTTCACGTAACAAAATCAAAGACTGATTTGACAACGTTGTGTCTTTCAATGTTTGGTGTTTTGTGTGTGTCTTTTGTCGCGCACATTGGTGATTATAACAACTTTGCTGCATGACATGTGCCACGCTTTCTTAGTTATACATTTTATTCCCACCGACAAGAAATCTTGAGGCGCAAATGTTTGTAAATTGCTTTACTATTTCACGCATGCGTACAATCGTACGTCTTGGCGACAATATACTATTTACGCGCCGATTATGTTTGGCATATGAACAAAACTATAGATTTGAACGAATATGAATATTTCTGCAATGATCGCCGGCCTGGCCTCTAAGACTAAAATCGGACTCAGTGTTACTCATGCACCGTCCCCGCTGGTTTCGACCAAATTCAGATAAATGGAGAATTTACTTTTCCCATTTTATAAGAAATTTAGATTTCGGAAACACAAACAAAACAAAAAATTCCGCATGAGTGAAAACAGATATAGGAATCGGGTGCGTAAATCATTTGACGATATGTAAGATAGATGCTAACAACAAAACTATTACTCCACGGTGTTTTGCGTAATCCAGTCGCCGTAAGCAACTATAGCTGAGTTCAAAAACCACCGATGTGATTAAACGTGATGTACTTGTAAATTTGTAATATGTTACATGTAAACACGACATGTTCATGTACTTTGCCCATATGTAATCCGATTGCATTATTATTCATTTATATTCATTACGTATACATAATTACGTGCAGCTTACAGGTATTCATTCAATACAAAAGTTATTCATAATCATTTACCTACCGTGTGACGCCTTGTTTCAGTCGTGTTCTCTCCGTGGTGGAGGGCCGTTAGCGGTAATTTGAACGCTGTTACGAAAAAAATAACGCGGTGTACGGCGGTAACGAACAGCAATAACGCGGTGACCTACGGTAACCAACGTTAAAAATACTGTACCAGTACCGCGGGTCAACCGCTCTCCGCCGCGGTACAAAATGATAGCCGCGGTATTTTGGTGGTATCACCGCGGTAAGTACCGGCCCATAACCTTGTTAAACAGGTTGCTTAATGATAGCATAGCTGTAGATAGAGTGATATGGTAAAGTTATGTAAACTATATGTATAGATACATATGATACATATAGATACACTGACTACAATTCCAGTCAACCTGGCCACATAGCTAAATATAGTGCAATTTTTGCCACATTGCTTATTTCACATAGTGTTTACAAATTTAGAGATTACTCTAAGGTGCCTATTATAATAGTGTCAGCACGATTATTAATTTTGGCGAAAATTTGCAACAATCACTATTATTTGGCATTGAGAGAGTGAAATGTCCATCACTATTATTAATTTCAGCCTAAATCCCCACCCATCACTATTATTAGGTCATCACGATTATTAGGCACCTGAGAGTACTTAACTACTAATTAAACACTAAAAAGCATCTGAACATATATGAAAAGTCCAGAATTGAACAATACCTACTGTACTGCCCCAAGTAATTGACTCATCAAACTCGGGTGGCACCCCAGTTAGACCACACTTCGGTTAGACTTTAAGCGCAGAGGATTGTATTGGTTAGAATGAATGAAATCATCAACTGGTATGAAATGGTAACTTCCAGTACAATTGCGGCTCCAACAAATTTATATATGTCATAGTCAGCAGTTAGCTGTGTACAGTGTTTTGGCAGCCAAGGAATATAACCAGGGTTTCTTTCTGAATTAAATATGTGGTGCCACAGCCGTCACAAAATTGTTAACTGCTGTACAGCTATAGTTTTACCACAGTTATAAATGCATAATAACCCCAGTAGTTACTGGGTCAATTTTACTTAGGTGTAAAAAAAAAAATACCTTTGTTTCCGGTAACCCTCCCTCCCGTTCGCCAGATGGTCCCCAGTAAACTTTTTATTTGCAAAATAAAAAAAATTCCGAAGTTCCCAATTTAGAGTCTGAAAATTACCAATCTCATTCTCCCAACTTTACTTTATTCTTCCAGTTTCTATTAGTTTAAGTTGCTGGTTTCAATTCAATGAGTCATTAGCCTAATTAACTTGCAAATCGCACTCACAAAACACACCAAACCAGGGATAGTGGGCTAAAAAACATCTAAAAACACGATTCCTCAAAAATAGGCTACTTTATCCCAAAGTCTTTTAGACTGATGTGTATGGAATATGTTTATTAACTCAATTTGATATGTTTGGGGGTGTTGATTAATAGAAATTAAATGGCTTTGGACATATATGACAATTGATTGTTTCATAGAAATTCTCAACAATCTGTTGTTAAATTTTCTGATAGTTAGGCACTGAAGCATGTAACCCCAGTATGAAAATTGGATGAAACATTGATGGGAGGTGGGAATTTTTTTAGCAGGTCAATATTGTTCACATACAGGGAACTCATGCTTTAACGCAACATGATATTGTGGAATAACTACTTAATTCTACATGCATACATGTACTAAATTATACCAAGAATCAATCATATATAATAGTCCTGACTATAATTGGTAAATAATAATTTCAACTACTAGAATAAAGTCTATATCAGTTTTATAGAGGTATTGACTTAGTATTTTTGTGTCCAATGTGGGGAAGGTAGTGGTGTGGTGAAAGCTTCCCTAAAACAAGAGATTCAAGACAGTCACTCCTATATGTGAGATTTCTACAAAGAGCAGTCTGACTCCTGTTATTGCCAGGCCATATAATAAATAAAAACTTAAATAAATGAATATAAAAAAAAGTAAGTACCTCGCAAGTTCATTACAATATTATATCTAGATAGACTATATACATTATTACATAGTATATCTGTATCTACAATACATTAAGGGCTGTTATTACCTTGTGCTTTATGGAAATTGAAAAAAAGAAGAAGACAGGTTTACCCCTAATTTTTTTCCCTCTGTAACCGGAAAAGAAGGTACTATTTTATTTGACAGTAGGGCAGTCCAGTAGCAAGGATAATAGAAGTGTTTCCAAGATATTTTTAAATGCGAAATCTGCACTGTGACGTCATACTAGATGCATTGCCTGCAGAAGCTATTTATAGTGGCAGTATATGAATGAAAGTCTGGAATACGCAACATGTTCAATAGCCTGATTTTAATTCAACAATGTATGAAAACTATGGTACTAATTAACGAACGAAAATGAAGGAAAAACGAAATGGCCAAAGGAGAATCACTACAATATCTAATGTTTATACAAGAATGACCTTGTTTGCTGCTAATCTCAAGAAACATTCATAGAAATAACAGCATCAACGCACTGAATATCACTTTAACCCTTTCTATACTAAAGGGCGATTCTCCCGTTACATGTGTTACATTTGGACAACTTTTTTTTTACATTTGAGACCTGGCAACTGCCATACTAATATGGAACAATTTTATTTTTTCCAATGACAATTATTATTGGAGAATATGTACATCCACGTATGATTGCATCCCCGGCCACGGTATTTCGTAACTTAATTGTAAATATCATATTTAGACAAAACATGTATACATCAACATTTTGCATGCTATTTCGTCAATTAAGTCCCCTCCTGATTGATAAGTATGTCATACTAATGAGAATTTATACTCACCAGCGTCGATGTAAGACCGCAGTAAATCGGGAAGCCTTTGTTTGACTAGCTGTACTGCGTAGCTCTTGGTGTCTGTATTGTAGGAACTGAGTAGAGCGAGACCAAACACAATCTCCTGAACCTTCGATAGCTTGAGAACCTTACTGACCTGAGAGAATAAATGTGATGATGGCTTCAAACTCTGCAAAAAGAATAAACAAAAATCAAAATAAAGTCTACCCATTTGTAATATAAAACGACAGAAACCACACGCACCTTAATCAATAATCCTTTATTAGTGATGGGGACCGGACCACCCCAAGTGGTCAAGTCCACTCGTTAGGCAGTCCAGTCCAGGCCATTCTGGTCAGGTACCCTTGCCTGGACTGTTCCAAAGTGGTCCAGTCCACTTACATGTGAATGAATTGCACTTTTAGCGAAGTGTTCATCATATACAGGTAAAACTAGAGGTGTGACTTCAGGTGCCGACCTACCATCATGTTTTATACCAATACCATATTTTTTTATTGAATAAAGATAATAATGTGTTTTATTTATAATATTAAGAAGATAAAATCATATGATAATAACCAAAAACAGTGATGGACAGTTCTATACATTTGGAGTCATTTTGAATAAGGTTGTACATTTTGGGATTAATTTGGAAACACAATAGGGTTGTATGATGAGTTCACAAGTTAATTTAGTTCCACTAATGATTATTAATCAAGCTAATTCTTATTAAAACACAACAGGTCACTCTTCTGCATTATCAAAGGATCCTACAAAAACACCAAGTCATTACTCCACATCCCATTGGATTTACTCTGATAGAGGTGTGAACAATAAGTGACACCTTTGATTTTATTGAATTGATACCTCTTTGATTGATCCAAAACTAAGAATAGAATAAGATGTGTATAATTCACAACAATATTAACACAAGTGTATACTATTATACACCTTTATTATTTAAGAAAAACAACTGGAAAAAATAATAAAAGATGTGAGCACTTTAGTAACTTCTCCTATTCTACAGGATAGAGACATGATTGTATTCACCTTCCAAATGCTCAGAAAATGGGGGTGGGCTTATCTACGACGACCACCCCATGTTCTGTTTAGGGTAAAAAACCCAGACTGGGCTTATCTTCGAGGATGGGCTTACTGATGGGTGTATACAGTACTACATCAAAACAAGGTGAGCAAACAAATGTTTGCAGCATTGCCGCAGTTAACAAGATGGGATGAAATAACCCAGCCCACACTTTGAATATAAACTTTTAGAGATGATTTACAATTTTTGTTGTGTATATTGGGCCACTTCGCTTTTCGAGACAACATTCTGCAGACAAGATTGTTATTTAAACAGTATAAGTTATACTGTTTCCTGCCAGGGTACATGGTGTCATGTTCCCGGTCTGGAATTTATATTCAACCGAGCTGCGGGGCGGCTCGTTTGAGTATAATTTCCAGGTTGGGAAAATGACACTATGCACCCTGGTAGGAAACAGTATTTCCGACACTGGTGGGTCATCGACTCATTGAGTCTTGAAATGTTTATCAGATTAATTAACTGTGATATTTTATAATTGTATCGTTACAAAAACAGCAAAAAAAATAACCATGAATAATCTTATGTTCTTAGTGTCAATACCGAAGATGAAGGTAACTTGTATGGGAAATTTGTCACAATTTGCATAATCTGAAACCTGATGGAATCTCACGACAGCAGACACCAGTATACATGTTGAAGTCACATACATTTGGAAACTATGTAATAGTTCCACAAAAACTCTCCATAACATTCAGTCGTTCACTGCTAGGGCCCTGCGAATTCGGGATTTTCATTTCGAATCGAATCTCGAAAAAAAACTATTGTTCAATCAGTACAGAAACATGCCTATTTCAGCGTATATGAGAGAGGTCAAGTACAGTCACATGTGAAATTGGACCCGCCCATATTGTTCCTGGGATCAAAGTAGGCCTAATACAGGTAGTTAATGTGTGAGTAGTTCCGGCTGGTATTCAACATTATGGTAGACTGTAATATGTATTCATTGGCGCTGCTTCCGTTGAATAATTGTGCTTCGTACCAACAGGCATTCCTGAGAATATGGTGCCGGATATTTGCAGAAAGAGGTCCGCAGAAGACAGTGACACTATCCCTCACAGCTGTTTAGCATCACTAAATTCACCCTCTGGAGACCTCTTGCTTACAATGTTTATGCCTCAACTTCTCAGGAACATACTTTATTATCAAATTAACAAGTGTTTAATTTCTTTAGAAAGCTTATTTTTTTAGTTTAATGTCTCTATTTCCCCAAATATGCATTGTGTCATCTGCCAAATTGGGGATATAGACATTAATTGGAGGTGCCCAATGGGTGAACATTACCATATTCACCATCTGGGAACTTATATCTGTGTATAGCAGATGTGTATATAGCAGATGAGGCCATACAGAATGACGTCCCAAGAGGGAGAATGAATTTGGTGATGCTTGCCCGCTGTGCAGTGTAGCATCACTAAATTCTCCCTCTGGGGACCTCATTCTGCAAATGACCATTTAGGTATGAAATAAAGGCTGATGACCCCAGGGTTTAATCGCTGGCCAAAAAATCATGGAGATCTGATGATAAGCAGAGATATGATTGCTTTGAAAATAGTTTGGCCAAATGAAATTTTATTTGGCCTTTTTCGAAAACAATCGGCCACACACAGTATTAACTCTGGATGGTAACGAGTTAAGGATACTTACTTTTTGTTGATGAAGTGGGTTATCGATTGCGTAACAAAGACAAGACACAAAGTCTGGTTTACTTATAAGTGAAGTGCACTCTTGTATCAAAAACTGTGTCTGAAAAAGAGAAAATTAAATTTAGTCCTTCATTCCAGGGACCAGCTTAGAGAAGCAGAAAATTCAAATTGGAAAAGTGACTTCTCCCTATCTGTTTATCAGGGAGAAGTGGACTTTCATCAGGGAGAAGTAATTAAGTCTGATTGAACATGGATAGTCAAGTTGGCACCAACAAGATTCACTAGAAATCATTGCATTATAATAAATTGTGTGTTTTCAGAAATTTTTTGGATAAAACAATTGTCAACATGACAAAATTTAACAAGACCTTTTTCCCTGTGAACGTTCGCACCTTGGTAGAGTGTGTAGCATTGATCACATTGAGTCTCAAAGTTAATTAGCTTTCTTAAAAGACAGCAAAATTATCAATCATTTAGCACTATTAATAATATATATATGTCCTCAGCTTAATGTTATTCTATTACACCATATGACGTCACTTCCATCATATCAAATGAGATATCACCATGCACATGCGCCAATCACTTCACCCAAGCTTTTGCTCGCGTGTGGACGTGTTATAGTCCATCTCCGATCACCCGTCTTTATGTTATGTCTCGAGTTGTGAATAACTCGTCAACAAACAATTTCTTGTGGTTATTTGTCTACCACCGAATAGTACACAATTAAAATAACTTACTTGATTAGTTATTTTGGCAATTGTGTTGGACAGCTGAAATTGTTTTGAGATTTGCTTGCCGATTATCTGCAACAAAATGGCGATGCCTTCTGTTCAGAATACGTGGAGTGCTCTTTCACTCCCTTGTCTTTGTGTAAATGCTTTTATCTGAGATTTCAGACTTACAATGTATCTCAACGCATTTTTTACTCGCTTACATTTTCAAGTGAGGCTTTGTGTTCGATGATTTTTAGACATCTGCGGGGTGACAAAGTTTCATCAACAATTTTTTGGTAGCGAAGAAAATGGCGCCCGTGCCGCCTTTTCTGTAGTGAACTTGTGAGTTGAACGCGTTGGACTTGTTCCATGGGGCTCACATGTCATTTCCTGCTGTGTGCACACACGAGAACATTTACAACTGTATCTCTTCGTGTGGAGATAACTTATAGATTATCTGTATATACTTATAGATTATCCGTATATCTCTATATGCAAATTTATTGCCTTTTTGTCAGCGGACACTAAGTCTTGGTAAATTCTGACGACATAAATGCTGTTGCAAAATTGTCTGAATTAGGTCTATTGCTGACCCTGATTTGTATACAGGGAAAAGTGCACTCAATATAATCGGGACACTTGTTTTCAGCTCGTGACAGCCGTTTTTCACATGGCTGTATAGTTTCCATGCCCTCAGTGCTGCAATTATTAATTGGGTCTGACAATGTGTCAACGTGCAGTTGACCTTGGTTCGTGACCTTTCCTTAAATTGCATCTCGGTTTTAGCCCTGTCGGAACTAGAGCCATCGTTGACCGCATCGAAGCGTATAATCTGTTAGAAATTGAGCTGATCAATGTGCGTGGCTTTGTCGCCTATATTACACAACGTGTTATTTGTCGATACAACTGGATACGATGAGAATGATCTCAATCATTATGATTCCATTGTGGCTCATAATTACGCACACGTTTCGTAGCGTTATTTACCACACGCCGCGAGACCGGGCCGTGCCGTTCGGCGAACCTCGTCAGCCTCCATACAGATCCAGAGGTCATAGGTCGAAGTTATGTAACATGACGACCGCGTGTGGTTGAGAACCAAATTACAATACCCTAGCCGTGATGGTTTTCCTTTCAAATGTTGTTTCACTCAACATAAGTTGTCAATGTGGGCTTTAATGTTTTACCCACAACTCTTGAGACTGTTAATTGATTTCCAGTTGAACAAATTTATTAAGAATTAAATGTACATGTATGCTCACTGGAGCTGTGTAGTACACAGTTACACAGTTTGTTCAAATGAACATGTTAGTGATCCAAGCATGGTCCCAAGCAGTCGATACCATATTAGGCAAAATTGTATTTTTCTAGCATTCCGGGTTAAAAAAAACCTTTTAAATAGTCACCATCACTTATTATGTCACAGGCATCGCGAAAACATACAAAAGTATCCACCAGGTTTACCATCGATCTATATTTACATTTTACATTGAAAACAAGTACAAAGTATAATAATTAAAATGAGTAAAATTGATTCTCTTGAAAGCCGATAGCTGGCCATCAAAACCTCATATATGTCAATTATAGAAACCTCAGTTCATGGTACGCGTTGTGCATAATAGCCACACCAAGATAAATATGCAATGATATTTTTTACACACAAATAAAAAGTTCCTCGACCCCTGTGCATTTTACCTTTAGCACATTTATTTACAGTATTCTCAGAAATTTGTTGTCATTTCTACTGATACATGTAAGTACATCATAAAATAGCACCAATTCAAATCAAACACAAGTCTACACATAATGGCGATCCCATTTGATTTCAAACGCTGATGCCGGACAAAATATGTACGGTAATTCAATGTCCCACTAAAAAAAATGAAAGTGTCAATGACACTGTAGCTCAACTTAGGTAGGGGAATAATTTAATGGTTGACAGTAAATGGAGGAATAGGAAAGGTGCTAATTGAAATGTCTAACATGCGCCAAAGGATTTAGTGATGCAAAGAGTAAAATACAAGATGGCTGCTGGTGGCCATTTTTTTTGGCCAATTGACCCCAAAAGAACTCGTTCCCATCTACGTATAATTGTTAACATCCATGACAAATTTTATGAAGATCTGACCAAAGCTACGACATACAAATTTCATGATGATCAGACGAACAGTACGACCTGTAGACCGCGCCAATGGATTGAATTTTGAAATCCAAGATGGCCGCTGGCAGCCATGTTTTTTGGCCGAATGACCCCACAATGATTCGTTCCCATCTACATGTCAATGTCAACATTCATGACAAATTTAATAAATATCAGACCAAAGGTATGACCTGTAGCCCACGCCAAAGGATTTAGTCATGCAAAAAGTAAAATGCTGGTGGCAATGTTTTTTTGACCGAATGACCCCAAAACGACTCGTTCCCATCTACATGTCATTGTTATAATTAATGACAAATTTCATGACCATTTGACCAAAGCTACGACCTGTAGCCCGCACCAAAGGATTTAGTCATGCAAAGAGTAAAATCCAAGATGGCTGCTGGCGGCCATGTTTTTTGACCAAATGACCCCAAAACGACTCGATCCCATCTACATGTCATTGTTATCATTCATGACAAATTTCATGATGATCAGACGAACAGTACGACCTGTAGCCCGCGCCAATGGATTGAATTTTGAAATCCAAGATGGCCGCCAGCAGCCATGTTTTTTGGCCGAATGACCCGACAATGATTCGTTCCCATTTACATGTCAATGTCAACGTTCATGACAAATTTTATAAAGATTAGACCAAAGGCAACCTATAGCCCGCGCCAAAGGATTTAGTCATGCAAAGAGTAAAATCCAAGATGGCTGCTGGCGGCCATGTTTTTTGGCCGAACGACTCCAAAATCACTCGTTCCCATCTACATGTCAGTGTTAACATCCATGACAAATTTCATAAACTTCCGACCAACACAACGACCTGTAGCCCGCGCCAAAGGATTTAGTCATGCAAAGAGTAAAATCCAATATGGCTGCTGGCAGCCATGTTTTTTGGCCGAACGACCCCAAAATCACTCGTTCCCATCTACATGTCATTATTAACATCAATGACAAATTTCATGATGATCAGACGAACAGTACGACCTGTAGCCCGCGCCAATGGATTGAATCTTGAAATCCAAGATGGCTGCCAGCGGCCATGTTTTTTGGCCGAATGACCCCAAAATTACTCGTTCCCATCTACATGTCAATGTCAACATTCATGACAAATTTCATAAAGATCAGACCAAAGGTACGACCTGTAGCCCGCGCCAAAGGATTTAGTCATGCAAAGAGTAAAATCCAAGATAGCTGCTGGCAGCCATGTTTTTCGGCCGAACAACTCCAAAATCACTCGTTCCCATCTACATGTCATTGTTAACATCCATGACAAATTTCATGATGTTCCGATCAAAGCTACGACCTGTAGCCCGCGCCAAAGGATTTAGTCATGCAAAGAGTAAAATCCAAGATGGCTGCTGGTGGCCATGTTTATTGGCCGAACAACCCCAAAATGACTCGTTCCCATCTACATGTCAATATTAACATCCATGACAAATTTCATGATGCTCAGACGAACAGTACGACCTGTAGCCCGCGCCAATGGATTGAATTTTGAAATCTAAGATGGCCACCAGCGGCCATGTTTTTTGGCCGAATGACCCCACATTGATTTGTTCCCATCTACATGTCAATGTCAACATTCATGACAAATTTCATAAAGATTAGACCAAAGGTACAACCTGTAGCCCGCGCCAAAGGATTTAGTCATGCAAAGAGTAAAATCCAAGATGGCTGCTGGTGGCCATGTTTTTTGGCCGAACAACTCCAAAATCACTCGTTCCCATCTACATGACAGTGTTAACATCCATGACAAATTTCATAAACTTCCGACCAAAACAACGACCTGTAGCCCGCGCCAAAGGATTTAGTCATGCAAAGAGTAAAATCCAAGATGGCTGCTGGCAGCCATGTTTTTTGGCCGAACGACCCCAAAATCACTCGTTCCCATCTACATGTCATTATTAACATCAATGACAAATTTCATGATGATCAGATGAACAGTACGACCTGTAGGCCGCGCCAATGGATTGAATCTTGAAATCCAAGATGGCTGCCAGCGGCCATGTTTTTTGGCCGAATGACCCAAAAATGACTCGTTCCCATCTACATGTCAATGTCAACATTCATGACAAATTTCATGAAGATCAGACCAAAGGTACAACCTGTAGCCCGCGCCAAAGGAAATTGTTGACGGACACACGGACACACGCACACACGAACACACGCACACACGGACGACGGACGCCAAACCATGGCAATAGCTCAAACTTACAAGTAAGTTGAGCTAAAAACCCCACACACACACCACCACCACATAATTTTTCTGTAACTCCACCCATATTTGACAATTGATCTTCTAATTGGTCAGATTCACATCCTGAACGGAGAGTGACATACTGGTGCAGGGAAACGACAGACGTCATGCTTATACGGCGCATTTTAAAACTATTATAGTTGACGAAGTTATTCTGGTTTCATCAACTACGAAACCAGAATTTTAGTCAACTGTGGTCTATTACCTGCCACTAAGCCTATTAAATATATCCATCGTTCAGTTTGCAATGATCGACATGTACATATATTCCAACAGTTCTTTAGCGGACATTTATGGCAATATATTTGTGCGTAGTACTCCCTACATTGGGAAACACAAACACGCGACCGCTCCGTGCGATACACGTGTTCATTGTACTTGTATATATCATAAATGAAAGTGTCAATGACACTGCAGCTCAACTTAGGTAGGGGAATAATTTTATGGTTGACAGTATATAGCAAAGGAAAGGTGCTAATTGCAATGTCTGACCTGTGCCAAACGATTTAGTCATGCAAAGAGTAAAATCCGAGATGGCTGCTGGCGACCATGTTTTTTGGCCGAACGACCCCAAAATGACTCGTTCCCATCTACATGTCATTGTTAACATCCATGACAAATTTCATGAAGTTCCGACCAAAGCTACGACCTGTAGCCCGCGCCAAAGGATTTAGTCATGCAAAGAGTAAAATCCAAGATGGCTGCTGGCGGCCAAGTTTTTTGGCTGAACGACCCCAAAATCATTCGTTCCCATCTGCATGTCAATATTAACATCCATGACAAATTTCATGATGATCAGACGAATAGTACGACCTATAGCCAGCGCCAATGGATTGAATTTTCAAATCCAAGATGGCCGCCAGCAGCCATGTTTTTGTTGCCGAATGACCCCAAAATGACTCGTTCCCATCTACATGTCAATGGCAACGTTCATGACAAATTTCATAAACATCAGACAAAAGGTACGACCTGTAGCCCGCGCCAAAGGATTTAGTCATGTAAAGAGTAAAATCCAAGATGGCTGCTGACGGCCATGTTTTTCGGCCGAACGACACCAAAATGACTCGTTCCCATCTACATGTCATTGTTAACATCCCTGACAAATTTCATGAAGTGCCGACCAAAGCTACAACCTGTAGCCCGCGCCAAATTATTTAGTCATGCAAAGAGTAAAAACCAAGATGGCTGCTGGCGGCCATGTTTTTTGGCCGAACGACCCCAAAATCACTCGTTTCCCATCTACATGTCGATATTAACATCCATGACAAATTTCATGATGATCAGATGAACAGTACGACCTGTAGCCCGCGCCAATGGATTGAATTTTGAAATCCAAGATGGCTGCCAGCGCCATGTTTTTTGGCCGAATGACACCAAAATGACTCGTTCTCATCTACATGTCAATGTCAACATTCATGACAAATTTCATAAAGATCAGAACAAAGGTACGACCTGTAGCCCGATCCTTAACGCAACGCGTTTAACGTAAACACGGTCTGCATTAAACTTCAACGCAGTCTGCGTTAAACTTCAACGCGGTTCGTTGATTTTCAAACGCGGTCATAACGTACCAACAACGCGTTGTCAATGCTATGACCACATTGCATTGACGTTACGACAGCGTTGTTAACGCCTGGGGACCGCGTTAAAAGGGACACTTATTTTGAGAAGGTCTGTAAGTCTCCATTAGCTGTGGAGGCCTAAGCAGAATGAGGTTCCCAGATGGTGAATTTGGTGATGATAGCCTGGATAGGGTCACTAGATTCACGCTCTGGGGACCTCATTCCGCAAATGTCAGACATACAGCACACACTATATCCAGACTTGAATATATTCACAAAAATACATTTTTAATAAGTACTAACTTGATGAAAGTCCTTTCCACTACTTTTACCATCACCACTGAAGTCGACGTGGGAAAAGAGGCAACGCAGCAAATGCCGATCAGCCTCCGCACCGTGCTGCTTCACGAGCTGCAAACATAAGTCACTTTTGTTATCATTTGCATATTATCAGATGAATACAGTTTACATCCACAAGCTAGACACATTGCCTGAACATTGAAGATATTTCAGAGAATTTCTTAAATTTTATGCATGAAAGTTTTTTTTTCAACATGATTGAAATGTTTTACCTTGAAAAGTGATTACTCTTCATTGTTAATTTCCAAACAGACATCTTGGTATGGAGATTGTTTTTGAAAAACGTCCTAAAGAAAACTCAACTCAGCTGAGATAAAAATAGTTGTCAACTGCTACCAGTGTTAATCTGTCTGAAAAAATCATGGCGGTATCGCTAACTGTGACCGTGTACTGGTGTAACTGCGATACTCTCAGTACCGCGGTATTACGCAAGGGACACCACATTATAAGTGGTACATTACTTTAAGAATAGCTGTATCTTCACCCCATATGCTAATGTGCAGCATAACATGGACTCATGCGTATTACAGTAAAACAGTTTGTGTTTTTATCTGCTTAGCTGCCATTTCGTGTAAAGTTGTAAATGCAAGTCTTAGACAGGGCGCTTCTTTTGCCGCCTGGAGGCTGTGATCATTTAGTTGGTACAGTTGTACATGTTGGTCAATTTGTTCTTAGACTTTGTCCCAGTACACGGGAGCCAGTCAAAACGTCACATATCCAAAACGCCACATTTCAATTTGGTCAAAGCGCTACATAATTGGACAGAACGCCACCTAATTCTGGTCTAAACGCCACATTCGATTTGGTCAAATAGCCACATAGTTTATTGTTTGATAAGTACTCATTTTTAAGGTATGTATGCAACATCATATATTTATATCGCATTGGTCAATGTTGATTTTTAAGATAGAAGACAACTTTGAGTTTTTACTTATCTTTATTAATTTCGAATGATACACAATAAAATAGAGGTTCCACAATTATTGATTTTGATAATCGATCATCAATAATCGACTATAATCGATACCTACATCAGTGGAAGTATTCCGTAATATGGCCTATTGGCTGGGTGCTGCTTAACTGCACTGTCGCTTAGTGTTGAAACGATTAATCGACTAGTCGAAATCGATGCGATTATTAAATTAGTCGATCCCGAAATCTGCAAGTCGACTAGTCAGGAAAAAGCGGTGACCTGTTATCAGTTTGACAGGCCTTGAGCGAGCAAAATGAATACACACTCACAGATGGTTGACCTAGTTACGGGCCTAACAATCATTGCAGTTGTTAGAATAGATACACAGTGTATCAAAGAAGCTGTGATGTAACGTATTGCCACATTGTAACGGTGTCAATGCCACACTGACTGTCACTGTGTAATGCCCAGGCGGTGGCAGTCCGTTTAGCACGTGGCTTTGGCGACTTCAAAGACACCGACAATGCACAAGCGGCGCATTAACAGAAATAAGGTCCGATTTCATTTGTACAGTGAATCATAATCTACTTTCACTTTCTAAAAATAGAACAGATCCATCAATTGATTAAATTCTAAGATTTATTTCGCGTTGCGGCTATTTATAGGGGGTTGTGAATTGTGATCACTGATTACTACTCACAATTCTATTCACTCGCGAAAATGTGACGAAATTGACACGTATAGATATTGTAGCCATGCAATGATGCAATCTCTTATTCTTTTCAAAAGGGATGCGACGGCGTGCTTGTAAATCATCAAACAGATGTGTGAATATCACTTAATTGAATAATTGTGTACGTCATTGTGTTGCCTCATTTAGCTGTTGTAACGAATGTAGTAAATCCGTGGGCATATATACATGCATATTGTTCAGTTAAAAACTTGAATTACCGCAATTTACCGGGAATCTCTGCTCTGGTTTTGTAATTTAATAGCAATACCGATTACCGTACCGATACCGCGGTAAATCGACGAAAATTTACCGATACCGAGCTTGAAATTTCAATACCGCCCATCTCTAATGCACGGGCGTGAGATTTTCTTGCCGGCCTTAATATATATTTTTGTTCACGAAGTCCATAGCAACCTGTCTGTCTGAGTTAATGGCTATGGTTTTCCCAATACCAACAGCAGAACTAACCACCAATCGCATACACACCTGATGCGTGTGTAGGCCATGTACGCGACCGCGCATTCTTGATATACATGTAAATAAGACAACCGGGTCGGCCATGCCACGCAGTGAATACCGTGGCGTAAATCAAACTCTACCCTGACGAGTCACTACGGAAATCCCCCATCTTTTGTGGGCTGTGTACACTGCTGTGTATTTTCAAAAGTAAAATGTATTAATTATACGGGTAGCTCCCTTAAATTCCTTCGCCTAATTGGGGGCAAAACTTGCCTGAAAGACCATCTGTTCGCGACAAAATTAAACAGTGAAAAGCATGTGCGTTTTTGGCGGGAAAATGACAGTCCGTATTACGTTATCAGTCCTGGAAATTAGGTTCGACAAAAGCCGAAATCACCATCACCATTGACAAGATGAAATCGTCATCAAAGATTAAAATGCATTGGCATCCTTGAATATTCACATAAACCCGATTTTAACCCACTTTAAATAAACAACTATGATGTCTATCTGATATGAATGACGCAATAACTGGGTCACCAACCAAACGCATCAGTGGGTCACGTGAATAAACTCTATAACTATTTACGACAGACTCTCTTTGATGTTTTCCGCCCAAGTAGCAGATACCACTGATAGAAACAACTCGCACTGTATGCAAGTATTAAACACACATTTCTGATCATCTGATGTGCATACATGTACTGTAAGGATTATTTGATAACTTGCTGTTAATTACACTGAAAGTTGACAGATAATCAATTCTGCTATTTAAAACTTTCCGGGATTGAAACAAAATAAGTCGGAAATAGGTGACTTTAACCACAATACAATTTAGTGATTTAGTAATATGGACAAGTTGTTACTGAAAAATAATGATCATCTATGAAGAGAAATGAAAGTGTCAATGACACTGTAGCTCAACTTGGAAAGGGAATAATTTAATGTATTACAGTCAATGGAGCGATTAGGAATGTGGAAAGGTGACTGTCTAATACTAGTTTATAGACATGAAGAGAAAAGTAAAATCCAAGATGGCTGCTGGCGGCCATGTTTTCGGCCGAATGACCCCAAAATGATTGTATCCCATCTACATGTCATCGTTAACATCCATGACAAATTTTATGACGATCAGACTAAAGGTACGACCTGTAGCCTATGCTAAAGAATTTAGTCATACAAAGAGTAAAATCCAAGATGGCTGCTGGCGGCCATGTTTTTTGGCCGAATGACACCGAAATGACTCGTTCCCATCTACATGTCATTATTAACATCTATGACAAATTTTATGACGATCAGACTAAAGGTACGACCTGTAGCCCATGCTAAAGAATTTAGTCATACAAAGAGTAAAATCCAATATTAACAACCATGACAAATTTCATGATGATCAGACGAACAGTACGACCTGTGGCCCATGCTAATGGAATAAATTTTGAAATCCAAGATGGCCACTGGCGGCCATGTTTTTTGTCCGAATGACCCCAAAATGACTCGTTCCCATTTACATTCCAATTTCAACAGCCATGACAAATTTTATGATGATCAGACTAAATGTACGACGTGTAGCCCGTGCTAAAGGATTTAGTCATACAAAGAGTAAAATCAAAGATGGCTACTGGCGGCCATGTTTTTCTGCCGAATGACCCCAAAATTACTCGTTCCCATTTACATTCCAATTTCAACAGCCATGACAAATTTTATGATGATCAGACTAAAGGTACGACCTGTAGCCCGTGCTAAAGGATTTAGTCATACAAAGAGTAAAATCAAAGATGGCTGCTGGCGGCCATGTTTTTCTGCCGAATGACCCCAAAATGACTCGTTCCCATCTACATTCCAATTTCAACAGCCATGACAAATTTTATGATGATCAGACTAAAGGTACGACCTGTAGCCCGTGCTAAAGGATTTAGTCATACAAAGAGTAAAATCAAAGATGGCTGCTGGCGGCCATGTTTTTCTGCCGAATGACCCCAAAATGACTCGTTCCCATCTACATGTCATTATTAACATTCACGACAAATTTTATGATGATCAGACTAAAAGTACGACCTGTAGCCCAAGCTAAAGAATTTAGTCATACAAAGAGTAAAATCCAAACTGGCTGCTGGCGGCCATGTTTTTTGGCCAAATGACCCCAAAATAACTCGTTCCCATCTACATGTCAATATTATCATCCATGACAAATTTCATGTTGATCAGACGAACAGTACGACCTGTGGCCCGGGCTAATGGATTAAATTTTGAAATCCAAGATGGCTGCTGGCGACCATGTTTTTTTTTCGAATGACCCCAAAATTAATCATCTGTATAAATATACAATGACGTCGCCATAAGTTCAAAGCTGCAGTGCCGTCAATTTGTAGAATATACAATGACCCGAAGAGTAACCATGTTGCGTCATCAAATGAACTGCTGACTGTTTGCAATATAAGTTAGTAGTACTCATGTTGTCGGATCTAATTGATACGTGGTCACATGTTGTTAACCCTTGGTTGTAGATTAAACAGTGTAAAACAAACACGGTACCGGTATTCAATAATATCTGGCATTTCCTATGCCAGAAATAAATAACGCAGATTATCGGCTTTATCAACGGTTCATCGATTATGTGATTAATCGTGGTACCCCTACAATAAACACAATAATAACGCGATTACATGTAGATCAGTTTAACATCGGAAGCATTCATGTTCCATACATTTGACCTGACTTCTGCGTCAATTTAAGACTGGAAAAATTCATTTCCCGTAGACTTGACTTGCTTGGGATCTAGAGTAACTCTTCTGCGTCAATTTCACTGTCTTAAAATTTGTAGCATTTCTATGCAGCGAATATACTTCTGTTTAGTGTTGAAACGATTAGTGAATTTCAGAGTAGACTAGTCGAGACCCAAAAGACGCGTTGCGTCGACTAGTCGGTACCGATATCAAAACTTTCAAACATAATATGGTACGGAAAATTCATCGTACATGGCGTACACTGATGACTGATGCAATGACGGTCTATTGCGTAGCGCATTTCCCTGCATAGACACCAATTTATTTGGGAAATAATACTGTAAACATCTTGATATTTATCCAACACACTGAATGTAATTATATAATTAGACATGTGGTGGATAATGATTAGAAACTCGATCATTTATACAGGTTTTAAATTTAATATCAGCGTTCGAGATTTCGTTTAGTCACGTGATCACCAATAAACCGGTGCCGAATGTTAATGTTAAATGTTAATGTTCCGACTAAATACACCCTATAGAACAGGCTATGTTGTAGAATACGATAGCCAGTTCTTAATGTCAGTATCATTTATATACGGTAGTAACAATGACGTCACCTTAAGCGACCTTCAATTGATCAATTGAAATATACACAGTGTCTAGATCAAAGCGGTCTCCTACAAACGATAAAGCCGCGTCAATCATTGCCATCATGTCGCAGTGATGTCTTTGACCTCAAACGACGAGTGAGACATTGTGTTGTCAATTTCATTCTTTCAATTAATAGTCGGGTCACCGTGTGTGTCTATACTAGTAACACTATCAATTCCGGGTGCCACCAAACGTTATACTTATTGTAACTTACGCGCAGTTAACACCGTTTATGTCGGAATCAATCTTGAAAACGTTATACATGGAACAAATACACTATGTTCCGACTAGTCGACGGCAAAATTCAGAGTCGACATTCTGACATTTCAGCGTCGTCTACGACTAGTCGATTAATAGTTTTAACCCTACTTCTGTTGGATGCGGCGACAGTTTGTCGTATGTGTTTTCTGATCTTGCTATCCTGGATCATCGACGTCTGGATTGTGAGAAGTAGAGATGGGCGGTACTCGGTATTTACCGTGCGGTATCAGCGTAATACCGATTTACCGTACCGAATCAAAACTAAAAATATAGTATTTTCGGTAATGAAATTATTCATGTGTTGCCAACTGTATGTGTGTGACCTTGTCACCGCGGCCGTGACATGAATTGTATGACTGGTTAACCGTAAGCAACGAGAATCGGATAATTATGATAACTCGGTGTAACAAGTCGGTACTATAAATGTATCAGTGTAATGCAGCGTTGTTACATCAAGGTCACAGCTGGCTGGCGGCAACTTTGATCTTTACGACATACTAATGCTGAATAGGTCATTTTCGCATGGTTTCTGGCAAAAAGACACCCAGGATCTTGTAAACTGTCAAAAAGACACACAGGATCTCAAAGTCTCGCCAAACAACGGGAATTTTGTTTAGTCGTCTGCTATTAATATTATGATAATTATTTGTTTGTGATCGGAGTGAAATACCGGTATCAACGAAATTTAATTCGGCTTTGAGTCTGACAGCGCAATTCTGCATCCTTGATAGTTGGACCAATATTAATAGCAGACGACTAAACAAAATTCCCGTTGTTTCAGTGAGACTTTGAGATCCTGGGTGTCTTTTTGACAGTTTAAGAGATCCTGGGTGTCTTTTTGCCAGAAACCATGCGACAATGACCTATTCAGCCATAGTAATGACAATGTAACTAACATCATGAAGTTTGACTACTCGTAGCTGGAGAGTTATGTGTCAATTTCGGTATCCGTGCAAACTGGAAAATGTGTGGGCAACTCAGTACAGGCCGCAAGTCTATAATCCGTGTCCAAGTTGGAATCTATGCAAGTGTTATGGAGGGTCCCTGTGCACAACAAATTGAAACCCCCACCGGTTACTTTATAATTTGACGGTGACGCAATAGCGACTTGATATACGCATTGCAGATTAGTTGATACAACCCTATCGCAGCTGTTGTAAAATGGAACATTTTCTTATGCATGCGTGAACCATGGTCGCTCCCGCCGAACTGTGCCCCCCACCCAGGAGCGGACACATTTATTTTTCCCTAGCGGAAACCCTGCAAAATCTGACCAAAAGAGTTTGTGTGATAACTTTAAATTAACACTTGGGCACCATGTGCTAGCTTGCCTGCTATAAATAAGAGGGACTCTTATATACATGGATGGTATCTTACCCTGCAAGGAGGAGAATACTAGTATGAACCACCCGTGGGTTGAGCATCTGCAGTTCGGAAATTGCCATGGTTTGCCGATTTTCATGACATCGCGAAAAACGTTCAAAAATTTGTGAATTGTAAAACTCACAATTCTATTCACTCACGGAAATGTTACGAAAATTTTAATTGACACGAAAAAATATTGTCATGCTCTTAATTCTTTTCAAAAGCAGGGCGATGGCATGTGTACACGTAAATCATCAAATAGATGTGTGAATATCACTTAATTGTGTAAGTCATTTTGTTGCCTAATTTAGCTGTTGTCACGAATGTAGTAAATCTGTGGACCATGTGCATATATACATGTACGGTATATTGTTCAGTTAAAAACTTGAATTACCGCAATTTACCGGGAATATAGATCTGCTCTGGTCTTATAATTTAATAGCAATACCGAGGTAAATCGACGAAAATTTACCGATATCGAGATTGAAATTTCAATACCGCCCATCTCTAGTGAGAACTGCAGCTTCTTCATGTAGAATGGCAGCTAATTTGTATAACCCAAGTTGCTGCTCTCGTGCCTTGTTGTTGAATCGTCTGTGCCAACCTTTGACGTGGTTGTTGGTGCAGGTTGACTGGCAGTAAACCGACCATGATTTAATTGGGAACGTTCTACCCTCAATCCATTGGCGTGGCATGTAGTCTACCAGTTTAGTGTCTTTGTCCAGTGGCTGGGACTTTATTGTCAATTCTTTCAAATTCGGTCGCATGTGATACATGCGAGTGCATCACACTTGCCGGTAACCTTTTTGCACTTAGAGCAATTCGATCAAAATGCCAGTCACTAACCAACAATTAGCGATGTTTTAATGAACTGGGGCACATCAGTTATCAGATAAGCTGTGAATTACCGGTAACTAGTTTGAGTGCTAAATGCATAAACTTTATTCCACATTACTAAAATATACTTAATATGCGGTCAGTTTAATAAATTATCAATGTGGCGTTTCAATACTAAAATATGTGACATTTCGTCTAAATTAAATGTTACCTTTTGACAAAATTTGTGGCCTTTTGACCAAATTGAAATGTGGCTTTTTGGCCCGTGTGACGTTATGACTGGCACCCTGCATAGACATTATGTAGAATTTATTGTGCTAAAGCACATCCCCAAAATGCCCTATTTGTCTGGTCATTTCTCCAAAAGCTGGTACATAAAATTGTAATTACGATTGAGCTTTTGTGTTCAACTTTAAATATGTTTAAATACTGTTGATGATTTGATCAGAAATCATCAACTAATAATTTCAAAACTACTAGTACTAGTAGTAGAGTGTACTCCACTGAGGCAGTTGGGGTCGTTGTAACGTTTTATACATAAATGCACACCAGTCTCAACCGGCGCGAGATTTAAATGTTGCCGTAAATAATTGCCGTCTGCTTCAATTCCGTAGTTCTGAAAAAGACATTCTTTTATCACAATGATAAAATTGATCATCGGTCGAATATTGATCTTAGACTTAGTACCGTTATTAAACAGGGACCGAAAGAACTGCATGGTTGTTTGATCGATGAACTTACAAAAATTATCAACACGTGTGCATTTATGTAGAAAACACTACGACAATGACTAGAGATGGGCAGTATTGAAACTTTAAGCTCGGTATCGGTAAATTTCCGTCGATTTACCACGGTATCGGTACGGTAATCGGTATTGCTATTAAATTACAAAACCAGAGCAGAAATTCCAGGTAAGTTTTTAACTGAACAATGTACATGAAAATATGCCCACTGATTTACTACATTCGCGACAACAGCTAAATGAGGCAACGCAATGACCTACACAATTATTCAATTAGGTGATATTCAGACATCTCTTTGATCATTTACACGCAGGCCGTCGCACCGCTTTTGAAAATAAGAGATTGCATCATTGCATGGCTACAATATCTATACGTGTCAATTTAGTCACATTTTCGCGAGTGAATAGAATTGTACATGTATGTAGTAATCAGTGATCACAATTCACAAATCCTAATCAATAGCCGCAACGCTGAAATAAATCTTAGAATTTAATCAATTGATGGATCTGTTCTATTTTTAGAAAGTGAAAGTAGATTTTGATTCACTGTATAAATGAAATCGGACCGTATTTCTGTTTATGCCGCTTGCATTGTCGATGTCTTTGAAGTCGCCAAAGCCACATGTTATACAGACTAGTTACCACCACCTGAGTCAATGTGGCATTGATGACGTTACAATGTAGCAATAAGTTATGTGTACAGCACTGCATGCTTCTTTGATACACTGTGTAGTGTGTATCTATTCTAACAACTGCATTGATTGTTAGGCCCGTAACTAGGTCAGCCATCTGTGAGAGTTTATTCCTTTTCCTCGCTTAAGGCCTGTCAAACTGAAACTGATAAAAGGTCACGACGGTCTTTGTGATGGTCTGATGGATTTGTATAATTCTGAGATTAATTTTAATTAAAGTACCGAATCAAAACTGTTTACTGAGAAACTTGACTCAATACGAAGATCGACACACAAGTTGGCAACACATGAATAATTTCAGTACCGAAAAGTCAGTATTTTTAGTTCTCATTCGGTACGGTAAATCGGTATTACGCGGATACCGATACCGCACGGTAAATACCGATTACCGCCCATCTCTAACAATGACCCTGTCACGTGACACTACGTGAGACTGGTGTGCCTAAGGCCAGCATTGGCCCCTGCACGGACATCCTACAGATACAGATACACACGGTGTGCATCTATGTATAAAACATTACGACAACGACCCCATTAGCTCCACTGAGCACTACTAGTAGACAGATCATCTCTGATGAATGAATCATTTATAATATCATTAACAATATGAAACACTCACAGTGTCAGTGTCACACTGCACTGTGCACAGCATTTCAACCATTTGCCACTGCCATATTAGTCCAACAAATTAGACTATTCGGATTAATACATATTTTTATATTTGGACATTTACGATTGTATTACTCCTTCTAGTCTAATAAAACAGCTGAAAATCAAGATTGCACAAATTTTGAAGCAGGTCAACACCAGTGACCACCGATATAACCCCTTCAAAATACCATTCTATTTGAACTTTTCTACAAATACATGAGTCTTACCTGTAGCGGAGATAGTATTCTTTATGTTCAAACATAGATTGTGATATAAACGTTGTCATAATTACAGATTTGTTAGTTTAATCTCGGAGTCGAAAACATATCACCATTTTCAAATACAGACGATAATGATGACGTCACGCTTCTAAAAATAAAGGCCACACAAATTGATTACTCGTGAAAATCAATATATGCCGTGCAGATATGGAAATATCAACTGGGTCAATTTGTTGGCATTTATAGATAGCACATTAGCGCCAAATGTTGTTTGTTTGATAAATAACAATAATAAGGGTCTGTTCGTCCGGTTTTGTTGACATTTTCATCATAGAAGTGTTCTTATCAAAATTATACCATTGATATTTTTGTACCAAAAATAAAGATGCCTTTTCTTAAGTAAACAATATTTGAAGGGATATGGAAATTATTTTATTAGTTTTGAAATTCAAATTGATTAACCGGTTAACCGGATGCTTGGTCTTTCAAGCTTTCCGGTATGTCAAGATTCGACGAGAGTATGATATGCGTGGGTAATAGTTATTATTATTAGTCACTTATGTGGATTATATTCGTATTCCTGTGGATTTTCGTGTAAGTAAATCAGTTGTAATCGATGAATTCAACGACCACCTGCCCCATGAAATGTTCACAAGTCGAAAACTATGACCAAATTGTCACCAAAAGCCGGATTATATAGGTCTATGTTCGATATTTTGGCATAAAACCAACACATTTCTAGTGATAAACAGATTAACTGAAACGGCACTTCGACTATATTTTCGTTTGCCTGTTTATAATCGACATCGAGAAAAAAACCTGCCGTTACGAACTTACGATGGTTACCGATTATTACCGCTTTTTCCAGTAAAATGAGAAAACGGTAAATCAACGTTCAAATAAACAGTTGTGATAATGTTTTCTACAGTATTAATGGTAAGTATGGTCATCCTATTATATGTTTAAAAGAATATATGGTCATTAATACGGCGAATATGTGTACGTGTTTAAACGTATATTGTAAAACTTGGAGATAAATTGAAGTATGTACCTGTACATACGCTACCGTACCGAAAATAGTTGCCTGACTGTGTTAAATTGGAAATTACACAATTGGCAATAGACCAGCCTACATATAATTATAATATTATTATTGATACGGAAAACCTAAACATGCCTTAGCGCGCCGCACACGCGTACGATGCGATATATATTGTACGACAAATATCGGGCACCGGTTAAGCCTATATTGTAGGCTATATATAGGTAAAATCGTAACTTGTGCGGTGGAAAATCGCAGGACATTTTGACGCACGATCGGCCTCGCAAAGAATCGAATAATTTTGATTTTCTACGATCGAGTCGTACTATTTATTGGAGGTAGCCAATCATATTCAGTCGCTCGACTAAAATCGTACCTGTGCGCACACAGAGCTTACAAATATCACATCTGTGTGGCGGGCACTGGCGGCTACAAATTATATAGAATAATTGAACTCGTATACATATATGCATTTTCGTAGCTGTGTCATTCTCAATTATCAAAGCGAAGCTCGTTTTTATATGTATAAAATACAAGACCACGTGGCAGCGAATATATTCCCATCCGGTAACAAATTGCGCCCAAAATTGCGTTTAGACGTCTGCTACATGAAACTTCTAGCAATTTCGACGACGATGCTATATAATGTGTGTGTTCATATATATCTCGATTTATCACTACAAATTTCACATTATATATATGACCACAGTAATACTCGCATATCAAAACAAATTCAACATGTTAGGCACAAACTTTCCAATTGTTGAAACTGAAGGCCTACTTGACACCCATCCACTATAGCTTTCCTTGCGTTTTTGTACTGTATGTGGCTTGACAGCCAGTTAGCGTTTTTATCTAGCGCTTATTACATATATACTTAATATATAGATGTGAACAAAAATCATTCACTCCGAAAAATTATAAGGATATAGATCCAATAATGTCTATAAAAATCAGCCTGCTCCTACGTGGTCTGGAACAATGAAACTGCGAAATAAGTTTGGTGTGGCCTAAAATTTTTCCATGATTTCTGTTCCTTTACGCATGCGCGTAATCTCAATACCGCGCGTAAATCCTCACGCAGACGATGTTGATATTTCTGACGTGTGTATTCTGATCAAATTTTAATGGATTAATAGTGACAAAAAATATTCTAGTTAGTTCAGTCATGATACTAAACATTCCAACAACAGGTATGTGTTTTTTATTTATGGTTTTATTTGTGTCATTGGACGTGAACAGTGTAAGTTAAAGGGGCATGCCCTTGCCATGTAAAATAAGTGGCTTCGCAGCGTTCCTATTTTTCACGCCCATGGTTGGACGATGAGGGAGTAAGGCCACATAAATGTCAAAATATTAAAATAGGCCTTACTCCGAATCGTCTAATTTGTTGGACTACTGCCATATATGATCATCTGGTGACCTAATTATACCAACAATTCAGTACTGAACACAAGTAATGCGATATTAATATATTATCAAATTGCAGAATAACAACTCACATGGTTTATTTCGGTGACACTTGTCTTGAAATTTTTCTTTGTTAGGTTCGCCACGGAATAACTAATTTCTGATAGAGCAAATGACAGCGAGTCCAGATTCATTATACATCCATTAAAACTAATCGAAAGGCTCAATGAAATTTGAACCTTTCAGTGTCGTACAACAAAGTACACTTATTTGCGGTCTTATAACACATAGAAATGGGCCCCTTCGTGGGACAAACATAGATAAATTTGCGTTTCAATCACAGGCCTTCAAATTTAGACATGGCGTCGAAGCAGCCATGTTCTTTTCGTAATCTTTCGTGCATTTCCGTTTTTGGGAACAAAATTGATAAGTGTTTCTGAATGTTTCACAATTGTTATCCATAGTTCTTGATTTATCCATAAAATCGGAAAATATGGTACGAAAAAGCACGAATTATAACAAATAAATCCAATAAATGCAGAAATTACGACAAATTTTATCACGTGACCGATCATGTGATACAGGTCTGCTCACGTTTCTTCCCGTGAAAGGGGCAACAATGTTTCAATCCAATTTGGGGTCAATTTTGATCGAGTCTAAAATGAAGACAGCAGGAGTGTCAGTTGCGCTGATGGGGTCGTTGTGGTAACATAAATGGGGGAAATGCTTACCGTGTGCATTTATGTATATATCAGGGACACACTAATAGTTGTTGTCCGAGCCCTAGTCCAGTAAAATGTGTAGTTGGGATTTTCAATTTCGTTTATTGTCGTTAATATAATTCCCATAGTGATGTATTTTGGTTTGCGGTAAGTTATGCCAATTACAAATAAAAAAAACTAAAAAGATAATTTGTAAGTCTTATATTTCAACTTTTATCGACATTTTTCGTTCTCCAGCACACTAAAAGTTGTAGTTGGAATCAGCCGAGTCGCTAATTAGCTGTTAATTGCTATTGTTAGGAATATGTTGGCGGCTCAAATCAATGGATTTATGAGTTAAGACAAGAGTGTTTGCAACTTATAGTGAAATATAATCAAAGTACTGTTTATACAGTTACTTGTTGTTACAAGTGAGAATCATATTACGCACAGGAAGGTGTTTTTTAAAAGATGAATACTTATAACTGAATACTTACCACAGAGTTGTTTACACGTATACAACTATACATGCGTGTTATGCAAACACATGAGCGATATTTTTGTATGTAATCTGCACGTAGTAATTATGTGGTCAGTATATCCTAGCTTCTTCATCGTACACAATGTCAGCTACAATCTACATGAACAATTCGTTTTTGGTAGAATTTTGTACAACCCAGAAAACTGGTAACACTTCTTTTATAAATGTTAAATTACGCCAACACTTTTTAGATTGTTTGGAACAGAAATGCTTCTCCACATTTCCTTCAAGGAAGAAGCAAATGAAACTCAGTAAGAAGCATGTATTAACGTATGAATTAGAACTAGATTGTGATAAATGCCGTTTGCCAAATTTATTTGATGACATGGTCGAATGCTCTAAGGAGGATTGTGAGACATGCCAGGGTACATCATATGTGTACAGGTGAACCCCAGAGTTATATATGCAACAGTTGTTCAGTTTGATCAAAATTATAAATTAGGTTTATTGCTATACATGATGAATCCTACTTATGCCCAACTCACCTTGGGATCAGTCATCGTTAGTGGCACACGCTGAACGTGGAGTTCCTTGGTATCGGAAAACGAGGACATAAGTAGGATTCTAATCATGATTATTTAAACGTTGATTGAATATTATAATTCAACTGATGCCTAACTCACCTTGAGGCCAGTCACCATTAGTGACGCACGCTGAACGTGTAGCTCCTTGGTAAACGTATCTCCTAAAGAGTAATCTTTAAAAATGCTAAACCTTCATATATTGCTTAATAAAAAGTCATTGTTTGTTTTTATTCCCCACTACTTGCCCTTTGATCTTCATGTGACCCACCACTGACTTAATCCAATCAGCCGCCTAACAATAGCAATTAACAGCTAATTAGCGACTCTGCGGCCGGCTCGGCTGATTCCAACTACAACTTTTAGTGTGCTGGAGAACGAAAAAAGTCAATAAAAGTTGAAATATAAGACTTACAAACTATCTTTTTTTTTTTTTTTTGTAATTGCCATAACTTACCACAAACAAAAATTCATCACTATTGGAATTATATTAACGACAATAAACGAAATTGAAAATCCCAACTACACATTTTACTGGACTCGGGCTCGGACTACAACTATTAGTGTGTCCCTAAATAATTGCCGTCTGCTTCAATAATAAACTATTTTTCTTCCGAAAATTTGGCGAAATTCTGATAAAGACATACTTTTACATTTCTTTTAGCACAAGGACGAAATTGCGATAAAATTGATCATTGGTCATATATTGATCTCAATATTACACAGGGATCGAATGAACTGCAGTGCATGGCATGGGTCCTGACTCCTACTAAATAATGAACATAAACGAACACAGATCTAAAATGCGGAATAGAAGGGTGAAATTAGGTTTGTGTGTGAGTGGGGCACCATTCTATGTGTATGTGTATTATTTCCAACTTTGGTGACTTATTTTTGAATTATCAGCATTATTTGAATACAAAGCTACTGCACAACGAACACAAACGAACATAACAATTAACATAAACATTGGCCGTACAGCACTTACAATTACCGTACATATAAGGTGTTAATCAAGGTGTTAATTAACTACCTAGTTCCAGGGAAACCGTAAAGATTTACATATGTATATCATGTATTTGACTCAACTGGGTCTATTAACTACCGCTTACTCTACGGCTTATACTCTGTCTCTTTGTTAATTGCTGAGTTGTTTTGACTCCTCTCAGTTTTTATCTGGGCTTGGAACGAGAAGATTTTCGTTGAAGTCAGCCGGATTTAATGTTTTATATTTTTTTAACAAAATTAAGGCACAGGCACAGGCTCATTTTGCTGGTGTGATTTGTTACGTAAATGCATCTTAACCTGCTTAAATGAGTTTAAGATTTCACATGTACATGAATGTTAATGAGAAGTACTGCTAATTATTTTCCAACTTGACGCACTTTGATCGAACAATCATGTCGCGCAAACTCAGATTTTTTCTGTAAGCTATAATCACTCGTTTGACGAGAATCTCAAGCATTGGAGAGTTTAAGTCTGTGAAATTGCGTTTGAAAATGCTTGCGATTTCAACATTTCTGCTATTGAATAATTTATTTTCGCGTTCCAAGCGTTTTGATTGAGTTTCATCCTCCTCGGTTAGAATTACCATGTGTTTGTTCGATTGGCTGAAAGCTGAAATGGATTCGTACATCATGGACAGGTAAATTGAAATACTTTGCAACACAAAAATCATTATCTAATCGAATATCTGAGAGATGGTTGGTAATTCGTTGGTTGCATATATTATACATTTTTTTTTTGCTTGGGATCAGTAATAAAGAGCATTTATTATCAGCTTAGAAGAAATGTCGGGAATTGGTACAGATGGATCAGATATATATCACACTGCTCTTTCAGTAGAGCTTGCTAATTGACTATCAGTTGAAGTTTGGAATTGTCACTCACAAAATTAAGAAGTCTAATCACACCCGTCTGTCTCGTTGTTCTGCTGTCATGTTTGTCCAAATTTTGTGTCTGACTATCGAAGAAGATGAAATACCTGATGAGGTAAAATTCCCGCCACCGTGGTGGGCTCCTCGAATGTCACGCAGTTGGTCAGTCACTATTTCATTTAAATTGTCTGTCAAATCAGTTCATTAATTTGCCCTCCAATTTTTTTCTAATATGTTATTTTTGTTAAGGCTTTCACAATTGTTATTCGTCCAACATTTCGGAATTTTTGAATTTTGCTTTCTAGTATTAAAAACTTATAGGATCCCAGTGCAGATAAAGAGGTCCACGCTGCCACGCATGCAGAATAGACACTTCATTTGAATTATATTTCCTTAAAATATTGGGATTTTAAAGCTACGGTAATTGTAAACTGAACTGAAATTTGTTTTAAATCCACCTGACTTCTATGAAGTTTGCTGGTCGCAGGCTCAGATAAAGGCTGAGGGGAGTTAAACAAAGTCTTATAGTGAATTAAATAAAGTCAAAACAACTCAGAGATGTGTAATTAACAAGAAGACAGAGTAAGCCGTAGCGTAAGCGGTATAGTTCATTAACACCTTGATTAACGCCTTATAGTGCTTTACGGCCAATGTTATGTTCATTTGTGTTCGTTGTTTAGTAGCTTGGTATTCAAATAACACTAATAATTCAAAAAATAATTCACCAAAGTTGGAAATAATACCACATACACATAGAATGGATCCCCACGCACACACAAACCTAATTTCACCCTTCTATTCCGCTTTTTGGACTTGTGTTCGTTTATGTTCGTTGTTTAGTAGGACCGCATGGCATTGGTTGTTTGAACTTTGGGGTCCTACTAAACAACGAACACAAACAAACATAAATGAACACAGGTCCAAAAGGCGGAATAGAAGGGTGAAATTGGGTTTGTGGGGATCCATTCTATGTGCATGTGGTGTTATTTCCAACTTTGATGACTTATTTGTAGCTCAACTTTACTTTGTAAAGTTTGAGCTATTGCCATGGCTTTGTCGTCCGTCGTCTGTGTGTGTGTGTGCGTGATGCATCAACAATTTCCTTTAGCACGGGCTACAGGTCGTACCTTTTGTCGGATCATTATGAAATTTGTCATAGCTGTTGACATTGACATGTAGATGGGAACGAGTCATTTTGGGTTCATTCGGGAAAAAAACATGGCCGCCAGTGGCCATCTTGGATTTCAAGATTCAATCCATTGGCGCGGGCTACAAGTCGTACTGTTCGTCTGATCATCATGAAATTTGTCATGGATGTTGATATTGACATGTAATGGGAACAAGTAATTTTGGGGTTGTTCAGCCAAAAAACATGGCCACCGGCAGCCATCTTAGATTTCACTCTTTGCATGACTAAATTCTTTGGCACGGCCTACAGGTCGTACCTTTGGTCAGATCATCATAAATTTTTTCATGGATGTTAACAATGACATGTAGATGGGAACGAGTCATTTTGGATTCATTCGGCAAAAAAACATGGCCGCCAGCAGCCATTTTGGATTTTACTCTTTGTATGAATAAATCCTTTAGCACGGGCTACAGGTCGTACCTTTAGTCTGATCATCATGAAATTTGTCATGGCTGTTGAAATTGGAATGTAGATGGGAACAAGTCATTTTGGGGTCATTCGGACAAACAACATGGCCACCAGCGGCCATCTTGAATTTCAAAATTCAATCCATTAGCACGGGCTACAGGTCGTACCTTTGGTCTGATCATCATGAAATTTGTCATGAATGTTAACATTGACATGTAGATGGGAACGAGTAATTTTGGGGTCATTCGGTCCAAAAACATGGCCGCCGGCAGCCATCTTAGATTTACTCTTTGCATGACTTAATTCTTTGGCACGACCTGCAGGTCGTACCTTTGATCGGATCATCATAAAATGTCTCACGGATGTTAAAAATGACATGTAGATGGGAACGAGTCATTTTGGGGTCATTCGGCAAAAAAACATGGCCGCCAGCAGCCATTTTGGATTTTACTCTTTGTATGACTAAATCCTTTAGCACGGGCTACAGGTCGTACCTTTAGTCTGATCATCATGAAATTTGTCATGGCTGTTGAAATTGGAATGTAGATGGGAACGAGTCGTTTTGGGGTCATTCGGACAAACAACATGGCTGCCAGCGGCCATCTTGGATTTAAAAATTCAATCCATTAGTACGGTCTACAGGTCGTACCTTTGGTCGGATCATCATAAAATGTGTCATGGATGTTAACATTGACATGTAGATGGGAACGAGTCATTTTGGGGTCATTCGGCCCAAAAACATGGCTGCCGGCAGCCATCTTAGATTTACTCTTTGCATGACTAAATCCTACAGGTCGTAGCTTTGGTCAGATCTTCATGATCTACAATGACATGTAGATGGGAATTATTCATTTTGGAGTCATTTGGCAAAAAACATGGCTGCCAGCGGCCATCTTAGATTTTACTCTTTGCATAACTAGGCCTTTCAACTTTCCACATTCCTAATCACTCCATTGACTTTAACACATGAAATTATTCCCTTTCCAAGTTGAGCTACAGTGTCATTGACACTTTCATTTTAGTTATTAGCGTTATTTGAATACAAAGCTACTAAACAACGAACATAACATTGGCCGTATAGCACTTTAAGGAGTTAATCAAGGTCACATTAACTACCACACTCTATGGCTTATACTCTGTCTCTTTGTTAATTACACATTACTGAGTTGTTTTGACTTTCTTTAGCTCCCCTCAGTCTTTATCTGGGCTTGAGACCAAAAGACTTTGTAGAAGTCAGTCGGATTTAAAGTTATATATATAAATATATAAATAAGTTGCGCGATTTATTACGTAAAATCCCAATAATTTAAGGAAATCTAATTCAAATGAAGATAGTGCCTATTCTGCATGCTTGGACCGCTTTATCTGCACTGGGATCGTACAAGTTTTCAATTCTAGCAAGCAAAATTCAACAGTTCCGAAATGTTGGACGGAAAACAATTGGAAGGCAAAATAATTAACTGATTTGACAGACAATTTAAATGAGATAGTGACTGACAAACTGCGTGACGTTCGAGAAGCCCTCGATACAATATGTGACCAACCATCTCTCAGATATTCGATTAGATAATGATTTTTGTGTTGCAAAGTATTTCAATTTACCTGACCATGATGTAAGATTCCATATCAGCTTTCAGCCAATCGAACAAATACATGGTAATTCTAACCGAGGAGGATGAAACTAAATAAAAACGCTTGGAACGCGAAAATAATATGTTCAATCGCAGAAATGTTGAAATCGCAAGCATTTTTAAACGCAATTGCACAGAATTAAACTCTCAATTGCATTAGATTCTCGACAAACGAGTGATTAAAGCTTACAGAAAAAAAACGAGTTTGCACAACATACTTGTTCCATAAAAGTGCGTCATGTTGAGAAATAATTAGCAGTACTTCTCATAATCGTTCATGTATCAATGACAAATGTCAAATAGTTAGCGAATTCCTAAGATGCATTTACGTAATAAATCGCGCAAGCGACCTGAGCCCGTTCTTACTTATTTTTCCCAAAAAATATCACTTTAAATCTGCCTGACTTCTACGAAGTCTTCTGGTCCCAAGCCCAGATTAAGTCTGAGGGGAATTAAACAGTCAAAACAACTCAGTAATGTGTAATTAACAAAGAGACAGGGTATAAGCCATAGAGTGTGGTATATAGTTAACTAACACCTTGATTAACGGCCAACAGGGATTTTTTTAGGTATCCTCAGGGTCCGGTATTCGGCCCCATTCCCAATGGGAAAAAGGCACCTTTATTCCCAATTTTCAACCACCAAATTCCCAATTGCAGGCAGGTATATAATACCATCGGGTGTATTGAATAATTATAAATTTTTCTGACGTTTTGTACACTCAGTCGATCGATAAACGGCTGAAAACCCGTAGTAAATCAGCGACATCGGGAGCCCATATAATGTACACGCGGCGACCTAACTATAAGCTTAACATGCGAATTACCTCCCCTCTACCAGTCAGCGCATTTATGAAAGAGGGAGGATAACTCTAAATAAATTGCTGATTTTATATAAAACACGCTTGAATCCTTCCGTTGTTATCTGTGAATTTTCAACTTACCTGAGGCTGAGAAATGGACCTTAATGGGCTGGGATTTTACTCCATCAGTGATTAATTGAATTTTTCTAAAACATGGAAAATTTCCAATTTTGGTCTGTAAAGACACATTTTTCCCAATTCGAAGGGACCCAGACCCATTCCCAAAATAGGCAGAAAAATCCCTGGCCAATGTTATGTTCGTTTGTGTTCGTTGTTTAGTAGCTTGGTATTCAAATAATGCTCATAACTAAAAAAATAAGTCATCAAAGTTGGAAATAACACCACATGCACATAGAATGGACCCCCACGCACCCACAAACCCAATTTCACCCTTCTATTCCGCCTTTTGGACCTGTGTTAGTTTATGTTTGTTTGTGTTCGATGTTTAGTAGGACTGGAACTTTGATCGATGAACGGAAGAACATGATTCTGAAAAGTCTCGTTCGATATCATTATAACTGAATAAAGATCCAAATGCAAAATACCGACTTCCCCCATTACATTTACAACATTTGTCCAGGTATGTTGTCATGGGTGCAGTATGCTGTCTGATCAGGGGTGGACAATAATGCTGGCTGACGCATGTTAAAGAATGCTACCAGTCACCACAGCCCAGGGTTATAAAGTTATTCGCCGTGGTAACACCTGGACCAGTGCATCTATAACTGGAAGGTTCCTGCACTGCAATCTACAGATTCATGAACTTACAAATATGATCAACACTGTGTGTGCATTTATGTAGAAAACACTATGACAATGAATGACCCCTGCCACATGACATTTATATGCGAGACTGGTGTGCATTTATGTATACAGGAATGCACATGGTGTACAATATAGGCATAAAACATTATGACATGGACCCCATCAGCTTCAGTTGCAAGATGCATTGCAAACGCAGGAATAATTCGTTTTGTATAGGCAATCACGATTGAGATTGAATCAGAAATAAGTTTGCTATCAGTATCAGCTGCCAAATTAACGGCCAAAACTTGCAAAGCCAAAAGTAGCAATTTTAAATTTTTTCTCCAGATTTATACATATTATCACAACAGTGTGTTGATCCGTGTCATAGTATCACATCGAGGTGAGCCTCAACAAGACGTGTTGCAACACACTCCAGTGATAAAAGGTTTATTATATGACACCCAGTTTACAATAATAACCATTTAATTACAGATTTTTTTTTAGTTCAGCAATTAATTTTCTTTTCGTAGTCTATTTTCAACGGATAAATAGTTCGTCATCGTCAATTCAGCATTCAGGAATCAAGATCAATGTTAAATCTTTGCAGATTGAAACAGTTTTGAAGTTTTACAATACAGTCAGTGAAATTGTATACTGAAGATGGTTGTTTTGATAGGTAATTAGCATTTAATATTTTACGATATTATATGGCATATGTACTTTAATTGATGGTTTTCATGTTGACGATGTGTAACAGAATGAGAGAGGGGAGTGCCACTGAATGTAACTGTTGGCAGCACCCGGAATCCCCATGCAGCAGGTCACCCATCTAAGGACTATAAGAACCAAGCTCGATGTTGCTTAACTTAATCGGTGATCACACAAAGCATCTAACGACTGTGACCAAGAGATCTAGACCTCTCTTGCACAGAAGTCATTGGCCTTCTATATTTATACAATGACCGCTACAATTTAATTTTGTATAAATTCTCATGCCGCCTATAAATTATACATGTAACTACATGTATACTAGTAATAGCTAGCTGAATTGGTGATTGTCACATGGATATATCCTATACTCTAGCTTGTAAACAAAATGCTACCGGAACCTCAGGATCTCCGAAATGTGCACAAAGCTATAGCCAGGATCTCCAAAATGTTCAAAGGCTACCCAGCACCTCAAAATGTGATAAAAAATGCGATTTTATGTTAGCCATTTGTTATTTATACAATAACATGATTTTCCTGGGCTTTGTACTCCATTATCGGTCCTCCATTAGTGATTAGCAGCCTGGCAGTCCCTTAGAGGCCCAAGGCGATAGCCGCTAATGACTGTAGGGCTGCTAATCACTAATGGAGGTCCAATAGTGGAGCAAAAGGCTCAAGAAAATCATTTGTTATTATAATCAAATACCATACCATATTATTGACCACCCCATTTGTAATCATCATCATCATATTTAATGGAACGAACAAGTCCTAAGACTTTTTGTTCCGGTAACATTTACAAATTGTTTAAGAATAAAGACTTTATCATGTATGAGTCATCGAAATCGTATCTCATATCATAAACATGTGAGTCAATATATTGTTTTGAACAGTTCTATACTTCCACCAGAAACGATGAATTGTGTTAGTGAATTCCAGTGTGGGATAACTATTTCGACGACGCTACCCCGACACAAAGAAAACTAACAAAATCTGATTATATATAATTCCACATATCTATTGATTATTTTCCATGTGCATTTCTTGTGTATTTATATAATGTGTAAAGCGCTTAGGGCCCCTTGCGGGGGATAGGCGCTATATAAATATTATTATTATTATTATTATTATTTGTAAAGTAGAATTTCCTCGTGTCCTTTTTAAATATTTTCTTTTGTAATTTCTGTTCATGCCCTCTAGTTTTGGTGCTCAGGCTCTTATGAAATAACTGATAAGGGTCCAAGTTATTGTGTCCATTCATCATTTTGTACACTTCAATGAGAACTCTCCTGAATCTTCTGAATTTGAGTGACATTAAATTCAGTCTTATCATGCGCCACCGATAAGGCAAATTTCTCACAAGTGGCACCATTTTCATCGCTCTTTGTTGTATTCATTCGATCTCTGTGCTTTGATGTTCATAATGTGGGCACCAAGCTGTGTTGCAATATTCTAGTACTGGTCTTACCATGGCGATATACAGTGTTCTGAATGTGTCAATGTCGACGTAAATAAATCACCACCAGAATCATATTTGTTTTGCTGCAAATACAATTAACTTGTTCATTAAACATCAATTGTTCATCTTTTACTACACCAATCAATTAATTATATGCCAATTAAATTGCCAATTGTTAATTTAGAAACTAAAAGAAAAGACAACATTGAAATTGTTTTTATTAACACAGTAATACATGTAACAGTACAGAGAATTTTTTTTTTTCTCTCAAAAGTCCTTCTGCTGGCACCTTCACTTCACTTCTTGTACATGACAATTGTTGAATGTTGCTCCTGACATGATGTTGTAATAGTTACACTTTTCTGGTAGATTATTTTTATTGTTACTCCAAAAAGTTGGAATATCAATATTATTGTAAGTGGCATTATCAATATTAGTGTGGGGAACTGAAGGAATTTGTCTGCAAGATGCAACAATAAGAAACAAACTGGATTTTCAATAACTTACGTCAGAGCGCATAGGACGATAATGGCTATTTTTAGCCATTATTGCCCCGCTTTGGATTTTCTCAAAATTATTTATGGGGCGGTTATGCTTCCTTATTGTTCACATAAAGTAGTAGTAATGTTTTGGTAACACTCAGCAAATTGATAGTAATTTTTGTTAAAACAATTATTTTTTCGTGAAATTTTGGATGAACATCCCTTCGGCTTTAAGTGTCACAGTTCCGTGATGGGATCTTATTATATCATTGAATCGAGATCCTGGGTAGCTTAATGCAGATTTGGGAGATCTGGTTAAGTACGAAAGCCTGCCGGAAGCGTTTTGCACTTTTGGGAGATCCTGACTGGCTTTATATGCATGTACATGTAACCATGCGACAGTGACTAATTCAGCCTAACTATATATACAGTGCATTTCTGGGTCAACCAAATCTGATCGCATGCTTATCTCCTGACAGCAATACATCATGCTGATCTGTAGAATAGCTCACCACTATGGGCAGCCAAATTAACATACATACTTAGAGATATTGATCTTCAAATCATTTGAAGATATCTCCAAATCAATTTAGAGAGCTCTTTAATCATACTTGAGTTGGGCATAAATATCAAGAAAATTAAATCAATTGAAGTTATCTCTAAATATTTAGAGATACATGTATCTTCAAATGATTTGAAGATATCTCTGAATATTTAGAGATACGGTATCTCCAAATATTTAGAGGTATCATCAAATATTTTGAAATATTTTAAAATCATTTGGAGATATCTTAAAATCGATTTAGGGAGAAGTAAATTGATTTGACAGACGTATCCAACAATTAATTAGAAATATCTTTCATTCATTTGGAGTTATCGCCAATTTATTTAGAGATTACTTAAAATCATTTGGAGTTATCTCTAACTACGGTTCTGAGTTTAGGATAAGTACTCCTTTGGATATCTCTAAAATTATTTAGAGATTAATCTAAATTATTTAATGATATCTCCAAATATAACTAATGCCAGCAACGACTTCTTCCTGTACCAGAAGTGTGGTAGAAATGTGAAGAGGAGACAGGTCCCTTTTTTGGCAACACCCTGATTTAAAACCGATGTGTACTTGCACTACATGTACCCCACCTCCCCACCCGGACTCCGACAATTTCTCACCATAAACTGAAATTATGAAATAATAAACTCAGCCCTGGTTGGATGGGACATGATTCATAACTTTAATATGCCAATTTGACTAATTTACAATTACTGGTCACATATTTAGCTGGGGAGGGGGGGGGGGGGGGTGCCCTTAACATATGCTATGGGTCTGTGACTCCACATCTATTGTAGGTTTGTTTACAAGCAGTGTTGTTCAACTAAGCTGACTTTCAAACAAAATCAATGTTTCAATAATATGTGACGTGGCGCACCACTGGCACTTACAGAAATCAGGTTGTCGTGTATCATTTTTAGCTCAACTTTGTAAAGTTTAGCTATTGCCATGGGTTGTCATCAGTCCGTCAACAATTTCCTTTGGCTCACCCTACAGGCCTCATCCGATCTTCATATGGATCTTCGGAGTGACCTCTAGATGGGAGCCATAATTTTTTCCCGAAATAATGTTAAAAAACATGGCCGCCAGCAGCCATTTTGGATTTCAAATTTTAATCCATTGGCACAACCTGCAGCCTGCATTTATTTAATAAATGTTTTGAAACTTTACAGGCATGTTTAGGATCACTTCTAGATGGGAGCTATCAAATTTTAGCGATTTTCAATGAAAAACATGGCACTGGCAGCAATCTTGAATTTTGCTGTTTGCATGAGAAATCCTTTGGCACACCCTACAGACCACATCCCTCATCTTATCGCCACCAAACTTCATATGAATTTTCAGGGTGACCTCTAGATGGGAGCCATTGATTATTTCCTAAATTTGTTAAAAACATGGCTGCTGGCAATCATTGGATTTTACTCTTTGCATGACTAAATCCTTTGGCACACCCTACAGGCCACAGATATCTCTAAATATTTTAAGATATCATTTGGAGATATCTCTAAATATTTGGAGATATCTCTAAATATTTAGAGATAACTCTAAATATTTGAAGATACAAATATATCTCTAAATATTTGAATATATGTTAATTTGGCTGTCATTACACCACAACAATTAGTGGTATTGGTCACCAAGAATGCGCACTTTGTTTGTGTATTCTTTTTGTTGGCAATGCTTTAGAGCAGAGCTATGTTCCCATCCGAATGAGGACATCCTCACCACTACATGGCAAACCAAACTGGACGTTGAATGACAAGTTAAGTGGCCTATTACCAACATGGGCTCAAATCCACCCAAATTGGAATATCTTATTGAATAGTCCTGACTTTTGTGGTTTAGTACATCTGAGTTCTCCTTGGGTTGATGGCACAAATGATGTATCCAATTGGGGTAATTTAATTAATATGGGGAGGGGATTTATAAATTGATACATAGCTCATTCAATTATATGTTTTGGTTGAGTTATATACATGTATATATAAGTGAAGAAAACGATGAATACCAACTTTGATGTAAGATATCTTGCTGCCAATTTCGAGTAAAATTATGACATACGTTGCCGGCCCTGATGTACCGGTATCCCTTATTTTTTCTTGAAGGTGGCGACCATTGAAGCAGACTTTGTGGGATATAATCCTTCAAATATCACCTATTTTTTCTATTGGGTGGCAGAGCATGATTTCTTGGATGCGATGTATCCCTAGTATTTCTTCCATGACTGGTGCTTCCTGAAATTTTGTGAAAACCCTGTGCCAATGCATTCTCTTATATATGCGAGTCTCCCATAGGTAGCCTCAAATATATAAGAGAATACATTAGCCTTACAATATTTACCTTGACCTTTATAAGCCAGTACATTCTCTTATATATGCGAGGCTCCCTATGGGAAAGTCACATATATAAGAGAATGCACAGACACAGGATCTTTAATGCTGGGAATGTGTAATGTCATGTATCGGATTGTATCCCTAGTCTTTATTCCAGGTGGTAGGTATGTGGAATGTCATGAACCCCTAGTCTTTCTTACAGGTCGTGAGAATGTGGAATGTCATGTATCCCTAGTCTTTATTCCAGGTGTTAGGTATGTGGAATGTCATGTACCCCTAGTCTTTCTTCCAGGTGGTGAGAATGTGGAATGTCATGTACCCCTAGTCTTTCTTCCATGTGGTGGGAATGTGCATGTGGAATGTCGTGTATCCCTAGTCTTTATTCCAGGTGGTGGGAATGTGGAATGTCATGTACCCCTAGTCTTTCTACCATGTGGTGAGAATGTGGAATGTCATGTACCCCTAGTCTTTCTTCCAGGTGGTGAGAATGTGGAATCTCATGTACCCCTAAATCTTTCTTCCAGGTGGTGGGAATGTGGAATGTCGTGTATCCCTAGTCTTTATTCCAGGTGGTAGGTATGTGGAATGTCATGTACCCCTAGTCTTTCTTCCAGGTGGTGAGAATGTGGAATGTCATGTACCCCTAGTCTTTCTTCCAGCCTAGTTCCAGGTGGTGGGAATGTGGAATGTCATGTATCCCTAGTTAGCTCAACTTTACTTTGTAAAGTTTGAGCTATTGCCATGGCTTTGTCGTCCGTCGTCCGTGTGTGCGTAAGGCGTCAACAATACAGGCTACAGGTCGTACCTTTGATCGGATCATTTAGACCGGAATGATTCATTTTGGGGTCATTCGGAAAAAAAACATGGCCACCAGCGGCCATCTTAGATTTCAAAATTAAATCCATTGGCACGGGCTACAGGTCGTACTATTCGTTTGATCATCATGACATTTGTCCTGGATGTTAACAATGACATGTAGATGGGAACGAGTCATTTTTGGATCATTCGGGCAAAAAACATGGCCGCCAGCAGCCATCTTGGATTTTACACTTTGTATGACTAAATCCTTTAGCATGATCATCATGAAATTTGTCATGGCTGTTGAAATTGGAATGTAGATGGGAACGAGTCATTTTGGGGTCAATCGGACATAAAACATGGCCGCAAGTGGCCATCTTTGTTTTCAAAATTCAATCCATTAGCACGGGCCACAGGTCGTACTGTTTATCTGATCATCTTGAAATTTGTCATGGATGTTAATATTGGGGTCATTTTGGGGTAATTCCGCCCAAAAACATGGCCACCAGCAGCCATCTTGAATTTTACTCTTTGTATGACTAAATCCTTTAGCACGGGCTACAGGTCGTACCTTTAGTCTGATCATCATAAAATTTATCATGGATGTTAACAATGACATGTAGATGGGAACGAGTCATTTTGGGGTCATTCAGCCAAAAAACATGGCCGCCAGCAGCCACCTTGGATTTTACTCTTTGTATGACAAAATCCTTTAGCACGGGCTACAGGTCGTACCTTGAGTCTGATCATCATAAAATTGTCATGGATGTTAACAATAACATGTAGATGGGAACGAGTCATTTTGGGGTTATTTGGCCAAAAAACATGGCCGCCAGCAGCCATCTTGGATTTTACTCTGTGTGACTAAATTCTTTACTGCTCATTTTTACACTCCTTTTTATGTTTACCCATACCATAGTATGGTAAACATAGTGTCGTTGCCCGGATTGACCACTCGTCGTTTGTCCGTCTGTCTGTCCGTCTGTCTGTCCGTCTGTCCGTAGACACTTTACGAGTAATGCGATAACTCAAACATTTTCTATCCGATCGAAACCAAAATTTGTATATGGGTTTCTCAGCCCAAAATACAGATCGAGTTCGAATTTGGGTTTGATCCGAGATTTTGTTACAGAGTTATGGCCCTTTTTCAACTTAGAATTCACACATTCTGCCATAACTCAAAGCCGAAAATACAGATCGAGTTCGAATATGGGTTTGATCCGATTAATTTTAAAGGAGTTATGACCCTTTTTCGAAGAAAAAAAATGGAAAAAAAAATCGATTTCTTAAAAAAAATAATAATAAAAAAAATGTCATTGACATTGATTGGTTGATCGGTTTAGAAATAATTAGCCCTGCTCACAAATGCTATCTGATGCATCAAAGTCAAACAATTTTCTTCTGATCTGCCTCATATTTCTTACCTAGGTCTTTCTTAGCACGTTCTTCATCTGTATGGATTTTGGTATTGTTTAGTTAACCCTTTCCACTCTTGTTTTTAAATAGAATTCATCCAAGCCAGGATGACTCAAACATTTTTCATCTGATCGACACCAATTTTGGTATATGAATTTCTGACCCCTAAATACAGATCAATTGCGAATATGGGTTTGATCCGGTATATATTAACAGAGTTATGGCCCTTTATAATTCATACATCTTTTCCATGCACTATTAAATTTGAATAGAACAAGACACACCTGTGTTATTGGAAGGAGATAATTTATTGCTTTGGACACAGTGACCTGATAGTTCCACTGGTGACTGCAGACTTAATATAAACATCTGTCAAACTTTGATTGATGTTAGACTCTTTATTCCAGTTCTGTTCTCTGTTGAAACCATGCAGTTCATGGCATTATTGTTTACAGAGACACTGTTGTTATAACTTAGAAAATAATTAATACAGCATTCCTTAGTTCCATCATATGATGTCATTGAAAATGATTAACCCTCTGCACACATCATATGGTCTTCTGATGTTTTTTATTTGATCATTCTCCTATTCTATGTACATGTTGATGGTGATCCACTTTTAATTTGCATGAATTTGGGATTAAAATTAACCCATTCGATTGACTCATATTATCTGATAGACATATATTAAATTATCACTTTAACTTTGAGCCAGGTTCAGTCAGTGTTTCAAGAAATGACCAATTGAAATTCATCATTAGAGGATATGTCTTATTTTGAAATTCCCTCAATTGCATTTGGGCTACAGGATAATATTAACAGTGCTGGGATTCTTGAGACTGACTTATTGTATGGGTTTCTAAATCCAATGACATGCATTTTGTTGACTACTCTGTGTTTATCAGTTCATTAGTTTGGGTAAGATTAACCCCTTACTATCCAATTTGATAACTCAAATATTTCCATTGATTATGTTTATAGTTCTGGCACAGTTTATGATAACACACCTCTAACCTGCATAGTGAGGGTCATTTGGTTTATTTGCTTAAATATATTAACATCCTTCACCAATCCTGTTGACACAATGTGATAGCTAAATATTTTTTGCATGATTACTCTATAAATAATCACATCTGTGATAATCATGACACATTCTTCACCTGTATAGATTTTGGTATCGATCGAATGGTTGTGATAATATTATAAACCTTAACTTTAATTATATTTAAACTGTTCACAAACATATTTTTCTAATGATCAACTTACAAGAAAATTAACATTTATATCCAATCATTAGCAATCATATTTTATATCCAGGTCTATACATCCCTCACTTCTATAGTTGATCAGGTATTGATTGTTTTTTAGTGGTGAAATATTAATAGGTTGCTATGAATTTTTAATATGCAGCTGACACAAGATATTATGAACAAAAAAATAGCAATGATAATAAAAAAACCCACACAATATGTAATGTCTCATGTTCCAATGTAATAAATAGATAAATTGAGTTGCTATGATGTTTATCTACCTAATTTCTAAATTATTTGATATTTAACAGCTATGGTGCTTCTCTCCGACTATGGATTGAGCTTAATTAGACTTATAACTCTATAAGACATACATGTATCTGTGTTGGAGTCACTAATAGGTTCAGGTTGAAATCAAAGCCACGTCTGTTAACATTGTGTTAATGTGAGCAAGGTGCCCAATAAGTGTGATTTCAATTGTGAATTAATAGTAAGGTGTGAATTGTTTAAAGTTTTGCACTCATGAAAAGGATGGGGTAAGGATATATGAAAATAGCTCATCGCTGTCGCCAAGGTATGGGTTAAACATCTGCCGATCGTGATCGGCCTCTCGTTAATCTCTCTATTCATTGCTCATCACAAAAAAATTACCTTCTTTACAAAGTTGAGCTGCAGTGTCATTGACACTTTCATCTCTTATCCAGGTGGTGGGAATGTGGAATGTCATGTACCCCTAGTCTTTCTTCCAGGTGGTAGTTATGTGGAATGTCATGTACATGTACCCCGAGTCTTTCTTCCAGGTGGTGGGAATGTGGAATGTAATGTATCCCTAGTATTTATTCCTTGTGTCAGATTCTGTGGGATATCATTATTAATGTATCCCCTAAGCATCATTTCACTGATTTCAGGTGGTGGGGCAGGCTTTGTTGGACGCCATCTTAGCAGAATATTTACAGAGAATGGTGTGAAATTCAAACATGTTTCAAGGCAGCACGGCAAGAATGCATTGACATGGGTAAATGTGAAGACCATTTACAAACTAATGTAGAACTGAGAACTCTATCATAAAATATGTACATAATTCAGTTATACATATGAGAGTTTATGCTATAGAGAATTTCCTCAGTTGTTATGTAGGTTGACTATTAAGCCCTAAAATATAAATTGTGTTTCCCCTATCATTCCAAAAAATGTCACCAGTTGGTGTGTCTCAAGAAGAATTTTTGTAACATTCTTTTCCATATTAAATTGTATTAAATCTGTGAAATATTATTGAATAGTTCTACTAATGATTTTGAGTGACTGATAACCATGAAGCTTTTCTTTTCATCATTCTTATTTTTATTTGAATCTTTTCATTTGGTTTTTCCATGGTAGAGCACCATATTAAATTCAATACTAAAACTTTTCAGTATGCTTTGTTCCCTATAAGTACAAGTATCTTGTTTTGTTATACTTTGTAATCTGAATAAAAATATTTAAAAACAAAAAAAAAGTATCTTGATTTGATATCATTAGAACTGCTGGAAGTTATTGACATGTTCCCATAGTTTACATTGGAATGGTTTATTCTGCGATTTAACCTATATTATAGGGATGTTCTGATAAGAAAACAGGTGACAGGCAGAACAACACCCTATGTAATGTTGAACTCACCAGCTGAACACCCTTGCAAATGAAAGAATAGAAAATAAGTAACTACCCGTCATTGATTATCAAACTTATCAAAGAGTTAATATACATTTTAAAAGGGCATATGTCAGTCGCATTGGGTAACTCTAAAAAACAATAAACATTTGTTGAAGCATCGTCAGTAAGAAGAACATCGAAAATAGAGAGAGAATGTTCTTATTTGTATTATCAATAACTCTTCAGTGTCGAGACATCATATGTTAAGACCACCGTAATATGTAAACATCACTGTAACAGTGCCAGCCATTTTATCAAGAAACAGTTGAGCAAATTCTTCTGGTTAAATGATATAGGTCTACATTACAAAAGGTCAGAGCAATGAAAAATATTCCAGTACACAAAGATTTTCAACTAAAACATTTGATTTTCAATTGTATTTGACTTGTTTGTGGATAAAATGACTTGCGCTCTAGCAGTGATGTTGACATACATGTAACAATGGTTTTGTCATGCCAAATTTTTTTGCTGGATAGTTACCAATAATAACAATTATAACAAAGGTTATCTTTTTTACATCTATATACATGTACTTAGTGATGATGGTTTAACAATTTTTTGGGGATTTTTCACATTTACCTTTTATTCTTCCACCAGAGAGATATCGATAGAAATGGACTCCCTGAAGGATGTACTGCTGTCGTGAATCTGGCTGGTGAAAATATCCTCAATGTTACGAAAAGGTAAATGACTTACGGTGTATCTTGTTCCGATTTTCTTAGGTTCATTCATATGGGGTAAACTGGATTATTTTTCACCCTTCCATTAGTGTGTGTTGTTATCTCAGTCACGGCTAAATGGATCTGAATGAAAAGTGGAATGAAGGTTTGTCATCATGTGCACTTTCAAATGTGTATCAAATGACATCAGCACATATTCCATTCTAGAGTTAACCTTCTTAGAAATGTTTATTTTTTTTTTCATATTAGACCACAGTTCTACTACAATTATTGTTCAAAGATCTTCTGCAATGCTTAAACAATTTTATTTATATAACAGGTTCATGGTACCAGTTTTAAGTTTTTAGCTCACCTGAGACGAAATCTCCGGTGGAGCTATAGTCATCACTCCTCGTCCGTCCATCCGTCCATCATCCGTCCGTCAACAATTATTTGAACATTTTCTCCTCTGGAACCATAAGACCGAATGGTTTCATATTTGGTGTGGATGTTCCCTAGGTGACTCTCATTCAGATTTGTTCAAATGAGGTCACTGGGTCAAATAGTTGCGAAGCCAGGGCCATAACTCTTTCCCACCATAGTAATTCTTTTAAACATCTTCAGAATGATAAGACCGAATGGTTTCATATTTGGTGTGGATGTTCCCTAGGTGACTCACATTCAGATTTGTTCAAATGAGTTCACTTGGTGAAATAGTTGCGAAACCAGGGCCATAACTCTTTCCCTCCATTGTAATTCTTAAAATGACTTCTCAAATACCATCAGGCCATATGGGTTCATATTTGGTATGAAGGATCCTTGGGTGACTGGGGTTCCGATTGTTCAAATCAGGTCACTGGGTCAAATTTGGGCGGGGCCAGGGACATAACTCCAAATTTTTTTTTTTTAGATTTAACTCTTTAACAAACAAAAAATTGAAAAACTAATGCCATTACATTTCTGAAGATTGTGCCCCCTGGCCCTTCACTCAAGTTCATTGCTTCTGCTACCCTGGTCCCAAAAATAATATTTACTCAAATTCTTGACAGAGAATCATTAATAAGAAGCATTTACTTTGGCTCTAACTGTATGCGTGGTATGCCTACACATGTCAAGTGAAATCTGACATTTTTATAAGCATTCCCTGGAGATCTGCTAGAGGTCATTAATTCCCAATTACAACAACAATCTATCATATATTGTTCAAATCTTTCAGCAGGACATTTAACACTCCCACATCCACCACCTCACTAGAACATATTTGGCAAACTTGAACAGTGTCCTTTGAAAGAACCACCAGCTCTATTTAGCTCATATTTAATATTGAGGCTCCTTTGGTGATTGGGATTCAGATTTGTTCAATCAGCACTGTCAGATACCCGTTTAGGTTCGTACATTTCAAGATGGCTGCGCCCAGTAAACAAGATAAACGGTAAGTGTATATATTGTCTCCAAGCATTAACGACATCTTACGGTGATACATCTTCAAACAGTTATGTAGGAATTTGTACGCCCAACACCTATAGAACATGCATTTCGCATGACAGGCATGTGAATTGTTGTATTTGGCATGTCAAGTAGTCCTAATTTTTCGAAATTTTATAAAGGCTGCGAAATAGAGCCCGAAGCCGCCATCGCACGACGCCGCCGCCATCCATATTGGCCACAAGCCGACGCCAGCCATATTATCTCTAAAGCCAGCCCCATGAAAAAATGACTGAGCCGTGTGCATGGACTTATGTGTTAAGGACAACTGTACTGCGAATCCCAAATAACTAAACCGCATTGCCTAATATTGGCATACTCGTATGGACACGGTATGGTTGTTACACTATCAGAACACCCGGGGCCTCTCATTGTGGAATAGACTATTCCAATTAGTGATGCGGACCGGACCGCTTTGGACCGGTCCGGTCCGCGGTCCAGGGGTGGACTGCGGTCCGGACCGGGTGTCACTGGACCGGACCCTTTTTGTCGCCGGTCCGGTACTCTCCGATCCGGTCCACCATTTTACTTCAGTTATAATAAACTATCGCGAATATTGTTGCGTATTTGCCGTCATATCAATTAGCAACGATGTATTGACGCATTCTAGTGGTTAATATATATTAAACGTTTGATGCCACGAAAACAATGTATAGATGTACTTTGTACATGTCACTTTCCTTATGAAAGTGCCAGTGTGGGCGGCCACCTGCTTTGATGTCGCCGATTTCGACCGCCTGCTTTGATGTCGCAAAATGTTAAGCATTCTGAATACATTTTCAAAATATAAAAATTGCTTGTTTCGTTCTAAATTGTTTTAATAACTACTATCCTACACTGGCTAACACTTTTTAGCACCCTATCTAGGAGAGTATGTTTTACAAAAAAAAATTATAACAATAATACAGAGACGACAATAGATAATAATAGTATAGTTATTTCGTTTAAATTTCAATTTAATGAAAATAAGTATGATACGAATCATGCATACGAATAGTTTAGTGCCATGTTAGATTGGTTATAACACATTATGACCCTAGCTATATATCTGTCCAATACATTTAATAGTGCATGTTCGCATTACTAGAAATATTATTATCGTGCATCGTTCCCAGTATATCCCACCAGAGACAGACAATGATGCATACAATATGGACTCATTGCAATGCACTGAACTCAGTAACCTTATAGGTTGTACTATACAGAATAAAACTTTGAGAAAACAGAGAATTCATTAACATATAGCCTATTATAGGTGGACCAGGCATGTGTACCGGACCGGACCGGACCGCATTGGCAGTGGACCGGACCACCCAAGGTGGTCCGGTCCGGTCCGCATCACTAATTCCAATGCATGCTTTCATATAACGGAGTGGGAGCATCCATTCAGTATTGAAAGGGTTCAAAGTATAAATTGTTTATTTCGACACAACTCAGTCTCAGACATCGCTGACATTTGTCAATATATGCACATAACCTGTAAGAGAATAGAAAATAGTTTGAAATATTATATATCAATACTATCGGATTCAGAATTCAATGATGCATGAATATATCGCAAGATGCCAGCCGTCTGAAGTCGACAGAAGTCCTAATGTAACTTATACCGATTATGTAGATGGGAAACTACATAGTACATCCCTGCCAGTCCTTTGCTGAGTCCTTCGTGTATATCGCCATAATGGAAAAGCCCAACACCAAAAGAATACGCGTGGTCTGGAATTATACGGGTTCACAACAAATGCCAAAACAAGCGGGTGTCTATAACCGGGGATTGGGAAATTTTCGGATACGAAATACGCTGAATTATAACGTCTCAGCCGGCTGAGCCGACATATTTCGTAAGCCACGAACGTCGCGACTGTGCCGGCTTAGCTAGATAACCAGCCACGGAAATTGGTTGAGACAGCCGTGAAAACTAGTTGTCGTGGCTTCGGGGTCTACGGCGAAATGTTCGCTTTTTCGTAATTTTTTGGCCCTTGGCTCATGGATCCGCAAATTTATGTATTGTTGTGGGTAGATTAGGTTACCACACACCTTCGGAATGCAAAACCGGCGATATTTTTATTGTCTAACTCCGAAAAAACGACCTTTGAAAATTAAAAAATGTTCAGGTTCAGATTCGCAATATTCCCGATGATTTTGTTTAGGTTCAGACACAATTTTCGTTCGGGTTTGGACAAATTTCGTTCAGGTTCAGACAATTTTCGTTCAGGTTCGGAGGCATCAAAACCTCACCTAGAAGTGACATGCCGAGGTGCAGTCGCATTCTTATTGTGCGTGTTATTTACGAACATGCATTGTTATATCTAAATATGTCAGCTGAAATTTCCAAATATAGGTGGTAAATTCTCCGAGTTAATGGGACAACAGCCACAGTTAAATATTCTCGAGCAATGTTGGCTATACACCGGCTAGTGGGGAATGAAATTACATTGCCATATTACATATGAGCAACAGTGGTAATATTAGTTATCTTCTGCAATATCGGGGGTACATGGATATTTAATAACTGGTTCTCGATTTTGAACCCCGAGGCGGAGCCAAGGGGTTACAAAAAGAAACATCCAGGTATTAAAGCTCCTTGTATCCCACGATGTTGGCGGAGATAACGATTTTGTCCCCACATCAATAGCTACCATGTGGTGTGCTTTTCATAGGTTATCAGATAAATTCACACCAATCAGCACCAATAAGAATAACTCAGTAACAGACCTATCGATCCTGTGTTAGGTGACGTCAAGCTCATCGTGCTAGAACAACGTCACGATTGGTGAAACTACTAGTTCAAGGGTCATTCATATAATCCGATGTTTCATGTGCTCTTATACCCTCACTGTCAAGAGTTACGGAGGACATGGTGCATGATTTAAACGTGACGTTGTTGTCAATCAGAATGCTAGTTACAACCGGGTGTGGGGACAAGTGTTTTTGTTATATGTTTCCCTATGAAATAACTGTAATTTTAAATGGCATACGATGCGCTCCCTTTCGCCAGGACCTGGGCATGGATAACACTTTCCAAACGTTGCTTGGATATTGATATCTCACTGTAGATACTTCTGTTATAAAAAAAATCTAAATAATTATTGGCGCGTGTATTATCAATGGAACTACACGAAATTCCGCAGAAGATTGAAAATAGTTCATTACTGCGATAAGTTCTAAAGAAAAACAAATGATCCAGTTTTATCACGTATTCAGTTGTTATTTGTTAATTGGGTTTCTGGGTGTAATATTTAACCATTGGGTAGGCACTATTCTTTTATGCGCAACTAGGAAATTTTCCACCAAAATTTAGTGATGCTTAATTTGCCAACGGAAACAGCTGATATTGTTTGCATTAGTTTCGCTACTTCGGCGTCTAAATTCTTATTTCGATATAGACAAATACTTGTAGTTTTGCAGAATTGCTTACCATAAGCATAACATAAAGAGAACACCTATCGTTTCTCGATTAATATATTCCTGAAATATCACCGCTCGTGAAGATTCGCTATTAGGTATTATTCGGCAAACCATAGGTATTCTCTATGTTCGCATAGCGCTGAATAGAACGCAACATGTTGGGCTCTAATTAGTAGTCCTGCACAATAGTCGTGTGACAAATGGTTTAACTTGTAACTGGATTCAACATTTAGAAATGAGGCAAAACACATAAGGTTTATATTGAAAAGATAGCTGCTAAAACAAAATGAAATACAACTGTTATTACTGCTCTTTCGGAGTGAAATCATTCAACATGCCACGTGTTCCCCATTGATCATTTTTTTTACGAATAGAAGATAATCAAAACGCACAAAAACGCAATGAGAACGCGACTGCACCTCGGCATGTCACTTCTATGCGAGGTTTTGATGGGTCCGAACCTGAACGAAATTTGTCCGAACCCGAACGAAAATTGTGTCTGAACCTGAACAAAATCATCGGGAATATTGCGAATCTGAACCTTTTTTTATTTTCAAAGGTCGTTTTTCGGAGTTAGACAATAAAAATATCGCCGATTTTGCATTCCGAAGATGTGTGGTAACCTAATCTACCCATAACAACACATAAATTTGCGGATCCATGAGCCCAGGGCCAAAAAATTACGAAAAAGCGAACATTTCGCCGCCTCGATAAATTTCAAAAAATGATTACGACTTGACACACCAAATACAACAATTCATGTCATGCGAAAGGCATGTTATGTAGGTGTTGGGCATACAAATTCCTACATAACTTTTTAAAGGTGTATCACCGAAAGATGTCGTAAATTGATGCTTGGAGACAATATATACACTTACCGTTTATCTTGTTTACTGGGCGCCGCCATCTTGAAATGTACGAACCTAAATGGGTATCCGACAGTGATCAGGGTCACCGGGTCAAGTAGGTGCAAGGCCAGCTATATTAGTCTTTCTCTCCATGGTAATTCATGATATGTCTTCTATGCAAGAACCAAATGGCCTATTTTGCTTATATTTGGTATGAAATTACCTCGGGTGACAGATTTGTGAAAATGGGATCACAAAGTCAAATAAGGGCAGAGCCAGAGACATAACTATTTCACTCCATAGTAATTCTTAAAATATGTTTGCAAGAATTAGTTGGCTTATTTAGCATGGAATGTTCTTGTTTGACTGCAATTCAGATTTTTTTTAAATGGGGTCACCTGGTCAAATAGGGGCCAAGTGAAGGACAGTTTCTCTCTTAATATGCTTCCTTCACAAGGACCATCAGGTCTATTTTACTGATATTTAGTATGAAGGGTTCTTCGGTGTCTGGGATTCAAATTTATTCAGATGGGGTCACCAGGTTAAATAGGGTGGGACCAGGGACATAACTATATGTCTCTATAGTAATTCTTAAAATGTATTCTCAAGAGAGGTTGGACTATTTAGCTTACATATAGTATGGAGGATCCTTTAGTGACTGAGATTCAGATTTGGTAAAATGAGGCCAACCTGTCAATAAATGGTGGGGCTATGGGGAGTTAACACTTTTGTGTCTAATAAAATCATTGAAATACCAAATTCATTAAAACATCTACCTTGGAACCACCTGACTGATTAATCTGACATATGTACATGTATGGTTATTGGGTCCATGGATAATTGGGCTTCAAACATGTCTAAATAGTTTTATAAAAAGGCGCTTGTGAGATTTGAAATTTCCAACAATTGAGAAAGTGTGAGGTGTCGGTTGTGAAATTCCAACCTGAGACTTGGGAGTCTGGAGCCCGGTCGGGAGGGGACTTGTTGAGCTGGGGGGGGGGGGGGGGGGGGGGGGGGGGGGGGGGGGGGGGGGGGGTGATCAGAAGTGTACAGTTGGTAATTTCAAGGTGGATTTTCACCAATCTACATACGTGAAGTCTCTCTAGCCACATAAACTGTTTAGATCTACTTCTTTTAAAGTGATTATGAAAAGTTCTGACTATTGTGGTCTCCAGAGTCCGAGTCTTATCAGTCTTTGCAGTCTGGTGAGCGACCCCACAGTCATTGACTGTCTTGTTTTAACATATTATCTGCAATAGATAGCACCTGATATACATCCTGGTACCTCACACAGGCTTCAAAATATGGTGCCATATGCAGAATGAGATCCCCAGATGGTGAATAAAGTGACACTGCATCACACATCAGGCTAACATCACTAAATTCACCATCTGCAAGGTACTATTATTATCAAATTAAAAATTTGTTTATTTTCTTTAGAAAGTTTCTTTTTCGTTTTTAGTTTAGTTTCTCTATGCCCCCAAATTGGCTCATGAAACAATGCATAATCTATGTGCCCAAACTTCAGATTTGTGTCCAGGTGTCCCACACCCGATGAGGCTGTGTAGAATGAGGGTCCAGAGGATGAATTTTATGATGCCAGCAAGCTGTGTGGGGTAGCACCACTAAATTCACTCTCTGGTAATTTTCAGTGTCTTTTATTCCGAGAATCATTTCCATTCATGACAAGTTACAGCTAAATGCGACCTTACTTCACCCCCCCCCCCAAACTCTCATTACAGCATCCTCGCAGTGGAATTTTTACTAGGCTTACAATAATTCGAGCTGCAGAAAATAAATAGATTTTAAAAATCTTACGAGGTAATCTAACAGCTCTGAGCTTTGGAGGGTGGGTTCCTTGACTCAAACAAAATATTTTTCACCCCCGAAGCCAAATAAATAGTAATTCCGACAGAGCATCTTTAATTGAGATTCTTATACAGAATGATTTGAGGATGAAAATATTTCACGAGAGCTCAGGGCTCAGGGGAAATGTGACAATGCACCATCCTTAATAAGTTATACACAGAATGACACAAGTGTGTTAATGGATTTGTCAATATGGCAGAAGTACAAGTGCAGAAGGATATAACGAGTGCGCAGCAGAGGCCCAACTGCCATATCAACAAACCCATTAACATGCACGTCATTCTGGGATTATTACATGCCACACATACTAGAATCCGTGAATTAAACAAAAACAGAATTACAAGGTTTATTCAGGCACATACAAGGCATATTGATTTGCAAATATGGAACAGCAAGAACACTGTAATTCCAGGAACAATCATGTAATAAATGAGGTTTAATATGTTGCTTGTTGTGTTCTTAATTTATTCTACACCTTTATATCTGGTAGGTCAAATCATTGGCTAATTTAGTCTTTTATTTTCTCATTTTTTTCCAGATGGACTCAAAACTTCAAAGAAAGTGTTCGCAGCAGTAGGATAGACACTACAAAGATCCTATCCAAGGCGATCAATGAAGCGAAAGATGGTCCTAAAGTCTTTGTGTGTATGTCAGGAGTATGTAAGTATGCACATGCAAACTTCAATTGTGGCTTTCACCGCTATAAGGACTATATTAGGAGAGGCAATTGCTTGTTGGTATCCGGGTCTTGTGAGATCACTGAAGTTAACCCTTTCTAAACTGAATGGATTCTCCCACCTAGTTATAACAATGTATATTGAAATGGTCTATTATTAATTTGGAGAGGTGTTCAGGATATATAAGCAGACACCAGACTGAAAAACAGATAATACAGAAGTAGAAGGATTCATGTTCCGTGGTGGGAAATGTTCAGATAATAAGCACTTCCGTCGTTTGTTGAACTTATTATCTGAACATTTCCAAAGGGAACTACTCATCAATAAATATTTAGTATAGAAAGGTGTAAGCAACAGCGAGTCTTGGCATCTACTTGTGTGATGCGGTCATATTCATAATCAGCTTATAAAACCAGTCACAAGTGTAGTCAGCTTTTCACTTTTGTAGTTGACGAAAGCAACAACAACACAATTTAGGAGATTTGTACAGTAAAGCTTTGAGTGGATGTTGCATAAATACAACATGCAAAAAAACTGATGTATCGTTGCTCTAATTTTATTCCACCTTTTTCGCAAATGTCTATTCCAATTCTAATGTTGACTTTTTAGTGGCCGTATCCACTTCATATCACATGATGAAATAAGGAGATTTTAAAAGCTGATGATACGGATGAAAAGATAACCTCAATTGTGACCGGTCTGAAAATCTGACTACTAGTTCTAATGTGAATTGAGCCTTGTGACAATAACACAATCAGCTCTACTTGTGACTTTAGCCGATCGAACTGGGCTCACAGGTTTTGACAATGTCATCAGACCTTTTTGAAATATCATATTATTTAAAAACATAGATTTGTAAAATGTTTTATTTAAGCCTTGTTTTGATTAAATTCAGTATTATTAATATCAGTAAAAATTCCATGCCTACACGACATATACTTGTTGTCACCTGACATTCCATCTGAGGATATAGTTATGACCCTTGTTTTTGTGTCCGCCCGTCTGTCTGTGCATCCTTCCAAAACTTTTGTCCGAGTCTGTATTCTGTAATTTTTTGGTCACTTTTTTAAAAACTTGGCACAGATGTCAACCAGCATGGGAACCTGCGCAACTGCGATTTTGAGTTCAGTTGGGGTCATTTTGCCGGAGTTATTGCCTTTTTCGACATAGAATCGTACATCCTGGGATGCATCTTTTGTCCAAGCCTGTATTTCGTCATTTTCCAGTCAATTTTTTGAAAACTTGGCACAGATGTCAACCAGCATGGGAGCCTGTGCACCTGTGATTTTGAGTTCAGTCGGAGTCATTTTGGTGGAGTATTGCCATTTTTCGACATAGAATCGTACATCCTTGTATGCATCTTTGTCAGAACCTATATTCTTAAAATGTTTTGATATTGTGCGAATTTGAGGTTATATTTCCAGAATTTCCAGAATTTTTTCAGAATTGATAATTTGTATGCAGCTCAGTTATAAGTCAATGCACAAGTATTTATTCCATATACTATATAGCCTCCACTCCAAATGAAGCCACCGTCAGGGGACTCTGTGGCCAAGTGGCCTTTTATTCATTCAGCAAAACTGCATGACAAACCTGTAATTTAATACCTATATTTGATATGCATACTCTATGATAACCACATTGAGCATATATGATGTGAACGGCTTTGATTTCATTACCATTAATTTTCATATAAAAGACCATTTCATGGGGTCATGAATTTGTGGATCCAGGTATCATATCGATCCAAATCAACAGGGCCAACAATAGGCGGTATATGACATCTTTGAGAAGTCACTAGTGAACAATTGGACCACCAATGTGCCGAAAGGGCATCACCCAACCAGTGCACTGACTTAATCTCATATGCTGGTGAGGTAGTAATTTATTGTTTTATTACACGCTTGTTCCTAGAATTACAGTGTTATTGCTGTTCCATATTCACAAATCCGTATGCAACGTAAGTTCCATACGCATCTCGTTGACGTAAAATGACGTACATGACGTTCGCCCCAACCATGAAACTGGAACTATTTAAATAAAAGAATCATCACACATGACAAACACGCCCTGTATGAGCCTGAATAAACCTTCTAATCCTGTATTTTAAATGCACGGATTTTAGGATGCGAAGCGTGTAATAAACACAGAACGACACGATGTGTAAATGGGTTTGTCGATACAGCACTCGTGCTGTCGCGATAGAACTTGAGGCGCAAGCGCCTCTCGTTCTATCCTTACGCGACAGCACTCGTGCCGTATTGACAAACCCATTTACACATCGTGTCGTTCTGTGTATTTATGTAACCTGCTCATGGAGGTAATTCATTCATCACTGTTTATAAAACTATTATAGAAAGGAGAGACAATGTAGTATATAAACAATAATGAATAGACCACTGACAAATGACTGATATTTTTAATAAATTGATTACGTTTCATCTCGTCTTCGGTGTTTTCTACACTCTTTTTATGACATGCCGAAAGCAGACAATCCCCTGGTATACATGTACAATGCCCGATCTTTATTTTCATCCCATACATTGCATGTTGATATTTACTCTATCAACTCAGATTAAATTATTTCGTTGGATGATGATTTCGTGGTTGGGGCAAAATAAAATAACACATTTGAGATAAGAAGAGATAATGAAAGACAATATTTTGTTTTGTACCAAATAAATGTTATATCCATTTATTTCATAATGTTTTAATGTTCAAGCTTTTGAATGATGTTGATGTAATTTGATGTCTGGAACCCTGAACACAACTTTATGTTCACGTGGCTATATATGCAGATAATTTGAAATGTGCAAACTGAATGATACCACTTGAAAATGAAAAATATCTTTTTGGTAACGGACGTACCACTTTATAATGGTAACGGACGTACAAAAATTAAGATGCATCGATCTTGTTCACAAATTCTAAACACAAACAAGGAGCTGAGTTTCTGTGATGGGCTCATCTGCCTTCCTTTAAAAATGTGGTTTTTGCCTTTTATATTCTAACCTAAGACTAAGTTATCCAAAATAATTAACCATTTTGGTTAACGGACGTACCAATCAACAAGGTGAGAAGTAATTGGAATATTTTACCCTGAATGAGGGGAGTTACCTCTCCAAACTCGTATTATTTGACTTGTGATTGCCCGCGCTTCATAATGAGACATGCATAGTTTAATTTGATAGTGTTTGATATGATTTCATCAACAATCATGAAAAGTATACTAAAAATCTGTTTTTTCTACAATTATATACCCAATGTTCAAGGATGTGAAAAAGTGTGTGAAATGGTATTGGAGATAACAAAATCCACATTTTTCTATCCTTTTATATAATGTCTTCAAAAGGGACAATGTCAGAAAAAAGAACAATTCTTTTTTATTTTTTGCATTTTTTTCTCTCCAACATGGAATTGCCCATATAATAGACCCCCCACATATTTAAAGGAATTTACAGTAATTCAGTTTGTATAAATGAATTCCTCCACATCATCTGCTGAACTGTACAATTAACGTCTACTATATACCTTGCAGCTCGATATCAGCCAAGTGCTTCTATTGAATATACCGAGGACACACCTAGTGCAGATTATGATTTCTTGTCTAAGCTGACGACCGACTGGGAAGCTGCAGCTGACGAAGCAACATCGCCTGACGTCAGAGTTGTTAAAATAAGATCTGGTATGTTCTCCATGTTTACTTTAGAAATAACTCTTGTTTTTATTATGTTTTAACCGGAAAGTTTGATGACAAATTCTATAAATTTGTGTTTTCAGTTAACTTTTCAGTTGTAACTCATAAACTTAATATAAAGTTAATTCTTATAATTTATTCTCACTATTTGTCAGAAACGTCTAGTTTCCCCAATATATTTCCTCAAAATTTGTGTTATGTCTTTGGAAGAAACACTGTCAATTATGCCTCCAGTTGCCAAACTTAATTTTGCTGGTTACTCAACAAGGCTGGCATCTTTCCAAACACATGTAGACCTGTTGTCCGCAAACAAGTTCATGCACATGTGAGAGTGACAACATCATGAATCGAGTGTGATTAAGTTTATCGACTTATAACCTTAGTGGATAATTAAGCCATTGTTTTACAGTATTCCGCGGAATTGACAGCTTGTGATTAAATAAGTTTTTCATAAACTCAACCTTTACTCATATTCAAGAATGAGTTATACCTGCCAATTTGTAGGAAACAGGTATTTGATTTTTCAGGAACGAGCCAAAATTGAGACGAATTCTTCTTTGACACTTTATGACACTTCTCTCTCGTTTGAGTGAGAGAAAAGATCCTTGTTTCAGCCATTCTAGTATACCCAAAGAGAATGAAAACAACTTATAGCAACGTAATCAAATTGATTAAAGTGTGTGTACGAATTGAAGTAGGATTATGAATTTGTGTTTGTGCATTGTATGAGACTTACTAAGGTTATTTATTCCCCATAATATCCCACTTCTCCTGAATAAGGCTAGATATAAAAAATAGTTGTTCTCAGGGAAAGCCTCGTATCCCAAAAACCTGCTCCTCAAGCGTATTATCAGCTGCCATAAATAAGTATCTACCACTGCCCATTCTTATTCATTTGATAGTATTCAAGGAAAAAGTTTACAACACACAAGATTCACCAATGTGTTATAGTCCAGTCGCGAAATCCCAATTTCGGGCTGATATATGTTTTCGCCAATAAAGTTTTTTTCTTTTCGTTTTGATAAGTTCAGATATTCTGCATTAAGATCAGTCAACCATGTGGAAAGTTTTTTATTACTCCGCAAAAAATATAACTGCAAGAAAGATAAAAACAGATGTCTAAAATGATTACCGAGAATTGCCGAAAATCAAATTGGCGAGAATTTCAAGTGTGCTGAAGATTTGAATGAGAAATTGGATCAACTCTCATTGCTCTATTAAACCAGTATTTATCTTGATGTTGTATATTTGTGCTGAGCGAGAAGGCAAAAGCGGTAAAGGAAATTTTGCCATATTTCTTCACATCAGGGCATATGAACTATGCCATGTATGGTTTATACTATCTGAGAGAGATGGAAAGATTACCGCCAGATGTTCTGCAACATTTTATGAAAAGGGGCCATGTGATGATACATGTAGATGGCATATGGAATGGTATTTTTAGTGAAATGTTCATAGAAACAACGTTCATGTGCTATGATCATGGAAAAGCCAGCATAATAGGCATAGATGTACCTGTGGACAACTAGTTACTGATATTTCTCAATTGAGGGAATCAGAATCGGAGTCATCAACACACAGAGGAGTCGAAACTAGAATTTCCCCGATGGATCGGATCATGATAAATATTATACGAAAGAAACTTGAAATGGTCATAAATCCATTGAACCCCGGGAAACATCCTGGCGAAATAGTCAACGCAATATCGCGAAACGGAAAGATAGCTCACACAACTGTAAATGTGGATGACGCAATATCACATGGTAGCTTCTCCTTCCAAGTCCATGTCCAGTAAATTTGACAAATATCTATGGACGAAGCCCACTGAATATTTGTGTTCCTCAATCCATACTGGTCTATTATTAAATATTCCTACTAACAATAGTAAGTGGGTGTCCTTTCCCAGAAGCTGGGATATCACCATACCAAAGCACAACCAAATCGATTGATCCACAATCGAGTTATAGGTTGAAATTTTCCTACGGACACACAATTCACAAATGACCAACTCAATTAAGGGCCGTTAGATTAGATTAGATTAGATTTATTCGATGGTTCAGGATATATCACATGGTACATGATACACATACTATGGGTATGTTTACAATTTGAGTAAATAGGATACATAACAGTATATATAATATTATAATTATAATAATTTATATTAAATATACATATGTTATATGTAGGGTTCTGATGAGACAGATAAAGTTCAGACTGTGCAAATAATTGATATATAAGAGAATATATCAATTTTCTCAAGAATTAATTCATTTTATAGAGGTTGCCTTCAGAATATATGATAAATTATGTGGCAGAAATCTGTATAAAATAGAAATACTCATGTGACCTGAGACCATCAGGGATAATGCAAAAAGTTCTCTAAATGAGAACTTAATTCCATTGCGGTCCCTGGTGGCTTTCTGCACATGGGCAGTGAGTGAAGTTCAAAACTTCGGAGCACAATGTATAAAAATATTTAAAATATGAATTAAATTAAATAAAAGCCATTTCAGAACGAGACTTATATGGAGAGGAAGAGCTGATAAAATAAGTCAATACACAAGTAATGAACTTCAATAGCACTCCGCCATCCGCATATACACACTACTGCCATGTATTGCCGGTTTTGGACTGGACTGTCCATGACCGAAAGATGGAAAACCGAAATACAGGCAGCAGTGACATATATATGCAACTGGCCAAATACTGCCATCATACATTACAATATAAGTTGAACTGTTGTATTGAGAAAATTCTAGTTAGAAGATGATAAATATAGATTGTTCCTAGTAAAAGGCAAATGGATTTACTTCTCTTTTCATCAATTTCTCTAGTAGGTGATGTTTAATGCAAAATTTCCAGTGTTTGAGATCAAATGGGGTACGAGTATGGTATACTTTATCTAGCCCATTCCACAGTTTCGCTCCGGTATAATAGAAACTGTGGATGCTCTTGGATTTAACAGAGGGTAATGAATATTTCTGGGTCCCTGAACGAGTTACATATGTACAATGAGTACTAGCTAATACAAAATTATTATCTAAATATGCTGGAGCTTTCTATTCCGAGATTTTTAGTACCATCAGTATTTTTCTGAAGTCTACCCTATCACTCACTGGAAGCCATTTAACATGTTTAAATTCATTATAACCAATATGAGTCATGCGATCTAGTTTCATGATAAATCTGACAAGTCTATTTTGAGATGCTTTTTGGTTTTTACTGTCAGACTAGAGAACCAAAAACCACTTGAGTAGTCAAAATGACATTGAATAAGAGCATTAATTAGAAGTTTTCTGCATTTTTCATTCAGATAGTTAGCTTTTCTATATAAAAATTTCAGTTTTGCATTTACCTTACTTAGAACAAGCTCTGCCATAATTTCTCCACTAAGCCTCTGATCCAGGAACACCCCCAAATATTTAACAAATTTGGTTTGTGCGATGTCAACGCCATCGCAGCAGACCCTCAGTTCAGAGTTTTACAAGTTTCTTTCCAGACCCAAACAGAATTGATTCTGTTTTCCCTAAATGTAAGGACATTTGTTGTCAACCAACCATAATTTCAGTTTATTCATTTCTGAACTGAGCCTCTGCTTGATAGCGCGGACATCACAACCAGAGACCAAAAGGGCAGAGTCATCCGCATATAGAAGAAGGCGACAATCTACAGCCTGGCTAGCATCGTTCACATAGAGTAGGAAAAGAAGGGGGCCTAAGAGTGACCTTGAGGGACTCCACAGGTGATACGTTCAAATTTGGATAGAGTGCCATATATATCTACTGCTTGCATTCTATTTGTTAAATAAGACTCCATCCATGTCAGAGATATTTTATCAAATCCAATTGCTCTAAGTTTTAACAGTAAAATTTCATGTTCGACGGTATCAAAACCTTTCTGAAGATCAATTAGAACCATTCCTGTCATATTTCCTTTGTCCATTTCCTGACGAATGTGGTCACTGAGATATAGGAGACATGTATCTGTGGAGTAACCAGCTCTGAAGCCAGATTGATGGCCATATAGAAGTTCAGCATTTGTTAGATAGGTTTCAATTTGTTTGTAAACAATTTTCTCTAGAACTTTGGATACTAAATTTAGCACTGATACTGGACGATGATTTCCAGCCTGTGTCTTGTCACCCTTCTTGTATATGGGGACAACCCTGGCCATTTTTAAACCATTTGGGACCTGGCCCAGATGGATCGATAAATTTATAATATGAGTCAGAGGAGAAGCAAGGATATGGGCACCATCTCTCAGAAATCTTGCAGGAATGAGGTCAGGTCCGGTGGCCTTGGATGGACTTAAATTCTGTAGTAATTCCAAAACTTCGGAATCCGATATTACCGCTATGTGAAATTGTTTTGAACCTATTTTCTGGTCAAAATTAAATAGGACTTTAGAACCGTAGCCTGGTCAAAATTAAATAGGACTTTCCCCAAGCTGGGCAAACACCATATAATACAAAAGGATAAAATCTGATAATTAACTCCCTGAGTTACAAGGTGATATGTTCTTGTGAACAGATCCCTCAACTATATTGCCCCAGACATAATTTGAAGGTTCAAATGTCTGTTTAACCTCAAGTTATGAAATAGTGTTTCTGACATGAGGTCCCCAGAGGGTGAATTTAGTGATGCTACCCCTCACAGTGGACTAGCATCACCAAATTCACCCTATGGGGACCTCATTCTGTTTAGGCCTCATCTTCTGGGAAGATTAACATTATTTTTAGTTACTGTTTCCCTTCTGTTCAGTTTCTATATCTATATCCCATAATTTGCAGAAGATAAAATGCATAACTAGGTGACTAATGGGTGAACATCACCAACTTCAACTGGGGAACTTCAATGTGATCCTAGGTCTCCTATAGCAGTTGAGGCCTAAGCAGAATGAGGTCCCCAGAGGGTGAATTTAGTGATGCTAGCCGGCTGTGCGGGATAGCATCACTAAATTCCCCCTCTGGGTACCTCATTCTGCAAATGTCAGACACACTATTTCAAGCCTTGTTTAACCCGTTTTTTTGTTTTGCTTGGTTTTCAGGAGTGGTGTTAGCAAGAGATGGTGGGATGATCCAGCAAATTATCTTCCCTTTCTATTTCGGCCTCGGTGGGAAAATTGGATCCGGTAACCAATGGTTTCCATGGATACATATGCAAGATCTCATAGAAATCATAGACTACAGTATTAAGAACGCTCATGTGTCCGGTGTTCTTAATGGTGTGGCTCCACAGGCCATTACAAACAGTGAATTCACCAAAGCATTCGGGAAAGCATTATATAGGCCAACTGTTTTTCCACTGCCTGGATTTGTTCTTAATACCATATTCGGAAATGAGAGAGCAAAGGTCATGCTTGAAGGGCAGAAGGTTATACCTAAAAGGACTTTAGAGAGCGGATATAAGTTTATCTTTCCTGATATACAGTCAGCTTGTAATGAGTTCTCCGATATTGTGCACGTTGATATCATTCGGAAATAGTGATGTGTTATAATTATACCCCCCGCAATGAAGTTAGGGGGGTATACTGGAATAAGCTTGTCCGTCGTCCGTCGAGCCGTGGACACAAATTTGTCCGTAGTTTTTCTCAGTCGTTTTTTGATCAATTTTCATGAAACTTGGTGGAGTTATCCCCCCTTTTTCGACTTAGAAAATTTTCGCAACATGTATAATTTTGTCCGAGCTTTTATTCCTACATTTTTCGGTCAATAGGTTTAAGATTAGGGTTAGGGTTGTGCACCTGCAATGGGAATTGTTATTTTAACTAAATGTTTACTGACATGTGAAACATCTTAGTATTTTAAATACACGGGGGGGGGGGGGGGTTATCCTTAGACCAATTGGGACAGTCACACCTCTAGTTTGGTTGGGCGATATTCTCCGAAATTGTGCATGATGATATCATTCGGAAATAGTGATGTGTTATAATTTAGTTGGGGCAGTATTCTCTGATATTGTGCATTTTGATATCATCCGGAAATAGCGATGTGTATAATTTCACCCTTCCATGACTGGAGCTTCCTGAAATTTTGAGAAAACCCTGTTCCATTGCATTCTCTTATATAAATGCAAGTCTCCCAAAGGGATTCTTGCATATATAAAAGAATACATTAGCCTAACAGTAATTACCTTGACCCTGTAAGCCAGTTCATTCTCTGTGCCAGTGCATTCTCTTATATTTTGCACAATCTGAGTGAACCCGGCTTCGCGTTCGATAGTCTGAAAAATTCCGAAATCCTTCACATTACCACTGCTGTACTGGGCTTTCTCTGCAGTATGACTTCACTGCCCACTCTTTGCATTAACCCTTTCATGACATGAGCTACGCTGTGCCAGTGCATTCTCTTATATATGTTAGTCTCCCATAGGGATCCTTGCATATATAAGAGAATATACTGGCTTACACAGTCAAGGTAAATATTGTTAGGCCAATGTATTCTCTTATATATGTGAGGCATATAAAAGAGAATGCATTGGCACAGGATTTTCGTGAAATTTCAGGAAGCTCCCATCATGAAGTGGTTAAAAGTTACATGCAGCTATGTTCTGATCGGTTGTTGCTGATTCCTGCCACAAATGCCTGCAATGTGGATGGCTGACACTGACATAATACTTCTTGTAGGTAATGGGATCCCTGCTATTTGTTTCAGACTATCGAGTCATGGTTCACTCAGACTGCTCTTTGAAGGGTATGTTACATTTGTTCCATGATTAGTTACTATAAACAGTAATTGTAGGAGATTAGCAACATGTAAAAGATGTCCCAGTATTTGTTTTCTCATATTATGGCCCAGTTCATTCAGCTTATTTTCATAGTATATCCATGACAAAAATTCCATATCATTGTTGAACCAAAATTTAGCGTTGAACATGTATATTATTAACAAAATATATTAAATTGTAATTATAGCATTGCTGTGGCATTTGGTTCAACTCTTTTAATGCAAGGTAACGGTATTACCAATTTAGCCCTAAAATTGCATAATTAGAATCCCAAGCTTATGAATTTCAATTGAAACAGGATCACTATTGCAAATCTATGTTCTGTAAAACTTTGGGACAAATTGCTATAAATATTCACCAGAAATATAAACTTGCAAAAATCCTGGGAAATCCTTGCACCACCCCTGCCTGGAACCAACTTGAATGTATTCAACGAATTCATAACATTGATGAATTTGATGCCGATTGATCTTGAGACGTCCAGATAATTAAGTATGAAAATACGAACATATCAACAATTTTTTCTCACCTGAAACCTTATAGACAGAGATGGTCATTTTATAGGTATTCCAAAAAAAATAAATGCTGGTACCATATAGTACAGTAGTTTAGAGGTCATTCTGAGTCTTAGCAAAGATGGTATTAAGGTATTGTATTATTCAAATGGCTAAAATGCGTAAATATCAACCATATGTGATCCAGGGGTGGCTTTAGGATTTTCCCCGATGCAGGTGCTACTATCCCTAACGGGGGGCAATAGGATCACTGAACCTACTGGGTTGACCAGTGCAGATTTCCCCAATGGGGGGCGGGGGGCTAACACTCCCCAACAGTGCCCCCTTGACCCCCCCCCCCCCCTCTGGTGCCACCCATGATGTGATCTGATATTCCTTTTCATGATTTCTGCCTTTTTTGTGTGTTACTTGTTTGTATGTGTTCAGATGTTTTGACATAGATTTGTTTCGTTGAATACAAATTTTTTTATCTAACAATTTTGATGACTTCAACTCCATAGACTCTCTCCTTGCTGGGATGAAAATGTGTATTACATTCGCCTAACAATATTTACCATGAACTTTTAACCCTTTACCCAACAGAAGGGCCCTGTGCCAATGCATTCTCTTATATATACGAGTCGACCATAGGTCGCCTCGCATATATAAGAGAATGCATTGGCTTAACACATTAAAAATTATAAAATTGTTAAAGAATGTAAGATAAAATGGCCAATGCATTCTCTTATATATGCGAGGCGACCTATGGTCGACTCGCATATATAAGAGAATGCATTGGCACAGGGCATAACTGTAACTATCACAATGTGATCAAGGAGCCGGTTCCAATGATATCCATATTTGTATGGTTCTATTGAGACAGACCAAAGATATTTTAGGCTGTTGAAGCTTTATTTGGCCGGTTTGTTGGGTAAAGGGTTAAGCCAGTACATACTTTTATATATGCAAGGCTCCCTACGAGAGACTAACATATCTAAGAGAATGCACTGGCATTGCATCTTTAATACTGCACCAGCGCAGCTCCTGTCATGAAAGGGATAAGCACAATTAGTTGTTCATAAACGTGATTCAATTGTGCTTAAGTGCAATATCAACTGTGCTTAAGCGCAACTCATTTAATTGTATGTAGGCAGCAACTGTGTTTATGCACGCTTAAATGTAATTGAATTGCGCTTAAAGGGGTACTGTACGCCATTTTCATTAAATTTCCGGTGACAACAACAATCTAATATCGATAATATATAGAAACATAAGTAATTTGAGTCGAAGATGTATTCTGTAAATGCTCAGGTTAATAGGATATCTTAAAATTTAATAATTTAAAAGTTAATAATTTGATATAAATTGAATTTATGACTGGAGCCATAAAATGGCGTCAATTAAATTACGAATTCCCGTAATCAAACAAAGTAATTGAGGGATACTGGATTGTTAAACCGATCGCACACACGATCGCTTAAAATATTATGATGATACGGGGAGAACACTCAAGCCACTCACTGACTAGCGACGATACAATAACTTAAATGATTATATGGGACTAGTATGCCTATAATATAACTTTTATTTGATTCATTTGGTTGAAAACTGTACAAAAATTACTCGACAACGACAATTTGTATTTTTGCATTCCGGTAAATTTGTCATCTGTAACACTACTTCGTACTCAACAGACTTTCAAATAATGAAAAAATTGTTACCTTATTCTCCGACTCGGAGACTATAGAAATCAACAACAACATTTGGCGTACAGTACCCCTTTAAGCACAATTATTGATGACCACAAACAAAACCCCTAAATTCTAATAGAATAGTCTACAGAATGACTATCATGTGAGATTTTTTATAAATCATAAAATAACCTGATTATGAACCTTGTATCATCTTCAAGGGGTGAAAGCTTGTTATGGCTATTATGCACCTGTATTAAGGTTGAATTTGTTTCTATCGTGTTGCTTGTTGTACCTGAACTGATATATTAAACTTAGTGGTTCAATATTGTTGCTATTGGCAAAATGTTAGTGAGCATTTGATGGTTACACTGGTGTAAATATGGTTCAGAGTGACATCTAGCAGATGCATGATGATTATATAGGAGAGAATAAAATAGACACTGAGCCGGCCCCTGATTGGTCAATATTAGCCTTGTGTGTGTTTAGCATAAAAAATACACCACTTCCCTATGATTTCCCATAGGTAAAATAGCTATTGGCATAGCAATTAACCCTTTGAAGTGAAGTTTGAATTTTGTTGTGTGGTCTAAATATGACATTATTTTTTTTGTGCAGTTCTGACACTAGTTACGAAAACATAAGATTTAAAGGCGAATTTCCTGCTAGACTGATCTGACTATTTTGCATAAAGAATTTCCCGAAATGTCAATCTTTCAGATTTAAATAAAATATTGGACCTGGGAATTATATTGTAAACAGTAAACGCTAAAACGTTTGCACTGAGGCCTATGGAAAAATTTACACCAGTGTAACCTGATAATGGACCAACCGCCATTGACAAAATAAATTGGTGCTACCAGATGAGAGAGACACATTTGAATTCAGCCTTAAAAGTCCAACATTGGTACCAGTTGAATTGTCATATTTGAACATCTAGTTGTACTCTAGCTACAAATAAAATACATTTTCTCCCAAAGTAGTTACATTGAGTGACATTGCTCCAAACCCAAGACAAAGATACAACTGCTCCAAGAAAATCTAGTGCATTTCAATTAAATTCAAAGTCATCTCAGAGAAACTCAGGTTATATATCATTCAGTTTATTCTACTATTAATATTACTCTATACTTATCAAGGTTGAATAGCATATTTATATCAATAAGTTTGTTTCCGTGGTATATAAAACTTATTGACCATGATGTTATATATGGACTTGAGACCTCAGTTTAATCTAAGGCAAATTAAAGCACCATAGTATTGCAACATATATATTCAACCTCCTACCAAAATAGTGTTATTTAGACTACTGGACAATAAAACAGTTTGAGTGTTTTTCTGTAATTATGAAAACTTTTGCAAGCACCAGAAAAAAACATTATGAAAACTTTTGCAAGCATCAGAAAAAACATTATGAAAACTTTTGCAAGCATCAGAAAAAACATGTTTTTCTGGGCCCCCGAACACCCTGTGTATGGAATTTTTTGTCACCCCCCCCCCCCCCACCCGTTTCGAACCCAGTCTGATTAAAACCTAGCTAGTACAACTAGTTCAATAGCTGAGTTGACTCAGGATGGTTGGAAACAAGCCCATATTCCGACAACACCACGGCTGAATTATATATATGACAATAGGTATATGCAAACATCCTTTCGACAGTAATTTGGTTCATGATTCCGTATGTTAAAATGTGACGAATTATTTATTTTGCATGCATTCAGACCACGTCAGAGTGTAAGCATATATGGAACGTTGCCGGCCGAAAACATCATCATAGCGGGATGATAGCGCTGAAAATATTTCTTATAAGTTTCATGTGATCTTCGTGCTAACAATGGGTCTACTGGGGAAAGGAATCCCCGTTTTCTTAACTTATACGGCGCCAATAAGTCTCCGTTACGTATTAAGTCCATATCAGAGTAATGCACGTATTCACGTATACTTATCGTTATCCTCGAAACATGACAAATGCGAGTATTACATTAAAATTACAGGATATATTTTAGGCTTAAACCAGCTATGGGCCTTTAATATCAATCTGTTAGAAATAACTCTATATTACGACAGCCGAATTATATATGGAAATACATATATGCATAACAGCCACGTTGACAGTACTGTAATTTGGCGCCTGCATCCTGTATATTATACAGTATGTCAAAACATGCGCGACGAATTGTTAATATTGCATGCAGACTTCATCATATACGGAGTGTCAGCATGGTGTAACCAACTCGTAAATATAAAGTCGGAACTTTGACCAGGGTACGTATATATCGAGTGTGTTGGCATTGGATGATAATGAGCAATAAGTATACTCGATAAGCGAACTTTGTCCCCATCCAAAACAAATCGTGACAGGTACACGAGCATTGTCAACAGGGAATCTCGCGTGGCCTGCTTGTATAATGGCAATGTGCAATGATACCTCTGTCGTTTTAATGAGGAGAAGTTGAACTGAATTGGTCATTTATGTTCAGGTCATGTTCGTGATACTTTATCCTTTGGACGAATATATTGCCAATCAAAATCGGAGAATGTGACAATATACCGACAATATACCGTATACGGAGTATAATTCACTGTTTGTGTTTTGCATTCTTGTTTGAATTGTAGTTCATGCGCATTCGCTTTATATCAACCTGGATTAAATTATAATGTGAATGATGGACAGGATTTTTTTTTAATCTGATCACTCATATCTCCTAGTGATTGCCGTTTCTATTCTCGGTTGTAAAAATTACATGTGAACACAAACCACCATTTGGATTACAATTCATGCGACTTCGGCGGGATTAAAATTCTTTGGATATTTCTCTTTTGGACAGGTATATCAGAGTTTTCAAAACAAACAAATAAGCGATCAATCGTGTATATAATGAATATCGATCGAGTATATACATAAAATGATGGTGAATATAATATATTATCATAGCTGCACACTCCAAGAAACCGTGCAGTCTATATAGGATATATACAGAGTTGTAGCCGGGAAGTATATTCCACTTGTGAATAAAACGTTGTTTATATGGATTGAAAGCGATATTATACCATTAACTTGAGAAAAAAAACACGATTCCAGGCGCATATGAATAAAGCCATATATATAAAGGGTTAATTGTGTGGATTTTAATCGACAAGGCAATTAACCCGAAGGAACCTGGTTGATCTGTAAGGAACTTTTCACTTCCATGTGTGGTCACTGCATGGCCTCTAGGATATTCCCGATGTCGTATCTATCGAACCCGTGCGTGATAGTGGCCTCTGTGTCTGGCTTCACGGAGAGGCGGACCACCACAAAGAATGTCGAGTATTACTTCGTCGTCGAGGTCACGTGGTCGGACAGACGGATCACATGTATTAAACGGACCTACGATGATTTCCTGGAGTTCAGAAAATCACTCGCATTTATGTTCGAGAACAGAGGTTCCATCTACAGATTCCACGTTCCTAAACTCAATGGTAATGTTGTTTATATGTATTACCATTATAGGAAATTGCATGTGTGTCTGTGACATGCGGGTGAACCATGTGTGACAATTTTCCTACATGTTTCATCGATGTTCAATATCAGAAATATCGCTATATGTTCCGAGGGATTCATGCAGTGTGCACGTGCATAATCTCATCCCTTTCTTTATTGGAAGGATTCTCACATTCAGTGTTGATAGTATACATCAGAGTGGTCCAGTATTCATCTGGATGGCTGCCCACGAATTATAAGCAGATGACGAAAATATAACACAAATGCAGAAGATATTTTATTAATTATTAAAATGTTCAGATAATAACTTCAACAAACGACCTGTTGACCTATTTTCTGAACATTTCCGGAGTTATATAACTACTCATCATTCATCAATGAGTTTTTTTTAAAGAAAGGGTTAATATATCTACCCAGCAATTCCTCGCTGCTGTCAATGTCATCAAATATGTGTTGTCAGTTTTTTACACCATGACATCGTGCCTCCGATTTGCTATACGGTAAACAAGAGTCTGCTCGTGTTACAGAAGTTGTGCTTCTGTTTACATCACACAGCGCAATTCTATTGGTTAATCACACAAAAATGATATAAACGCTCTTTATTATTTCCATATCACGAAAACAGTAACAATTAACGCTCTTTATGTTTACCATATCCGGATCTAAACAAAAGCCAGGTAACGTAACGTGTTTTGCTTTTGTTTACATAACAAAGGGAAAACAGTTGACAATAACATACTGTTTATGCCATATTTCTGATTGGTATAAGAACAAGGTCTGTCTATATTTTACTAGTCTTCACGTTGTTTCCTGGAGAAGGGGGGCAGAACTCACTCAACACCTGGTTCCATTTTGGACATATTTATTGCCAACAAACATAATAAATTCATAATGACTAATTTAACAATAAACTGGTGCACAAATATGATTGCACAAATACATGTACATATATACAAACATGCTAGTAAATATGTAGCCGAACTATCAATATATGTAATATATCCGGGCAAAGTGGATATATACCGCCACAATGCTAGCCCAATGAATATGTCTGGTATTATTCATTGCGATAGCATACTGGCGGTTTTTGATGGAGGTGAATATTTTAACAGCATACCCACCGCCAACGCCGCCCGTATCTTTACTTATCGATGCAGGTGGCGATGCCAATATAAAGCAAGTGAAATCCTAAATAAGGGTAAACTATTGCAATCATTCATCAGCGATATATTCCGAAATTGTTTGGTTTAAAAGTGGTCTATCTCTTCCAATAACACGTTTTTTAGTTTCCTGGTATAAAATAATAAATAAGGATCGAAGATCCCTGCCTGGAAATGCTTATATATCAATTAATATTGGTTTTATTTAGAATATTCTGGTATAATATACATACAATCGATTTGGGACATTTTACGGCTCGCCTCGCGTTCGTTCGGAACGCAGCATGCTAGATAACTCTATCTAAAAACTAAAAATAGTAATGACATTGATAGAAGCGTTTCCGGACAGATGTCTTTGACTCATATTTATTATTTTATACCGATGAAACTATATAACAATTGAAATTTTGAAACGATTACACGAGTCTGTCATCTCTATCAGTAGCGGATTAACTTGCATTCCACAGACGAGAGAGAGAGAGAGACACACACACACACACACACACCCACCCTCACCCTCTCACACACACCCACACAAAACTCTTTTAGCAATTCAAATAGTGAATACTCAGCAACTGACAAATAGTTTAATTACCAAATGGTACTATACAGTACCCATGCATGAATTAGGCTAACGTGATTTTGAAAGTGTGCCGTTTGTTTTCAATCTTACCGTTTGCCCTCCCAATCCGGAAGCGAGATGTTGTGGTTTTTCGACGTGTGTGGCACATCTTACCCCGTATTAATGCTAGCATTATTTATTTCTGAAAGTGGACCATTACATCGATGGTCATGCATCCGCTGACACAATTATATATACCTACTTCGATCAGAGTTCGGTTACTCGACCTGATGACCCAGAGAAAACAGTATGTTATAATACCGTGGCATTTCCCCTGTTATACATGGATCATAGCCAGAATAAAAATGCATTTTCATCGCAAAACACGTTTGATCCTTACAGCGGTGTTAGGTATCGGAATTATAAATTGATGCATAACTCTGTCCGATTTGTACGGTGGCTGGTTTAGGACATGGGATTTTTTTTTTATTTCGTGGCCACTAAATAACTAATCGTGATATACGATCGTCAGTCCCAATGTTGTTGTGGGAGCCGGATAGAGATGATCTGGTTGTAGTTGTTCATCATCTTGGCATGAGCGCGGCGATATGAGATAAAGGGTGTTGTAGGGTGGCCCGTAAAACAAATTAAGTAATCACCCCTTTCACCAACCCGATCCAAAGTTGCCACCGTCCAGTATATCTTGGGGGCCACCCCACAACACCCATTATACCACATCAAACTGTTAAGGGGACGAGAAATTGTATAGGTGCCACATTTGAACCCATCTGGGGCGGCCATTTTGGATCGCGGAGGGTGAAAGCGGGTGAATATTTAGTTTGTCTCATGCAGGGGTCACCCTATACAACACACTTTATTCGACCTGAAATGGGGGGATTGCATGGGTACCATATATGGACCCCTCTGATCAGTTATCATTTTAGCTCGAGGTGGGCTGAAGGTATAAAAATTTAGCTTGCTTTGCGAGCCACCGTACAACACCCTTTATTTGATCTATATCGGTCAAGTGGCCGAGAAATAATGTGTACCCTATTTTGATCCCTTCTGAGCGGCGACCATTTTGGATCGGGTATGGTTGAAAGGGGTGAATATTTATAAGTTTGTTTTGGGGCCACCCTACACAACCCCTTATTTGACTTAAATCGGTCAATAGTCCGAGGGAAATGTCATTCCCATTCGACCCCTAAACTTGTGGTAAAAACTAACAGTTTGTCTTGGAGCCACCTAACCCGTGTTTCCCCGTTCTCTCCGGGCTAGCTAGACTAAGTTTATGTCGGACGTTCATATCACCATAGAGCCCGATCCCACGCCATGCGCATAAGGGGTTTATAGTAGCTTCTCTGCGACCGTACGCATTGTTTCTAAAACATCATTTTGGCACGAAAAATCGGTACTTTTCCAATTAGTTATTTCGTGGCTACGAATTAGAATTTCATGGCCACGAATTAGTTATTTCGTGGCCACGAAATAACTAATTCGTGGCCAAGAAATAACTAATTGAAATATATAGTCAGGATACTCATTAGCTCACTCGAGACAGTCTCCGGTGAAGCCGGCGGGGGGTAGGAAAAAACGTATGCTGATTTTGTCCTTTCGACCCTTGTTACCCCCCCCCCCCCACCCCCGCGTCCAATTTTTTTCCGTTTTCGGCAGTTTTTTGCCCGACCATTTTCAGACCCCCCCCCCCCCCATTTTAACACTAAAACAGAGATTTCCGGGAGGAAATTCACTGTAAACAGCTGTTTATGAATTTCTGTGCATACTATTTGTCATGGATGTTAACATTGACATGTAAATAGGACCGAGTCATTTTGGGGTCATTCGGCCAAAAAAACATGGCTGCCAACGGCCATCTTGGATTTCAAAATTCAATCCATTAGCATGGGCCACAGGCTATACTGTTTGTCTGATCATCATGAATTATTTCATTTATGTTAATATTGTCATTCAAAGGTGTTTTAAGCCAAACTCATTGCAAAAACAGTCCAAAAGACTTGCAGGGGGAAACATTTTGAGTTGCGGAAAAAATTGTTTGTTGTTCTTATCGACCACCCACCCATTCCGGCATACGTGCCCGGACAAAATTACCCCCCCCCCCTATGGAGCTATAGTCATCACTCCTCGTCCGTCCGTCCGTCCGTCCACCCGTCCGTCAACAATTCTCTGGACATCTGAATGTTTCCTAGGTGACTCGGATTTGTTAAATGAGGTCACCAAGTCAAATAGTTGCGAAACCAGGACCTATTTAGCTTATATTTGGTATGGATGGTCCTTGGGTTACTGGAGTTCGGATCTGTTAAAATGGGGTCACTGGGGCAAACATGGGCAGATCCAGGGTCAATAGGTTTAATGAACATTTAGATTTAATTTTTTTTAATAATTCACTCCTTGCTCAATTTAACAGAAAACAAAATAGATTTTACTCCTTGCTCATTTTTTTTTTATAAAAATAATTTTTTTAATTATACTTCCATGTTTTAACATGGAAGGATATTGTAATTCTTCTGGCTTTTATTATTATTATTCCATAACATGCTTATATCTCAGGAACGGCTGAACCGATTCACCTGCTGTTTTTCCCCCACTATATAACTTTGGAAGATCTAGTAAAATAGCCTATTGAGAATTTTGTCCGACCTTGATCTTCGAAGTTATCGCCATTTTCCTGATTTTTGGGGGGTTTTCGCGCCACCAAAATGATTTGTAAAATAGAGGTTTTATTTCTTATATCGTCGAAACGGCTTGGCCAATTGATTTGAAATTTCATGTGTCTACTGACAACTTACGCTTTATCAGATGACACAATTTCCCGTCATTGGCGAACATGGAAGTATCGAAATTGCTGTGCAATTTCAGTTTCATTCTAGTTTTATATTGAATTTAAAAAAAACTAATTACGTTATAGCAACGTACTGACTAAATATTGTAGTCTTCTTCATGGTCCTAGTCTTCTCCGTTTGTTTAATGTCTGGTGAGCGACCCCAGTCATTGACTGTCTTATTTTAAATACAATCTTTTAACATCGCGTGGAACCTGTTACTCTGAATAACAATCGCTACCCCCATTAGATATTGTTTTATATCTAATCCTTGGCATATTGGCTGTTTTTGACAGTACAATCTTCGCATATTCGCATGCGGTAATTGCATATACCATAATGTGATTATGAGATGGTGCGTTTCATATTTTGCTGAACATTTGCTGAAAAAGTGTTGCAGAAATCACGTTCTGTCTGTATGAGGGGGTATAATATGTATTGTTTTATTGCGTGAAACGCGAGAAAAATAAGTTTATTTCTCTGTTCTTGTTACTCGGAATTTGTTTTTTTTACATTTTGCTAATTTACGATTATACTTTTAGGTTCTTAAAAGTAGTGTTTACATGTTGCAATATTCATGAAGGGGAGAGGCCATGATTTCGAGTGATGTATAATATGTGTTGTTTCATTTCGTAAAACTCGAGAAAAATAAGTCCATATCTCTGTTTCTATTCCTGTTACTCCAAATAGTCAATCTGTTACTCGGAAGGTGTTCCTGTTACCGCTTCAGTTCCTGTTACTCCAACTAGTCAATCCCCGGTGTGAGTGGTGATTTCCCCCTGCCACGCACCATGCACACATCGGTCTGAATGTCCCTGCTCGAGATGCCAAGTGTGCATGGTCTGATATAATCCTAAATGGCTTGATGGTGTGTATAGAAACGCATTTATTACCTCCGACGTGTTTCATTTCAGGAAAGAAGACATTCCTTCGATACACAAGAGACGTTGCCGAGGATCGAGAACTGGAAGTTAACTCATTTATACGGGAACTATGGCAACGGAACCGACATGTAAGTATCCAAGACCACACCGTACATGCAAGCACGTTAAAGCGGTTCGGCTGTGAGCACAGGTCACCAGACAAAAATTGACCCAACCCACAACAATCCTATAGAGTAAGTATTGTTGGGTGTGGAGTAAATGTTTGTTCTGGTGACCTGTGGCTGTGAGTGGTCGTTTTCCGTCCGTTCTCATTATCACGTAATCACTTGAATGCTGTTCGGTGCTATACGTCCCGTTCTCGGTAGTTTTTTTGTGTGCATTTTTAGCTCAACTTTACTTGGATGCGCGTGTGCGGAGATGTCCGTCAACAATTTCCATTAGCACGGGCTACAGGTCGTACCTTTAGTCGGATCATTATGAAATTTGCCATGGCTGTTAACATTGAAATGTAAATGGGAACGAGTCATTTTGGGGTCATTCGGCCAAAAACATGGCCGCCGGCAGCCATCTTGGATTTTATTCTTTGCATGGCTAAATAGTTTGGCACGGGCTACATGTCGCCAGCAGCCATCTTGGATTTCAAAATTAAATCCCTTAGTACGGACCACAGGCCCGAGTGTTCGTCTAATCATCATGAAATTTGTCGTGGATGTTAATATTGACATGTAGATGGGAATTAATTATTTTGGGGTCATTCTGCCATAAAATATGGCCGCCGGTAGCCATTTTAGATTTTACTCTTTGCATGACTAAATCCTTTGGCACGGGCTACAGGTCGTACCTTTGCTCGGATCATTGTGAAATTTGTCATGGCAGTTGACATTGACACGACGATGGGAACGATTCGGGTCATTCGTCCATAAAACATGGCCACCGACAGCCATCTTGGATTTTACTCTTTGCATGACTAAATCCTTTGACACGGGCTACAGGTCATACCTTTGTCGGATCATGAAATTTGTCATGGTAGTAGTTTATTGTTAACCTCCTCAATTTAGGAGAGCATATATACAAATGACAAATATATACATGTTATATAAATATGCTTGCAAATGTTATTCTAATCACAATACTAATCACAATATTAATCTTACATTGTTTGCGTAATTTCACACGCATGCGGTCGGGTTCTGACATTTTCAAGTGTCAAGTGTTAGTGGGGTTGGTGATAATCTAAAGAATTTAGAAATGGGAAGGCATACATAGAGGTTCCCGTATGCCAGTTGCCCTTTTAAAACCCGATTAAGCAACAATCTGGGATCCACACTATGAAAAGGACAAGACAAAACTGGAGAAGGTGCAACGCAAAGCAACAAGATTTATAAAACAGGACTACCGAACGAGAGAGAAAGGCTGTGTAACATCAATGCTCAGTGAACTTCAACTACCATCCCTAGAAGCAAGAAGTAAGGAACAGAGACTGACACTATTTTACAAAGTGGTTAAGGGATCAGCCCCGGGTATCAACTCAGAACACTACCTAATAAACTGCCGCCCTAAGAGGAAAAAGAAACCCACAAAATTCAATGACTTTGTTAGTGACAACATCGTGGAGAAACTAACCACAAATAACGAAAGTGCCTACGAACCAATTCATACAAACACAGACCAATACGGATATTCCTTCTTTCCGAGGACTGCACTTGACTGGAACAAACTGGACAACAGCACAGTCAAAGCCGCCGACCTAGAAACATTCAAGGCGGCTCTGGGAGAACAAAAATAGTGCTCCTCACACCGTCCTGTAAAAGCCAGCTTTGGTCACTAGGACGTAACAACTACAGATACAGATACAGATACAGAGCAATACAGAGGATTCCTCATCAGTATAGACGATATGTAGGGAAATTGGTACACCATATGGTTCACCTGACCAGGGGAATAAAATGGAATAGCCTTTGACTTCAAATGACTTAAGCGGGACTAATAAATTATACTAACATACATGTAGATGACCAATGGAGAATGGTTGTTATCAGCTCCATGGTTTCATGGTATAGGTGTCATTGACCTAAGATTAGATGCACTAATAATTGGCACTAAAGAGCGTTTATTAACTTCATTATCAATTAAAAGATAATGTTCGAGAAAACTTTTTCTGGAGATTAATTTTCTTCAATTTTGTTGTTGTAATTTTTTAACAGTTTGTTCAATCTCATATATATTTTGAAGACCTCTTATGTGTTTGTCTGTCTGTTTGTCTGTATGTATGTTTGTCTGTCAATACAAATCTACGATTCTCGACCGATCGGGACGAAACTTGGTACGTGTGTGTAGTTTGACCAGGCGGTCGACGTTGTCGTATTGGCGAGCCCGTGCGGCGCCCGCTTCGCGCATGCGCAGACGAGATCTCGGAAACGGGTTGAGCTATCGACTTGAAATTTGCTATGTGAATGTATCTTGCCCCGGATACGAATTTTATCCGGTCGCCGAGATCGTGCGACGCCAGCTTCGCGCATGCGCAGACGAGATCTCGGAAACGGGTGGAGCTATCGACTTGAAATTTGCTATATGAATGTATCTTGCCCCGGATACGAATTTTATCGGGTCGTCGAGCCCGTGCGACGCCAGCTTCGCGCATGCGCAGACGAGATCTCGGAAACGGGTGGAGCTATCGACTTGAAATTTGCTATGTGAATGTATCTTGCCCCGGATACGAATTTTATCGATAGCCCGGACAACGTCGGGGACCTCTGTCTGTTTGTCTGTTTGTCTGTTTGTTTGTCTGTCTGTCATTTATACAAATCTACGATTCTCGACCGATCGGGACGAAACTTGGTACGTGTGTGTAGTTTGACCAGGCGGTCGTCGTTGTCGTATTGGCGAGCCCGTGTGACGCCCGTGCAGCGTATGCGCAGACCTCTGTCTGTATGTATGTCTGTCTGTCTGTCTGTATGTATGTCATTTATACAAATCTACGATTCTCGACCGATCGGGACGAAACTTGGTACGTGTGTGTAGTTTGACCAGGCGGTCGTCGTTGTCGTATTGGCGAGCCCGTGTGACGCCCGTGCAGCGTATGCGCAGACCTCTGTCTGTATGTATGTCTGTCTGTCTGTCTGTATGTATGTCATTTATACAAATCTACGATTCTCGACCGATCGGGACGAAACTTGGTACGTGTGTGTAGTTTGACCAGGCGGTCGACGTTGTCGTATTGGCGAGCCCATGCGGCACCAGCTTCGCGCATGCGCAGACCAGATCTCGGAAACGGCTAGGGCTATCGACTTGAAATTTGGTATGTGTATGTATCTTGCCCCGGATACGAATTTTATCGGGTCGCCGAGCCCGTGCGACGCCAGCTTCGCGCATGCGCATACGAGATCTAGGAAACGGGTGGAGCTATCGACTTGAAATTTGCTATGTGAATGTATCTTGCCCCGGATACGAATTTTATCGATAGCCCGGACAACGTCGGGCTGGGTAGAGCTATCGACTTGAAATTTGGTTTTTGAATAGCCCGGACAACGTCGGGCTCATCGGCTAGTCTCATATATATTTTTGAAGACCTCTGTCTGTATGTTTGTTTGTTTGTCTGTCTGTCTGTCTGTCTGTCTGTCTGTCATTAATACAAATCTACGATTCTCGACCGATCGGGACGAAACTTGGTTTGTGTGTGTAGTTTGACCAGGCGGTGAACGTTGTCGTATTGGCGAGCCCGTGCGGCGCCCGCTTCGCGCATGCGCAGACGAGATCTCGGAAACGGGTGGAGCTATCGACTTGAAATTTGCTATGTGAATGTATCTTGCCCCGGATACGAATTTTATCGGGTCGCCGAGTCCGTGCGACGCCAGCTTCGCGCATGCGCAGACCAGATCTCGGAAACGGGTAGCGCTATCGACTTGAAATTTTGTTTTTGAATAGCCCGGACAACGTCGGGCTCATCGGCTAGTCTCATATATATTTTGAAGACCTCTGTCTGTTTGTCTGTTTGTTTGTCTGTCTGTCATTTATACAAATCTACGATTCTCGACCGATCGGGACGAAACTTGGTACGTGTGTGTAGTTTGACCAGGCGGTCGACGTTGTCGTATTGGCGAGCCCGTGCGGCACCAGCTTCGCGCAACCGCAGACCAGATCTCGGAAACGGCTAGAGCTATCGACTTGAAATTTGGTATGTGAATGTATCTTGCCCCGGATACGAATTTTATCGGGTCGCCGAGCCCATGCGACGCCAGCTTCGCGCATGCGCAGACCAGATCTCGGAAACGGGTGGAGCTTTGGTTTTTTGAATAGCCCGGACAACGTCGGGCTGGGTAGAGCTATCGACTTAAAATTTGGTTTTTGAATAGCCCGGACAACGTCGGGCTCATCGGCTAGTCTAGTATATATAATGTTAATATGAGAAAAGTAGAGCATATGGATTTCAATTATTTAATTTTGCTCTTGCTTTTAAAATACTTTACCAGAATGTGTAGAATTTGGCACATTCCCACAGTTTCTTTCTTTAAGTTGACAATAAACGCTCTTTATTTGTAATTATTAGTGCCTCTTTAAGTCATCTGAGGTCAATATCAACTATCCCATGACACTCCCTATGTCAATTTATCTCTGTGTGCACAAATTATCCCACATATCTTCTGAACTGATAACAAGCGCTCTTCGTTGATCATGTACATGTATGGGTTTTTTTACTGAGAAAAAAACGCATTTAGTCCCTATAAATGCCAAAATAAATATCAGAAAATTTTCGACTTATCATAGTAGTTAGTTTGAAATATACCAGGTATGAAATTCCCAACTGGGGTGTGGTATATAGTGGATAAACCCCACCCCTATCACCAATTCACCACATTGTTTAGTTATAAAAGGGTTAATTCCAATGGAGTATTTAGTACTATTTACTGAAAATGAACAAGTCATTCATATTATTTACCTTAAAATTCAGTCTAGTTTGGACACCAGTGAAACATATACATGTATGTACAAAACTACAATTTTGCTATTTAAATTTGCTATTATATTCCCAATATTGAGCCAATATGGTCATTTATAATTAACCCTTCCATGATTGAGGCTTATTGAATTTTTGTGAAAACCCCTGTGCCAATGCATTCTCAAGATTACATATATAAAGATCCTGTGCCAGTGCATTCTCTTATATATGAGTCTCCCATAGGGATCCTCACATATATGAGAGCATACATTAACTTAACAATATTTACCTCAACCTTGTAAACCAGTGCATTCTCCCTATGGGAGACACATATATAAGATTATGCAAACGGGTTAATATAATTTATCTTGGCAAAATATGGACAAAACTGATTATAAGTCTTCAACAAAGGTGCCTTCTGATATTCTCTGTGTCAAGATTGGCTGGTACCGGTGTACACGTACCACGTCATCTGCCCCTGGTTATCCCCCCCCCCACCATGGAAAAAAAATTCACATACACAAATATTTTATATATATTTTGGGCAAATTGAGTGTCATAGGATAAGTGGCATTGACCTCAGACAACTTAAATGGGCACCAATAAATAATTAATGACAAACCCAAACTAGTTGGACCCTGGTCACTTGAAATTGGTACGGTATGTAGTGATAAATTGACACAGGAGTACCATTGATAGGTGCCATTGACCCTAAAGGCAAACTTTAAAATTATATTATCATATGTGATGAACAATAACGAGCGTTCGTTATCATCTTTGACGATATGTAGGGAACTTGGTACACAGGGGTCACCTGACCATGGGCTAGGCGCTTTGACCTCATGTGACTTAAAGGGGAACTAATAAATTATCTTAACATATATGATCAATGAAGAGCATTTATTATCAGCTCAGAAAATATGTGGGTAATTTGACATGATGGTCATTCACAACAGTGGAACTGGTATTTGTTCAAGTGAAGCTGAGTGAATGGTGTTGCATCTTTTCCAATGATGAAATAGAACTGAAAATCACTGGATTTATTCACCAGGCAGTAGTGGTAGTACTAGTAACTGTAACTAAACTATTGAGTCTTTTGGCACTTGTACACCCATAATTCCATTGCAATTGAAATTGAGTATGTACTCCAGCTTGACTTAAGGCCAATGCAGTCCAAATCTTATTTATAATAGTATTGTCAAACTCCACAGTTGTAGTTGGTACATTTTCATTCTGTTGGCGTTGCTATACACACTGTTGTCAGTGTTGAGACTTGAATGTTGTTGTTGTTGTGTTCCAGTAGTCACTTGCATTTGAAAACATTAGTAGATCATATGTGAACACTGTGGTTTTCTTCTTGTGAGAATGTTCGCTGGTGTGTAATCATAATAATCAGTCTGTGTCGGAGGTTTCACAGTGTTTAATCTCCAAGGTTGCTCAATTTCTCTCGTTGAGACCCGAGTGTTGCCGCTAACAAAATTCAATCAAAAATGTCAACAACAATATGAATGTCAACATCACGATTCACGGTCATCGTCACTCAGAGACGTGGCGACAGGGGGTGGGGTTGTGGGGGTGTCTCACCCCCCCCAACTTTGGTCAAAATTTTCAACAGTTGGAAATTTCATACCCGCCAATACATTAGTTTGAAATTTCACACCAACAGTAGATTGAAAATGTTCTTGTAGTTTGATTTTCAAACAATTTCTTGGGGGGAATTAAATGTTTTTGGACCAATATTTGGTAAACATTTTGGACTGAAATGGTCATCAGTTGGAAATTTTCCAACCTCAGGGGGGTGTCAGGTTGGAAATTTCCAACAGTTGGAAAGCTTAATTGTGTCCTGGTCCTTCCGCCATGGCCAGTCAAAAACTGCTTGTTAATTTAAGAAAACAATATTGTCATACATTTGGTCAACATTGTCATTGGAATTGTCATTCAGTTGTAAATTTTGCAACCTAAGTGGAGTGTCAGGTTGGAAATTTCCAAATCTAGGAGGGCTTGAGGCTAGTCTAGATGCTAGGATTTTGCGATTTTCTTGCTCAGATTACAAAAAAAATCCACACCGGTCCAAACCATGGTCGGCCCGGTGTGTCATTGTTTCTCCCCCGTGGCCAATACAAAAATGCTAATAAGTTTAACAATATTTTACTATATTTGGCCAAATTTGTGGACTGAAATGGTCATCAGTTGGAGAAATTTCCAACCTGATCGAGGGCGAGTATGAGGTTTGAGCTTTCCAACATAATATAGGAAAGCTTCATCAGTTGAGGCCAGTCTAGATGCTAGGATATGCAATTTTCTTGTTCAAATTTTCTCACACCGGGCCGAACAGCCATGGTAAGCCTGGTGTGTCGTGGTATCTTCCCCGCGTGGCCGTGTGCTTTGTATGGAGTTAAATATGTAAAATATCTGAATGTTCTCATACCGGGAATATAGAACCATGGTTTATGGAGATATGGGATATTAGGCCTATAAGAGCACTGAGATGCAAATGGAATTATGCAAAACTTGTGTTCGGTCTGATTCTGATTCAAGGGGGTGGTGGTGCAGTTGGAATTTCCCAAGGTGGACACCCCCCGAACGGAAACCCTCTAGTCACGTCCCTGTCGTCACTGTCACTCGAACTTCGATTAAAATCGAGTTTTTAACCAGTTCATCAGCCAATAGTCGTTGAATTCATATGGAAGGATGTAACGTTCCCACTCAATACCACATTCAATTTCGTATTCAATGATAATCGTATTCAAATACGTGTTCTAATCAATTAAAGGGGTACTGTAAGCCAAATGTTGTTGTTGGTTTCTATAGTCTCCGAGTCGGAGAATAAGGTAACAATTTTTTCATTATTTGAAAGTCTGTTGAGTACGAAGTAGTGTTACGGATGACAAATTTACCGGAATGCAAAAATACAAATTGTCGTTGTCGAGTAATTTTTGTACAGTTTTCAACCAAATTAATCAAATAAAAGTTATATTATAGGCATACTAGTCCCATATAATCATTTAAGTTATTGTATCGTCGCTAGTCAGTGAGTGGCTTGAGTGTTCTCCCCGTATCATCATAATATTTTAAGCGATCGTGTGTGCGATCGGTTTAGCAATTCCGTATCCCTCAATTACTTTGTTTGATTACGGAAATTCGTAATTTAATTGACGCCATTTTATGGCTCCAGTCATAAATTCAATTTATATCAAATTATTAACTTTTAAATTATTAAATTTTAAGATAGCCTATTAACCTGAGCGTTTACAGAATACATCTTCGACTCAGATTACTTATGTTTCTATATATTATCGATATTAGGTCGTTGTTGTCACCGGAAATTTAATGAAAATGGCGTACAGTACCCCTTTAAGTTTGAATTCAGCAAGATGAAAAACTTTGTTTGCTTCATTTTACGAAAGTACGAACAATTGCACATAGCGCATGCGCGAAATATAAATTTTACTTCCGTCACGAAAGGTCATTTGGGGTTCAACAGTCATGTCAAGGTCAACAATCGAACCTTCCTTAGCCGGCCGGTAACAACATTACTGCCTACCATGCACTGATATATCAGGTCACGTGCTAGCCTATCGACCAATCAAATTCCCGCATTTCGACGAAAACGAAAGTAGTTGTAATTATATTGTTATAACATATTTCCTTGCTCTTGTCAGCGTTTAATTTGTATATATTCAGTGTTTTGACAATGGGGAGAGGATGCTACTGTAAGTGACAGCACTTGTCATCCCATCCCTTTTGCCTGTGTGTATGTTAATACTATATGGATCTATATGCATTGCGCAAATAAAATATGTTTAAACATGTTACAATGCATGGTCACGTGTATATATACTATATTAGCCTATCGTTTGTTATAATTTCAGCTTGGGTCTCATCCGTTCGTTATGGATTTCTTCGAACCTCGCTCAGCAGATCCAGTGCCTTATGTGTTCAACGAATGCGGAAGCGATAACGGATGAGGGACGCTGCTCAGGCTTGTGGAATTAGGGGATTTCTATGTGACTTCGCTCTTCTTGGACTTGACAGTGGTCACGATACCAGGGAGTCGATACCAGGGAGTTCAATATCAATGCGTTGTGTTTGTGGCGTCGCGTTGCAGATCGTGCATGGCTGCTGTTGTGATCAAGTTCACAACTATTGAAGAGTTCACGATTGTTCTGGCAATTAAAAGTTCCACCTGGTCAATCAAACTACAGCCAAAAGAACAAGATAATTTATTAAAATAAAGAAATTCTGTTCTGAAAAATTCAGTGTGAAATTTCCGTAATTCTTAGATTATGCATGACCTTCAAAACATTGAAATAAAACAGATTGTGTTATAACATATATATATATGGACAGTTCGACTTTTGATTTATAATTGATTCGTTGAATTTCCCTAGTGCTATATAATTTGTTTTCAAATTCCATATAATTTGTTTTCAAATTATATAATTGCAGTTGGAAACATTATTTTTGAATTAATTGAAAGTATACATAAACTCTACTTCGAGTTCGGTAAAAAAAATATAATTCTCGAAATGTTTAAAGGTACTCAATCCGATAAAACTCCTCTCAATTACTATTTCAATGGCTTCGGGGGTCAAAATATTTGATTCGAGTCGAGGAAGTCACCCATCAAAGCTCAGATTTGTTAGATATCGATTTTAGAAATCTATTATTTTTCATTATCGGGAATTCTTTCTGGCCCAGAAGACAGTCAAAATTTCGTTATTATTACCACTTGATTATAGAGTTATCCATCCTTGTCTGTTTGAATAGAGTTTTGGCGTAAAATCTCGAGCAGGTTACCAAATTGACGGCAGTTATTAGTACTCATCTCGAGAAATTAACAAATTTCAAAAATCAATATCTAATAACTCTGAGCTTTGTTTGATGGGTTCCTCGACTCGAATCAAATATTTTTTACCCCCAAAGCCAAAGAAATAGTAATATAGGACCCTCTGATCGGATTGTTGTTGTTGGAATCTGTTGAGATGGGGACCCTCTTTACGGATTGAGTACCTTTAAATCTTATTTACAGTTTCGATTTTCCATGCAACGTTCTGTGGCTTAAGATTTGTGAACACTGGATCAAATTTAATGATCCTTAAAAGGTATGACTTTATTTTCACACAACAGTTGGGTTAACGGTTCCATATGTTAGATGAATATTTAAGAGTTAGGGTTATGATAGTTTATTAATTTACATTGAATAAGATATATTTGAATGTCAGCACCGCTCCGTCTTCTGGTAAGTATAAATCGACACCTGGAAGCGAAACAGAAAACATAAATATTACAGCACATGTTTTTTGTCATAATTATCCAGTTTATACACATAACGTATCTGTTTATCGTTATAGAAAAGTTTGGCTGTCCATTTAAAAAAAATGCACATTTGTCATTCCACGGCGCTATGCCTGCACTGTTGAATTAAAACTAATGGGATAACACATGCATTCGCATTCGTCGAACAGTCATAAACTACATTTTGCTTATTTTTATGCAGTTGAAAATGTGTATGCAGCCAATTTTAGTGTATATATAAAAAGTAAAACAGTTAATGTCGATTTCCCGACTAAATCGAATGTTTTCTTTCTTTTTCGTCCCAGGATTTTCATAGAAAGTGCGCGCGCGGAAAATTGAGGTGAAAATTAATTTATCCAATGCTCCAATGTTCATATACATAAATAGGGCCGGTTCGATCTCGAAACGAAAGAAACTGTACTAAAACTTACAAGACTTGTTCAGCCCCCCCCCCCATACACCGTCGTTGTCAATGCAATTAGATCATGCCATGAATCTCTACTATGACTAACGCCCGTAGAGATAATATTTCCACCTGTACAAAACCTGTGAACGTTTTGAAGTTCTGACAGCGAACTTTATAAAGTCCAAAAAATAACGCGGTGAAAATTTCCTTATTTATTACCTGTTCCTTAATAATGTACGTACGTCATTGTAGATAGGTGAAGGTCCCAACTCGAAATTGCACGGTTTAAGCGACTTTGTGAGCGTTTTGATTTGCGTTGCTTTCAATTATATGCATGGAAGTTCTCATGTGTAATTAATGTATATTGCGAAATCGGCTCACAAATGTCACAGAACACATGCAATTTCAAGCTGGGACCACCGGCCCTAATGTGAATTAGATTATTGAGGAATAAGTAGTAATATAGTGCCTACATTGTTTGTTTAATGTTATAAAGTTCCCTACTATATCTAAACTGGTCAGAACATCAAAAAGTTCCAAGGTTTTGTACTGCTGGAATATTATCTCTACGGAAGTTAGCCATAGTATATAGAGAATCATGGCATGATTTAGTTTCTGGTAACTTGCTTGTGTCAATTGGTTGGTCTCTGCCCTCCTCGTGAAGCACCCATATGGATTTATCGTCATAACTTATCTCCAATCCATTGATCATTGAAAGGTAGAGGCCGTAGCTGTCCAACTGTATGGATGAAAACCTGAAGATTTGAATTAAAATGATAACTATTATTGAATCAGCGGATCAGTCGGTCAACGGAAGCTATAATAATCCGGTTGTGCATGCCATGATATATTTTTTAAAGTTTCTGAAGCCTTATTTTGGACCCTTATTTTTTAATTTAAAGTGTTTCCACAATGCCTCACTGGAGCCCATGTACAGTGGAATGCCGGAATGGGTATGGGTACGGGAATTTGGAATAAGAATAGGAATGGAGTGGAGAATGGAATAGAAAATGGAATGGAATGGGACATGGAATGAGGAATCGTGGTATGAGATGTACATGTAGAATGGAAGTGAAGATGGCACGCGAATAAAATGGAAAGAAATGCAAACGAGTGGAACTGAATTTACTGAAAGGGTGTGGAATATCGCTAGAACGGGGAAATTGACTGTAATATGTATCTATACTCATTGGTCGCGGAATGGATTATCATATATTCGGTCGCTATAAATGTATGCACCTCGGAGTGACACACTTTTCCTGCCTGCCTAGTGCTGTGCATATTGTATAAGCAAACAATCATATGGAAAACACTCTTGAATATTCAAGTATAGAGATGTTAAACTAATAAGTTGTAAAGATACAGAGGCGACTTGAATTTCATGAGTCTGAATAATTTCTCCCAACATGCAATGTTGTATAGTGCTACTGTTAATACAATGATGTCATGTATATCTAAACTTTCTCAAGAACGGGCATACACCAATAATAAAATGTTGTAAGAATATAGCCTGCATGTGTTTATAGCAATGTCCTTGTCGCGCAGGCATATGTAACTACAACAAATGTTTTGATCCGGACTGCATTTCAACGAACACAACTAATTATAGACCATTCACATCATATCCGATCTAACCGATCCTATATATATACAGATGCAGAAAATATTGAATAAATCAAAGATATCACTGATTTAAATTTTACTGACCGAACAAATACAAGGTCACTATACTCAGTTGTGATATTCATATATAGATAGATACATGTATATATATATATAGAGAGAGAGAGAGAGAGAGAGAGAGAGAGAGAGGGGGAGAGAGAGATGGAGGGAGGGAGGGAGGGGAGGGATAGAGGTGGGCTGGCAAAACACCCGAAGTACATAACCGGACTATCACACTCATTACATCAACTTTCATCTTTTTGTTAGCCAAATTTATGCAACTTCACTTGGGAAATTGGGAGCGGGGACAGCTGTAATTTGTAAAAACTTGTTCCATAAAATCATGCTTGTAAATGAATTTAATATAAAATATGTTTAAAGTAAAGCAACGTTCCTGCTTACATTGCAACATTAAGCTTAGTAGCAGACTTACTTAAACCGACAATCCTTTCCGGCTGCCATCAACAGGAAGTTGTAGAGTGGTTGTCTTGGTGCCGTCAGTTGAGTTTCTATTGTGAACGTGGGCTGTTTTACTGTGTTCTCGGCCCGAAGGGTGACATTCACATTAGCAATATAACAACTTCTCAATCCTGCAATATTACATTTATAATCATTAGCTTCGTCCTAAATTCAAATATTAAAGTGCCATAATAGATGTCATGAGATCGTGCACAATATCTACCTTCTTTTTAGATGTATACATGTATCATATTTATGGAGGCAAGCACTAGTCGAGAATGAGTTCAATGGCCATATATATCGATCCGAATCGCAGATAAGTGAACGTTGTTAGCAACAAGATCTGGTTTGTGGCGCCATCAATGGTAATAATTTGAAACCTATACAGCAATACATAATATATAACATAACATGTACGTATACTAGCATATATAGAACAACAACATGGAATTCACTATACAAAACAAATAGGTACAACAAGCAATGTATATGATATAATATTGATATGGTTATGTCTTTGAATATGTTAGAGAAATGGAGGCACGTCTCTGTATATGAGCGTTCATTGCTTTCAAATGCGCTTGGTTCAGTGAGAGTGAACATATTCTCATTTTTTATCGAAATGGCAATGACAATGCATGTCGATCGGAATAGCACATCAACTCTGATCAAGATTGAAAATCGGTCCCGAGTTTCGCAATTTCGGGTTTAATTTAAAAAATAAAAATAAAAACCACGATATAGCAACGTATATATAACATATAATTTGAACGAATACCAATATATATATTTATTTCATACCCCCATTGCTGGAGAATATATTATATACATAATACAATAAGAATAATGGTTTCGTACAAAATGGTGATGTGGAATAATACAGATTTTCTTCCTTGGTGTTGATGTCTAAGTATGAACACGATCGATCAGTTGGCACATAACAAAGATAAAATAGGCAGAATCCAGGATGATTTGGTCTAGGTATATACTCCCAATAGGCATTCCTGTTCGCAGCAAACGGTCGTCTGTGCAGTGTCGCATGGCGTGCAGTAATTCGTTACTAAATGAGTTAGTACAAGCACAACATGTGCGATTGTTGTCAAACGTCGTTCTGTTCAGAAGTAAGGAGAGGGGCTCTAGTGTCTGGGAACACTGGGGATGACATTTGAGCAATCTCCACATGCTCCAGACTGAGAGTGGTTGGCGGTGTGTTAAACGGAATATTTCCAGTGATGAGTCGGAAGTAACTTTGCGATCCCATTCTGATATATAGTGACGCTGTATAGTTGAGTTACAAAGTTCTTTCTAAGTATGTTTGGACGGAAATTCCCCGGTCTCCATTGATGATTCCAAGAAATTGTAGAGGTCATACTGGTGGAGCAGGTGGATGACATCTGTAACATAACCGCTGATATGGTGACTAAAGATTGTACATTGATAAAATTTAAAGATGAATATCCTGAGTGGCACTTGGTGATTTTGTGGAAGATGTATGAGATCAGCTAGGAAGACGAGTTTATTAATATGAATTTCTCTTTTGAGTGGCATGAGTCCCAGTAAACCCATAGCGATGTTCGTAGGCGTACGCGTCGGAAGTCATTGAATGTGCTTTAAGCATGTGCGATAAGCCTTTTACATGTGATATGTATTCGAGTCTGAAGAGAGAGGCATAATCTCACATCCAAATAGGCTTTTTGGAAGGACGATAGATTTTAAAAGGGAAGCCATCGTCGTTGGTGTGCATTGGTTAACAATGCATGTCCCTGCCAGAAATAGAGAAATAAGATTTCCTCATCTTGTCAAAGACGGCAGAAGACCTACGCTGGTCATTTTGGAATTTGCATTGTCTGATTCCAAGATGCACTGCTTCGGTAGATTCGGGAAGTCGTTGCTCACCAATGGACCATGTTCTCTTTTGTCGGTCATGTTGACTCTTAGTTTCACTAAACACCACAATAGCGCTCTTCGTGTGCGAGAAAACGAACCGCCACGACTTACTGTAACTGTCGCACATATCGATGAGTTCTTCCAAATGCGATAATATTCCTACAGAAGCCTTCTGCAGGGAGTTGCATTTTATCGGAAGAAGAAGAAGAATCCAGCTTTAGAAGTCGATATCAAAGCGATGTCGTCTGCAGTAGTGGGCGCAGTACACACCACGTGTCCTATGTCAAACCCGCTGTTCGATGTGGTAAGTGAGTCCAGCAAGTCATTTATGAACATGAGGTAGAAGAAAGGGGAGGTTACTGCCCCCTGTTTTGCTCCTCGCAAGATAGTCAATGGTTCAGATAGCAGGCCATTTACCATCAATCTGCTGGTGCAGTCTGTGTACATGTTAGCAATGAGTCGAAGAATTTTGCGTTTGAAGCCATGCTGGCTGAGTTTTACTAGGAGGCCTTCGTACCAAACTCGGTCGAAGGCTTTCTGTGAATCCAGAAAGCACACATAAGCACGTGCATTCAGATCACGTGCGCATGCAACCGATTCCGGTAGCACAAACGATGTCGTTATATAGGCAGCTGACTCTCTTTGAAATCCGTGCTGAAGGGAATGTGGAAAGTTCGCGAGGCATTCGTTGCCCAGAAATCTGCTTAACATTATACTCTCAAATGGTTTGTATATTGCAGACAATAGAGTTATGGTTCGGTAACTGTCCGGTGAGACTTTTGGTTTAGGTTCTCCCTTGTACATGGGACTGATTATGCCGATTTTCATATGTGGAGGGACCCATTCTAACTCCAAAATTCCATTGAATAGATGACACATAATTTGTTTCAGTGACTGACTGCCGTGTATCAAATGTTCATTTGTCACCCGGTCTATTCCACCTGCTTTCCTTCGTTTTAGAGTCGCAAGAACTACATCCAGGTCTGCAATGGTGATGGGGTCACAGAATATAGAACAATTATAGTCAACGTGGTGTCGGTTTAATAAGGACGCGAGTCGCATTTGTATGGTCTGTTCGAACTCAGGGTCGTCGTGGTTGTCTGGGGTGTAAAGATGTTCGAAATATGAGCGCCAAGCTGAAATAATATAATCTGGGTCTCGTAGGGTTTCGCCATTGAACTCCATCACATTACTGAGACCACATACGTGTGACGAAGTGGAATTTGATTTCAGCGTTTTCCAAAACCTAGTGCGATCGTTGTTTGGAGGTATATGTAATTTAGACAAATCAGCCCAAACGCGCGCTACGCGGGTTTGAGTGACAGACCACCAGCTTTCTGTTTCCTAATGGCGAGAAATGTCGCTGCATGCACAATGATATTTGCTGGTGTCATGTAGGTCAGTTGGGTTTGTATCCGTCGAAGTCCGCTATTGGCCTGTTCAACCACTTGGCTGTTTATGTCTCTAATATCGGTATCCGCTTTGTAGGTGTTCATATCGTACCCAAATGAGCACCCGATATGCCCAATTCGAAAGTGCATTCGGTCAACATAAAACTTTGAATGATCAAATCGGGCCGGCTCTCGTAGCAGTGCATGCAAGTGCAATTTGCACGAATTGTCATATATAATCTTTCTGGGAAGATTCTCAAATCGTCTTGTTAGGATATCAAACGCTGTCTGGGGCGATTCACATGGCAGCATTATCTGAAATCCCAGGCATATTCCATGTGGACAAAACATCGTAAATATTCCAGGAGTCAACTTTTTATGGGACTCAGTAACTTTTCGACAACCAGATGATGTGTCGCGTGATGCTATACGTCGTATTGACCAGATCCCCTAACAATAGGATAAGCCGGAAATAATTCCATATTTTCCTGCATGTCTGATGGTGGCAAATAACTAGATTCGCTCGGAATGTCATATCCATATTTATCCTCTATCGATTTCAGCATGTCGGAGATCACATCGCGAATTTCGGCTGGAATTTGTGAGTCATATTTATGTTTCAAAACATCCTTTAGCAGCGCACAAGTCTTTAACACGGCGCCGATTTCTTCCTGATTTGACGGGTCTGGTCAATTTAATTCACCGTTGATTATTTGACGTAACCAGAGGCGTAGGAAGGTCTTAAGTATTCATACGGACCATATATATAATTCCATAGCCGCGCTTGCGCGGCTCCTAGGCGCGTTGAGCGCCGAGGATGGGTGATGGTATGGAAGGGGGGTTTCCCCCTTCCAAAACTGGAATTTTTTTAATATTCAACATTGAAATGGCGCTTTCTGGTGCATTTTGGCGTAACAAATGTTACATTACACATGCTGGGAGAAAAGAATGAAACATGCATCAATACTCACCGGTATAACAACCATGCATGTATATAGCATCTGAATGAATCATGTCCCGACGCACGTGTCACACAAATAAGACAAACAATGTTTCTGTACAAATTAATCACCAATGTTCTGTAAAACTTAAAGCGGTTTTCCACGATAAAAGTACTACTCCAAAAGAAAATTCCATCACACGAATACAGGAACGACGATGGATATAATTAATTTTCTGAATGGAGCTTGAATAATAGATGATACATATTTACAGTCATTTTCGGGAGCACAAATTCAATATCAGATTGTTTGAACTGTCTCTGCTTGGTATCGTTGCTGAATTTACCGAAGACAGCATAGCGATACTGCTCGGAGTTTGATACAAATACATTCCCGGCATCAATCAGATTCAGCTGTTGTGCCCTTTCTTTGTGTACATGGTTAAGGCGGTTCTGTGACATCGTTGCATGTTCTTAGAAATGTTTTGAGTCGTCTGAGAGCACTAAATGAACGCTCGATAGTGGCATTTGTAGCTGACATAACAAGCACTAACTTCACTAGTTTGACAGCTTGTGATATCAGCGATCGCTGGGGCTCTGTTAAGGAACGTATGTAGGCCAGAAGATCGTGCAGACTGTTGCATCCAGCAGGTTTGTTCGTTTTCAGAGTAATTAAATGTGAAGATAAGGTGTCGTATTCGAAGTCTGCCCCATAAAAATTTGTCACAGCTTCTAATTCCGATTTATAATCCTCCCCCTGTGCATCTTTCATTAACAGCATCTCGCACATTGAATATGTGTGGTAATCTTCTTGGTCGAACCTGTCTTTAATTGTATTTATAAGAAAGTCCATTGCGTCAATATAAACCTTCTTAAAGCGTTGTTCTGTGGTTTCAGGGTACTCTGGGTCAGCGGTGCCTTCTTCATATTTATGTGGGACCTTGCGCTGTCTCTCCAGCACTGCATGCATGGTTCATTGATTCTTGCACTCTTAGCGCGTTTGTTCACATACCCCCAGAACATAGAGAACTCCTCATCGGTGCGGATACTCTGTAATGTTTTGATGGTCATGTTGGCCAGTGACTTCTCTTCAGCAGCAGAAATATCCCTCTTCTGAAGCGTATCACTCAAATTGTCGGCGTGACGGAGTAACATCTGTCCAAGGTGTAATCCGAAGTAGAAATCGAACCTTGACATTTAGGAATGTACACCTATAATGCGAGCCTTCATTTCGGTGTCCGTTGTATTAATCTTCGCCCACTCCCAGAGCTCTATGAGCTGATCGTAATTTTCGATGATATATACTCTCCAGAGATTCTGCTCTGACTGTCCATCTTGTTAGACGTAAATTAGGCGACAAGTTATCGTCGTCTTTCTCTAACTGTTTTTTTTATTAACTTCAACTTCGCATCCCGTTTATAGGTGACTTTTTTACGAGCTTTGTTATTTCGTACGTTATGTCCAATGCATTTTTCATCAATGGATTTTATTTGATAGAATCTGCGCAAGCTAAGTTCAACGCATGTCCATAGCAATGGATATAGCGTTGTCAATCCATCTGAGACATATGACCAACTGTTGCAAGTTGGACAGATCCGTACATTCATCAGCCAATATTCCGAAAAAGTCGCAATTTCGAATGTCATTTGCTATATTGCGCAAAATTGTGTTGGCAAAAATTCCCAGTATTTCGTTTTTGGATCTGTGGGGACGTGTAAGCATTACGCTTTTTTGCGAGCCAACCAGCTAACTGAGAGTCGTCCTCAGCTCGAAGAAGACATAGTTGTTGGAAATTGGATTCCTCGTCATCGTGACCACGGAGAGCAAGCCCCTGTAGGCTCAAAAATCTCAGACAGGAAATTACTTTTAACATATTCCTTCTGTTTTGGAACTTCTCGTCCCTATGAATTATTGATAATTCCACGGAAGCGTATTCGGCGGTTTTGATGGTAGAAAAAAAATAAAGTCAAAATTTTTACTTTATAAACTCAAAATTTTGACTTTTTAACTCGACATTTTGACTTTCAAACTCCAAATTTTGACTTTTTATCTCGAAATTTCGACTTTCTAAGTAAATATTTTGATATTTTTCTACCATGTCCCGAATACGCTTCCGTGGGATTGAGCAACGCAGGGCACACAGCGTGTAATAATTATGTAAAGTTATAAAGTTTCTAACCATCTTTTTGTCTCTGACTCCACACTGAACATTCTTATATTTTCTTACCATCTTTTGGTCTGACTCCACACTGAACAGTCTTATATTTTCTTATCATCTTTGAGTCTGACTCCACACTGAACATTCTTATATTTTCTTACCATCGTTGGGTATGACTCCACACTGAACATTCTTATATTTTCTTACCATCTTTGGTATGACTCCACACTGAACATTCTTAAATTTTCTTACCATCGTTGGGTATGACTCCACACTGAACATTCTTATATTTTCTTACCATCTTTGGTCTGACTCCACACTGAACATTCTTAAATTTTCTTACCATCTTTGGGTCTGACTCCACACTGAACATTCTTATATTTTCTTACCATCTTTTGGTCTGACTCCGCACTGAACATTCTTAAATTTTCTTATCATCTTTGAGTCTGACTCCACACTGAACATTCTTATATTTTCTTAGCATCGTTGGGTATGACTCCACACTGAACATTCTTATATTTTCTTACCATATTTGGTCTGACTCCACACTGAACATTCTTAAATTTTCTTACCATCTTTGTGTCTGACTCCACACTGAACATTCTTATATTTTCTTACCATCTTTTGGTCTGACTCCGCACTGAACATTTTTATATTTTCTTACCATCTTTTGATCTGACTCCACACAGAACATTCTTATATTTTCTTACCATCTTTGAGTCTGACTCCACACTGAGCATTCTTATATTTTCTTACCATCTTTGGTCTGACTCCACATTGAACATTATTATGTTTTCTTACCATCGTTGGGTCTGACTCCACACTGAACATTCGTATATTTTCTTACCATCTTTGGTCTGACTCCACACTGAACATTCTTAAATTTTCTTACCATCTTTGGGTATGACTCCACACTGAACATTCTTATATTTTCTTACCATCTTTGGTCTGACTCCACACTGAACATTCTTAAATTTTCTTACCATTTTTTGGTCTGACTCCACACTGAACAGTCTTAAATTTTCTTATCATCTTTGAGTCTGACTCCACACTGAACATTCTTATATTTTCTTACCATCGTTGGGTATGACTCCACACTGAACATTCTTATATTTTCTTACCATCTTTGGTATGACTCCACACTGAACATTCTTATATTTTCTTACCATATTTGGTCTGACTCCACACTGAACATTCTTAAATTTTCTTACCATCTTTGGGTCTGACTCCACACTGAACATTCTTATATTTTCTTACCATCTTTTGGTCTGACTCCGCACTGAACATTTTTATATTTTCTTACCATCTTTTGATCTAACTCCACACAGAACATTCTTATATTTTCTTACCATCTTTGAGTCTGACTCCACACTGAGAATTCTTATATTTTCTTACCATCTTTGGTCTGACTCCACACTGAACATTCTTATGTTTTCTTACGATCGTTGGGTCTGACTCCACAATGAACATTCGTATATTTTCTTACCATCTTTGGTCTGACTCCACACTGAACATTCTTATGTTTTCTTACCATCTTTGGGTCTGACTCCACACTGAACATTCTTCTCGTAGTCGCAGACCTTTCTATCTGCATCATAGTCCAGTCCCTGTGAGCAATAAATCTCCCTGCGCACTCGATCATCCATGCAGACGATAAAACCAGCACAATCAGTCATGTCCGCCACAATGCCATAAGAAGTCGAGCACCGTGAGTCAATTTCAGTCGGTGAGAGGGCAGTCTGTGCTGAAATTTTAAAGATGCATAATACGAATTGACGCTCGCAAATTACTATTTCCTTGGCTTCGGGGGTAAAAAAAAATTGATTCGAGTTGAGGAACCCATCCATCAAAGCTCAGAGTGATCAAATATCGATTTTTGAAGTCTATTATTAGTGGCCCAGTAAACAGTCGACCAGAAGACGGTCTCGGACAAAATTGCGGATGAAGATGGATAACTCAAGTGGCTTTTTGACAAATCGGCAAAATTTTGTTTCACAAAATGTTGATAAACTTGAGGTCAGATTCCATGGAATCAGATATACTTCCATGGTATCCCATTCCATGTGTATGTTATGCGTATATGTGTATTCATGCGAATGCATATTGGTGCTTTGTGATCTGATGGTGGACTTGCATTGATATTTCTAAATAAGATATATATTCCAAAGGTTTATGTCATTTGGTTCGACCCACCGTGAATGATTAATGACAGTCTATTGCATCATGGTCGTGACCAACTGAGCAACCATTCACCCCAGCCAATCAGTTCATTTTTATTCGGTAGGGATACATATTAGATCTAATTATAACCCCTCCCCAGGACGCCCATATCATATTCAACGGTCACGAAATTTGGCGTGTCTGATTATATCGTAATCGACATGTACTCTAGTAGCTGAGGGCGTTTTGTATGCACTTTTGTGTCCAGAGCAAAACTCTTCACGAATCCACTAATTGAAGGTACACGAACAATATTTGGTTGGTGACACATTTCCCATTGAGGGCGAAATGGGTCAAATGGCCACGCCCCTTTTTGCGCGAAGTACTACCACCCGCCGTGACTATATCTCCAGAACCGTTGGCCAAAGGGGGTCGTGTGACCACTCAAAATGTGCGGAATGGCCACATTATGGGGGGTCAGTAATACATTTTCATATCCAAAAGTCAATGGTTTTTAAGATAATTGCCAAAAACAAAACAAAATCCATTTTAAGGGCCCAATTTTGGGGTTCAGCACTTTTATCTCAAAGCTGAGCCCCCAATTCGAATTTTATTGATCTATATCCATCGGTGCCACATATAGGTATAATTTCTGTACCATTATCGGATGGGATTGAACTCCAAGGAGCTCTTGACCCTGATAATCCACATTATGGGGGGTCAGTAATACATTTTCATATCCAAAAGTCAATGGTTTTTAAGATAATTGCCAAAAACCGATTTCAGCATGTTACGCACCACAAGTATACAATACCACCAAGGCCACAGCATATGTATGACACTTTTTAAAGAACTATCCGAATTATCTGATCGACTTAAGAGCACAATTGACCACACACAATGGGATTAGCTGGAAATTGCTGCTGAGGATGTGTTGATCCCGACACACAACGTGAGCTCTTCATGACTGAACATGCCTTGGAAACTGGTGTGCTTTACCAAAAATCAGGTAACAATTGTGCTCTAATCAACAGAAATGTACAGATTGAACAAAACAGGTTTTCAAAATTTGTTATCAACATATATTTACACACTAAGTGTTGTCATCACTAAATCCAGCATTCTGATTGGTCGGCGCCCACGTGGCTAGTTGCAGTTATTTCTCGGTGAATGCGTAACGCCTCATAACACCAAGCTAATAACACCATCGATACGTCATTAGGTTTGGAAAGACGAACGCGTAATGTTTTGAGCGCATTTGGACTCGCGCAGGATTGACTTAATACATCATCGGGTTTCAACACGAAGAGAAATTGTTCCTATTAACTTTTGCCAAGGGTGCTATTGGGTATTTTGGGCTGATCTTGTCACGATACACTTTTCGATTTAAATATATTTACAAAAGTGGCTTTTTCGCTAAATGTATATAAATATAAGGATTAACTGTCATGTGGACTATTTTTATGGAGATGTAACGGTGAGGTAAGTGGACATAACTTGTATGTAAAACCCTTCGGGTTTTACACAAGTTATGTCCACTTACCTCACCGTTACATCTCCATAAAAACAGTCCACATGACAGTTAATCCTTATTTAACAGCTGATCTGATTTAAGTGACCAAGATATGAAACATGCTAAACACTTTTACTAAATGGAATGACCTGTTTGCTTCATGTAGCAGCCACATGTTGCGATCCTAAAATGGGTATTGCACCTGGGCATAGTAAAAACATGTTGTAATCAGATGGGAGATGACCATATATACCAGTATATATTTCAAAAGTAATCAATTCTTACAAAAGGACACCTCATCTCACAAAAAGTTTTAGGAAATGATGGAATGATCACTATTCAATCAATAGTAGAATGAGCCTTTGTCAGTCCCACATTAGTTTTGATTGGCCATGATAGTTGCATCACTTGCAGGTTGGAGAAGATGAGGGTTTATAATTTCACTAACATAATTCTTCATAATAGCTAATAGCCCTCATAACTTACCATTTTAAAGATATTTTCATTTTCAATACCACCTCAGGTTAAGTGGTCTTGCTAATTTTATATTATGCTGATGGATTGATATGTTTGTAGGTCAAAGCAATTCTGTCAAGTACCACAATTTTACCTAAAGTTAGTTATTTTTGCATTGTTTGGCTAACCCGAGCAATTTGTGCAAAAGTCAGTGTCTGTATGCAACATTCAAGAACATTATATACTTCAAAATTTTATTGTGTACGCTGATGTTTGGTAAACAACAGGAATAGTCATCTCAATTATGGCCAGTTTGTAAAAACCAGCACCCATTATTAAAATATTTCACAATATACATGTTTTTTAATGTTTTCTACACATTGTGGCTTATCCTCGATTCGTTCAGATAGCTTTGCTCTACCTGAATATCACACCAAATGTATTAGCATCACCACTAAACTTGTGATGAATACTGCCAAATGAATATATTGTGATAAGGGCAGTGGAAAAATAATGGTTGAGTCTTTTCTAAATATAATTCTAGTAAAACCTACACAATACCGTCTTGGTCTGATAAGACTCAGAGTCATGTTTATTTAGGAGTATAGACATGAAGTCCACCAGTTTCATGAAAATTAAATGGGCTCTGTACTAGTAACATCTGGACTCCTGGGACCCATTAATATTGACAAATGCAACACAAATGAAAAATACATAGTAACTTTCCTCAAACATAGATTATAACCTGACAATCATTGTGTTAGAATCAGTGTACATATGTATATGTAGGCATGGCCATAGCATGTTTTTGAAATACTGCAGAGTGCAGACCATAAATTTCACTAGAATATACATGTAGTTACTGCATGTACATCACACACATAAGGCGACTGACACACATAAACATACCTGCAGGGTTCACAATATTTGACATGTAAAGTATATATATATCTCCTGTGCCTATAACATCAAACCAAACGGTTTACAGTACTTTTACTGACATTTTTGGAGTGGCACATATACATACATAAAAAATAAAAGTCAATTTAAAGGGACGAAATGAAAAATAAATTTATGCAACTATAATGGAGATCTATATTGCATTACAACATCCACAAATCTACAACATCCACAAATCTACAAAATCTACAAAAACATCTGACTATCATAAACATTGGTAATGTGATAATTTTTCCTTGATAAGTTGAAACATGAGGGAGGATTGCATGGCATGGCTACATGCAGAATGTAGATTTGTATGTATTTATATCTGCATATCAACTGATGCTTGTATTTTTCTTCTAACTCACTCCAGGCTAGCCATTATTTGTTCTAGAATAATGTACATGTTAGGGAAATTGTAGAACCTTTATACAAAATGGTGATGCAGCCAATCAAAATTGATGTGGGACTGATAAAGACACAACCTGCTCGACTACTGAATCATACTGATTGATCAAATTGTAGTAACTCAACATTTACTAAACCTACTTGTGGGCTGAGTATAATTCAATTCAACATTAGAATACCATAAAAACACCCTGTTCTCCCATAAGTTTAAAGAAAATAACACATTGAACTCATTTACAAGTATATTGCTAATGTGATATATGTCATTCCATTTATAACCATTTTGGCAGCCATCTCACATCAAAGGCCATGAAATCTAGATAACAAAAGATGAACTACATTCAAATTATATCACCAGGTAACCTTTTTGTAGGAGTTTTAGGTTACGTATAATTGATGATTTCCTCCACATCTTTGTTATTGGGAAAATGTCTGTTTTTCATTCTACGACCAATATATTCCATCCAAAAACCTTATTATCAGGATCAAGAGCTCCTTGGAGGTCAATCTCATCCAATAATGGTACAGAAATTATACCTATATGTGGCACCGATGGATATAGATCAATAAAATTTGAATTGGGGGCTCAGCTTTGAGATAAATGTGCTGAACCCCAAAATTGGGCCCTTAAAAATGGATTTGTTTTTGTTTTTGGCAATTATCTTAAAAACCATTGACTTTTGGATATGAAAATGTATTACTGACCCCCCATAATGTGGCCATTCTGCACATTTTGAGTGGTCACACGACCCCCTTTGGCCAACGGTTCTGGAGATATAGTCACGGCGGGTGGTAGTACTTCGCACAAAAAGGGGCGTGGCCATTTGACCCATTTCGCCCTCAATGGGAAATGTGTCACCAACCAAATATTGTTCGTGTACCTTCAATTAGTGGATTCGTGAAGAGTTTTGCTCTGGACATAAAAGTGCATACAAAACGCCCTCAGCTACTAGAGTAATGTAGATCAAATGGATGTAAAGCATATTATTGTACCATAACTCTGTTATATATTTCGCATTTATTGGATAGTTTTTTTCAGTTTCGGATTCAGAATCTTTTAGTTTTAATGGCGGAGGAAAGATCGCTTGGTTAATTAATTAATTAGTATTTCACTGCGTCATCGCTAGACTATATATAGTCATTAACGTCTTTGTAATAGAGTTAACTGTAATCGGGAGATAACGATATCACAATCGATAATGCTCGCTTGGTGCTTATCCGTCCGATCTAGAACTATAATGTTGTCCTTATATACTACCAAACACATGCAGTGTTCAAAATATAAAACACTTGATTCGCGATTTTCCATTTTTTCCCGTTTACGAGTTTCGGTGGAATTTGGCAAAAGCCTCTACCCTCCCGGGGCGTACGCCCCCTCTCAGTTGGACATGTTACTTTCATAGTAGAGCGGACATACCTATAGTATATCGGTGAACATATTCATGCATTTGCCTTGCTCCTTGATAAGTCCGTTTGAATTTGCGTCAGGAAGAGTGGGTTTGAGCAATATTTACCACCCGTTAACAATTAAAGGGGTACTGTACGCCATTTTCATTAAATTTCCGGTGACAACAACGATCTAATATCGATAATATATAGAAACATAAGTAATTTGAGTCGAAGATGTATTCTGTAAACGCTCAGGTTAATAGGCTATCTTAAAATTTAATAATTTAAAAGTTAATAATTTGATATAAATTGAATTTATGACTGGAGCCATAAAATGGCGTCAATTAAATTACGAATTACCGTAATCAAAAACAGTAATTGAGGGATACTGGATTTTAAACCGATCGCACACACGATCGCTTAAAATATTATGATGATACGGGGAGAACACTCAAGCCATTCACTGACTAGCGATGATACAATAACTTAAATGATTATATGGGACTAGTATGCATATAATAAAACTTTTATTTGATTCATTTGGTTGAAAACTTCACAAAAATTACTCGACAACGACAATTTGTATTTTTGCATTCCGGTAAATTTGTCATCCGAGACATGACTTCGTACTCAACATACTTTCAAATAATGGAAAAATTGTTACCGTATTCTCCGACTCGGAGACTATAGAAACCAAAAACAACATTTGGCGTACAGTACCCCTTTAACGTTACACGCTATACCAGGGTTAAACTGTCCACTCTAAAACTTTGAAAAGCGTACTAATCTTGCATTCGGATACTACTAACCACATCCACTCGTCGAAAAGTTTTTATCTCAATATCTGATTTTCGGAGTAATTTTCCCTATTTGATTTTCTGTGGAATTTGCCAAATCTGAACCCACCCCGACACAAACTCTCCGTTGAGCAGGTTGCATTTATAGTAGAGAGGTCAAATTTTGTAGGCGTACCCAGGGGGGGGGGGGGAAACTGCGGGACACAACGTACCGGGGGTGGGGGGGGGGTACCTAGGCGTAAAAAAATTACACGTAAATTTTTTCCTTATTCATTTAGGGGGCCCCATATAAAAATCCCCCTTGGTGTCACCTTGGTGAAACCATGGTTTCACCAAGGTACCACCTTGGTTAACCATGGTGACATCTTGGTTCACCATGGTGGTAGCACAGTAAAGTGGCATCACGGTGAAAACACCACGGTGGTACCAAGGTGTTATCACGGTGGTAGCACAGTAAAGTTTTTGCACCAAGGTGAAACCATGGTGGCACCAAGGTGGTACCACGGTGGTAGCACACTAAAGTTTTTGTACCAAGGTAAAACCATGGTGGACCAAACCCGACCAAGGTATCACCATGGTGGTAGCACAGTAAAGTTTTTCTACCAAGGTGACACCAAGGTATCACCACGGTGGTAGGACAGTAAAGTTTTTCTACCAAGGTGAACCATGGTCTCACCAAGTATAACCACGGTGGTATCACAGCACCAGTGAAGTTTTCAATCAAGGTACCGCTATTACATTTCACTTTGACCTTCAACTACAATGCTATTTACCATGTTGTGGGTCTCGTGCATCTACAATGGTATTTACATGCTTCGATTAATTTATTATTTACAATATATACAATGGTATATGGTGAGTCATTAATTGTTTATAACATGCTGCCGTATTGTACCAACATACGTAGCTTGTCACAGTATACATGTAGCAGGTTTACATACTACATCACATTATTATTCTACTGCATTGTCAATAGTTGTATATGCAATGCTGTATCCCATAATATAAGAATGTTTAGATCGAGGTGAAGATATTATTAATTATTATAAATGATATCTCAGTTATAACTTTTAACGAACAAACGTATATAATGTAATAATTAATAGGAATATGTTTTAGTATGGAATAAATATTTAAACTGAATGGAGTTGTTTGGAAGACTTTGTTTACCTTTAATACATATTTTATAATGTTATAATTTAGTACTGTTTGCTTCCAACACAACAGGCAATATTTATCAATATGTACAATTTGCATCTCACAATTACGTATTTTAGATATTTCCACAATTATGACTCTTTTCGGGGAAAAACAGCTCTGGTTTGAAAATCTAAGATATACGGTACACAAATACGTTATTGATTTCCCGGAAGGTTTACATGGGCTCGCATTGTCCTCCTGGAGTCCATATCTGGTCTGGTCCTTCGTGGAATACCTGTTTCAATAGTGATGATATAATATGCTCACTTTTTGTAAAATTCAACTTCGGTCGATCAAACTGGCCGAAATATATTTTAACAGTGTTTATTGCATGGCGGTGCGTATATCCTTACATGCAATAGAGTCATATTCATTCATCATATTCATTCCGTCATATTCGTTCGTCATGCAAACACAGATTGATACCTTCTCGTCCGACCTCTCAGCTCGAGTTAGCACCAATGAAGTTTCACAACAAGATATTTTACGCAGACTTGAAGCAGTTGAACGTGTATCGTATACAAACAGCCTTGCAGTGGAGCGCATCGAGAGCGATAAATGCAATGGCATTGCTAAAATGAAGGCCGACATGAAAACAATGAAGCAAGACATTTCAACAATCTTGGATAAGTGTGAACTGTTTCTGACTCAAGTCAACTCAACCAAAGGCTCAATAGCATCCATTGGTGGAAGGATTAAAACACTCGAAGAGTTACACAACAAGAACAACTTGAAGGGCAAATCGAACTCACAAAAAACATCTGACAATGCCAATTGTGATTGTGAACATCGCTGCACAGAGAACCTCAAAGCTGATATGCAAAGTTTCGTCGGCCATATATATGGCGAACTCAACAAATTCGCCCACTTGACATGGAACACAATCCACGCTAACCGATCGCAAAACCCAATTGATACAAGAGGATACCCACAATCGCCGTCAGTTAGCCATGCAGACATTCAGCTGGTTGGTATTAGCAAGCACCCATCTTCACCCATACCTAGTGCTTCAAAATTCAACCCGCAGGAAACGTCTACACCAAGTTCTTCTCACGTTAAACGCACAGATAAAGAGCCGACAAACACACCACTCGACAAGAAGAACAAGAAAACCATAGTCAGAAATTATAACGCCACCAAGATCGTATTATTAGCCATAAATATAAATCATAATATAAAATATATTGGTTACATGAATGGACCGCCTCAGAATTCCGTTAAGATAAGTAATTCTTCAAATTATTACAATGAACTACGGCTTATAAATTACTGCAGGTTTCTCATTCGCCACACCAGAATGCTTCTAAATGCGGATCAAAGCTAAGAGTGCGTGGCACAGCCATTGTTCATAGACATTTTACAGATAGCGAGAATGATGCATGCTGGGAACGAAAGCATCCACAGCAAAGCCATGTGCTTACGGGGGCATGCGTTTATTATAGGGGATTTATGGTGGGCCTATAAAACTAATTATAACTTTGTTATCTGTCATAGTTTATGCGTGAAATTTTAAACATATATACCTGGACATCTACCCCTTCCAGAATGTTGAAAAACATTTTCAGTTGCTCATCGTATTTTTATAGACGAAATAGTCCGAAATTCCAGAAAATTGCGCTAACTGCTCAATGTTTTAATGTGTTACAAAACGTCTGATAAAAATAGTTCTATCGGGAATATTCACACCATTTTTTTTCAGAGAACATAGTGTAAATATAGTCCTATCGGGATATCGTAAAGGAGATTAATTAAACCCCTCAGACTGCCGAAACTGACGACATTAAATTCGCTTTTTCGTGTCCCGCGGAAATGAAACTTGTCTGTCCATTGATGACGTTATTTATTTGACATAGTATTTTTTTCTTCTGTTGTATTTGAACACTTGTTGCACGCGCAGGCTGCACGATCATAATAACTTCAACCGATAAGCGCCGACTGATACCCGCGCAACAGTTTGTCTCAAATAAATTGTTATCAAAACGCAGGTTTATGGCCGCGGACATAAGCCGATTAAGTGTAATGTAATTTATCCATGAATTTGACTGAAAAATTGTGATTCTATCACCATTAGCCACGAAAATGGGACCTCTAAACAGGCAAGTTTGATTTTCGGCGGACACGAACAAGCGAATTTATTGTCGGCAGTTTCGGCAGTCTGAGGGTTAATTAATCCCGAATTAAACGGAACTACTTTACGATAGTCCGATAGGACTATGTTTACTCTATGCATGTTCTCTGAAAAAATAGTGTGAATATTCCCGATAGAACTCTTTTTATCAGACGTTGTGTAACACCTTAAAACATTGAGCAGTTATAGCGCAAACCGAAATGTGTTGTCTTGCAAGATATCCCACCGCTTTAGCTAAATTTACCTTCCTACAATATCCATAAAGAGGATCATATATTATATACCCACGGTTTTAATTATAGAATATAAAATATATTGGTTTCGCGAATGACCAACTCAGAATTCCGTTAAAATAACAATAACAACCAGCACCTATAACGAACCGTTTTACTGGACTTGGCCTACTGGTCGCGTAGTTCCGACTTTTAAATAAACGGAATTTCCAACTCTATAAATAAAAGCCCCACAATGCATTCGCCCTGTCCACCACGCAATATCAAAATCTCAGCAGCTAGATACACCACAGGTGGCGTAATAAATGCTCTTTATTATTTCCATATCAGGAATACAGTAACAAACAAGACAGCAGTAAAATAAATGGGGACAAAAAGTTAGTGTAATCATGTATGAAATTTCCAACTGTTAAAATTCTTTATAACAGTTGTGACTCCCACCCCCTCAAAATACCTCCATCATTCGATCCCCGTCCCCATCATAATGGGGACAATAATTACTAGTTGGGATACCAGGCAATGGTAACCATGTATTTTAACCTTTATGTTGTAGTGTAATAATGTATGAAATTTCCAACTACATGTGCATTAACTTTTTTTTACAAAAGTTGTGAATCATACACACTCAAAATCTAACTTCCACCCCCACCCCACTACACTGTCCCTTCCACTTAAAAACATTCTGGAGATCAAGTTGGCCACAGGTGTTCAGTTATTTTATACCATGACTCCCTATTGTACTGTGTACAAACATGCTATATAATATATTTGTGCTGTACACCCTACTGTGTGTGAACAGGAGTCCGACCGTGGGTAACACGTTTCTACTGTGGGTAACACGTTTTAATGGCATTTCAATGGTTAAAGTTTATACCCATAGTAGAACTACATCCGAGTTGACCTTTCATTAACCTTCCATGACCTCGATCAAAATCACTCTATTTTTAAAATGTAGCGCCTCGCGATGAAAACAATTTGATACTTTCGATTCAATTGAATATTATACTCACTAATGCGATAAAAACGAACAGTTATTTCCGTGGAAATCACATCCAGATCAACAAATTGAACATATATTTCAAGAAATAGACGTAAAAAACTCGAACAACAAACGGTGGATTTCAAAATGACTTTCGTGGTTTCCTGTTCACTGTACGGCGGAGAAAAATAAGTTCCCGCAATGTGTTATATTTATATTCATTAAATTCGTATTCCCATATATATATTCATGTTGTTTATTTATGGCGGTTTCATCATGATTACAGTTTATTGTGAATTGGCTACAATGATACCATATTCGTACAATTGAATGTTGACCTAATTCAATGTATCAATACGCCTGATCAGCTGTGATAGTGTACGTCGATGTACGGCCAAGTGTGGGGAACACAACGGGGATGATTGTGAATGGTGCGACAGAATCATCTTAATTTAAGTGGGTTTATTTCGATTTCATAGCAGTTGTTGCTCCTGTACTGGTCATGGTATAAACAAAATACACACGTAGTGTTTCTGAATACCAAATTTACACCACTCGTGGGATTGATGATTTACCACACTCGCTAAAGCTCGTGTGGTAAACCATCAATCCCACTCGTGGTGTAAATTTGGTATTCAGAAACACTACGTGTGTATTCTATATATACCCCACGTGTCTTGGACTGTTGCCAAATTCACAGTGCTCCATTAGAGGGCCTGCTTGGACTGTTGCCAAATTCACAATGTTAACTGCAGAGAGGTTGTATGTTATTGGAGACGTTCTAATATGACAATAGGCTGGCCTAATTAACGAACCATGCACAGCTAAATACACACAAGCAACTTTTAATCTTCAAATAGATACAATTGTCGGCCTCCAAAATTCAATATACTTTCTTATATACAAACAAACATTGAACTCATACCATTGTTTCACTTAACCAAAATAGCGAATTTCCCCAAAAGAACGCATATAGACTGCGCATGCAGAAAATAAAAGATGGCCGTTACTACAAAAAAAACAGACATGCGCACTCCAATTAAAATTACCCATAATTCAGTTCACTACACCAGGGGCTCCCAACAGGTTATACAATGTTTTCAGGCTATCAGATTATTTATATTTTCGACTTTAAGTTTACAATTTGAGCCTGTCCTCACTCTATCGATACGATTTATCATAAACATATTATACACCAGTGGCGTTAACTTTACAACTTCGGCATCTACGTGATTATATCGGTACGATTCAGTAAGGTACAAACAATCTCCATAAAATACAGCAGGGGCTCCCAATAGGTTATTCCCATTTATTATGGGCTCCCAATAGGTTATACAATATTTTCAGGCTATCAGATTATTTATATTTTCAACAACATATTATTACACCGGTGACTTTAAGTTTACAATTTGAGCCTGTCCTGACTCTATCGATAGGATTTATCATATTTTCATAAACGTATTATACACCGCTGGCGTTAACTTTACAATTTCGGCATCTACGTGATTATATCGGTACGATTGAGTAAGGTACAAACAATCTCCAAGAATACATTCGCCCTGTACTCCATGCGATATAAAAAAAACAAATGCTAGTAACACCACACTAGGTGGCGTAATAACTCTATTAACTATGCGCGTCACGCTAATCATGACACGCACGTTGACAACCAACAATCCAATCATGACCTCCGTGATATTCCTGTGGATGATTGTGACGACACCCACCACGATTCCACAGAAGACACTCGACACTCCAATAAACGGAGCCACCTGCAATCAGAGAAGCCTGGTGCTAACGATGATCATTCAAACCACAACAGACGCCCTTCGCGAAATAACTACTCATCGAACAACGCATCTTTTTCCAGGTTCTATCAAAAGTCAAACGACAGTATACCACCATGGTAACACCACGGTAAACCACAGTATACCTCATGGTAACACCGCTGTAAACCACAGTATAACATCATGGTAACACCACGGTAAACCTCAGTATACCACCATGGTAACACCACGGTAAACCACAGTATACCACCATGGTAACACCACGGTAAACCATAGTAACACCATGGTAAACCACAGTACACCATCATGGTAACACCACAGTAAACCAAAGTATACCACCATGGTAACACCATGGTAAAAAAAAACGAGATATTTTGGCCGCCCATCGTGGTGCCACCATGGTGGTTTACCATGGTGGTTTACCACCATGGTAACACCTCGGTAAACCACCACGGTATTACCAACACGGTAAAACCATGGTAAACCACCATGGTGACACCACGATGGGCGGCCAAAATATCTCGGTTTTTTTACCATGGTTTACCATGGTGTTTTACCATGGTGGCACCAAGGGGGATTTTTATATGGGGGGGGGGGGGGGGGTGTCGGAAAAAATTGCATGTAATTTTTTTCCAAATATGTATTTTCAGACTCACAACTTCAATTTTCTCTCATTTTATAGAATATGGATTAACCTTAATATCCAAATCATATATACATGAGTAGTACAATCCACATAAAACAATTTTGGATAACCACTGTCTTGGTTTACATGTGATATTGACCACATTAACCCTCTTAATAATGCCGACTATGTCAGTGTCTACCAGTCGAATGCATAATTCTACCCTGCGATCGCTTATCTGGCAAATTTTTACTGCAGAATTATCCCATGTATTAAACAATTTCTCCTCCAATGGTATCAGAAAACAGTTCTCCACTTAAGTCCCAATATTATTTACAGTCATGATGAGTCATTGTTCATCTCCAGTTGTATTCATTTTCAAATCTCAGTGGTGGTTTTGATATTCTGCCACTTCTGGTTTGTGAACTCTGATTTGGTCTACTTATGATTGTACTAGAAGTTGGAGTTATGTCTTGTTCATAATCATCATATTTAAAGTTTGTATACTCCTTCTCATTTGTTGCCAAAATGTCTCGTCTATTCCTTCGATATATTCCACCAGATTTAGTTTCTATGATGTAAGAGTTCGGCGCATCAGAAATGTCCTTCACCTTTGCCGGTATCCACTCATTGGTTTTCACATTCCTCATTCTAACGATTTGTCCTTTTGTTACAGGTGTTAGTTTCTTGGCTGATCGATCATGGACATATTTCCGCTTCTGCTGTCTCTCTCGAAGTTTATTAATCACATCTGGTGTTGTTTTAGGTCTAAGAGTTTTATTGCTTACTGGTGTGCGTGTTCTCAGCTGTCTACCGAATAGAATCTCAGCAGGTGATGGCATTCCATTTTCAATAGGTGTATTGCGAAAGTATAATATTGCCAGGTGTGGATTCTCACCTGTGTCCTCACATTTTTTAAGAATGTTTTTTATTGTCTGAATATTACGTTCAGCAAGTCCATTGCTTCGAGGGTAATATGGTGACGATGTTTTTATTGTAATGCCCCATTGTTTGGCGAACATGTGCATCTCCTCACTGGTAAGATTTGGTGCATTGTCACATACTATTGTCATCGGTATGCCATGTCTACTGAACACTGACTTTAGACTATTTATAACACTGCACGTCTTCAAGGATGATAATAAACATGTCTCTGGAAATTTTGAGTGATAGTCCACTATCATAAGATAATCCTTTGATTTATAGTGAAATATGTCTATTCCAACTTTATTCCATGGGAGTTCAGGAATGGCATGAGGTTGGAGTGGTTCCTTCTGATTTGCATTTCTAAACTTCAAACAAGTGTCACATTTCGAAATATATCTCTCGATGTCGTTCGTCATGTTTGGCCAATACACTGTTTGCCTCGCATTGTTTTTTGTCTTTTCCATGCCAAGATGTGAACTATGTAGTAATTGTATGATTTGAGTTACACAGTTTGTAGGAATGACCACTCTGTCCCCTTTATATATTACATCATCGTGCACATATATAAAGTCCTCTCTGAATGTCCAATATGGTTGAATTTGACTAGGTAAGCCCTTTTTAGTCTCAGGCCATCCACGATGAATCACACTTTTCAACATTTGTGATGTTTCATCAGTCACTGTATTGTTACGTATTTCCACCAGAGTTAATGCTTTCATCGGAATGTTCGTTGTTATTAAATGTATCTGGGCATCAACATCATCATCTAAGTCATTCATTATGTCATTTTCCATGTGTGCATCACATCGGGATAATGTGTCCGCTATGAATAGTTCTTTTCCTGACTTGTACTTGACATTAACTTCGAAATGTTGTATTCTCAACAACAGTCGTTGCAGTCTGGGAGGAGCTGTTGACAACCCCTTCTTGAAGATAACTTCGAGCGGTTTATGGTCCGTCTCGATGTTCACAACTGTTCCATACACCATTTGTCGAAATCTCTCCAGACCGAACACTATTGCCGTCATTTCCTTTTCCAACTGACTGTAGTTTTGTTGACAATCAGTTAATGCGTTTGATGCATAAGCCACAGGAAGCTGATTTTGTAGCAAACACGCACCTAACGCATTTTTGGATGCGTCAACTGACAATGTGACATCTTTATTCACATCGAAATGCTGTAGAACAGGTGCATTCGTTATCGCGAACTTTAATTCCTCGAATGCAGCTGTGTGCCGTGTATCCCAATGCCACAACACATCTTTCTTTAGTAATTCCCTCAACAGAGCAGTTTTCTCTGTTGCATTTGGAATAAATTTTGACACATATGTAATCATTCCGAGAAATCTTAACAAGGATTTCTTTGAATCAGGCACAGACATATTATTTATAATATCCACTTTAGAATGATCAACTTGTATGCCATCTTGGTTTATTATGTGGCCAAGATATTTAATTTCACTGACACATATTTATGATTTCTCCTTCCGGAGTTTCATACCACACTCACGTATACGATTGAGAACGCACCTCAACCTTTGATCATGTTGAATTTTGGTGGACGCGTACACACTTATGTCGTCTACGTAGTAGGTCACTCCAGGAATTCCTTCCAGCAACTGGGAAATACTTTTCTGAAATTTCTCCGTTGCACATTTTACCCCATATGGTAATCTTAAGTACCTGTACCTTCCGAAAGGTGAGTTGAAGGTATACAACATGGAACTTTCGTGATCCAATTTCAACTGCCAAAATGCATGGCTTGCATCCAGGAGACTCCAGTATTTTACACCAGCCATCATTCCCGTTAACTCCTCCACTGTCGGTATCTTGAAGTGTTCACTCTGAATCGCTGTGTTCAAGTCCTTCGGATCTAGGCATATCCTTAGACTTTTATTTGGTTTTTCAACAATCACCATCGAACTGACCCATTCTGTCGGTTCATTAACTTTTGTTATTACACCAGCTTCTTCCATTGTCTTTAATTCATGTTTCAGTCTTTCTTTCAGTTTATGAGGTACACGTCTCGGTGGATGAATAACCGGTCGAACTGATTTGTCAATATGTATGTGGTGTTCCCCTTCAATTGTCCCAAGTCCTTGAAACACATCCTGAAATTCGTCAAGAATGTTATTCGGTTTAGACTCATTGATCACATACGTCCTCTGTACCAGCTTTAATTCTAATGAAGTTTTCAGTCCAAGAACTGGTATTACATCACCATCGACAACTTGAAAATCTGAGACATGATTTCTGTCTTTGTAAGAATACAGTAAGGAAGCTTTTCCAACAGTGTTCATTTTGTGTCCAGAATACGATACTAGCTTGACTTTTGACTTAGCCATTTTGTCCTTGCTCAACTTGTCATGAATTCTTTTGGGAATAACATTACACTGTGCACCAGTATCTATTTTGAACTGAACAGTTTTATCATTAATCACCAAGTCAATGTTCCATTCATCTGCATCAGAACTGTCAACAGATAACACCATTTGTTCATCACTGTCAGCTTCATCGGTGACCATTTGAACTTTCTTCTTTGTTTTCTTCTTAAAACAACAGCGTTCGTAGTGATTTAACCCTTTGCAATAATTACAGCTCTTGCCATATGCAGGACAATTCATATTGGCGTGAACTGTACCACATTTTCCACAGGTGTATTTATTATCAGACATCGCACCTTTCACATTCGCTGTTTTTGGCTGCCATCTGCTCTTCTTTCCAAGACGTGTCGATTTAACTGTTTCAACCAGTTTATCTTCATCTTTGAAAGTTTGTAGTTGAGCATGTGTCACTTCCGCAGCACGACAAATGTCCATTGCTCTGACAAGTGTTAAGTCCTTATCACGCAGCATTCTTTCACGTAAAGAATCCGAATCAATGCCACACACGATGCGGTCTTTAATGAGACTATCTTTAAGGTCCCCAAATTCACAGGTTTGACTTTTGGTACGTAGTTCCGTGACATAGTGGTCAATAGTGTCACCTGATCTCTGGTTGCAAGTAAAGAAACCGTGTCGCTAATATGTTAAGTTCTTCTGCGGCGCACAGAATGCTTCAAATTTTCGTATTAGCAGGTCCAAGTCATTCGAGTCCTCTCTTGCGGAATACGAAAAGTTGTTGTATACTTCAAGTGCATCCTCTCCAATCATATTCAGGAAGGTCATCACTGGAACAGGTGCTTGTTTTCTTTCAAGTCCAGATGCTCCTGAAAAGATTGTCCATTGCTGTTTCCATCTTCGCCAGTGATCAGCAACATTGCCTGTTAACTTCAGTGGCTCTGGGGCCCTCAGCTGGTCCATATATTTGGCCATAGCTGTAGCTCCAATCCTATACTTCTGACACCATGTTAAATCATAAGATGTAAGATGTGTTCTCATGTTATTGAGGTTTTAATATAACTGAACTATAGAGATGGAAGCAGAATGATATTATACAAAGTAGTGATGCTTATCTATAATTGAGTACGACATTTGTATAAGGTACTAACTTCTATATTATTGAGTTCGTGGGAACATGAACTCTCTATATATAAGTTATATGCTGGGATCTCACTCATCTCATTTGCATCTTTTTCAAAGTCGAGGTAATGACTATAGTTGTCATTTTTTAAAGTGCATACAAAGCGTTGCTATCACCAATATACATGTTTGTACATGTCATGACATCACGAGGTACAAATCTGCGTTCTACTGGTAGACAATGACCATTTTAGTCATAATAATATAAACTAAGTTACCAAGCACCTTCTCGTTAATTGTATGCTCCGGTGTGTTTTTCGGTTTCCGGTCAAACCGAGTTGTTGTCCGGCTGGGGCAGATTTGATTTTTCTGGGGGGGGGGGGGGGGGGGGGGGGCAAATGGTCAGTGGGAAAAAACTGCAGTTTTTGCTGTTTTTTGGGGGGGGGGGGGGGTACCCAAACCGAAGAAAACAGTTTTTTCCACCCTGTGTCTGCAGTTTTATTCCGCCCCCCCCCCGGCGTACCTACAGTATACCAGCTTACATGCTCCTGCATTTAACTCGCTCCTTCATTAGCCCGTTTGGATTTGGGGCTAAAATAGGTTAGTGATAGACTACTTAAAGGGGTACTGTACGCCATTTTCATTAAAATTCCGGTGACAACAACAGTCTAATATCGATAATATATAGAAACATAAGTAATTTGAGTCGAAGATGTATTCTGTAAACGCTCAGGTTAATAGGCTATCTTAAAATTTTATAATTTAAAAGTTAATAATTTGATATAAATTGAATTTATTACTGGAGCCATAAAATGGCGTCAATTAAATTACGAATTTCCGTAATCAAACAAAGTAATTGAGGGATACTGGATTGTTAAACCGATCGCACACACGATCGCTTAAAATATTATGATGATACGGGGAGAACACTCAAGCCACTCACTGACTAGCGACGATACAATAACTTAAATGATTATATGGGACTAGTATGGCTATAATATAACTTTTATTTGATTCATTTGGTTGAAAACTGTACAAAAATTACTCGACAACGACAATTTGTATTTTTGCATTCCGGTAAATTTGTCATCCGTAACACTACTTCGTACTCAACAGACTTTCAAATAATGAAAAAAATGTTACCCTATTCTCCGACTCGGAGACTATAGAAACCAACAACAACATTTGGCGTACAGTACCCCTTTAAATATACATATTTATGTTATTTCGGCCAATTTGGCCGGTTACTTCATGTGACTTTTTCATCTGACGAGTGTGTCGGATAATTAATCAGGAGGATTTATGTAAATGTTAGCCCAAACTACTTTTCCAAGTAACGATGGTTTTGTTGTTTATTTTGAGGAATAATACCGCGTCAGATGAATTCAGACCAAATATGTTAACAGTTGTCGTGTCAAACATTCGGCAGTAGGTTAGCGTTATTTAGTATTTGTGGATGTCCTTTAACATGGGGAAAATAGACTACTGCGCTTGAACGAGCATGTGAATTTGTCGTTTTTAATGTACAGCAACTTGATAATCAATAACAGAGGCATTCTCTGTCAAATAAGGTCGCTCTATTTACGGTATTAATTGCGGAACTTTCTAAAGTAAACTACGCGTAAACGGATACATACGGTAAATTATAGAATGTTCCGGAATCGGCCTAATCGCCCCATGGCCAACTCGCCCAGTCGACGTGTGTCAATTCGGTACCTACTATAACATGTACCCGAGTCCGATTCGGAATAAAAGATGTGTACGGGTGTTATATAGCGTTTGGTCCGTTGTTTCTCAATGAATATTATTGAAATTTGGTGTATATGTCCGGGCTGGGACATGGAATACAACAACGTTTGAATTGTTTTTAAATTTACAAATTTGTTGATTTTATTCATTTTTTTTTCGTTCTGAAAACACACTATAAAGTGTATATAATATAATAAAGAACACGAGACATACATAATTTATAAACTGTTAACAAAAGATATCAAATTCAATACATGACAAAGATGACTCAGTGGAGTTTATAAAGTGAACATAAAAACATTGAGGTAAGAATCTTTTTAAGGAATGCAACTTTATTTAATGATAATAAACACATAAATTAAAATAACAAACATGAGACATACATGATTTATAAACTGTTAACAAAAGATATCAAACTCAATACATGACAAAGATGACTCAGTGAAGTTTATAAAGTGAACATAAAAATATTAAGGTAAGAATCTTTTTAAGCATTACTAAACCGTTTAGCACAGACCACAGTCCACTTCACTCATCCGATCATCACCAAACTTCATATTTATCTTGATATTGATCTATCAGATGAGAGCTATCAAATATTTTTTTAATTTCATAGGAAAAAATGGTCGCCAGCGGCCATATTGCATTTACGTTATATTTTATCGCGTCATGTCGATATCTAGTATTACTTAGAAATTTCACCTTTCCAGATTCATAATTGCTCCATTGACTGTAACAGATGAAATTATTCCCCTCTTCGGATAAAGTGTCACTGAAACTTTATTTTGTCAGACTGTCTGTATAATCACTGATTATATATGGCAATAATCTGTAATAAGATGTAGCACTATTTTATTTTATATTTACATGCAGTGCTGTTTTTATACATCAATTCTAATCCCCCTAGATCATCATGTGATCGATCATACATCGCGCGAGGACCTGGTTGAATTAAGGGGGGTTTTATGGATCACTTCTGTCCTCAAGCTAGATTATACTTATGACATTTAATGGCATGTTTCTAACGTGGAGGGTTAGATATGCTTGAGAAACCACCACTCTTTAATTCACACCAAGTTCTCAGCTGTCATGTTCGGATATTAGAACCCATAGCCATGATATATGGTTTATTTTGTGTATACTAGTAATATGGTTATTTTCAGTACCTTTATATACCAGTACTGTGTATAACAATGCATATAAATTAATCCATGTATACATGTATATTGATTCAACGGATTCAGTGGTTTTGTCCATCAGTCTATCAAATTTGCGGGGAAAACATGGCCACAAGCAGTACACCCTGCTAAATTTCGAATTTGAATCAATTGGCGCACCCTGCAGCCAGCTTTTATTGGAGAACTTTTTCTTATGTGGATATTTTGGGTCACCGCTAGATGTGAGCCATATTTTGTTCTCAAACTGTCCTTGTGAAGACATCACTGCCAGCGGTGATCTTCAATTTTACTATTTTTATGGCTAAATAATTTGGTGATCCTACAGACGACACCCTTGTCCGATCGTCATCAGATTCCACAATTATCTTCTGGATAACCAGGGTGAGAGTAATCTAATTTTCCCGAATTTCGTTAAAAAACATTACCACAGGCAGCAATTTGGTATCTTACTCTTTGATCCTCTTTTGCATGACTGAATTGTTTAGCAACTGTACAGACATATCCCTCATCTGGTTTTTATATACATGTATATCTCTTCATGCGGATAGCCAGTATTACGTAGGTACTTCAACTTTCTGCATTCCTGTCATCATTTGAAATATAAAAATTTACCTGATACATGCACCCTTCAAAATTTGTTACGTCGTATCTATTTTAATGACCCGTATGGTAATATTGATACAGATATATTTGTCAAACATTTCTTTGTACAATATACAGGTATTTAGTTTGTAACTAAATCTAGAAATATATAATAGTAGCTCGTGGACCCCACTTCGTCCGGGATGTTCCCCTCTGATTTTCGGAGAAATGCGCGATTTAACCTTGAATTGACTATTTTAAAGGTGAAGGTCATGTCGGGGTCACGATTTGACCCGTCCAAAACACTCCCCGGACAAAAGTCACGACAAAAGTACCCGTCGAAATCCGCCCGGCTTTATACCCGATTTGACCTTGAATTGACCATTTTGAATGTCAAGATCAGGTCAGGGTCATGATTTGACCCACCCGAAACACTCCTGGGACAAAAGTAACAGTAGGTATCAAATTTCGTTGAAATACTTCCGTTTTACCAGATTTGACCTTGAATTAATCTTTTTGAATGTCAAAGTCAGGTCGGGATCAAGATTTGACCCGTCCAAAATACTCCCTGGAAATAATTTCCCCTAGGTATCAAATTTCGTCAAATCTGTCCGGCAGTTTTCCCGGCCATAGCTAACAGACAAACAGACAGACAAATGTCCAAAATATATATTAAACTAGCTGATGTACTCGACTTCGTTCGGGCTAGTTAGGGATTTTTTTTGTGATCGCCTCCATCTGGACAGTACCCAGTATATACAGCGTCTGGCCAAACTATTGTTCAATTGGTCCAGAAACATGCCTATATCAGCACGTTCGAGAACATGGTCCCACGTGAAATTGGACCCGTCCATATTGCTCCCGGGATCGAAGTAGTCCTACACACAAATTTTTAGTCGGATCGGTCAAGGTCCAGAAACATGCCTATGAGCGAGGTCAAGTTGACACGTTAAATACCAAATTCGAGCAGTGTTAGAGTCTATAACACATACACACATGCATTCACGCATACACACATACATACATACATACAGACAGGTGTTTCAAAATGTATAATCGATAGCTACAACAATTCTATGGTAGATAGTTCACGGCCGACCTGATGCATGCATCTTAGTTTTCTTGTATATCGTTGTCAGGAGTAAACCGTTCCATCTGAAAATTAGAAAATCGCACTCTAGATGCGCGTGAACACTACCCCCATATAAAAATCCCCCTTGGTGTCACCTTGGTGAAACCATGGTTTCACCAAGGTACCACCTTGGTTCACCATGGTGACATCTTGGTTCACCATGGTGGTAGCACAGTAAAGTGGCATCACGGTGAAAACACCACGGTGGTACCAAGGTGGTACCACGGTGGTAGCACAGTAAAGTTTTTGTACCAAGGTGAAACCATTGTGGCACCAAGGTGGTACCACGGTGGTAGCACACTAAAGTCTTTGTACCAAGGTAAAACCATGGTGGCACCAAACCCGACCAAGGTATCACCATGGTGGTAGCACAGTATGGTTTTTCTACCAAGGTGACACCAAGGTATCACCACGGTGGTAGCACAGTAAAGTTTTTCTACCAAGGTGAACCATGGTATCACCAAGTATAACCACGGTGGTATCACAGCACCAGTGAAGTTTTCAATCAAGGTACCACTATTACATTTCACTTTGACCTTCAATCACAATGCTATTTACCATGTTGTGGGTCTCGTGCATGCGCATCTACAATGGTATTTACATACTTCGATTAATTTATTATTTACAATATATACAATGGTATATGGTGAGTCATTGTTTATAATATGCTGCCATATTGTACCAATGTACGTAGCTTGTCATAGTATACATGTAGCAGGTTTACATACTACAGCACATTCCTATATATTCTACTGCATTGTCAATAGTTGTATATGTAATGCTGTATCTCATAATATAAGAATGTTTAGATCGAGGAAGATATTATTAATTATAAATATAAATGATATCTCAGTTATAACTTTTAACGAACAAACGTATATAATGTAATAATTAATATGAATATGTTTTATTATGGAATAAATATACAAACTGAATGGAGTTGTTTGGAAGACTTTGTTTACCTTTAATACATCTTTTATAATGTTATAATTTAGTACTGTTTGCTTCCAACACAACAGGCAATATTTATCAATATGTACAATTTACATCTCACAATTACGTATTTTAGATATTTCCACAATTATGACTCTTTTCGGAGAAAAACAGCTCTGGTTTGAAAATCTAAGATACGGTACACAAATACGTTATTAATTTCCCGGAAGGTTTACATGGGCTCGCATTGTCCTCCTGTAGTCCATATCTGATCTGGTGCTTCGTGGAATACCTGTTTCAATAGTGATGATATAATATGCTCACTTTTTGTAAAATTCAACTTCGGTCAAACTGGCCGAAATATATTTTAACAGTGTTTATTGGCGGTGCGTATGTCCTTACATGCAATAGAGTCATATTCATTCATCATATTCATTCCGTCATATTCATGCCGTCATATTCGTTCGTCATATTCATTCATCATATTCATTCCGTCACTCCGTTCGTCACATTTAGTCATCGTAATTTCTCATATTCATTCAAGTTCATGATAATGTTCATATGTTTTTATTCTTGTTATCAACGAAATAAATAATTATCACTACTACCCAACTATCCAATCTCTATCATGGCCACCCTTAGAGAGATAGAGAGAAAGGGGGAGATAAAGATGGAGAGAGAACGCAAGCAAAAAACACACCAAAGAAAACAACTTAAATAAGGCATTATGGTACGAGGTTAATAGTACGAAATTGTGGGATCCCGAAATTGTGCTTCCGGCTTACGACCCATGTGCGTTTTGTTGTTCAAGGAAACTTTTCTTGTTTTAGATTGTTTTAGCTAATAATTGGACCTAACTGGCTTCTCAATAACCTGGAATATTGCCAGCACTGTGTGGATTATGGTTGTGCATGGACGGGACAAGATGATATATAACCTCCGAAAAAATAACGGGCGATAACATTATTGAAAGCAGCAATTTTCGGTGAACTGAGAAGACCAAGTTCAAAAGTCATTGAGTGCAGTGTGGTTACATGTTGCATGCACAACAGTATTGTGAATTACAAAAGACAGATACTTAAATTTCACATCATTATAAACCGCCCAATTAATTCACAACAGTCAAACACTGGTGACTTTGATTACGAGACATCCAATTCAGTAGAAATTAGTCAGAGTTATGACGTCACAGATCAGTCATGAGTCAGTAACAAGTTTGATGGCTACAACGTACAAGTACCTGTGGAAAGGGCGATTAATCATATTCTTCAATTTTCATCGAAACGTGATTTGAGAACCATGTCGCCACGACATGTCGCCCAGTTACGGAGTCGATCTGCTATTCTTTTGATCGAAACGCCTGCAATGCTGTGATTTTGTTCTGATATATTTATGGAATGGTGGATAATCTCGGAGATACGGATCCAATTCTGGGACACATGTTATAACTGAATCAATCGCAAGCTTTTAGTAACGTACTACAGCTACGCTCTAATTAATCATCCCCCTTTAACAAGGTTGTAGGGCGTTAATGACACCGGTTATAACATACCGCCGTTCAACCATGGTCAAGTGGTTGATATGTGGCAACCGCAGAGGCGCAGATAATATTTATACAGTCTTATTTAAATAATAATATTTTGCGACCACTGTACTCTGCACTAATTTTTCACATGGACACCTTGTAAACACCCAGTCCAGCTTTTCGTCAGTGCCATGCACCATATTAACTATACACAAAACAATATTTCGATTAATAATTTGTTTACGGTTTAATTAACATTCAAAGTTGGTCACTGACCGACATTCGCAACTACTGGTAATATCGGTGGCCAATGTTGTTCAGGGGGGGGGGGGGGGGTCAAATAGAGCTTAGCTCTATACATACATGAACATGTAGACCATTCCGATGTCCATATGCTTCATGTTCTTATCAAAACATGTCTGGCTACATGTGTGGTTATCATTCTGAGCAATTCGGCCATTTCCGCTTTGCTAGGAAATAACCTCATCCATAACTGGAAACCATATTAGCGAAATTCTACATTAAAATGGGTCTGGTGATCAGGCAATGCCATTGACTTGTTGACGCATAGATGCGAATGGAGAATAATTTATTAACTATGGCTTTACCAAACTTTATCATATATTAAATACATTAAACTCTCTTTGTGTTACATGTATCTTAGTATTTGTTCATTTACTGATACAGCGCATTGGAAGTGTACGATAAGCAAAACACTGAACACCGTGGCAATTTTTTTGGGAGTGTGATAATAATTCTGGTAACCTATTCAACATCTTGTAGCGAGGACTAGTGAGCGCTATAGCGGTATTTTTCAAACAACAGTTTTAATTAACCAAAGTTAATGATCTCCCCATTTTTGAGTATTTTGCTTATCACACACTAATACAAAGGTTTGGGAGTTATCGCAAAGATTTGCTCCCCAGGCTGTGAATGACCGATCGGTCTATTTTAGCATGTCCGGGCAATTATAGATTGATAGGTTGATCACTCTTATTCACTCAGACCTGTTTAAGATGTCTGATTTATAATGTTCACAGAAGCCCATTATCGGCGAAAAGCCTTTGCGACAAATCTCAAACATCTTTGCGATAAATCGCAAAATATAATCACCCAGTACGTAGTCTGAGAGTTATCGTAAAGATGTTTGAGATTTATCGCAAAGGTTTGCTCCCTCATCACCCATGCATCTGGCTGTGAATGACTGATCGGTCTATTTTAGTCCGACCGGGCATAGATTGATAGGTTGTTCACTCAGACCTGTTTAAGATGTCTGATTTATAATATTCACAGAAGCCCATTAGTGCCAACAAACCTTTGTGACAAATCTCAAACATCTTTGCGATAAATCAAAAAATGTATTCACACAGTACGTACATGTAGTCTGAGATTTATCGTAAAGATGTTTGAGATTTATCGTAATGGTTTGCGTGTTATCGCGAAGGTGTTTGTGATTTTTCGCAAAGTTTTGCTCCTCTCACCATTCTTGCATCTGGCTGTGAATGACTGATCGGTCTATTTTAGCCCGACCGTTCAATTATAAATTGATAGGTTGTTCACGGAGACCTGTTTAAGATGGCTGATTTATAATGTTTACACACAAATTAATAAATTTTTAGCACAAATTTCAAAAATGTTTGCGATAAATCGCAAAATATAATCACCCAGTATGCAGTCTGAGATTTATCGTAAAGGTTTGCGAGTTATCGCAAAGGTGTTTGTAATTTTTCGCAAAGTTGTTTTGTGATTTATCGCGAAGGTTTGCTCGCCTTATCCACATGCATGCTGGCTGTCAAAGAACGATCGGTCTATTTTAGCCCAACCATGCTATTATAGATCGATTGGTGGTTTACCCAGACCTGTTGAAGATGTCGGATTATATTTATATTTATACGGTCCAAGCCAATGCATGAAAATATATCTGCGATAAATCTTTTGTAATCAATCGAAAACCTTTACACTAAATCGCATATACCGGTACTTATTGCAAAGTTGTTTGCTATTCGCAAAGGTTTGCGATTTATCGCAAGGTAGTTTTTTTATTTATCGGGCTATTCTAGATCGATTGGTGTTTCATCCGGACCAGTTTCAAGATGTTGATTTATGTTTACCTACTATTATTGCACACAAATTAAAAAATTATTTTTGGACATTCAGACCAATTTTACTGCACATGCAGGGAACAGGAAATCCCGAAATTGAGAACTTAAACTTTGATTTAAGTACAAAATCACGATCAAGGTTCTATACTAATAAAAGTAATGCATGTATAATTCGGATTATCACTATGCAATGGAGTGGTTTGTACTTGATTCAATGTTTAAACACCATAGCAACATTGGAATCTAACGTGCCACTTTGTTATATTTGCCGTCGGTCATGTTTCGCAATTTCGAGTGCTTGGTATCTGGGCAGGTTCTCCGCTAAGTACATGTACCTATATGCTTGGTTCTCTACAATATTGTAGTAAACTGCCATGGTTAACCACATTAAATTACCATGGTTAACAAGTGTAAACCACCACGTTAAACCAAAGTATAGCACCATGGTAAACCACAGTATACCACCATGGTAACACCACGGTAAACCACAGTATACCATCATGGTAACACCACGGTAAACCAAAGTATACCACCATGGTAACACCACAGTATACCACCATGGTAACACCACGGTAAACCACAGTATACCATCATGGTAACACCACGGTAAACCACAGTATACCATCATGGTAACACCACGGTAAACCAAAGTATACCACCATGGTAACACCACAGTATACCACCATGGTAACACCACGGTAAACCACAGTATACCATCATGGTAACACCACGATAAACCACAGTATACCATCATGGTAACACCGCGGTGAACCATGGTAACACCACGGTAAACCACAGTATACCATCATGGTAACACCACGGTAAACCACAGTATACCATCATGAGGGTGACGACCCCCCTTTTCGTACGCCGGATGCGGGGTCTGTTATGGCGTATTCCGGATGCCAGACCACCGTACGCCGGATGCCGTCGCCCACATATATCGGATGCCGGATGCTTCCATTGATAATTTTCTTGACGTTAAACAGCAAAAACACAACGAAATTACGTCCGCTAATTTATATTTCTTTGCTCGGACACTTTATTTTCCACAATTTAGCTAATTTTACGTCTCGTTATCACATCTGACATATCTAAATATAATTGATGTCTGCTTGGCAATAATTTTGAATATGTAATTAATTTTTATTAAATTTTGAAAAATGTAGTTAGAAGCCTGCATGCTACTTCAATTTAATAACACCATTAACAAGACAGTCAATGACTGTGGAGACGTTCACCAAACTGTAAAGACTAGGAAGACTGGGACTCGGAAGACCATAAGAGTTAGTACTTGTCATATTCACTTAAATTAAAAACAAGTAGCCATAAAGAGGGACATAGCCTAGAGGGTCTCCGTTGAGCAGTGGGTGTCCACCTTGAAATATGGTCCAGATCCCCCAACCCCACATAGTCCATAGTCTGCTCCCTCTCAACTGAAGCAAACACACTCCCAAGTTCGTAAAATTCCTTTGCACATGTTGGAATAATACAACTGACACTTCAAGCTTTCCTAACTGTGACAAAGTTACAACCTGACATGCTCCCCTGTTTTAATGGTGGACCCCATTCAAACGAATTTTTATTCCAACTCTCCATAGGCCATTTACACCAAATGCCATTTCTTGATTGGTCGAACCCATTTTAACAAATATGTAACCCAGTCCCAAGTAACACAATGATCCTCCATACTGGTTACTACATATAGGCTAAATATGACTGATGGCTCTTGAGGAGCGCCATTTTAAGAATTACTTTGGGGGGAAGAGTTATGTCAATGGTCGCACCCCTATTTGACCTGGTGAACCCATTTCAACAAATCTGAACCCAGTCACCCAATGACTCTCTATACCAAATGTATACCAAATATGCCAAACGGTTCTTGAGAAGATGTTTTAAAAATGAAAGTGTCAATGACACTGTAACTCAACTTGGAAAGGGAATAATTTCATGTGTTAAAGTCAATTGAGTTATTAGAAATGTGGAAAGTTGAAAGGCCTAGTTATGCAAAGAGTAAAATCTAAGATGGCTGCTGGCAGCCATGTTTTTTTTGCCAAATGACCCCAAAAATGATTAATTCCCATCTACATGTCATTGTTAACATCCGTAACAAATTTCATGAAGATCTGACCAAAGATACGACCGGTAGCGCGTGTCAAAGGATTTAGTCATGCAAAGAGTAAAATCCAAGATGGCTGCTGGCGGCCATGTTTTTTTGCCGAATGATCCCATAATGACTCGTTCCCATCTACATGTTAATGTCAACATTCATGACAAATTTCATAAAGGTCAGACCAAAGGTATGACCTGTAGCCCGCGGGGAAGGAAATTGTTGACGGACACATGGACACAAGGACGACGGACGCCAATCCATGGCAATAGCTCAAACTTACAAAGTTTAACACATCTGTATCCCCGTCACCCAAAAACCTTCCATACCAATTATAAGGTAAATAGTCCCGATGATTCTTGAGATGTTTTAAGAATTACTATGGATGGAAAGAGTTAGGTCCCTAGATTCTTGAGAAGATGTTTTAAGAATTGCTATGGATGGAAAGAGTTAGGTTCCTAGCTATGCCACTTTTTTGACCATGTGACCCCCATTTGAACAGAACTGAATCCCAGCCACCTAGGGACCATCCACACAAAATATGTCTCAATTCTTCATCTCAGGTAAGCTAAGAAAATGCCTCCATCTTTCTCATCCAGTTTCCGATATGTAATCGCCTGAGAAAACAGGTATTTAGTTTTACTGGCCTAACTGTCAGATTCACCATTCACACTTGGCCTTGGGAGTGGAGTTGTTATCATAAGCAGGGTAATTTATATACAAACTCTCTTACAGGCAGAGAAATTTAGGCTATTAATCAATGCTGTCATTCCAAACAGATTTTGTTAACACTGCCATTTCATTTATTACTTTATAATCAATGTGACTTCTATATGGTTTAAGCATGTTCTCGATTTTAGACTGATTTAAACCAAATTTTGTTGTCACCCTGGTGGATGTTATAATGGTGTTATTTTTTTTTTAAATTGAGCCTGATTGAGCAAGAAATTAATCTCAATTAAAGTAAAAAAATTAAAAAAACATTTGTTAAGAGTTGTGTTCCTGGCCCCGCCCACATTTGACCCAGTGACCTCATTTGAACAAATCTGAACCCCAGTCACCCAAGGATCATTCAAACCAAATATGAACCCATTTGGCCAGATGGTATTTGAGAAGATGCTTAAAAGAATTACTATGGAGGGAAAGAGTTATGGCCCTGGCTTCGCAACTATTTGACCCAGTGACCTCATTTGAACAAATCTGAATTTGAGTCACATAAGGAACATCCACACCAAATATGAACACATTCGGTCCATTGGTTCCAGAGGAGAAGATGTTCAAAGAATTGTTGACGGACGGACGGTGGACGGATGGACGTACTGGCCAAAGTATACTTGTGGGGTGACTGCACATACCCATGAATACTTGTGGGGTGCGATCTTTTGTTTGAGTAAATTGTGGTGTGCAACCCACAACTGACGATTTTTTAAAGAGCGTATTTTTAAAGAGCGGGACCATGAGTGCCCGTGCCTCACAAATGCTTCAATAATTAATCACTGATCAAATTGGATGATATTGCGAGTGTGACATGATGAGGTGTTTGTAAACATGAATTATTATAATCTTAACTCCTAGAGTTATGTGAAATCATAACATTGTTAGATTTATTATACTATACTGCACATGTATAATGCTATACGTTTGTTAAAGGTACTCAACCCGAATCAACGCTCGCAAATTACTATTTCCTTGGCTTCGGGGGGGGGGGGGGTAAAACATTTGATTCGAGTCGAGGAACCCATCCATCACAGCTCAGAGTGATCAAATATCGATGTTTGAAATCTATTATTTTAGGTGGCCCAATAGACAGTCAAAGAGAAGAATTTCATTGACCAAATTGCGGGTTTAAGATGGATAACTCTAAAATCAAGTGGCTTTTTGTGTTAGATATTTGACAAACCGGCAAAATTTCGTTGAACAAAATGTTGATAAATAACAGGTTTTGTGGAATTTTATACTATAGATGATTGTGCTTTTCGTTATATTTGGGCAATTATTAGATTCTAATAACTGAAGCGGCATTTCAAAATATGTTGTCGTTCTTGTTGGAATGTGATGATATGGAGACCCTCTGATTGAGTACCTTTAATTTGAAATATTAAAGGTACTCAACCCGATAAAACTCCTCTCAATTACTATTTCAATGGCTTCGGGGGTCAAAAATATTTGATTCGAGTCGAGGAAGTCACCCATCAAAGCTCAGATTTGTTAGATATCGATTTTAGAAATCTATTATTTTTCATTATCGGGAATTCTTTCTGGCCCAGAAGATAGTCAAAAATTCGTTATTATTACCCACTTGATTATAGAGTTATCCATCCTTGTCTGTTTGAATAGAATTTTGGCGTAATATCTCGAGCAGGTTACCAAATTAACGGCAGTTATAAGTACTCATCTCGAGAACATAAGAATTTTCAAAAATCAATATCTAATAACTCTGAGCTTTGTTTGATGGGTTCCTCGACTCGAATCAAATATTTTTTACCCCCAAAGCCAAAGAAATAGTAATATAGGACCCTCTGATCGGATTGTTGTTGTTGGAATCTGTTGAGATGGGGACCCTCTTTACGGGTTGAGTACCTTTAAATATTAAAAAGATGTTAGTTTTCTATTTGCGTGTCCCTGGTGTTCAATACTACCGTGTACGACCATGAACGGTCACCCAAGATTAGCTAGGTGGTTTCCGCACATGCCACTACAACTTCGCCTCATTCAGTATATTATACCACTCCTGTCATTTGGAACATGGTTTATGCCTTTCACCCCCACCCAATACGCCCTATCATGTCATTAATTCGCGGCCTTATTAGATCCACCATGCAGGTCCGGTTCCGTGGTATCAGAAATTCTTCCATGCAGCCCGGTTGTTTTATTGCTACAGATCAAAGTTCTGGAGTAGCATTTCCATATATGGAGCTTTTGAATATTCATGACTTCCATTTATGTCATATATGGAAATGCTACTGCAAAACTTTGAACTGTAGCACTAAAACCACGGAACCGGACCTGGCGGATCCAATATGGCCGCGAGTAAGTTAGACAGGGCGTATATATGTATGATATGAGATCATACATTTAGTATTTTATTAAAAGTTTAATCTTTCCGTAAAGCTGTTAAATCAAATCATTACTAGCCAATACGGAGACTAATTCCAATACCTCATGCCAACGTTCACTTCGTTCCCGAGTCTGTTTTCAATAAATTTAATCAAATAGTATTCCGGATGCCGCCTCTCTGTTATGGCGTATTCCGGATGCCGGTGTCCATTTTAAGCCGGATGCTGGATGCCAGGGGGAGGGGGGTCGTCACCCTCCATCATGGTAACACCACAGTAAACCTCAGTAAACCATCATGGTAACACCACGGTAAACCACAGTATACCACCATGGTAACAACACGGTAAACCATAGTAACACCACGGTAAACCACAGTACACCACCATGGTAACACCACGGTAAACCAAAGTATATCACCATGGTGACACCATGGTAAACCATGGTAAAAAAAACCGAGATATTTTGGCCACCTATCGTGGTGTCACCATGGTGGTTTACCAAGGTGGTTTACCATGGTGGTTTACCACCATGGTAACACCTCGGTAAACCACCACGGTATTACCACCACGGTAAAACCATGGTAAACCACCATGGTAAACCACCATGGTGACACCACGATGGGTGGCCAAAATATCTCGGTTTTTTTTACCATGGTTTATCGTGGTGTTTTACCATGGTGGCACCAAGGGGGATTTTTATATGGGCCCATCAGATCTCGATGTTTGAATTTTTTCCCCTTTGCAATTTTCGTGGAATTTTCCAAAAGTCTCAACCCACCCCGACTCGCATTCTCCGTTGGGCAGGTTACTTTTAAAGTATAGCGACCATACTTTGGGGACGTACATACAGTATATGTCAACGTACCTGCTACGGTATTATCTTGCTTTTTCATTAGCCCGTTTGGATTTGGCGGGAAAAATAGTTGCAATATTTCCGTTCCCCGTAACGATGAAAGGCCTATGAGAAAAAACTTTTAAGCGGTATATTCGGATCCGGATCAGTCTTCCCATTCGAAATATGCGATAAAAAATTAATAGCGCTGGACTTATAAAAAAAACACCTCTGTTTATTACGCCACACAGTGGTGTACACTGGTGTAGAGCTTTTCATATTGTGTGGTCGATCGATAATCCACTGGGCGATTGTATTATGGTTATTTCGTACTTGAGTATAAATCGTACCGATAGTTACGATAGTACGACAAAGATTAGCACATGTGTTTACGCACCGGTGTAATTGTGGGGACATGTTTCTATTATGAAGGTTCGCTATCCCGAAGGTCCGCTATTCCGAAGGTTCTCTATTCCGAAGGTTTTTGTTATTTTTAGGTTAATTCTATATTCTAATTAAATTGTAATTCAATTGAGTATTTGTCACTAAAAACAAGCATTATGATTGGCCGAGAGCGCTAACTTTCGTTTTCGAATCACCGACATCGGCCGCTTCAGCGTGCATCAAATCTGAATGGAGCACGGTCAAATTTCATCGGCGCAGAACGAGTAGCGAAACGAGCACACCCGAACGTTGTTGTCTATAGATACCGTTCATCGGCCGATTCAGCGTGCATCAAATCTGAATGTGGCACGATACAATTTCATCGGCGCAGAACGGAGTAGCGAAACGAGCCAACCCGCCCAACAGGAAATGGTTACGGAGCAGTGTTCCGAGTAACGCAATGAACAAACCCAATGATTTGTGCACGGTGACAACGGCGAAATGAAAGTCTCGATTCGTGTCATGAAAATGACTAAATGATACTTTTTATACATTTTTTTGGCAAATTCCTTGCTAGATTAAATTACAATGGAGATAAACGTACCCTGTTTCGTTGTACATTCTGGGATTCGAGCATGAAAACAGTTTGTGAACTCGCCGGCAAGTTCACAAACTGTTTTCATGCTCGAATCCCAGAATGTACAACTCAACAGGGTATGTTTATCTCCTAAGTATTGAGACTAATCTGAGAGGGTTCATTTTCACAAAGATTCTTTTTATGGAGTGTGCGCTCACATCCGAACTGATCCTGCGTGCATACCGATACAGATACAGGAGGAAATAACTTAACTTAGAACATTAAATGTGATTTTGTTTTTGTTTTCGCGGGTTTTCTTGAGATTTAATGTCATTACGTGGGCCCATACCGTTGAATTCTTGGCATGATAATACGAATGTTGTGGTATATATGGACCCTCCCGCATTGGGACATGACACAGGTACAGTTGACTTAAGTGATGTTCTGTGTGGGCTCCAATTTGGAGTTCAATATTTTAAGGGCCAAATTTAGAATTTTATGGGTCCATACATACCATTGGGGGGGGGGGGCATGTCTCTATTCCGAAGGTTCACTATCCCGAAGGTTCACTATTCCGAAATTTCTCTGAATGTTCGCTATTCCGAAGGTTCACCAACCCGAAGGTTCGTTATTCCGAAGGTTCTGTGTTCCGAAGGTTTTTGTTATTTTTAGATTAATTCTATATTCTAAAGTATTGAGAGGGTTCATTATCACGAAGATTCTTTTTATGAAGGAAATAACTTAAAACATTAAATGTGATTTTGTTTTGTTTTCGCGGGTTTTTATTAGTTTAATGTCATTACGTATGACCTTATTTCTCATTACATATTCACGCCAAGCAGCCCACACAATTGCTATGTTTCCATGCGATTTAATGTGATTACGTGTGACCTAATATCTCAATAATCTGAGGCAAAAGTACGCCTGCTAAAGGCGAATTATAACAGTTGGGCCATAACGCTCAATGAATACTGGAGGCTATAACAAACTGCGCAGCAGAATATCGCTGAATGGACGAGTATGAGATGAGCCTAACTGCAATTGTGACTTTGTTTAAAGGTCCACTTAATTTTCGAGTCATTCATTTTTTTATAGTATATACGGTTTTAATAACAATTTATGCCATAAAATTTGAATAAAATACTATAATTCATCACCATTTGAAACGCAGAATACTTCTATCTCCTAGTTTGAAACACCTTTAAAATACCGCGTCGTATATCTAGCAATTAGCAACCAACATGTCCTCTTCGGCTTTCCATAGATTTCAACGTAATTTGCTACTTATGGATATTTGTGTCCGGGAAGTGTTTTGGACGGGCCAAATCGTGACCCCGACCTGACCTTGACCTATAAAACTGTCAATGCAAGGTCAATTTGGGTAAAACGGACAAAATTCGGCGAAATTTGATACCTAGGGATACTTTTGTCCGGGGAGAGTTTTGAACGGGTCAAATCGTGACCTCGGTGTGACCTTGACCTTCAATGTGGTAAATCAAAGGTCAAATCGGATAAAACGGATGGATTTCGTCGAAATTTGATACCTATGGGTACTTTTGTCGGGGGAGTGTTTTGGACGGGTCAACTCATGACTCCGACCTTACATTGACCTTCAAAATTGTTTATTAAAGGTCAAGTGGGGTAAAACGGACGGATTTCGACGAAATTTTATACCTAGGGGTACTTTTCTCCGGGTGGGGGTGTTTTGGACGGGACAAATCATGACCCTGACATGACCTTGACTTTCGAAATAGTCAATTGAAGGTCAAATCGCGGGCGAAGTCGGGCACATCAGCTTGTGTAATAAAGAAGACAGTTTGAAGAAAGTAATGTATGACACGAGAAACGGGAAAACTTGAAATATGGAAGTATGCAAATTTCCCACATAAAATTTGAAATCTAGTTTATAGAATAATTGTATTATAATTTATATTTATGGCTAATAATATGATATTGGTGGCGTTACCATTTCTGACTATGGTTTTCTTGTTCATCCTGGTGTATAGTGTGTCCCTATTTATGGGCGGGAACTCCTCAGGGAAAGCGAGGACACAAGTGTTGATGCCCGTGGGCAGTAGGGCATATCGAGGTGTGCATACGGTCCAATTTTCGATGCTCTGCTCCTTATAATTTCCCATGTAATTTCCGAGATAATAAAATGACATTTTTTTCATATAAAGGGAGATAACTCCGCGGGGTAAACGCGGACAATATTCGTTATGCGCCAAAGGCATAGAACTCATTTACCCCAATATATACTTACCAATCTTGAGTTTTCTAATCCTAATACTTTCAGAGATTAGGGCGTTGAAAAATACTGTAGTATAATGTAGTTTACAACTTGATGTGAAGCAGCGCGCATTACCTTATAGGGCGGTGCAAGGGTGTGGGGTCAGCTGATCGAGCGCGTTGTAAACAATATGAAAGCACCATAACACCAAATGGTAGAAGAAGATAGAGCGCCTCGTTCGCGCCACATCTAAAAATAGAATCTTTGGGTCTAAAATTGTTTGTACTAAAATATTCCCAAAACTTCCAAAATATCAAAACCCAAAAAAAATTTCAAAACCCAAAACTTATTTTTCCAAAACCCAAAACTTCCAAAATTTCAAAAACTTTCAAAATTTCAAAAACTTTCAAATATTTCAAAAATTTCAAAAACTTCCAAAATTTCCAGAATTTCCAAAACTTCCAAAATTTCCAAAACTTCCAAAATTTCCAAAATTTCCAAAACTTACAAAATTTCCAAAACTCCCAAAATTTCCAAAATTTCCAAAATTTCCAAAATTTCCAAAACTTCAAAAATTTCCAAAACTCAAAAAATTTCCAAAACTTCCAAAATTTCCAAAATTTCAAAAACTTCCAAAATTTCAATATAATGAAGATGACGAGCAACCAATTTTCGACTGGCCTGAGGCATTACGTTATGGAATGAATAACGACAGCGGATCAGAATGCATACATATAGTACGTCACTTGGACATATTATCAGTTTATCACGTGATCACTAAATGTGGCAATCGGGTATCCACCGATGCCTGCAATATATTATTTATAATAATTGGACTCATTGATCTCACGTAAATAATACTCTTAGTTGTTCCAATAAAATAGTTATCAAATTCGATCACCAATAGATTTGACTGTGGAATGTAATGACCTTTAACTTATTTTATCGATCTAAAGGGACACTCATTATGAATGAATGTTAACAATACGAGCGCACGAATGAAGAGCGTTGAACATATACGAAATTACTACACGAATGAATTGAACCTTGAAATTTATATTTCACATCTTACCAACAACAGCTACAGATATAATCATAGTATTATACTGTCTTGCATGTACACACACTATGACATCATTAAAGGCGGACAATCCACTCACGGTGTGACAACAGATACGGACATAGGCATAGTGTTATACAGTCTTCTATGCACCCACGCTATGACACCATTAACGTACATTGAATGTTAGGTCTATGACTCTTGAGTATGCACCAATCAATGAGCAAATGAGCAAGAAAATGAGCAAATGAGCAAGAAAATGAGCAAATGAGCAATAAAAATGAGCAAATGAGCAAATAAATGAGCAAATGAGCAAGAAAATGAGCAAATGAGCAAAAAAATGAGCAAATGAGCAAGAAAATGAGCAAATGAGCATAAAAATGAGCAAATGAGCAAGAAAATGAGCAAATGAGCAATAAAAATGAGCAAATGAGCAAAAAAATGAGCAAATGAGCAAAAAAATGAGCAAATGAGCAAGAAAATGAGCAAATGAGCAATAAAAATGAGCAAATGAGCAAAAAAATGAGCAAATGAGCAAAAAAATGAGCAAATGAGCAAGAAAATGAGCAAATGAGCAATAAAAATGAGCAAAAAAATGAGCAGATGAGCAAGAAAATGAGCAAATGAGCAAGAAAATGAGCAAATGAGCAATAAAAATGAGCAAGAAAATGAGCAAAAAAATGAGCAAATGAGCAAAAAAATGAGCAAATGAGCAAAAAAAATGTAATTCTGCTGTGGTTAAGCAGTCCATTATTTAGGGCATACCTGTATGTAGGCCTATCAGTGGATGAATAGTCTGCCGGAGAAGTACTGTGTAGACAGGTCTTGCCGGTAAGAGAGTCAGACGAGAAGTGAAGGCTCGGCTATTAAAACATAGTAATGCGATAGCGAACATCAAACGAGTCTGCGCACGCATATCTGTCAAAAGGATACAATAGCAGCCATTGGTCAATTTATCCCCGGTGTCAGCTCAGTAACCAATCGGGACGAAGCCGAAGGTCAACTCCTTTTTTTTGTGCTAAATATAGTACGTCACTTGGACATTTTATCAGTTTATCACGTGATCACTAAATGTGGCAATCGGGTATCCATCGATGCCTGCAATTTATTATTTATAATAATTGGACTCATTGATCTCACGTAAATAATACTCTTAGTTGTTCCAATAAAATAGTTATCAAAGTCGATCACCAATAGATTTGACTGTGGAATATAATGACCTTTAACTTATTTATCGATCTATGTTAGAACATGGTCTTAACAAAAAACTTGACCATAACAAAAATTACCTTACATTTATGCATGAATCTAATTAGACCATACGTAAATATTGTCAGCTTATCGTCTGATGAGCAAATCCGATGTTTATCAAAAATAGTACAACTTCCAGTTGGTAATTACTCTTACGAATGAAGAGCGTTGAACATATACGAAATTACTACACGAATGAACTGAAATTTATATTTTCACATCTTACCAACAACAGATACAGACATAGTCATAGTGTTATACTATCTTACATGTACCCATGCTATGACATCATTCGAAGGGGCAATACACTCAAGGAGTTAAAGTGACACACGAAACAAGGGACGTGATGTAATATTGGGGGTGTTTGAATCTTAAAGGAACACAAGACACTCTAAAGGGACACTCATTATGAATGAATGTTAACAATACAAGCGCACGAATGAAGAGCGTTGAACATATACAAAATTACTACACGAATGAATTGAACCTTGAAATTTATATTTCACATCTTACCAACAACAGCTACAGGCATTATCATAGGGTTATACTGTCTTGCATATACACACGCTATGACATCATTAAAGGCGGACAATCCACTCACGGTGTGACAACAGATACAGACATAGGCATAGTGTTATACAGTCTTCTATGTACCAATGCTATGACATAATTAAAGGGGGATAATACACGCACGGTGTGGAATGTTAAAGTGACACGCGGTAAGGGACGTGATGTAATATTGGAGAAACCCCCTCCCCACTTATAGATATATAACGAAGACGAGAATAACATGTTGATGAAGTTTATTGAAATTTAATCATTGTCTGAATCTTCGACCGTTAGATTTACTTCTAAGAGTTTCTTGAATTTTCTCATCGCTTCATCTGCAGCCCATTCATTATTATATCCGTGTTTGGTCAGTTTGACCATTTTCTTCATGATCATGGTATGTATGCGTGATGTTTTCAATCGATACTGGTATTCTATTAATCGTCTATAACTTTTGAGAAACAGAGCAAACTCTGTGTCGATGGTATCCTCTTTTCCCGACATGCTCTCATCTCCCGAAATGCTCTCTTCTTCTTTCACATCATTGGTGACGCGTTTCATCATACTTTTGAATGTGTCCATCTCGTTGACACATCGCGCAGCTTTCTTAAGACCGAATACCGTTCTACTACCGACGCCATTACCATCTTCTGAATCTGATAGCGTTCCACGTTCATCTTCATCTGAATCTAGAACCGCTTCGTCAGATTCATCGGTATCTTCTCCGAAGAGAGTTGGTTTTGTCTCAGACATAACTCCGTGTTTAATCTGTTTATGTCTTTGTAGATTGTAGTTCGTCGATAAAATAATGCCACATAAATCACACCCGTGCATTATCGCGAATTATTGGAAGAACCATCACTCTTATAAGTAGCGATAAAAAGAGAGAATAAGGTGTGGTATACAACCGTCGCTCTAAGAGTACGTTCGTCCCGGTGCTAGGGTATAGATATTTGACCGCCGGTGATTCAATTAATGCCAATTTATCAGTATGGTACTCTATGTATTCATTCATGATTTGGCTAATCGTATGACACTGATCTTTTCATTTTCTTCTTATTATTAGACAAACCTCCATCAGACACTCTCTTGTTGGTTTGTTTGGACGCTTTACGTGTGTTTGTCAACTTATTTGCTGCAACTTCAGCCTTAGCCATTTCAATCGCTTGAGCGATGGGTGTCACCACGTTAATAAGTGGTTTTAGAATGTCTTCTTCACTATCACTAGTTTTAGTTTTGTCAATAAAGTATCGACCCTGATTATCTGGCATTAACTTCCCATCAACCATATCTCTGAAATGTTTTCTCCACATTTCAAGATCTGCTGGAATATATGGGATCGACATGTTTCTTCAAAATGTACAAGTCACTCTTTTTTCTGCATTTTATTTTAGAAAGTTTATCGCCTCTTATAAAAATCGATTATTGGCCATGAATGCCAAATGCACCATGATAGTTATCGATGTCAATAATGCGTTTCGTTGAGATCTTGATTGAGTATGCACCAATCAATGAGCAAATAAATGAGCAAGCAGGATGTTATGTCGCTTGGTGGCGGAGGTAGCATCACCAAATTACCCTCGGGGGACCTCATTCTGCCATCTAAAAATAGAATCTTTGGGTCTAAAATTGGTTGTACAAAAATATTCCCAAAAACCCAAAACTTCAAAAATTTAAAAAAAACTTCAAAAATTTAAAAAAACTTCAAAAATTTCAAGAAACTTCAAAAATTTCAAAAACTTCAAAAATAAGACCCTGGCGGCGGCGGCGGCGGCGGTGGCATTGCGGTATTTTACTGCGGCGGCGGTGCCGCCGGTATTTTACTGCGGGGTCCGCCGGCGGCGGACCCCGGCGGCGGCGGCGGAGGCACCGCCGCCGCAGTAAAATACCGGCGGCACCGCCGCCGCAGTAAAATACCGCAATGCCGCCGCCGCCGCCGCCGCCAGGGTCTTATTTTTGAAGTTTTTGAAATTTTTGAAGTTTCTTGAAATTTTTGAAGTTTTTTTAAATTTTTGAAGTTTTTTTTAATTTTTGAAGTTTTGGGTTTTTGGGAATATTTTTGTACAACCAATTTTAGACCCAAAGATTCTATTTTTAGATGGCAGAATGAGGTCCCCCGAGGGTAATTTGGTGATGCTACCTCCGCCACCAAGCGACATAACATCCTGCTTGCTCATTTATTTGCTCATTGATTGGTGCATACTCAATCAAGATCTCAACGAAACGCATTATTGACATCGATAACTATCATGGTGCATTTGGCATTCATGGCCAATAATCGATTTTTATAAGAGGCGATAAACTTTCTAAAATAAAATGCAGAAAAAAGAGTGACTTGTACATTTTGAAGAAACATGTCGATCCCATATATTCCAGCAGATCTTGAAATGTGGAGAAAACATTTCAGAGATATGGTTGATGGGAAGTTAATGCCAGATAATCAGGGTCGATACTTTATTGACAAAACTAAAACTAGTGATAGTGAAGAAGACATTCTAAAACCACTTATTAACGTGGTGACACCCATCGCTCAAGCGATTGAAATGGCTAAGGCTGAAGTTGCAGCAAATAAGTTGACAAACACACGTAAAGCGTCCAAACAAACCAACAAGAGAGTGTCTGATGGAGGTTTGTCTAATAATAAGAAGAAAATGAAAAGATCAGTGTCATACGATTAGCCAAATCATGAATGAATACATAGAGTACCATACTGATAAATTGGCATTAATTGAATCACCGGCGGTCAAATATCTATACCCTAGCACCGGGACGAACGTACTCTTAGAGCGACGGTTGTATACCACACCTTATTCTCTCTTTTTATCGCTACTTATAAGAGTGATGGTTCTTCCAATAATTCGCGATAATGCACGGGTGTGATTTATGTGGCATTATTTTATCGACGAACTACAATCTACAAAGACATAAACAGATTAAACACGGAGTTATGTCTGAGACAAAACCAACTCTCTTCGGAGAAGATACCGATGAATCTGACGAAGCGGTTCTAGATTCAGATGAAGATGAACGTGGAACGCTATCAGATTCAGAAGATGGTAATGGCGTCGGTAGTAGAACGGTATTCGGTCTTAAGAAAGCTGCGCGATGTGTCAACGAGATGGACACATTCAAAAGTATGATGAAACGCGTCACCAATGATGTGAAAGAAGAAGAGAGCATTTCGGGAGATGAGAGCATGTCGGGAAAAGAGGATACCATCGACACAGAGTTTGCTCTGTTTCTCAAAAGTTATAGACGATTAATAGAATACCAGTATCGATTGAAAACATCACGCATACATACCATGATCATGAAGAAAATGGTCAAACTGACCAAACACGGATATAATAATGAATGGGCTGCAGATGAAGCGATGAGAAAATTCAAGAAACTCTTAGAAGTAAATCTAACGGTCGAAGATTCAGACAATGATTAAATTTCAATAAACTTCATCAACATGTTATTCTCGTCTTCGTTATATATCTATAAGTGGGGAGGGGGTTTCTCCAATATTACATCACGTCCCTTACCGCGTGTCACTTTAACATTCCACACCGTGCGTGTATTATCCCCCTTTAATTATGTCATAGCATTGGTACATAGAAGACTGTATAACACTATGCCTATGTCTGTATCTGTTGTCACACCGTGAGTGGATTGTCCGCCTTTAATGATGTCATAGCGTGTGTATATGCAAGACAGTATAACCCTATGATAATGCCTGTAGCTGTTGTTGGTAAGATGTGAAATATAAATTTCAAGGTTCAATTCATTCGTGTAGTAATTTTGTATATGTTCAACGCTCTTCATTCGTGCGCTTGTATTGTTAACATTCATTCATAATGAGTGTCCCTTTAGAGTGTCTTGTGTTCCTTTAAGATTCAAACACCCCCAATATTACATCACGTCCCTTGTTTCGTGTGTCACTTTAACTCCTTGAGTGTATTGCCCCTTCGAATGATGTCATAGCATGGGTACATGTAAGATAGTATAACACTATGACTATGTCTGTATCTGTTGTTGGTAAGATGTGAAAATATAAATTTCAGTTCATTCGTGTAGTAATTTCGTATATGTTCAACGCTCTTCATTCGTAAGAGTAATTACCAACTGGAAGTTGTACTATTTTTGATAAACATCGGATTTGCTCATCAGACGATAAGCTGACAATATTTACGTATGGTCTAATTAGATTCATGCATAAATGTAAGGTAATTTTTGTTATGGTCAAGTTTTTTGTTAAGACCATGTTCTAACATAGATCGATAAATAAGTTAAAGGTCATTATATTCCACAGTCAAATCTATTGGTGATCGACTTTGATAACTATTTTATTGGAACAACTAAGAGTATTATTTACGTGAGATCAATGAGTCCAATTATTATAAATAATAAATTGCAGGCATCGGTGGATACCCGATTGCCACATTTAGTGATCACGTGATAAACTGATAAAATGTCCAAGTGACGTACTATATTGAGCACAAAAAAAATGAGTTGACCTTCGGCTTCGTCCCGATTGGTTACTGAGCTGACACCGGGGATAAATTGACCAATGGCTGCTATTGTATCCTTTTGACAGATATGCGTGCGCAGACTCGTTTGATGTTCGCTATCGCATTACTATGTTTTAATAGCCGAGCCTTCACTTCTCGTCTGACTCTCTTACCGGCAAGACCTGTCTACACAGTACTTCTCCGGCAGACTATTCATCCACTGATAGGCCTACATACAGGTATGCCCTAAATAATGGACTGCTTAACCACAGCAGAATTACATTTTTTTTGCTCATTTGCTCATTTTTTTGCTCATTTGCTCATTTTTTTGCTCATTTTCTTGCTCATTTTTATTGCTCATTTGCTCATTTTCTTGCTCATTTGCTCATTTTCTTGCTCATTTGCTCATTTTTTTGCTCATTTTTATTGCTCATTTGCTCATTTTCTTGCTCATTTGCTCATTTTTTTGCTCATTTGCTCATTTTTTTGCTCATTTGCTCATTTTTATTGCTCATTTGCTCATTTTCTTGCTCATTTGCTCATTTTTTTGCTCATTTGCTCATTTTTTTGCTCATTTGCTCATTTTTATTGCTCATTTGCTCATTTTCTTTCTCATTTGCTCATTTTTATTGCTCATTTGCTCATTTTCTTGCTCATTTGCTCATTTTCTTGCTCATTTGCTCATTTTTTTGCTCATTTGCTCATTTTTATTGCTCATTTGCTCATTTTCTTGCTCATTTGCTCATTTTTTTGCTCATTTGCTCATTTTTTTGCTCATTTGCTCATTTTTATTGCTCATTTGCTCATTTTCTTGCTCATTTGCTCATTTTTTTGCTCATTTGCTCATTTTTTTGCTCATTTGCTCATTTTTATTGCTCATTTGCTCATTTTCTTGCTCATTTGCTCATTTTTTTGCTCATTTGCTCATTTTTTTTGCTCATTTGCTCATTTTTTTGCTCATTTGCTCATTTATTTGCTCATTTGCTCATTTTTATTGCTCATTTGCTCATTTTCTTGCTCATTTGCTCATTTGTTTGCTCATTTGCTCATTTTTATTGCTCATTTGCTCATTTTTATTGCTCATTTGCTCATTTTCTTGCTCATTTGCTCATTTTTATGCTCATTTGCTCATTTTCTTGCTCATTTGCTCATTTATTTGCTCATTTGCTCATTTTTATTGCTCATTTGCTCATTTTCTTGCTCATTTGCTCATTTTCTTGCTCATTTGCTCATTGATTGGTGCATACTCAAGAGTCATAGACCTAACATTCAATGTACGTTAATGGTGTCATAGCGTGGGTGCATAGAAGACTGTATAACACTATGCCTATGTCCGTATCTGTTGTCACACCGTGAGTGGATTGTCCGCCTTTAATGATGTCATAGTGTGTGTACATGCAAGACAGTATAATACTATGATTATATCTGTAGCTGTTGTTGGTAAGATGTGAAATATAAATTTCAAGGTTCAATTCATTCGTGTAGTAATTTCGTATATGTTCAACGCTCTTCATTCGTGCGCTCGTATTGTTAACATTCATTCATAATGAGTGTCCCTTTAGATCGATAAAATAAGTTAAAGGTCATTACATTCCACAGTCAAATCTATTGGTGATCGAATTTGATAACTATTTTATTGGAACAACTAAGAGTATTATTTACGTGAGATCAATGAGTCCAATTATTATAAATAATATATTGCAGGCATCGGTGGATACCCGATTGCCACATTTAGTGATCACGTGATAAACTGATAATATGTCCAAGTGACGTACTATATGTATGCATTCTGATCCGCTGTCGTTATTCATTCCATAACGTAATGCCTCAGGCCAGTCGAAAATTGGTTGCTCGTCATCTTCATTATATTGAAATTTTTGAAATTTTTGAAATTTTTGAAATTTTGGAAGTTTTGGAAATTTTTGGAGTTTTGGAAATTTTGGAAGTTTTGGAAATTTTGGAAATTTTGGAAATTTTGGGAGTTTTGGAAATTTTGTAAGTTTTGGAAATTTTGGAAATTTTGGAAATTTTGGAAGTTTTGGAAATTTTGGAAGTTTTGGAAATTCTGGAAATTTTGGAAGTTTTTGAAATTTTTGAAATATTTGAAAGTTTTTGAAATTTTGGAAGTTTTTGAAATTTTGGAAGTTTTGGGTTTTGGAAAAATAAGTTTTGGGTTTTGAAATTTTTTTTGGGTTTTGATATTTTGGAAGTTTTGGGAATATTTTAGTACAAACAATTTTAGACCCAAAGATTCTATTTTTAGATGTGGCGCGAACGAGGCGCTCTATCTTCTGGTAGAGGCATTTAACTTAAAGATACATATATACCATGTCTGATTTGACACTTATCTAGTCTATAAAACCATTAATACAATTAGATTGTATTAAAGGTGCACATGCCTTCGCATTGCATGGGTATAAATGTGAAGAAATGATATAAATCCGTAAAACATCACTGAAGAGTATATATAGGGATGTTGCTGAAAAACAATATAGTGTAGTGGACTATGGATGCAGACATCCAATACAATATGTACTGTAGTGTATGGTGATGAATGAAGTAGCGCCAACTTTCACCAGTAACCGCATGTTGCATTCATTTTGTAAAATGTCTATTATGGCCGCATACAATTCCACCCATCCCCGTATATATACGCGATACGGGAACCAATTTGGATAGGGTTGGGGCATGCCCGAAGTAAATTGTGGTTATACTAGATTGCATGCCCCTGGTCCTTCGTCCGTCCGTCCGTCTGGCCATTCAGTCGAGTTTTCAGTCGTTTTTTTTTTCGTTCTGGAGTTATTCATCTTTGTTTATCTGGAATTGTCGATTTTTTGCCAATCTCCCTGGATGGTGGTATGTTGATGAAATTTGACATTGTTTTAATTGGGTTTGTTTGCGTCGTTCATTCTAGGGTTATATTGCTCTTTGTATAGAAATGTTGATATTTGTTTGCCCGCATGAATGTCTGAACCATGGGTCATCATACCTAAATCTGAATGGAATTGGGTGGAGATATTAAGTATAAGCACATCTTTTAGAAAAAGGATCCGCTGATGTAGTCGAAGATGGCTAGGGTCCTGGTACTTCTACTGTATGTATGCCCATCCTAGTCTGTGTGACACAATGTGGTGTTCACCGGGCGACAGCCCAGTTCTTGTTTGATACAAATTTGTAGGCTCCGGAATATAAAGTGATGTGTTGACTGTTCACGTTATGAAACCAGAGTGAAAATGAAGAGCGTTTTATTATTCACTAGGCTACCCTATATTTACAAGTTTCACAATATGCAGCGGTCGGACTTTGACCAACAGCATACATCGTTTCATAGAACGACCGTAGCGATTTGTGCATCAATAAGTTGATTAATCAAGATAGCTAATTAATCAAGATAGCTAAGTTGATTAATCAAGACAAGTAAGTTGATTAATCAAGATAGATAAGTTGATTACTCAAGATAGCTAAGTTGGTTAATCAATTAAAATAGCTAAGATGATTAATCAATATAGTAAATAAAAGTGGTGTGACGGTTCTACGCTGTTGTATGTTAGTGCCCACGACATGCATTTTCCATTTTTCCGGAGGCATATATATATGCACTCCATGTCTGTATATAATATCCCAATGTCTGTTTGCCTGTTTGTAAATATATCACGATATTTGCACGTGTGTAACATTTCACCCTCAGATACATGCTCGGATATGCCTAAAAATATCCAACAACACGCGATTATATTATATTATACAAGAATACAATGCTCAAGAACATTTGATATGTCCGAATTAGCCCAAATTTGGACCACGTCCTGTGGTGGGGTGGGGGGGGGGGGGGGGGGGGTGGTAGAAAAAAATCTTTAATTCGGTGAATTGGTGTGTTACAAGACACGTGATGCATGATATTTATATATTATACCCCCCAGTTATTGATGTTTTTTTGGAATAAAGACATACCATTAATTTTCCACTTCTTTAATTTCACTTCTCGTTTTGGACGGGCAATCTCCTATTATATAAGTATCGGTTGTCCATTTAACTATCGATCTATTTCGATCAGCTGAACACAACACACTTAGCAAGCAATAGGTATGTTTAGTGATTTTAATTTATTTAATTTTTACTTGACTTAATCATCTCATATATATTTTGAAGACCTCTGTATGTCTGTCTGTTTGTCTGTATGTTTGTCCGTCATTAATACAAATCTACGATTCTCGACCGATCGGGACGAAACTTGGTCAGGCGGTCGACGTTGTCGTATTGGCGAGCCCGTGCGGTGCCCGCTTCGCGCATGCGCAGACGAGATCTCGGAAACGGGTGGAGCTATCGACTTGAAATTTGCTATGTGAATGTATCTTGCCCCGGATACGAATTTTATCGGGTCGCCGAGCCCGTGCGACGCCAGCTTCGCGCATGCGCAGACGAGATATCGGAAACGGGTGGAGCTATCGACTTGAAATTTGGTATGTGAATGTATCTTGCCCAGGATACGAATTTTATCGGGTCGCCGAGCCCGTGTGACGCCAGCTTCGCGCATGCGCAGACCAGATCTCGGAAACGGGTGGAGCTATCGACTTGAAATTTGGTTTTTTAATAGCCCGGACAACGTCGGGCTCATCGGCTAGTAATTATATAAATGCGTTATATATAGCTGGGGTTTGGACGATTCTGGGGAGATATCTAAAGATATAAGTGACTCGAGATTTCACATTTGAAAGGAATGCTATATATGCTAAGTCAAAAAGGAACACCAAGTTATATCCACGACAATGGGGTGTGGCAACGTGGGGGAGGGTTGGTGTAGGGACTACGTGGCTTGCTCTCCAATAATTTGAATTTTTATTTAAAGCGTTGGAATTTCATGCCTGTCACAACATTAGATTGAATGTCTGACCAAAACGAGGTTCTAATTTCCAGCAAGTATTTAGAATGAATAACTGTTGTTTATATTAGACACAACATCCAGTATTTTCCTACTTTATGCAAATTGTTTTGGACTGAAATGGTCATCAATTAGAAATTTTCCAACCATGGGGAGTGTTAGGTTGAACTTTTACAACAGCTGAAAAGCTTGAGATACTAATTGGATTATTACGATCCAATGGGGGGGGGGGGGGGGTAGTAAATGGAATTGTCTGAACTTGGACATTTCGGTATATTGTCCAAGGGAGTATAGTTGGAAATTCCAAGTTGGACACCCCATGCAACGGAGACTTTATATCTTGCTAGCAACATCTCTGCATTTGAATCTATACTATAATATTATTAAAACATACCAAAAACTTTGTTGACACAGAAAAATAGAAGACAACATGTCCAGTCAAATGGTCTCATATTTCTTTTCCGATATAATTTCCGATAAAAATCCTAGGAGCTCATAAGATGAGCACAATCAAGTACGGTCGTGTTTTAAGCTGTGGCTATCAAGATTAGTTGTTCAATTCCAAATATTCCATCATGCACCACACCGGAATTCCAATGCACGTGTGAACTCATTTCACACGCTCGAACAGATTCACAGATGAGAAAACTTTATGTACACGTGTATTTCCTCTGCTTGTATAATCGCAACAATTTATTACCGGTTGTGTATAATTATTGGTTGTCTACTACGGCGCGAACTTCGAAACGAAATGTTGAAATGTCCTATCCATGATAAAGGTCTGGCAACCTACATTAATTCGTTAGTTTGCTGTTGGCCTTTGCGAAAGAGAAGTAAAATTAGGGTGCTTTGCGTGTACCACCTGGACCCGGGTGTCCAGCCCAGCTCGTTATGAAGAACAATGTAGAACACATAATGACAGATACCCAACGAGATGACATGAAAGAGAAAACAAACTACCCATAAAGGCCAGTATTTGCAGATGAATTATCGAACCGACACTAAACATTGTCACGGGCAAACGACAAGGCACGTTTTTGTGGCTTAGCTTGTTTGTTTTCCATATTCTATGCGAAAAATTCGTGGACGAAGAATTAGCGTCGTGTCTAAAAATACCCTATGGACGGGTGGAGGCGTTTCTCCAAAGTCAGTGCAAACCAACACTATTGCATCGTGAAGACGGTCGTCTAAATCTAAAGTTTAACAGAACTGAGAAAAGGTATAAAAATCTCTTCACGGACCAGTGACATACAGGGACGTGGGGACATGCATGAATCCTGCGTATACATTATAAAATACCATAATCTTGCGGGTAACAAGAAAGCTAGGCAGTAGGGGGGGGGGCTGACACTCTCTACTTCTCTACATGTATATTATAGTATTAATTATATGGCATACAGTGACAACTACGTATGCAGTCAATGTTATATTTCTCATAAACATTTGACACAAAACACTGGCTTTCCAACAGTTATTGTAAAAAAAATGTGGGAAATTAAGAAAGCGCTCCATTCGTGAATTTTCAAAACAATCTCAATTTCAAACTATCAGTTTGAAGGAAAAAATAATTATCCCTTATAACTAATTATGATATAGTAACATAACAACAACTCTTTACACTCGCAATATGAGAGATATGTTCGAATTGAGAAAAAGGTGGTTTAAAATAAACAACCCGCATTTGTTTTTCGTGTAGGTCGATAGAAAGTTTGACAGGAACTATTAAAAAAAACACACTGCATAATCTAGACTATGAATCCAACTAGCTAGGGTATGCGCTCAGTCTACCATCTGAAACCATGACTGTCTGCAAGAAAATAAATAAAACATTTTGGCAACCATTTGCAGAACTATATTTTTAGGAAAAATCACATAAAACTACATAATGTCTGAAACGATGAAGCAGTAATGAGTATTTATGTCTGCCAGATTAAAACGTTGTTGAATACTATTTATGTTGCTTTATGTTGTGTTGGTCCTTTACCCGATAAAAATATAGCCCTGTAAAATGGCTGTCAAAAAAACTAAAATATGCAATGAAAAATGTTTTATTTATTTTCTCGCAGACATGATTTCAGATGGTCTGCTGAGCGCATACGTTGGGTTCATAGTCTAGATAATTATAATGCAGTACGGTGTGTTTGTTTTTGTGGAAAATGTTTTCTGTCAAACTGTCAATCGACCTGTGTGTAGGCTACATGAAAAAATATTTTTTTTAATGTTTTTTAAACCATATCTCTCACATTGTGAGGGTAAACACGTGTTGTTATAATACTACAACATACATTGGTTATAAATGATAATGATTTTCCCCTTCAAATTAAAATTGAGACTTTTTGCCTTAACACGTTTTGCCTGGAAAATTATAAATGAATTTATTGTTGTGAGAGAAAAAAAATAATAATATGCCGACATAAATATAACCGATTATTTCAACAGATATTTGTTATCCCAACTAAGTTTACCCCCTGGTAGCAATAATCGTGAAACAAAACAAAAAAGGCCTCGTTGCAAAGATAACTGTCTGAAATGCAGAACCGGTCCGTCCCCAAGTTTTTCACATTTCCGACAAATCGTTTCGCGCCAAATTACGTCACGCACACAGGCGCGTCGAGAAAACGGTGTTGCTAGTTTTCGTGAGTTCTGGTCTCTGTTTCCCCACTAACATTTAAAGGTACTCAACCCGATAAAACTCCTCTCAATTACTATTTCAATGGCTTCGGGGGTCAAAAATATTTGATTCGAGTCGAGGAAGTCACCCATCAAAGCTCAGATTTGTTAGATATCGATTTTAGAAATCTATTATTTTTCATTATCGGGAATACTATCTGGCCCAGAACTCAGTCAAAATTGCGTTAAAATTACCACTTGAGTACACATCCAGAGCAGATTACGGCAGTTATTGGTACTCATCTCGAGAACATAACAAATTTGAAAAATCAATATCTAATAACTCTGAGCTTTGTTTGATGGGTTCCTCGACTCGAATCAAATATTTTTTACCCCCAAAGCCAAAGAAATAGTAATATAGGACCCGCTGATCGGATTGTTGTTGTTGGAATCTGTTGAGATGGGGACCCTCTTTACGGGTTGAGTACCTTTAATTTAGAAGCTCAAGCAGACACAAGAAAACCATAGTCCGAAATGGTAACGCCCCCAAGATCATATTATTAGCCATAAATATAAATTATAATATAAAATATATTGGTTACATTAATGCACCGCCTCAGAATTCCGTTAAAACAACTAATCCTTCAAATTAGTACAAAAAAGACGGCTTATTACTGCAGGTTTTTCATTCACCAAATCAGAAAGCTTCTAAATGCGGATACAAAATTGGGGTCCCGCCATAAAATCTTCAAGTGTGCATGGCCCAGCCATTGTTCATACCTAAACATCGAACGCAATTAACGCGGTCATAATAGTTACATACTGCAACTATAAGACATCCATCGAATACACACCCCACGAAAACCCGAAATGTGTTGTCCTGCGAGATATCCCATCGCAATAGCTCAATTTGACATGGCCAGATTATTATTTCTTCAATATCCTAAAACAATAAAGCTTCTCAAATCATCTGCACAGTCAATAGAACTTTCACGAACTTGGACATTCCAACTACAGCTTTTACCTGACTCGGGGTCGCAGTACAACTTTAACGCGTCCCAAAATAACTGGAAAAACCAATTATCTATTTATAAAATCCCCATAGGTCCAGCTAGGTCCACAGATTTCTAAAATTTGCCCAACAGTATACACCGGTGGCGTTAATAAGGGTCAGATGCACGTTTGCCCAAAATTTCTTGGTATTTCTGAATGGATTTTCTCAAAATCTGTCAGGAATTTATTTGTGATATTTGGTACAAGCGATTAGCCTACGGTGTGATATAATATTTAAGAACCATCAAACTATTGGTTATTATAATCTCATTTACTTCACTTTTGGCATGGAAAATATTCAAAATTTCACCGTTTTTAGGTACCAAGAACTTCTGTAAATTAGATTTGTTTCAGAAGTGCAGATCATATATCCATGATATCATATCTGAAGATCATGAGAGGATCGAGACTTAATTTTTCTTGATTCATGAAATTTTATGATTATTTTCACTTGAAAGACAACTACCCACAAATAATTTTCTATATTTGAGAATTTTCATGTTATTCATGTTGTTCAAAGAAAAATTGGGCTGAGATAAGTTCTGGGTCATGGCATCATAACAAAGTTAAAGCTGACCACCATATCTCTTAACAACGTGGCTTAATTTCTGTTGATTGCTCCCTGCTTGAGTGGACCACACCTCATATCAACACTCAACAGCTGTTTTCATTGGGCTGGAATATTTGTGACTGCTTTATTCTTCAAGTTCATTATAATATATGGGGATATGACACTATATTATGCAATTACAAATCTAACTCCACATGATGATACAAATGAGCCAAGACAATAAGCTGTTTGGTGATTGGTGTGTCGTGTGAAATTATTAATTATTCTAGCAGTTCTTGGTACCGAAAGGAACAACAAAGAAAATAATATGTTCAACCTCCCAAATGTATTAAATTCCATTGTTTTTGTCACCTCTTAATAATTGCCCAGATTCTGCAAACAATGAAGATGATGATATGTGAAATTCAAGATTTTTCGCCAGATAGATCCAGAGAAATACTTTGTTGAAAATCTCTTGCCATATTTGGCTTTATATATGCAAAACGTGCATTTACATCTCAGCCATGCACAGTTAACTTGTTCAATGTGTATGCCAACTAACACTGTTAATACATGATTCAAAATTTAGCTCATTAGGGACGAATGTTTCACATGTTTTCAATGGGATGTCTGGTCACTCAAAAGTTTATTTTCAGGCAATTTTTAATGAATATAATGTAACACCAGAAGTTTCTCTTGGTGTTTTTGGAAACATGCCTTAACAACAAGTTTCGTGAAAATTTTGTTTTTGTTGTTGGAAGTGGTACCGGGAAAGAGTTAGAGCATCTTTAATGTTGTAAATTTTCAATGCAAACTCAAATATCTCAATAAAAAGGGAATGATCCTGGACTCTTTAATAATGAACCTTAATAATCACAATTGAGAGAAAACACCTTTGTATATATCATATCCGCGTTCCTTTCCTTTAATTAAATAATTGCATGATCATGTGTAAATACAAGAAATGTATTCCTGTTTTATACAGTTTGATTGCAATTTGTTCTGACAAAGTCTGCATTAAGCATGGAATTTGTTCAATCCAATTGCATTTATTTTTTAATTGAACATCAGTTATAAATCCACACAGTACATTCATCACAGTACATTCATGCTGAAGTGCATTCTTGCTTTAAAATATTTTTGCTCTGTTTGTTGCTTGTAAGAGTAGAATGTATCATAGCTTTGATGGGTATGTCTATTTTAAGACACTTTCTAAGCTAATTAAATTCTGCCCAGGCATAAAAAAAGAATGGTAAAACACTGACTCCAGTGTAAATAATGCAGATTGTCGACTGATCAGCACAATTTTACTATGATCAAAGATCGATAAATCATTTTTGTTTTGGTTTTTGAATTTTTTGTTTTTCATGGTTTCAATAAAATTAGTAGGGGCAGATGTCTGGGCTAGGAGTGGGCGGGTCACCGGAAACATCGGTCTTTTTTTTAGGCCCTATGGCTAAATGAATACATTTTCTTTCTATTTTCACTTTAACAACAAAATAAAATCATGAATAAAATATGCTTTAAAATCAACGCAGGGATATAAATGTCAACATAGAATGCAATTTCGTTCCATTAGACATGCAGGAGAAGTATCCCCTTAAAATCCGCTCCAGGGCACCAATAATTCCTGTTTCGCAGAAGCCAATTAAGAAACTCTAAATGAGTAGCTTTTGCAATTAGTGAAAAACTAGGACCTGTGGTCATAAAATAATAATATCACCTGATGCAATCTTGAGTTAAAAATCAATTTGTCTATTTCAATGCAAGCAAGTTACCACATGTGATTTTGATATTTTTTGGAGCTATAATAGTCTACTAGACTAAAAACAGGCTATCGCTTTTTTTTAAAACTAAAAACAATGTTTTAATTTGAGACTATAGATACTTCCCAGAAGGTGAGGCATAAGCAGTATGAGGTCCTCAGAGGGTGAATTATGGGATGCTATGTGGGTAGCATCACTAAATTCACCCTCTGGGGGACTTCATTCTGCAAATGGGAAGACTCACTATTTCAAGTCTTGAACCCCTCGTTTTTTGTTTCTTTAGCACTTGCGTTAAATGATGTTCCAAATATAGAAACATGGAATCCCCGCCATACAATAACTCATTCTAGTCCTCAACAGCGCTGAAATAGAACAAAGTTTCAATTAATTCTCTAAAATTCTCCCAAAAAAAATGTCATAATTATTTCTCAAAAAATCTCCAGAAAGCAAAGGAAATCTGACATATTCAGAGCTGAAGCAAAAATGAAGCCAGTTTGACGCATGAATATTAATTCTGCAATTCCGTTCTGAAATGGCCGTCACATCAAGAAATTAACAAATGACACACGTTACCAACTATTTACCGAAGAGGACAGAAAAAAGACGCATCATAATGACTGAGAGATTTGCCAAATTAAAACAAGAACATTGCTGGGGAATGGCTAAATACGCCTGTTAGTTTGCTTGTAAAATTGTTATTAAATCAAGTGTCAGATCATAAAATGATAATATCAACTGTTGGAATTTTTAGTTATAATGAATTTTTAGCTCAACTTTACTTTGTAAAGTTTGAGCTATTGCCATGGCTTGGTATCCGTCATCCGTGTGTGTGTACAGGTGTGTGTGAGGCGTCAACAATTTCCTTTAGCACGGGCTACAGGTCGTACCTTTAGTCAGATCATTATGAAATTTGTCATGGCTGTTGACATTGACATGTAGATGGGAACTAGTCATTTTGGGGTCATTTGGCCTTAAAACATGTCCGCTGGCAGCCATTCTGGATTTTACTCTTTGCATGACTAAATCCTTTGGCATAGCCAACAGTCAACTTCCCTTATCTGATCATTACCAAACTTCATATTATAATCTTGATATTGATCTACTAGATGGAAGCTATTTAATGTTTTTGAATTTAATTTGAAAACATACTAGTAGCCGCTAGCAACCATCTTGGATTTTACTTTATATATATCTCTTCATGTTGATAATCTAGTATTACTTAGACATTTCAACTTTCCGCATTCCTAATCGCTCCACTGACTGTAACACATGAAATTATTCCCTTTCCAAGTTGAACTACAGTGTCATTGACACTTTCATTTATCTGTTTCAGTGCAAGCAAGTTACCACATCATCTGACAAGGAGGGAAATAGGCTATATAGAAAAGCAACTACCATCCTCATTTGGACTTCAGGAAAAGTTAAGGGGAAATGGATCGTGATTGGTCTCCTGAGAAAGTCAGGTATGAAGGTAACATAATTTCCATAGTGTTTTTAACCTCTTCGCTGCTAAATGAGGTTATGACGTCGTGTGCTGGGCTGTTGACGTTATTGGCATTTTCCAATGGGAAAATATAGCGGGAATGTCAAAAGAACCATAAAAGTGACTCAGCTGAAAGGCTATTATCGATCACAATCGTGGAACATCATACACTGTTTGAAACGTCGAGATACAGTTATTCCGATGCACTAATCTCTGAGTTCCATTTATGTATAATGGCCTACTTCTAGTGTGATGAAGTAGGTCCGTAGTACCTACGGACCATATAGCACACGGCGTGCACTTTTACGTCCGTAATAGATACGGACGTCATAGCAGCGAAGAGGTTAAACAAGCCTTGAAATAGTGTGCCTGACATTTGCAGAACGAGGTCCCCAGAGGATGAATTTAGACTAAAAACAGGCTATCCCTGGAGAAACCCTGTTTCTCCTTTCCCTTTTATTTTAAACTAAAAACAATGTTAATTTGAGACTCCCAGAAGGTGAGGCCCAACAGTATGAGGTCCTCAGAGGGTGAATTTTGGGATGCAAGCCAGCTGTGTGGGGTATCATCACTAAATTCACCCTCTGGGGACTTCATTCTGCAAATGGCAAGACACACTATTTCAAGGCTTGAACCCCTCATTTGTTGTTTCTTTAGCACTTGCGTTAAATGATGTTCCAAATATAGAAACATGGAATCCCCGCCATACAATAACTCATTCTAGTCCTCAACAGCGCTGAAATAGAACAAAGTTTCAATTATTCTCTAAAATCCTCCTGAAAAAGAAATTAACAAATGACACACATTAGCAACTATTTCCCAAAGAGGACAGAACAAAGATGCAGACTAATTACTGAGAGATTTGCCAAATTAAAACAAGATCATTGCTGAGAATGGCTAAATACGTCTGTTAGTTTGCTGGTAAAATTGTTATTAAATTAAGTGTCAGATCATAAAATGCTATTTTTAGTTATAAATTAATTTTTTATCTCTTTTAGTGCAAGCATGTTACCACATCATCTGACATGTGATTTTGATGAATGGCTATGTTTTGGAGATATAATAGGCTACATAGAAAAGCAACTTAGACCAGCCCCCAGATGAGAGGTAGAAATTTTGACGCTATCTCCAATTATCCTTGCCCCATGGGGGTTCCAAAACACTAAGGTATCCAGGGCGGAGCAGGTGGAAAATATATATTTTTTGACGTTTTTGGTGTTTTTGACCTGCAAATTTCAGTATAATCAGGAAAACCAATTAAATAAGACAAATGTTGAATAAAATATACTTGAATATCAGATATTTATTCTATCTGGGTTGCTTAACATTTATGATGTGCAAAAAGTTATATTATCCAACAATTTTAGTGAAAAATTCACGAAAATGCCCAAAAAAATGCATAAATTGCAGTGCTTTTTCAAAAAAGTTTTCCAGATGAATTCCTATAAGATTTTCATTTTTTTTGTATAAAGCTCTCAGTGGTGCATCACAATTTTCAGCATTATATACCTGACTTATTAATATCAACAACACAAACATTGATATCCAACAAGCCGAGATATTTCCAAAAACTTAACCCACCCCCCTAAAACTGATTTTCTATCTGAAAATGCCTGTCAAGACAGAATAGCCGGTTTTCGTTCCGTTTTGTTAACCAATTCAGAGTCTTATCATATATAATGGAATTAGCATGTATCTGAGGAGGTTTATGTTATGGTAGAGTCTATTTTTGTTTAAATATTTGATTTTTTAGGGGTAAATTAGCTAAATTTTGATTATTTTTAATTGAGTGGTTGATTTGGCAACGGTTGCAAGTCTCCACTGTTTTGCTATCATGTTATCAAGTTATTGCAAGATGCAGTTATTGAACAACTTAACGGAAAAACTGGTAGTTCCATCTTCAAAAGTTTAGAATCGTATGGGTTTACTATAAATAGAGATGAGAGTAGTAGCGTCCTTCTGAGTAGTCTGATTTCGTTCAAACGACAGCTTCAGAAAAACCATGTTATAGATTTTCGAGTCAGTATGCTTGATAGCGCTTCTAAATCCGGCAAAAACAAGCTAAGAACATATAGGCGTTTCAAACGAAATTTTGAGTTAGAACCCTACCTTATTCACACAGCTTCCCAATCTGACCGTACAATGTTTACGCGACTGAGAATAAGTAATCATTCTCTTGCTATTGAAAAAGGTAGACATACGCAACCGAAAAAGACACCTTTACCATTACGGCTGTGTGTGTTCTGTGAAGACAAAATCGTGGAAGACGAAAGACACTTCTTAATTGACTGCCCCCATTATTCCACCCAGCGTAGTGAATTACTAAAACTAATGGAGGGAAGTTTTATTAATTTTCGACTGATGAGTAGATGGGACCAACTGAAGCATATATTAGATAATGACCTTACAGAACATTGTGCGAAAGTTTGCAACATAGTCAGGAGGTTTTTCGAGTGCAGATTGAACAATACCTAAATATTATTATATAATGCATATAAGTTACATGACTGAGTGATGTTATTATTATACAGTTTATGTTTGTTCATGTACCACATTAATATTATATCTATGTATGGCAACCTGTCCCAACCCAGGGACGTATTTTGCTTAATAAATTCTATTCTGTTGGCTCATTTTGAGTGTAGAATTAAAGATTCCTCACATGGTGGAAGTGCAGAAAGATCAACTACCTTTTGCTGATACTCGAACATGGGCTACAAGTCGTACCTTTGGTCAAATCATTATGAAATTTGTCATGGCTGTTGACATTGAACTATAGATGGGATCGAGTTATTTTGGGGTCATTCAGCCATAAAACAATCCTTGGGCACAACCGACAGACCACATCCCTCAATATGGATCATCGTGGTGACCTCTAGATGGGAGCTAAATGTATGACTAAATCGTTTGGTACACCCTATAGACGAAACTCTACTTGTCCGATTGTCTCTAAACTTTACATGGATCTTTGGGATGACCACAAGTACTCTAGTAGCTCATGGTGGTTTTGTATGCACTTGTATGTCCAGAGCAAAACTCTTCATGAATCCACTAACTGAAGGTACACGAACAATATTTGGTTGGTGACACATTTCCCATTGAGGGCGAAATGGGTCAAATGGCCACGCCCCTTTTTGCGGGAAGTACTACCACCCGCCGTGACTATATCTCCAGAACCGTTGGACATAGGGGGTCATGTGACCACTCAAAATGTGCGGAATGGCCACATTATGGGGGTCAGTAATACATGTTCATATCCAAAAGTCAATGGTTTTGTTTTTAAGATAATTGACACAAAACCAAAAATAAATCCATTTTTAAGGGCCTGAACCCCAATTTTGGGATTCAGCACTTTTATCTCAAAGTTGAGCCCCCAATTAGAATTTTATTGACCTATATCCATCGATGCCATATACAGGTATCATTTCTGATATTTTCTGTACCATTATCGGATGGGATTGACCTTCAAGGAGCTCTTGACCCTGAAAATAAGGTTTTTGGATGGAATATATTGGTCGTAGAATGAAAAACAGACATTTTCCCAATAACAAAGATGTTGAGGAAATCATCAATTATAGGGTATTTGATCAGTAACCTAAAACTCCTACAAAAAGGTTACCTGGTGATATAATTTGAATGTAGTTCATCTTTTGTTATCTAGATTTCATGGCCTTTGATGTGAGATGGCTGCCAAAATGGTTATAAATGGAATTACATATATCACATTAGCAATATACTTGTAAATGAGTTCAATGTGTTATTTTCTTTAAACTTATGGGAGAACAGGGTGTTTTTATGGTATGCTAATGTTGAATTGAATTATACTCAGCCCACAAGTAGGTTTAGTAAATGTTGCGTTACTACAATTTGATCAATCAGTATGATTCGGTAGTCGAGCAGGTTGTGTCTTTATCAGTCCCACATCAATTTTGATTGGCTGCATCACCATTCTGTATAAAGGTTCTACAATTTCCCTAACACGTACATTATTTTAGAACAAATAATGGCTAGCTTGGCATGATTGCCTATATTTATATCCTGATATGTGTATATGTACACGTAGATGTACATTTGCCCTAAATTGTTTCTGGTTCAAATTGGGAGTTTGTAAGAAAATAAGTCATAAGAAAGATGCAGTTGCAGTAATATTAAAATATATTGTCCTGTTCAAAACTAACAAATACATGTCTATTGATTATTGTTGTGATATCCAGTATAGTAATAAAGACTAAAATAATCCTTCCGATTATTTTAGTCCAGTTATAATAAATACACACACATTTAAAAATATAGGGCTTCCATACATACAGAATGTTGTTTTCCAACTTGACAATCGTTCCTTGTGTTCAACTGAGTGAGTACATGTGAGGTTCATGGAAATTTATTTGGGAAGCTTGATTCTAAAGTGTCTAGCTTTATGGGCTTGAAATTCCGAATGCAATCCTGTTGCGTTGTGAGCTCAGAGTGAGTTAGAAGAAAAATACAAGCATCAGTTGATATGCAGATATAAATACATACTAATCTACATTCTGCAAGTAGCCATGCTATGCAATCCTCCCTCATGTTTCAACTTATCAAGGAAAAATGATCACATTACCAATGACTATGATAGTCAGATGTTTTTGTAGATTTTGTAGATTTGTGGATGTTGTAGATTTTGTAGATTTATGGATGTTGTAATGCAATATAGATCTCCATTATAGTTGCACAAATTTATTTTTCATTTCGTCCCTTTAAGTTGACTTTTATTTTTTATGTATGTGTATGTGCCACTCCAAAAATGTCAGTAAAAGTATTGTAAACCGTTTGGTTTGATGTTATAGGCACAGGAGTTATATATATATATATATATATATATACTTTACATGTCAAATATTGTGAACCCTGCAGGTACGTGTATGTGTGTCAGTCGCCTTATGTGTGTGATGTACATGCAGTAACTACATGTATATTCTAGTGAAATTTATGGTCTGCACTCTGCGGTATTTCAAAAACATGCTATGGCCATGCCTACATATACATATGTACACTGATTCTAACACAATGATTGTCAGGTTATAATCTATGTTTGAGGAAGGTTACTATGTATTTTTCATTTGTGTTGCATTTGTCAATATTAATGTGTCCCAGGAGACCAGATGTTACTAGTGCAGAGCCCATTTAATTTTCATGAGACTGGTGGACTTCATGTCTATACTCCTGAATAAACATGACTCTGTGTCTTATCAGACCAAGACGGTATTGTGACGTAGGTTTTACTAGAATTGTATTTAGAAAAGACTCAACCATTATTTTTCCACTGCCCTATATATCACAATATATTCATTTGGCAGTATTCATCCCAAGTTTAGTGGTGATGCTAATAAATTTGGTATGATAGTCAGGTAGAGCAAAGCGATCTGAACAAATCGAGGATAAGCCACTATGTGTAGAAAACATTAAAAACATGTATATTGTGAAATATTTTAATAATGGGTGCTGGTTTTTACAAATTGGCCATAATTGAGATGACTATTCCTGTTGTTTACCAAACATCAGCGTACACATTAAATATTTTGAAGTTATATGTTCTTGGATGTTTCAAACAGACACTGACTTTTGCACAAATTGCTCGGATTAGCCTAACAATGCAAAAATAACCAACTTTAGGTAAAATGATGGTACTATTTCTTAACAGAATCGCTTTGACCTACAAACATCATAGCAATCCAGCAGTACCCATCAGCATAATATAAAATTAGCAGGACCACTTAACCTGGGGTGGTATTGAAAATGAAAAGATCTTTAAAATGATAAGTTATGAGGGCTATTAGGTATTATGAGGAATTATGTTAGTGAAATTATAGACCCTCATCTTCTCCAACCTGCAAGTGCTGCAACTAATGTGGACTGACAAAGGCTCATTCTACTATTGATTGAATAGTGATGATTCCATCATTTCCTGAAACTTTTTGCGAGATGGGGTGTCCTTTTGGAAGAATTGATTACTTCTGAAATATATACTGGTATATATGGTCATCTCTCATCTGATTACATGTTTTTACTATACCCATTTTAAGATCGCAACATATGGCTGCTGCATGAAGCAAACAGCTGGTTATTCCATTTAGTAAAAATGTTTAGCATGTTTCATAGCTTGGTCTCTTAAATCAGATCAGCTGTTAAATGTTGATAACAAATTTTGAAAACCTGTTTTGTTCAATCTGTACATTTCTGTTGATTAGAACACAATTGTTACCTGATTTTTGGTAAAGCACACCAGTTTCCAAGGCATGTTCAGTCGGGAAGAGCTCATGTTGTGTGTCGGCGTCAACACATCATCAGTAGCAATTTCCAGCTAATCCCATTGTGTGTGGTCAATTGTGCTCTTAAGTCGATCAGAGAATGCGGATAGTTCTTTATAAAGTGTCATACATATGCTGTGGCCTTGGTGGTATTGTATACTTGTGGTGCGTAACATGCTGAAATCTGTTTTTGGCAATTATCTTAAAAAACATTGACTTTTGAATATGAAATGTATTATACTGACCCCCCATAATGTGGATTTTCAGGGTCAAGAGCTCCTTGAAGGTCAATCCCATCCGATAATGGTACAGAAATTATACCTATATGTGGCACCGATGGATATTGATCAATAAAATTCTAATTGGGGTCTCAGCTTTGAGATAAAAGTGCTGAACCCAAAAATTTTGGGGTTCAGGCCCTTAAAAATGGATTTTTTTTAGTTTTTGTCAATTATCTTAAAAATCATTGACTTTTGGATATGAAAATGTATTACTGACTCCCCATAATGTGTGGTCACACGACCCCCTACGTCCAACGGTTCTGGAGATATAGTCACGGCGGGTGGTAGTACTTCGCGCAAAAAGGGGCGTGGCCATTTGACCCATTTCGCCCTCAATGGGAAATGTGTCACCAACCAAATATTGTTCGTGTACCTTCATTTAGTGGATTCGTGAAGAGTTTTGCTCTGGACATACAAGTGCATACAAAACCACCATGAGCTACTAGAGTAAAGATGGGAGTTGTCTAATTTTTCTGAATTTCGTTAAAAAACATGCCACTGGCAGCCATTTTGGATTTTACTCTTTGCATGGCTAAATCCTTTAGCACACCCTACAGTCCACATCCCTCATCCGATCATCACAAAACTTCATATTTATCTTGATATTGATCTACTAGATGGGAGCTATCAAATGTTTTTAAATTTCTTTGGAAAACATGGCTACCAGTGGCCATCTTGGATTTTACTTTATATACATGTATATCTCTTCATGTTGATACATCTAGTATTATACTTAGACATTTCAACTTTCTGCATTCCTAATCGATCCTATGACTAACATCAAATTATCCCTTCTCCAAGTTGAGCTACAGTGTCATGGACAGTTTCATTTCAATTTGGCTCCAGAAAATGGGTGAAGAAATCCTGTTGGGTTGCGATTGTGATGTGCCTGATGATCTGGGCTGGCGAAAAAAAAAAAGATTCAAAATCTGGTAATATCATCTGATATTAAGTTTATTTAATCTAATAGCATAATTGTATGCAAATAGTAATGTTATAAGATATAATAATAATCATATAGGTACACATGTTATTGGAAATGATTATTTGCATGTATACAAACCTGAAGTCCCATGTTAATTCTTCTCCACTGTCTACATATTCCACCCCCACTAACGTGAATGTTGGGGTGTTAAGCTGGAAAGACTAGAAGTAATATGTATTTTGGAATTGGTATTGTGTGTTTGTTTAAAGAAAAGAGGTAGATCACAACATGAATCTCTACTCTGGCTATGCCTGTCAAGATCGTATTCCACCAGTTAAAAATCTGTTAGCTAACTAACATTGAAAAAATAGCACAGGTATATATTTCTTGGTCAGTACCTGTTCCTTATGTGTTTCATTGTAGGCGAAGGTACCAGCTCGAGTTTGCATGATTTAGGCAAACTTTGTGAACCAATTCGCTATAAACATTGAATTGATTACCCGCGGAAATTTCATGATTGTAAGTGACGCAGATCGAAATTGGTTCACAAAAGTTGCTTATTAAAGTCATGCAATCACACGCTTGGAATTTTACATACTGTGGAATACATCCAAAGACATATATTATCTGGTTACTTATTTCTGACTTATATGATGTCTAAATAGCCAAAACCACCACACACACTAATATAATGCTGGAACGAATGTTTAAACTTGACCATATGACATCTATTGTTCTTATTTTTATCTTTTTTTTTTTCTGCCTGGTTCTGCTTGGTCTTTAGTGTAACTGATGTAGTCAGAGTAAAGATTTGTGATATGATATATCACAGAGGGTCAGAGAGTATGGAGATGGGCAATTTATGTTATTGGTCAGTTCGTATGTCTGTCTGTCCATTCGCTTTTGGTTTCCCATTGATAACTTTAGAATAGTCTCAACTGAATGGAGAATGAAATTTGGTATGTGTATTTACTAGCACAAAATACACATCAAGTTCAGGCCAAACAAAAATATGCCTGTGTTTAGGGTTTCCCTACCTACCCTAGAAAAAGGTGCCTACCCAAAACTTTTTATTGGACTGTGGACAAAGATATTTTTTTTCAGTGGGAAGCCAGGGCATCGAAAGGTATCTTACCAATTTTCAAACCTCTCTTATAATTTGATTAAAAATGTTTAGAAGTTTATTAGTCTAGTGCTCTGACTAATTCAAGATCAAAATATTTAGTTTTGAACCTTTCAATTAATCTTAATTGTGAAGCTTTCTAGATTAAATTGTCAATGACCCAATGGAATTCAGAATAAAAATATTTGAAAAAAAAAAAAAAAAATTCCCCTACCATCTACCTACCCTAATTATTATAGACCATGTAACCCTAAACACGGGTATTATTTTTGTTGGCCTCAAAGTCGGGTTCAGCCCGCCAATTTTCACCAGAGTTATAATCCTTTTTGTTTGAAATTGCACTCAATTTTCGTTTCCGGATGATAACTTCAGAAACTGAATGGAATGATATTTAGTATATGAGTCTCCTTGCCCAAAATACAGGTCATATTTGAATATGGGTTACGCCCACCAATTTTCACTAGATGTAATTGGCCTTTTGTTGTATATACCACATGCATATTTTGCCACGCCCTAGCGCTGCTCTTGTTCAGTCAAATAGTCCCATCGAAAATGAAAATGATTATGTTAAGACACATTCTTTTTGGTATATGAAAATCCCTATATTAACAAACTATAATATAATAAAAAATTAAGAATTTTTTATATTGTTATTTGAAGACTACTTGCAATTGAGGGTTAAGTGAAATTTGATGATCATATCAGTTACAACTTTAGATATAAACCGTCAGATGTTATTATTGTCATCTATGTAAACATGGGTTGTGGGTAGGAAACTTTCTGAAATGATCCAAACCACTGCTTGGATCTATTAGACTCCCCGAGTCCCACCTGCAGTAGTGTTTATATAATCAGCTTCAGTCCTGGCTGAATTTACAAATATCCCCCAGATAATATAACTCTATAACGTGATTCATATTATTTTCTCGACATCTCATACTCACTTTGGGGTTGTAATGCTTTACAGCCGTGCTGAGTGATAGGTATCTGTGAAAGTCGTTGTGTTTATAATACGAGCTGATATAGTGATATTCAGAGCTGTTTTTTCTTCTCATCAGTCAGCCAGGTGAGAACCGAAGTCTTCTGCAAGGGGAAAGGTTTATGCACTAAAGTGATGAGCGTGCAGAAATGTCAAAGGACTCATTGCTACCTGTGATAACTGATCGAAGCCAAGCATGGAGTATATTCTACCATGGTTCACATTGTTCATTATTCGTATGGTAAGTGATGCTCTTTTTTCACAGCTTATTAAAACCTTTCTATACTAAATGGATTCTCCCATTCAGCTATAACAGTATACATTGGAATGGTTATTATTAATTTAGAGGGGTGTTCAGGTAATAAAAGCAGACAACAGGCAGAAAAACAGATAATACAAGAGCAGGATGATTCATATTCATTGGATTCATATAACATGTTGAACTTATTATCTAAACATTTCCTAAGGGAACTACTCGTCAATGAGTATTTAGTACAGAAAGGGTTAAGCGAGAGGTCAGCTGGTCAAGTTACCAATTTTCTATGCAAATCTCCCAAGCAATGGTTATATATGCAGAAGTTATTTGAGATCTAATGCACTGAATGCAGGTATTGAACAATCATAACACTTAACTGGCGGGTGGGCCAGAAGTAAAGTTTCAATTTTTCTCTAAATTAATTTTTGAGAATTATTTTTTAATAACTACAACTCTTGATCTACTTTGGAAAATTGAATACCGATATAAAATTAATAAATATAAAAACTATGCTAACTGAAGCATTTTCTGAGCCTTCCGCCAAATAAATATCTAATTTTTTCAATATTCCATAAAGTCACTCTTTAGGACATTTGCCACTTTAACTTTTCTGAGATTGTACGAAAATCCCTCTTCAAATCCGGACACTCGACCTCCCCTTAACCCTTACTATACCTAAATACTCATTGACGAGTAGTTCCCATTGGAAATGACAAGATAATAGGTCCAACAAATGGTCGTTTGTTGAAGCTGTTAATCTGAACAGTTCCCACCAATTAATATAAATTCTTCTGCATGTTCAGATAATAAGTTCAACTAACTACCATAGGTCGGTTGTTGAACTTATTATCTGAACATTTCCCTCCAATAAATATGAATCCTTCTGAACTTGAATTATCATTTTGTCTGACTGTCTTCTGTTTATTTATCGTGAGCACCCCTTCAAAATGAATAATATACTATTCCCATGTATACCTTTATAACTGAATGGGAGAATCCATGTAGTACAGAATGGATTAAAGCTGGCATCTGTCTTCCATGTTTCTGGGCAAGTTTGTCCGATCTTACCGGGGTGGGGAGTCTGGGGTTTCTACATGCAGTGGATTGATTTCCCAATGGAAATATCCTTCTGCGCTGTCTTTCCTCAACCAATTGTGATATGGCCTTGCAGCTGAAATGATGACAAACTCCAATAAAATAAAAATGAGACCTCTAATTCATACTATCCTTCTTTAGATTCTCAGCATTGAAATAAGAATTTTGATAATCATCAGATTACAAACTCAATTTTAGAAATTTTCGACATATTAGCCTTCATCAGCATTTACAATAAAAGAGACAGCTACATATTCGAAGCACTCAACATAAAATCATGATAACATTTCAGTTCAGTTGGATGCACAACATTAACTTTGGTGACCTTGTTTTGATTTCCCGTGCTTTTCTGGCCTTATCCAAAGGTATGGTTGTACCTGGTGTTAATTCCATTTGGGTGCATGGTATTCAATCGTGTATTCCAATTACCTGTTATAGGTGGTGACCCGCTCCCAAAGTCTCTAGTACTGACACTGAAATATCCTGTTTTGAGTGACTCACCTCATTGAGATGTATATACCAACTGATTTGTCATAACTTAATATAATATAATATAATATACTATAATATAATATAATATAATATAATATACTATAATATAATAATAATATAATATAATATAATATAATATAATATAATAATATTATATTATATTAAATTATATATTATATTATATTAAATTATATATTATATTATATTATAATTAAATTATACCTCAAGTGCCATGGGAGACCTAGAATCAGATTGAAGTTGAAGTTGGTGATGTGAACTTCACCCATTAGGTTACACTGGTGTAAATAAGGTTCGGAGAGACCTCTAGCGGATGCGGGAGGAATATATAGGAGAGAATAAAATAGACACTGGGCCCTGATTGGTCAATAGCCTTGTGTGCTTTTTGCATAAAAAAATCATCACACCTCTTCCCTATGATTTCCCATAGGTAAGATAGCCATTGGCACAGGAATTAACCCTTTGTAGTGAAGTTTGAATTTGTTGGTGTGGTCTAAAATATGACAGTATTTTTTTATGCGGATCTGACACTAGTTACGAAAACACAAGATTTAAAGGCGAATTCCCTGCTAGACAGATATGATTTTTTTGTGTAAAAAGTTTCCCGAAATGTCAATTTTTCAGATTAAAAAAAAAAATTGGACCCATGGTTCATATAGCCAACAGCATACGCTAAAACGTTAGCACTGAGGCCTATGGAAAACATTTACACCAGTGTAACCTAAAGGGAAAAATGAACTTTTTGGCATTTTTGATTCCTGGGAGTCACTTTAAAGTATTTTAATGCATTTTTCACAGCCTGGTCTTTCAGTCCAATGAATCTCCCATGCATGGTGTGGCTATTCTTGCTGCTGATGTCTTCTTTCACTTCCATCGGCCAAAAAAATGGTATGATTTTTCATAAAAAATGCCAATTTTTCAAGGTATTTTCAAAAAATTTCAAGGTGGTAATTGTCACATGATAATGCAAATTACCCATTACATGAGCATGTCAATGACACACATACCAATTGTTATAAGAAGCTAATCTAACAAGTATTTTGGATTTTATAGCCAGTGATATACAGATATATATAATAAAAGTGTCTCATTTTCACTGGTGGGTATGGCCATTTGAAGGTTAATAGCACTAAAACTTGGACACATTTAAGAAAATGCTTCAGCATTTCAAAGAGAGCATATCTTTGTTCAACTAATTCAATATACACCCACATCCAGTTATCTTGGATCACCCTTGCAGACCTGAAAATGTCATATTTTAGTCTTCCATGTGCTGATAAAGTCATGTGCTTGATGCTCAGCTGATCAGATCTGGACTCAATGACCTCACATCACCAGAAGTTCTCTCATGGAAAGGATCTTGTACAGTCTTCCATAGCTGATCCAAGTTTGCAACACCAGACCCCAAAAACTGTGTGAAAATGGGGCCTGAATATGACTTGTGGTGGAAAAATGTGCTTTTTTGATGAATAATGTGTTACAGAGAGTGGGGTTAAATTGTGTGTGATAAATAAAGAACCACAGAAGTGATATTATTTTTGAACACATTTTTTTCATGGGCAATTCTGAAAAAATGTAGGGTGTTACAATTATTCCGCGAAAAAGCGGGCTATCGCTTTAGGTTACACTGGTGTAAATAAGGTTCGGAGAGACCTCTAGCGGATGCGGGAGGAATATATAGGAGAGAATAAAATAGACACTGGGCCCTGATTGGTCAATAGCCTTGTGTGCTTTTTGCATAAAAAAATCATCACACCTCTTCCCTATGATTTCCCATAGGTAAGATAGCCATTGGCACAGGAATTAACCCTTTGTAGTGAAGTTTGAATTTGTTGGTGTGGTCTAAAATATGACAGTATTTTTTTATGCGGATCTGACACTAGTTACGAAAACACAAGATTTAAAGGCGAATTCCCTGCTAGACAGATATGATTTTTTTGTGTAAAAAGTTTCCCGAAATGTCAATTTTTCAGATTAAAAAAAAAAATTGGACCCATGGTTCATATAGCCAACAGCATACGCTAAAACGTTAGCACTGAGGCCTATGGAAAACATTTACACCAGTGTAACCATTAGTCACCTCGATTATGCATTTTATCTTCTGCAAACTAGGGGCTATAGAAAGAACAGAAGGGAAAAAGTAACTGAAACAATGTTTATTTGAGACTGTAGTTAGTTCCCAGAAGATTAGGCCTAGCATAATGAGGTCCTGGGAGGGTGAATTTGATGATTCTAGCCCGCTGTGTGAGTATCATCACTAAATTCACCCTCTGCGCACCTCATTCTGAAAATGTCAAACACACTATTAGTATGGTCATTAGGCAGTTAGAACCAGAATAAATTGGTAAAGAAGCCGTTTTGGTCTCAAAATGTGCAGACTGGTTTGCTGAACAACATATTTTAAAATCTTTTATATCTGCTTTGGGGAAAATTACCAACATGGTATCATGGCGTCCAAAATGGCAGATGGTATCGGAAATTAATGCCAAATTTGTAATAAATTTATATATATATTTTTTTGAGCCCGCAAGCCTGGTATCAACGCTAGTATTCTGTTTTTCAGGCGCGTAGAATTGACCGGAGTTGATATGTATGTAGGGTCAATTTGCTTCAATTTCTCAGAATACATCTTTCTCAAATCTGATAGCTTGAAAACAGGGCTGTTTGTCGATTCACTCCTGGAGTCCTCAATGTAACGAACTACTTCATCCAGTGAAAGCTAGGCTTCGTTAGAAGTTGGCTTTATCGAGTTACTGTCTTGAGTAAAGGTATCCATGTTGTATAAATGGCGTTATTTTTAACTTCCGGTTGCCATTCATGGGTTATCTGACATTTTTGTGGATAAGTTGTATACCATACAGATCATATGCATATAATGGTTGTCTTTTGAGAGTAACAGTAAGCTTATTGCGACAACACACTAGCTAGAGCTCATTTCATGTCATCAATAATGTACAGGACTGTCTCTTTGGTACCTTTGTTTAACCAAATTCTAGAAATTACTCGCATACCAGAAAAGACTTTATATGGTAGGCTAAAGATTTACGCCAATAAACAATGTAAAAAAAAGACCATAATTATGTATTATTTACCCATATTTTTTCAATTTTATTCAAAAATAGTAAAAAAAAACAAAAAAATTGAATTTTGGTGGCCATTTTGGGCAGCCATCTTGGATTATTTAAAAAATAATTAGATTCAGAAGAAAGTATATTATGTTCACAATGTTCCCACAATTTTCCACCTGTATTCCGATATAAATATAGGTTATTTCTGAGATTTAAGGCGACTACCATGAAAAACTGTTACTTTAGAAGGTCAAGGTCAAATAAAAGGTCAAGGAGGTCATTAAAAGTTGGAACCAGCTAACTGGGTAATGTACACCACATACAGACAAAACCCTGAAAGTTTCAGGCTTCTATCACAAAGTGAACGATTGGTGCAGCTAGGCTATATCTGTAGGGTCACGTGGTTATACAAACCGGAAATCGAAAGTGAACTCATATATTCCATGCATTTTGACATATGTTTAATCCCGAAAATTTCTTTTTGTGTGTTTTAAATTGGCATACTAACAACCCACATTAAGCTAGTAAATAATACCTCAAGAAATAAGACATTTGGGTGCTTGCAGATAATTCGGCCAACGTTATCTCGGAGATGTGTTACTGACTATATGTGTTTTGAAGTTTTTCCCTAAATTGCCCCGGTCCCAGTAATTTATACCTAGCAGGGAAAGCCTGTTTATAGTATACCACCATGCATTTGTGTGATAAACGCCAAATATTCATGTTTCATCAAATATGACTATTATTTTAAGACACGGACAATAGGATCTACACATTTTACCCAGTACTCTATGAATAGCTCTCAAACTGTTCTCCAGCAGTGAATTTCGACAGGTTTGATGTTGTAAATATCAAAATAAATGATGATCGGTCACAATCATGAGACTGCTCTGAGTACATATATTTCTACTTCTAGAAAATGTTGCAGAATCAATACATTCCTAAATCTCATGTTCTGTTTAATTACATATAGATATAACACGATTCAAGATAAACAGTACAGATAAATCTGCATTATATTTCTATTTCTGAGCGCCTAGAAAGTCCAGATATAACTGGTGTACGAGACCCTGCTGTCTCCTGAAATACATAGAGAGAATTCGTACATCTATGATAAAAAGTTTCTCTTATACTCTGCAATTATTATTACTCACATAATTTGAGCGTTTGTTCACTCTTATACTAGTAGCTATTCAATTTTCCAAAAATTGTAAATTTCAAGTCCATTTTGGGACAGACATTCTACAGATATGGTTTATGACTAAGCATTGTGTGTATATATTTAATTTTATTACTAATTTGGCATTAGTGGGTGCACCTACCACAGAAATAAATAATTTTTCGATACAAACCGCCATTTTTACACTGAACATCTTCTTAGAGTATTCAGAAAACACCGAATCCAATTTGTCCCTTGAAATTGGAACCTCAGAAATTTGCGAAAATTCTTTTGTACCAAAAGATGCATGTATGCATTTGTATGCAAATCAAGAACTGATTTGAGAGTATCCATCTTGAAGTGGTATTCACTGTCGATTTGTTGATTATTTTTACTTTCAGAACCGATCTTAATTTTCCATTCTTTTTGGGTACAGTGAAAAGATTGCTGAAGAAGCCATCTTTGCTTTGACTTTTGAGAACTATTTCTATTACTAGTACATTCTTTCCCAACAGATTATTTATTTCTTGAACAATCAAAGTTTGCTGATTTGGAGGAACCTTTTTTCCTTCATCCCACAAACTTTGGGAAATTGTAAAATTCTAGGTCTATACCCTAGCTGTCATATGATTTTTATCACCCAAAGATCGTGTGTTTTCCCTTGCCAAAAAGTAAAAAAAATGTGTCAGATGTCCGCCCACAGGTACATTCTGCAAACGCCCACAGGTACAATTCTGCAAAGGATGATTTAAAGTTGTACTTGACTGTAACATCGTCTACGCCCTGCAGGTTTGTTGTCTGAAGAATGAAAAGAACTCAATATCGGAACTTGAAAAGATGCTGTGTTTCCCTCATTTGAACTGGCACGGGTAGCACGGGTTTCTTCACTTTTGGTTGACCTCTAGCATTCGAAGAAGAGTTGTCCTTCCTCTTGTAGGAATTTTTCTACTGAGTATGAGAATCATTCTTAATCTCAGGTAGAATTTCCAAAACTTGCTTCTTTTGCTCAAGACGAGCCTTTAATAAAGGTTCAAGTCTATTCCCAAAGATTCTGTGTGATGTTAGTGGTATGTTCATGTCTGACTTAAACCACCCTGAATCTGAAATTGCACAGCTGCGTCTAATCATTTGATCCAAACTTTTGGATGACATTAGATGCATAGCATCTTCCATGTCCAAAACTATCAGCTTCTAGACTGGTAATAAGTTTGGCCAATGATTGCTGTGTATACAGTTGTGTGATCACAGCCATTCTAGCTGGTTGCTGTCCTTTGTATGCTAAAGTTTTGATTCATTTACACAGTTGTGAAACTAGAACAGGAGTATAAAAGTTTGAAACTTATTCCTATTTTCGTTTCGATACCAGATCCATGTCTTTTTACCAAGGCGTGGATCAAGTGATGTCACTTTAAGAAAACTTTTAGTATCTTCATCAACAGGAAAATTATCAAAAGTTTCCTCTGAAAAACCTGGAAATATGGGAAAGTTCACTGAAGATAGGATGCTATGTTTAACAAGTCTCCTGCTAAACTGAAGGCTTGTGTGCATTTGACAGTTTTTCCAAGGTGTCTGAACTTATATTTTCTAACAAACCTCAGTAGAGCATTGCCTTTGATCCTGTTAGTTTTGATGCACTCTATATTTGTTGGTAATATAATGTCAACACTCAGCTGATAATGAGCTATTTTATAATTTTTATGAGAAGTCATCGCTATAACAGTCCTTGAAAGTGCTGTTATATCAGAAGTCATCGACATTGCCATCATTTTAAAGAGATTATCTCACTCTTCTCGACTATTTTATAGAGAAGGTAAATATCGTTCATGGAACAATCAGTTTGATGTTTTTACTTTTTCAAGTACCTCTTGAAAATAGCGATATAAGAAAGCGGTTTGTATCTCACATCACTCAATCTGCTGCTTACTTTATCATTCTGGTAAGATTAAGGTTTGGTCTTGGGAACTCATCACTCAAAAGCCCCATGCTGAGTTGAATAAGTCGTTTTATGTGTCTGAATTAAAAAAAAAAATTAAATGCATTTTACGTAACACATTTTGTAATAATTTTTATGTAGTTTCAGCATTGATTTCTATTTTTTACAAATCTCTTGTCTAAAACAAGATGCAACATGCAGGCCTGGCCATTTAACCTTTTGGCTGCTATATTTCTGTACTGACTATGGATGTAAATGTCATAGTGTGCCACAGTAATTCCCTAAATAAACGACTCCTTAACCACAGCAGAATTATGGGTAATATTTCAGGATTTAGTCGGAAATATGGCTTGTTGCCATTCATCGGAAAGCTCTCGCTCTCCATAATTGTGCTGTGGTTAAGGAGTTGATTATTTAGCATATTAATGTATACCCTGAGAACGGACTACTTAGGCACATTAGGCCAAAAAAAAAAAAGTTTTGGTTCTCAGGCCCCGCCGCATTGAATAAAAAGGGCAGCATTAGGCCTTTTTATTGCAATGCCTGATGTTATGACAAAAAAACTTACGAAAAAAGAAATTTGAAAAAAAAAGAAAGTTTTGTTTTTGTTTGGATTTTATCAACATGTCCATAGCAGATATGTGTTGAATATTAGTGTGCATTGAGCTCTAACATGTAATGTGTTAAAAAGTGACTTGCAGGCTTACAACATGAAGTAGATGACTACAATTAAGAAAATGATTAGCTGATCCTCATGCTCTTCTTACAATTAGTCATTGTCAACAACTTACACTAATTGTAACTTTATACAATTGAAAGGCACAGGACTAAATTCAGGATCACATATTAGAATGGGGAGGTATCAGTTTTTAGACAACAATAACAGTAGTTAATGTCAGGGGCATTATATATTGTTAGGTAATCCCAGTCATACACTGGTATACAGTACAATGTCATTTTTATATTAGACTAAATGAGTTTATATGCATAACAGTTCCCTCTACCTTTCTGGTTATTACTAGACAGAGGAAGGTATCTTTGTCCATGCTTACTACGGTATGCGCAGTAAACAATAAAAATAAAACCCTCCCTCATTGATTTGAAAAACAAATTGCCCGAGAACCAAACCACTTTTTTTTTTGGCCTTAGCAGTTACTCATTATTCATAACTTGCCCTCAGAAATTGGTACATTGGAACCAGTCAGGCCAAGTGTGTTAAACTGACCAATATTCATCGATATACATTTATTAATGACTCCAGCTAACCTGCGGATATAAAACAAAAGATTATAAGTATGAGACATGACACACTCCCATGTCTTTCTAAATGAATAAAATAATGTCTGTAAATCATAAAGTGATTTTAAAGTCCATCACAACTTTGGGTCCATCACAACACCATCCTGTCCACTCTTTAAGAAAAGTTTTAGAAAGTCTCTTGTGTATCATCTCGATAAGTGGATGGAAATCTGCTCCTCCTTTCGTTAAGCAATCAGCTATTTGTTGTCCAGTTTTTATCCATTTCACTGAAACATCTTCCTTGTTTACACTTTCTTTGATACTACCCAGGTCCAGTCGAAGACGTTTTTCAGATATGAGTTTTGTGGAATGCACATTCTGACACAGAGATTTATTGTCAATCAGACACGTTATTGGAACATGTGTGTCTGAAGCTCCTTTCTTGTTAATCATTTCTTGCAGAATGCTTCTCACAAAATAACAAGCATCAAGTCCGTCCACGAGAGAAAGTGCTTCCGCCGCTAGCATACTCTTGACCACCCTTCTGATCTTTTTAGCTGCCCAAGAGATAGGACAACATCTCCCATTACTGCCTTTCAGAAAGATGATATATCCTCCTGCACTGGAAATCCGGTCAGACAAGTTTGCATACGAAGCATCTGTGTAAAGAACCAACTCCAGTTTGTCCAAATTACCAAGTTGTGGAAATACAAACTCATCGACATCTTTCATGAAATCTATTCCAGCCGTTACATCTTTATCTTCTTCCTGTATATTAATGTAAGCCCAATTTTTTCCAGTTGCTTTTCCTCCTTTACTTAATACTTTGGCCTTCATCCATTCATTACTTCCTCTTAATCTGTATGCTATAATTTCTCCGACTCTTGGAATATCTTTTGCACTGGGATCTTTTGTCCTGGTATCTCCTACATGCATTTCTGGCTGACTTTCTCCACTGCCACTTGGTTCTCCAACATTTTCTGGCTGCACATTTGCTGCATTCCTCCTATCTCCATGCTGAATGTCATCATCTGATCTTCTATTAACTTAGTTTCCACTAATCTCCTGATCTTTGTCTGTAAACTCTCCATCATTGATTTGTACAGCACTAGAATCTTTGATTTCATCAGACTGTCTTTTTCGTTCATCAGAAGACACTTCCTTTTCTGGGTGAACTCTCACATATATACTCCCGTGTTTCACAAACACCACTTTTCCGTCTTGCCCTATCACAGCTCCAGGTCCTTTCCTTCTCTTGTCGTCATCTCTCTTATAATACACCTTGTCACCATGATGAAAACACTCGCCTGATGATCTAATCTTATGACGTAATGCTCTTCTGATTCTGTCAGACGATTCAGCTTGTATAAATGCACGCCGACCTGACTGTAGTGCATTTAGATGTTTGGCAAATGTTTCACTGATAGTCGTATTCTCTAGTGCTGGAGGCATATCTGTCAACACACTAGGCAATTAAGTTAGGATTAGCGCCAAACACTAATTGGTAAGGGCTCCAACCATACACCATGGACAAACTGTTCTTCGCATTCGGTTGATCTTCTAGAATCTTAGCCACACAATCATCTACAACTGCATGATTGCGTTCACATATTCCATTTTGCCAAGGGCTGTTCGCTGCTGTATTGATGACTTCAATGTTAAGATTTCCGCACATATCACGAAAAATCTCATTCGCAAACTCTCCACCATTATCTGCCAAAAACCTCTTAGGTGGACCCATACCACTTCCAATCCAGTGGGTCATGAGTTTTCCGGCTATAACCTCTGGTGTCTTCCTGTTGATTACAGCAGCTAAACTAAACCTTGTGGCCATGTCTATCATATGCAGAAAATACACGCCAGTTCTCCACTGCTTTAAGTCTATGGCAACAACTTCATTAAATTCACTTGCCAATGGGAGTGAAACAGTTGGTCTAGCTGGAGTCTTCTTATAGCGCCGACAGACATCACATGCTTCAGTCACCTGATCAACACACTTGAGATGTTCCTCTGTGTAACCGCCGGCATCCTTCATGAGAGTATTTAGACGTTTGGAAGAGGGGTGCGCAAATTGTTTGTGCAATTTTTCAATGACTTTGGATTTGTCATCAGTTTGTCTAGTCGCTATCAGTGCAGAGGTTGTATCATCAACGCTAATACTCATTTGATCAATAGAAACACAATAGTGTCCCGAAGATGTGCTCTGTAACTGAACGTCTTTCCCAAAGATATTTGCACTGTCATTCTCAAGATCCAACTTCACCTTGGCTCTTTTCATCGAGTTTTTACTTAACAAAATTGTTATATTTATTCCCAATTTCTGACCCCAAAATTCCCCATTCAAAGAAAGTCTTTTGTTTTCTGACGATTTTTGAATCCTCTTACAGTGAAACCTGTTATGAACGACCACCCATTTTGTCAATGAAATACTTTATTTGCATAAAATAGGAAGAATAAAAAAATCAAGAAATACATTAAACTGTTTGATTAGACTCAGATCCACAATGGAAATGCTAATTGTTCATATATTCTCTGTATATTCCCAAATAAGCCTCTATGCACAAGTTTTCCTGATAGATAGGGCCCGGGACCCTTTCCAAAAATGTGTAGAAAAATCCCTGCTGTACATCCCCAATAGAAAATGAGAGTGAAATTTCTGTGAAATGAAAACAAATTTGTGTTTAAATATGGGGATTTCAGTGAAATTATTGTTAAATTTGGGTGAAATTTAACTAATAGTAAATTTCATTGGAATATTTCATTAGAATTTGAGTCACACTAAAATCTTAGTGACATGATGACTGCAGAAATTCAACTAAATTCCACTTAAGTGGACAGAAAATAATTTCAATTGGGATTCTTTACAAAGAGTTTTGAATGCCACTAGACTGACATAAATAGATGTAAGCACATCTTTTAAATTTACGAAAAGATCATGAGCTTATTAAAAATTTTCAGTGAAAATATAGTTTAAATTTTGATTAAATATTGTAAATATTTTGACTAAAATTTGTTGCTTAAATTTTGGTGAAGTAACAGTGAAATTTCAATGATGTTGCACTATATATTTTCTCTGGGGGAACCTCTCTGGTGATAAGTTTGTCTCAGATTTCATTCCATCATCTTTTGGTTAATTATTGGAAACTTTGCACCATGGAAAATTCTGCCCAGAGATTTTTTGACATATCAGACTGACATTTGAGTGTTTCTGCAGCTGGAAAACTCAATATTAATAGTCATTATCAGCCAATACAGAGGTGGTTAATACTTTTATACAGGTTGCGTCATAATTTAACCTCTTCGCTGCAATAATTAATACGGACGTAAAAGTGCATGTCATGTGCTATATGGTCCGAAGTTATACAGACCTATAGTACCTACGGACCTACTTCAGCATACTAGCAGTAGGCCATTAATCATAACTGGAATTCAGAGATTTTGCCTCAGAATAACTGTATCTCGACATTTCAAACAGTGTATAATGTTCCACAATTGTGAACGATAATAGCCTTTCAACTGAGTCAGTTTGATGGTTCTTGTGATATTCCTGTTATAATTTCCAGTGGAAAATGGCAATAACATCAACAGCCCAACACACAAGGTCATAACGTCATTTAGCAGCGAAGAGGTTAAAGGGAGTTGCTCCCTATAATGCAGAGTTTTTGTTTTCGTATTGAGTTTGACATATTCATCTTTGGGATTAATAAACTCTGTTTGTCTTTTTTTCCCCCCTTTTTGGTTTTTATATAAAAATTGCTTATTAGGTTTATATATAATACCTTGGCCATGCATCATGCATTATGCAGGAAACTGCAACTGAACTCCCATGAGCTACATTAAATGGGTATTCGACTAGTATTGTATCAGATGTGACTATAGCCTACTAATATCTTGATGATGTGTGCGAAATGACTCTATGAATCAGTATAAATTTATTTCTCTTTTTCTATGACCTTGAGCGGTGCTAAATCATCCTAGATTACATTCCATCAAAACTTTTTTTTGCATAGGTATAACCTATGGGATGATATGGTGTTATCACATCAGGATAAACACTGTCCTGCCCAGATGTGATGTTAATAAGATTAGCTCCCTTTGTGCTGTGTTTTTGCAAGGCGATTATCTTTCCTGACTTGGTTTAGGTTCCTGGGTGCAAGACATTTGGTGATGGCTGTTGGATTAATTTGATTGCACAGCTTTTTGCACTGCAAAATACACATTATAATATTTGCTTTTCAATTTTTCCCTGGTATCAAAATAGGTCCTTTAACCTCTTCGCTGCTAAATGACGTTATGACGTCGTGTGCTGGACGTTATTGGCATTTTCCAATGGGAAAATATAGCGGGAATGTCAAAAGAACCATAAAAGTCACTCAGCTGAAAGGCTATTATCGATCACAATCGTGGAACATCATACACTGTTTGAAACGTCGAGATACAGTTATTCCGATGCACTAATCTCTGAGTTCCATTTATGTATAATGGCCTACTTCTAGTGTGCTGAAGTAGGTCCGTAGTACCTACGGACCATATAGCACACGGTGTGCACTTTTACGTCCGTAATAGATACGGACGTCATAGCAGCGAAGAGGTTAAATATACAACTACCTTTCTACGAGGATTTTATGTCAAAGAAAGACACATTGAAATCATAAAAAATAAAACTATCTTAACATGAAACTATTAAAAAACTTCAGGCATGCTAGTACTGTAAACTTTCTAAATCGTCTACAGGTGCATTTTTTAGGAGACCGCTGATTTTAAAATTTTAAACAGCACCAATGAAACTATCTCAAATTTATCGAAAAAATATAAGAAACAAAACACGTATTTTCAGACCAACGAATTTAATCCAAAATTTTCCACGCAGGTATTTTTTGAGATGCCTCTTACCAAATTATGTATACATAATTTTGGGGTTCAAAGAGCGATGTCTGTTTAAAGCTCTCATTCCTCCAGTTACTGGTATTGGAACGTAGCTTAGGTCCCTCTGAATATTCAATATTTGTATTGTTATTTCATTCGACCTCGATACTCGAATTGTTGAATAGTAATTTTGAATACTTCAAAACAGTCAATGTGAACGTAATGCAATTGTCGGTAAAATTTTATTTGCAACTATACTGCAAAGGTATATAAAAGTAGAGACACTCGTAATTGTTTCCTCAAAATCTACTGTTTTAAAGGGTTGTTGTTGGTTTCTATATTCTCTGCTTCGTAGAATAAGGTAACCAGATTTCCATTATTTGACTGACTGCTGAGTACGAAGTAATGTTCCAGACGACAGAAGCCGGAATTAAAAAATAGAACGCTAATTCATCAAGATATTTTTGTATAGTTTTCAGGAAAATATATCAAATAATTGTTACATTATATACATAATAGCAGTCCTCGAAATTAGCCATTGCAATAAGCAATGCTGTGGTAAATGCAGTGGCAACATTCATAATCTAACATGCCACAGCATTAAATTTGCCATGGGACATTTTTCCTAATTTCAACTGATGTAATAGTCCCAGATACTCATTGATTTTATTGTATAGCCAGTGAGTGGCTTGAGTTCACGCCCCATACATATCAACATAATTTTGACACAATGTGTGCCATCAATTAATTATATGCCCTTTTGAAAAAAGGTTGTATTATGTAATCAATCTGTCAATCTGTCCATCTGTCTGTCCAGCCGTCCGTCTGTTAACATATTTGGTTTCCGCCCGATAACCCCATGAGTTCCGTCCATTTATTTTTACTTGAGTTACCGCCCTTATTCCACTTAGAATTTGACCGCTCATTAAACATTTTTGGTTTCCGACCGTTAACTCCAGTTTGGATAATTTGATCTGAACCAAAGTTGGTATGTGTATTTCCCAGCTAAATATACAGGCGAAGTTCAAATATGGGTTCTGTCCAATTATTTTTACGTGAGTTTAATATGACCCTTTTTCGACTTAGAATTTGACTTATTTCATAACCAACATTTTGGTTTCTGACCGATAACTCCTATTTGGATTATTTTATCTCAACCAAAGCTTGTATGTGTGTTTCCCAGCTAACAATACAGGCCAAGTTAGAATATGGGTTCTGTCCAATTATTTTCACATGAGTTACGGCCCTATTTTGACTTAGTATTTGACTGCATTTTGGCATTGGAATTAGGGGTTTATTAGATATTCTTTGTAAGCTCAAATTGTTATTGTATTTTTTTTTTTGGTAGTACAATTCAAAATGGCTAAATGGCGTATTTTTCCACACCCAAGCAATGCTCTTGTTTGATTATGTCTTGTACATGTAAATTCTGGAGATGGTAAAAAAAAGGCTGAAGCCATAAATTAAATTTATATTCAATTATTAAATTTGATTTTAAGATACATGTAACCTGTTTAATAACATGCAGTGACCATTTACAGAAGACCTATCTTCGACTCAAATTTTTTTTTTGTCTATATATCATCAATTTTAGATTGTTGTTATTTGCCAGGAACTTATTATGCCCCCCGCCCCCCGTAGGAGGTTCGGGGCATATAGCTGAGATTTCCATCCGCCTGCTGAGCTGTCTAATTGTCTGTCTCTCTATCTGACTTTCAGGGTTGGCACTGGATCAAATTTGTATATGTTTAATATTGCTACACATTCATCAAATGACAAGTATATGCAGTTGATTAACCAACTGTCTGAAACTAGCTGGTTATAAAACACTGGCATCATAAATACGTGGTATATAATGTCACCATTAATGTGCATTGTACCAATTAGTGCATGCATCCATAATCCAAACAGACAAAGGGGGGGATTAACTGTAAAACAAATTAATAATTACCTTTTGCAGTATCTACATTGATAACATGTTACAAATTACTCATACCAGCCTCAGTGAAAAAATTTCCAACTCATATTTTAACCATGGTCATTTAGTTTTTTGATAGCATTGCACTTGTTGAGATTGGAGTACATTCTCCATAACCCTCTTGTTTCGTGACCATGAATATAATTTATTCCGGGGACATTCAGTCAGAGATGGAAGGATACTTCACAACTCTGTTGAACAGTACGCCACATGACCGCCAATGCACACAATTAGATGTACATGTACATGTATTATTTTGTTATATTTACCGCGCATGAAAATTTGCGAAATGGTATTTTTCCAGTTTGTTTAGTATATTTTGAAGAAATAATGTCTTTAGTTGCCGATCCACCATTCACAAAAGTGATGCTGTGTTTTATTTTAATAGATAATTCAAGACATACAGACAAAACATATCTTTACCAAGATCGTGAAATATTTGACTCATTTTTAAATTTTTCAAGAGCCATTTGATTAAAAAATTTATTTGATAAAAAACCCAGTATTCGCAGGTGTCTATAGCATAGCTATATCTGAATTTAAAATTCTTTGGCAGAGTCCTTGCTCTGTTTTTGCTCAGAATATTTTGAATTATAGAAGTTGTTTTTGTTTGAACTAGGACTTTGTAATTTATATTAAGTAAAGTGTTATATATCCTGTACACACAGATCAACCAGCTATTCTTACATTTTATAATCTAATTTTGTTAAGTTACCATCGCTCACATTCTAATAGTACCATTAGTTTTTGTTAGCCTTTTTATACTTGGATACCAGGTAATGGATTTCCACTCATTCACTGATTGCTCAGGTAACTTCAATAAACAACCTGTTATTGATTAGCTCTCTTCACCTGATGGAAACATCAAGGTGATTTTTTTTCCGGTTTCTCTTTGTATTTTCATTCAAACTTTAATATCGTGTTTTAGGTAAATATTTTCTTCAAGGGCTTCTGAAAAACCAATTGACAGATTATGTTTCAAATAGCTTTGAAAGGTTCCTAGGTTATTTGGGTTCAAATGGTAGGGGCGGAGCAACCAATGTATTGGTCCAAAGAAGGCTTACCCTATAAATACATGTATAAAACAACTTTTATACTCCCCATAATAAATATGGTGGGTTATATAGGAATCAGCTTAAAATCAAGAAATCTTTGTCTGTCGTTCCGTCTGTCAGGACGTATTTCCGTCTTGTCAAGATTTGGGTACTTTAACTGTGAAATCATCTCCTCCCACAGTTTGTATCCTATTTACCTCAAACTTTAGGACGTTGTTACTGACACATTGAAGATGTGCAATAGTTATTGTGTGCCCTTTTTCTGAAGACAGAAAATGCTTTTTGTGTGTTTTATAGCAAAATGTGACTTTTTTGGTCCAAATACTACCAATTTCAAAAGGAATATTAATTTTTTGTCAATTTTATCACAAAACTGCCATAAAAACTGACAAATACCATTAAAATAGGGATTTTTGCCACAATGAATTTGTGGTTATTTTCCCGAATTTGCTGAGAAAATGCCCTTTTTTGCGGAAAAGTGCCCTTTTTGTAGGCTCTGCCTCCCTGCCCTTGGATGCTTCCGGCGCCCCTGATCTTCTTCATACTGGGTGAGAAAAAACTTGCAGTATTGCATGAGAATATGCCTGCTTCAGTGCTTAGAGGGAATATCTGGAGTGAAATGTGAAAATGAAAGCAAATTCATTGATAAATATCTTTTAATTGAAAAAAAAAGACCTGAATATGTTCCTATGGAAATAAATTAACTACATCACTGATGTTCCATAATGCATACATGTTGAAGCCATGCATAAGTTCATGGTTGTATTATAGGTGTGGACGGGTGTCTAAAATATGCAGCAAGTACCTGGTGAAACTGAGAAAATTGCAGGGTGGGTGGGGTGAGGACTGAGAAGGGAGTTTTTGTTGGATGGGTATTATCATTTGCCAAATGTAATGATAAAAAAACTATCTACCTATATGTCTCAGAAAATGTTTTGTGACCCCCAAGCATTTACAGAAGAAATATTTACAAATAAATCTTATTCTTGTTTTTATAATGTTTTTTTTCAGTGTAATGAGATTGTTTTTGCAGTGTGAATACATAATGCCTTTGATTGCGAAGTCACCTGAGCGTTGGGTGCAGACTTTTTAATCATACCACGGGCGATGTAACTTATACAGCCCCCACGCCCACCGTCAAAGATAGACAAATTTTTATCTCCTCTCACCATTTTGTATGAATTCTTCTTTGATGTTTGTGTTTTGAGTTCATTAATGATATATTACATGAGTCGGCTCTCTCAGTGGGAGACATGTCGATGGCTGTGTTAGCTATTAACCCTATGATGGCTGTGTAGGGTATTAACCCTATGATGGCTGTGTGGGGTATTGTATTAACCCTATGATGGCTGTGTGGGGTATTAAACCTATGATGGCTTTGTAGGGTATTAACCGTATGATGGCTGTGTAGGGTATAACCCTATGATGGCTGTGTTAGCTATTAACCCTATGATGGCTGTGTATGGTATTAACCCTATGATGGCTGTGTAGGGTATTAACTGTATGATGGCTGTGTAGGGTATAACCCTATGATGGATGTGTTAGCTATTAACCCTATGATGGCTGTGTGGGGTATTTACCCTATGATGGATGTGTAGGGTATTAACCGTATGATGGCTGTGTGGGGTATTAACCCTATTATGGCTGTGTGGGGTATTAACCGTATGATGGCTGTGTAGGGTATTAACCGTATGATGGCTGTGTAGGGTATAACCCTATATTTACATACACCTGATATCTCTTCCGATTTCCCCATAGCGTTACGGTAGACACGCCCCCTTATTCAATGCGTTCATAAACATATGAACGTAACGTGACGTCACTTTCAATGTCGTTCATAGGTTTATGAACACATTGAATCACCGGGGATTGTCGGACATTACCGACTGCTTGAGTATCTAATCAGCCAATACGCCAAGGATTTGATAGCAAACAATATGTAATCGAGGTTCACGATTGAATGGCTAGTGGCATCTAATCGCGAGCACGGGTGGCACGAGATGTTCAATTGACTATCAGAATGTTGGTTATCATATAATCCCATATCCCATAATATGTCAAATATCGCGAATTATCGAAATATGAAATACAACGAAAAAGCGAAATATGAAAATACAGTGAAATAGCGAAATAGCACGAAAAATCGAAATAGGAAAATACAGCGAAATAGTGCGAAATATAGAGCGAAATATAGAAATAGGAAATTATTTTTATAAACGAAATAACAGAGATATTTGAAAAAATGTTTTTGACCAAATAACGGACATATATGGAGAAGTGTTTTAACCCTTTGAACCTCCAAATACCCCAGCGGCCGGTATACCGGCCGCTGAACAGACCAGTATACCGATCACAACGTGTGTATTGTTTACAAACATCGTCGCGGTCGACTGATTCTCCAATAAGTATGTTTTTGTTTGTGTCTTGTTGCTATTGCGTTTAAGAACACATTATCATTAATTATGAAGCCTAAACAGTTTCCGTAGAGGAGGTAGTCCGGCAAATTTTGGAATCGGATGCGGAAAAATTTAGATGATGGTGACTACGACAGTTGTGAGTTAGAATGGGAGAATGAAAGCACAGTGGCACTGGGAGAGATTCAGACGTCAGTCGCTACAGCAGCGGGTGGCATTATTTCAAGTACAGATACGACATGTACGTGTTCAATGTTTGGGGCAGTTGAGGTGTTGTGGAAATGGGCGGAGCTTATGTCGAGGTAGGGGCGTGGCAGGGGGCGTGGCTTCATACATGCAATTAGTCACGGTGATCATAATGTCCATACCTGGAAAAGGGACACAACTTCGTATGTTGAACGTACCTTTACACCGAAAGAGAAGCCGCGGTTCCAAAGAATGTACCAACTTCAATAAGTGTGGACAGTACACCCAAGGTTGATTACTTAAATTTATTTTGGGATGATGAACTCTGGCAGTTGATTGTCGACGAGACCAACCGAAACGCTTGTCACGTGATTTTGGCAAAAACCTAACGTGCGCCTATAAAAATGTTTAAACTAGAGCATAATAGAATTAAATGCTCAGGGCAATTATGTCATTGGATCATTTGTGATATTTGCTTATGGACCGTTGCTACCATTAAAAAAAAGTTAGATTCACTAATCTGACCAGATATATATCAAATTTCACAATGGGGCATTGGCTGCATCGAAAACGCCATTTTCTAGGGCTGAAATACGTCCATAAAAGCTATAATTGCATTTTACTTTCAATTTCGGGTAGTTGCATAGCAACCGTTGCCAGGGAGTGATCGTGTGGCAATGTATCCCGGTCTTTAAATACTCAATTGTCCATGGGGAAAATACATGTAAAGTTTCAGACCTGCGACACCATTTAAACATAACCAACACATTGCGCCTAAACACAGTCTACAATAAATAAAAAATAACACTGGGAGCCAAGGGTCATGGTGTCGATCGTTGTGGGGAGCCAGGGTTCAAAGGGTTAAAGAGTGTAAGTATATAAATATAAATAATAAACGGCAGATTCAACATGGTCATGGGTTTTGACCGCGATAAAAAATCAGCAAACTCCGCATGAACCCCTTTGGGGTTCATGCAGTTTGCTGAATTTTTCTCGCGGTCAAAATCCCATGACCACATTGAAACCGCCGTTCATTTCTTATATGATGGCTGTGTTAGCTATTAACCCTATGATGGCTGTATGGGGTATTTACCCTATGATGGATGTGTAGGGTATTAACCCTATGATGGCTGTGTGGGGTATTAACCCTATGATGGCTGTGTGGGGTATTTACCATATGATGGCTGTGTGGGGTATTAACCCTATGATGGCTGTGTGGGGTATTTACCCTATGATGGCTGTGTAGGGTATTAACCGTATTGTGGCTAAATGAATCTCATGATCTCAGCCAGACCTGAGAATATGGTGCCGCTCATTTGCAGAATGAGGTCCCAGAGGGTGAATTTAGAGACACTACCCGCACAGGTCCCTATGTGGACCTCATTCTGCTTTAATAGGCCTCCTCTGTTATGGGAGACCTAGACACAAATTTAAGTTTCCAGATGGTGAATATTGTGATATGCACCTATTGGGCACCTTGATTATGCAATGTGTATTCTGTCAATTTGGGGATATAGAAAAACTAAACTAAAAAATAAAAAAAGACATTCTAAAGAAACTAAAAACTGGTTAATTTGATAATAAAGCTACTTTCCAGAGAAGATGAGGCCTAAAAAGCAGAATATGATTCCCGGATGGTGAATTTAGTGATTCTAGACCACTGTGCAGTGTAGCGTCACTACATTCACCCTCCAGGGACCTCATTCTACAAATGTCTGGAACTATATTCTTAGGCCTGATCTCTTCAATCACTGGAGGTAGAAAATTACTCAGTATTTAATATGGATGGATATTTTTTGTATTGTTTACATTGATTCATGTTTTAAAAATGTTGTTTGTATGATTTGTTTGTTACAATATTACTCAGTTTATTTACAAATATATATGCCCATAGATATGACATCACATATGACTTTAATACTCACCCACCAGAGGGTTAATTCTCTTCACTTATGTTGCCTTGTGCAGTCCCATTATTAACTGTTACGATTTTAACCAGGATTTGGGGGGCTGATACACCCACAACCACCCTTGTAATGTCCGTAGATGTCAGAGTCAAGCCTATAAATCAGGTAAATCTCCCATTGAATGTCAAATTAGCTCTCGTTTATCTTTAAATTTGAAACAAGTTGGCAGACTTTGCTGCAGATAAGGTTTTGTTGCATATCTTATCAGTTATAACATACCATAAGGTCTGATGGCTTCTATATTACACCTGGAAGATACCATAATGACAGAGTTAGACTGAATAATTATTCAGCGTCTTAGGTCTTTCATCTCCGCTCTGTGTAGGATAATACTAGGATTATGTTAGAGATTATATATGTGCCATAAAGATATCATAGATATCACAAGGATTGAGGTTACCACATTTTGTGCACCCACTAGCCTTCACTAGAATGATAGAATCAGCGTTGGACCAATGCAGAGGGTGACTACGGAGACATCTTCTCCCTGATATTTGTCACTTCTCCCTATTTATACTACCCCCCCCCCCCCATTTTTGTTATGGGAGATATATAGGAATCAGTTTGTTTGTCCATCCATACGTCCATGGGCACAACTTTATCCAATCTTGTATTCCTACATTTTCTGGTTAATGTTTTTGAAACTTGGCACATATATATTTAGTACCATGGGAACCTGTCCGACTTTTTCTTATTGAGTAATCCCCGTTTTTTTACTTCAAAATTTTTCGCAACATGCCAAATTTTATCCGAGCTTGTATTCCTTGTTTTTTTTTTCAAGAAATGATTTATCTCTCATATAACAATATGTATAATACCAAACAGAATATTCAAAGTGTATCTACTGATTTTAATGGTATGCTTTCTCATTATAATTGTTTTATAAATGGGTTGTTGTGTTGCATACTACTTATTGGATCATATTAAAAAGGGTGATTTAGGGCGTAAATTGAACTTTAGCTATCATGACTTCTCCCTAAAAATAGTCCACTTCTCCTTAATATTCAAATATTCCATCTATTTCTCAATGTTCTTCTTAGGGATGATGGTTTTACTATCCTTATTGATTTTTATACGCCCCTTTTTGAAAAAAGGTTGTATTATGTTATCAGTCGAGCCGTCCGCCTGTCCATCGCACCGTCCGTCCGTCCGTTAACATTTTTGGTTTCCGTTCGATAACTCCAGTTTGGATTATTTGATCTGAACCAAAGTTGGTATGTGTATTTCCCAGCAAAAGATACAGGCCAAGTTCGAATATGGGTTCCGTCCAGTTATTTTTACATGAGTTACGGTCCTTTTTGTCCGCCGACCCAACGGGTTCGGAGGACTATTATAATCAGCACGTCCGTGCGTGCGTCGAGCCGTGCGTCCGTCCGTGCGTCCGAGGTTTCCGGATGATAACTTTAGTTAGAGTGAACCAAATTAAATTAAATTTTGTATGTGGGTTTACTAGCAGAAAAGACAGGTCAAGTTCGAATTCTGGTTCCGTCCGCCAATTTTCACCAGAGTTAAATTATATGCCCCTTTTTTTACTTAGAAAACCCCTGAAAGTTGGTTTCCGGATGATAACTTTAGTAGAGTTAATCGGATTCAAACCAAATTTGGTATATTACTTTCTCCCAGCAAAACACAGATCAAGTTCGAACTTCGGTTCTGCCCGACCATTTTTGGCAGAGTTATGCCCCTTTTTCGACATAGAAATTTCATTTTTTCTTCTGTTTTTTGGTTTCCGGATGATAACTTTTAGTTTGGATTGTTTATATGCAAAACCCGTTTTGTTGTGGATTACTTTAATATATCAAAATACAGCTCAAGTTCGAATTTTGGTTTAATCCGATAATTTTTGCGAGAGTTATGGCCCTTTTTTGTCCGCCGACCCGACATACAAAACCCCAAAAGTTGGTGTCCGGATGATAACTTTAGTAGAATTAATCAGAAAACCAAATTTGGTATGTGTCTTTCTCCCAGCAAAACACAGGTCAAGTTCGAATTCGGGTTCCGCCCGCCAATTTTCACCAGAGTTATGTCCCTTTTTGACTTAGAATTTTTGCCAATTTGAGGTTTCCGGATGATAACTTTAGTAAATGTGTACTGAATTAAATTAAATTTGGTATGTAGGTTTACTAGCACTAAAGACAGGTTTTTAATGCGCAAACAGCGGTCGTATCAAGCCGACACTTAGAGGCGGACATGAGGTCTATACCGACCTTTTATTCAACTTAGAATTTGACCAATTTCATAACATTTTGGTTTCAGACCGATAACTCCAGTTTTGATTATTTGAGCTGAACCAAAGCTGCATGGTATGTGTATTTCCCAGCTAAAACTACAGGCCAATAAAGTTTGAATATAGGTTCTGTCTAATTATTTTTACATGAGTTATGGCCATTTTACGACTTAGAATTTGACCACATTTTGGCTTTGAAATTAGGGGTATATCATTTTTTCTTCAAATGTAAGCTCAAAGTATTATCTTATTTTGCGATAGTACAATTCAAAATGGCTACAGGGCATATTTTGCCACGCCCTAGCGATGCTCTTGTTCACATTTACTCAATGCTAATGCCTTTATATGTAATGTTGGGGCATAACCGAGGGAGTTAAGACAAAATAACAATGAATTTTGCGAGTTGCGTCTATCTCTTTAAGTTTAATGTTTGTGAAACCTGAAGTCTCTCATATGTTTTTCAGGGCACTGAAATCAAAGTGTCATGAAATCAGGTTTCATAAAAAATTCGGTTGTTGGAAGTATTATCTAGAAAGTGTGAGCCCATCTTTATGAGTTGAAGCTAATTATGGAATGTTCATTGATTGATACAAGGATTTAAGCAACTAGACTGATTTAGTGTTAGAACATGTTCTCTATGTATTATGTATATATCAAGGCTATAATCAGCTGCCAATAAAATTATTTTTAGGAACAAATTGTCCTATCTTGATCATCTTGAACAAATGAGTCTCTACTTCTTTTATTATCACAGCCACATTTTCACTCAAGATTAATGGCTGAGATGTCTGCAGCTTAGCATTGAATTGAATCTTTAGAAGAAATGCGTCACATTTTAGTAAGATAATGAAAACCGATGTAATTCTTTTATTCAGTTTTTAGCTCAACTTGATGAAGTTAAGTTTGAGTTATTGCCATGGGTTGGTGTCTGTCGTCCGTGCATCCATCTGCATGCGTCCATCAAAAATTTCCTTTGGCACACCCTACAGCCCACATCTTTCATCTGATCATCATCAAACTTCATATGGATCTAGATGGGAGCCACCAATTTTTTATGAAATTTGTTAAAAAACATGGCCATCTTGGATTTCAAAATTGAATCCATTGCTGCACCATGCAGCCCACATTTATTGGAGAATTGATTTGATAATTTACAGGCATGTTTAGGATCACCTCTAGATAGGAGCTATCAAATTTGAACGATTTTCGATGAAAAACATGGCCGCCGACAACCATCTTGTATATTAATCTTTGCATGACTAAATCCTTTGGCACACCCTACAGAACACATCCCTCATCCGATCATCACCAAACTTCATATGGATCTTTTGGATGACCACTAGATGAGAGCCATATATTTGTTCAATATTTCATAGAAAAAAAACATGGAAGCCAACGGCCTTCTTAGATTTTACTCTTTGTATGACTAAATTCTTCGGCGCAACCAATCGGCCTACCCCCTCATCCGATCAGCACCAAACTTCATATGGATCTTCAGTGTGACCTCTAGATGGGAGCCATCTCGGATTTGACTCTTTCTGTTAGGATTACTGTATCCTTTGGCACTCCCTACAGCCAAACTTTTTCATCTGATTATATAATCCCAAACTGTTTATGGATCTTTATTGTAATTTTTTTAACCTCTAGTTACTTTATAACCCTTTGGCGAGTAGAACGACATATATGTCGTCTATCGGTTGAGGAGTAGAACGACATATATGTCATTTCAGGAAGTGTTATTTTATGTAGACATAACTTCAATAAATCATCTGATTTATAAATGATTTGTACAGGAGTTATTTTTATTAATATATTGTCCCAAATGTATAAGTGCAATCGATTATTATAACACATGTAAACAAAAAATGCACATAAATTAAAACAAATTATTGGGCCCTTTTGACCAAACTTGTTAATAATTATTGCTATGACGTCGACGTTAAATTTACTCATGACATCATGTATATGACGTTACAGATACTCTCCAAAGGGTTAAGCATATAAAATGTCCAAGTTCCCTATCGCTCTATGGACTGTAATTTATGACATGATCCCATTTCCAAGTTGAGCGAAAGTGTCACTGACACTTTAGTAGAGCGGACGGAACCGATTTCAGAAAGTTTAGTCCATCGGTACCACACACAAGATTGTGATACATCATTTTGAAGGTTATGACATTCCGCGGCGGGTAGGACCCGGTGTGAAATATACAAATGATGCAAAAGATGATTTTTAGCGGATTATTAGTGCCAAAATTCAGCAAAAATCCCTTTTTTTGTAAAATGTGGCAAAATGAGAAATAAAAGTATAGAAACGCGAACATTTTGCGCTAAAATATTGTAGTCTACATACCTCTAGATATTTACTAAGATAGTGTTACGATTTCTCTGATATAACGAAGTTTTTTTTTAAATTTATTGTAAAAATAGACAAAACAGGGCAATTTTTTTTTTTTTGCTTCACTTAATGGGCGATAGATCAATATTGTTTTGACCAGGGATATCGTATATGGTCTAGAAAAGTGCGGATATATATACCACATATGACAATATGCTGAATATGTCATTATATTTAACACGTGCTGTGTTATGTAAGATTATGTCAACCCTCACCCCCAAACTCGGCAAATTAAAGTCACTGTTTTAGGGGAATTCGGCACAAATGAATACAAAAGCACATGTATTCGGGATATTTATGTGCTATGATATAGCAGGTTAATACTTATAATACAAAGTACTGAAATGCCATGACTGCGGTGATAGATGTAAAAATTTCTTAAATTTACTTGGAAAATAGACAAAAAATCATTCATTTTCAGTTGTTTCGCCCCTCTTAATAGGCGATTATTCAATATTTCATTGAATGGAGATCCCGTATATAATCTAGAAATTTGTGGAAATATATACCGCATATGATTGTAGGATAATAATGTCAGTCTTTGTCATAGATGCTATGTGGTGGTAGATTGTGTCACCCCCACCCCAAAATTCAGGGGAAAAAAATCAGTTTTATAAATTTCTGTATGGCAGAATACAAAAGCACAACAACTCTGATTATTTTGTGCTATTATATTGCAGTCTACCCACTTCAAGATATACATTGTGATAACGCCATGGTGTCATTTACATATGCAATATTTCGGAGTGTTCTGAAAATCGTGAAATTTAAACTTGTTTTGCCCCTCTACATGGGTGATAATTCAATTCCATTTTGAACAATAATCCAGGACAAACTCTCAAGAGTTGACGAGACACATAATGCATATGAATGTTGTCGGATTGTATCATCTTCTGTCGCATTTGTTTGGTTACGTTATTGCACCCCTCGCCCCAATAATACAATACATCGCAAGATGAGACAAACACGGAATATTCCTATATACATTTATGCATTATACACACACCTTATCAAGCTGAGGCTTTTGGATAGTTACTTGAGTTGTAGAAATTACATCATTGTATATGTTTGCTTCGCATAATATAGCTTGACAGTTGTATAAGATTATACATATTGGAAGGTTTATTGATTGTTAATAGCCAGGTTCAGCCACAGTACATGCAACTTGTAACGTGTGTTGTCATTGCCAACGAAATCACCTGACTCACATGGCCATTCCGCCTACACGTACACGATCAAACAACCGTTTAGACGTTTTGTGTCAAATGTGCAGCATTGCGAAATGTGTATCGGAGAGGTGTCCAATCTTTATGTCAATCGACGAACCTGTGCTTAGTGAACTTTTGTTAAATTCTTCAGCAGCGGTGACCACGCCGTTACTTTTCCCAAAAGGGTTGTTGGTACGACTTCCTTTACATATCGTAGGTCGTCTGCACCCTGGAACCGGTGGAAGCCAAAGTTTGTTTGTATCTGGGTGCAGAAATGTTCTCCAATGCGGGCGCATAGCCTACTATTCTTCGATACACATGGAGGGTTTTTAACGTCCAATGGGCATGAACTACACAACAGACAGCACATCCATTAAAGTGAGCTCACGATCTCACCAAACTAGTCATGGCTCAACCCTGCAAGTTGAGCCAAGGGATCGTGTTGGGAATGAACCTGCATCCACCTGGGACTCGATGTTTCCCCCAAGGGCTGCCACTTTCCTTTATAATCATATAATAGAATTTTTTTTTTACATCAACAATACTGTACAAACAGTATAAACACTCTTTCTGTGGCTCTCCGACCTATCTGGGAGTCATCATCTACGATTCTGCCCTATGGGGACCTTCCCACAGTATTTGGGGTTTTAATGCGTCACAACCTTCTTGGTCACCGCCATTAAATCGAGCCTTGTCATCAACCTTGCGATGCTCTTTAATTCTACCTATCGTTCTTGGATCTCCCTTGGGGTACCCATGTCGCCTTTTCTGGGTTGGGCCATATTTCTTGGAATATGATGAAGAACAGATGCCGTCATATCTCCAAGGCCGTGATCATTACATGTTGAATTTATCTGACCATGTATGTCTGTCAATGCGTCAGGAAGAATATATTTCTCCTGCACATTTGGTTTCCCTTCAAGATAGGGTGGTTTTTGTTCAGCTCTCATCCCCATTGCTTATGGTAGCAGAAACTACTGCTGTATTCCCATGTGATCATGGATACCCATAATAGGTTCGGTAAGCTTTCTGAGCATTAGTGAATTTCCAGACCTTCCAGAAGTCACATGGCATATTCTGCCAAAATCTGTGTTCTCTCCCATAGCTGGTGCCTTGTCCGTGCTGCTTATTCCAATTCCTTTTGGGGAATTTGTGTTGATGTGCCCTGAAAAGTGACGAGAAGATACTATCTCTGGCAGAGTTTCTGATGAGTCAGAAGATACAACTCGGTATGCCTTATTCGCTTCGTTGGACTCAATGATCAGCAGCTCGTGTGCTATATCATTATTTTATGTAACATATGGCATATGGGGCGTCCACAACAATATGATGCTTTCTTATAGCATTTAGGCCAAGACTTCCGTCTTGGCTTATGTCAACCACTATCATGCGTTGTTTCATAGTATCATCTTCGACCACTATCTCACATTCTGTTGCACCATGGTAATATATTTTGATTCCATTTATTGTCTCCAAATCACAATATAGATGGGTATCCAGTTTGGGTTTATCTTCCGATAAGTAGTCATACAGTTTCTTTGAGAGCATGGAAACTGTTGCTCCAGTACCAATCAGAAACCTCACTGGCTGCCCATGGAGATTGCAATCTAAACACAGGCCTCCCTCTTCAGAAGAGATGTATCTAACAAACTCCTTGGAGTTACGATGTCCACTTGTATTCTGTTGGTCTTCCCTACAACGATAGGCATTAGGACACATGTCGCGTGGATTGTGAGAATTTCTGCATCTAGTGCGTTCTTTGTATTCGTTTGTGTTATAATCAGGATTATCATTATAATTCTGTCTCCATTGTCCCTCCAGGACTCATTTATGTTACTCTTTTTCTCCTTGTTTTTGTTCTCCTTTTCTCCTTGTTTTGGTTCTCCAAGTTTGTCATTCTTTGTTTATCTTCCAATTACTCCTCTTCACATTAGTCAACATTTGTTTTATCTCCTTCATCTCAACGATGGACTGTGATGTCTGGGACGGTTGTGCGCTATCCTGAGTTTTCCCATTAGAACCAGTTTTGGGCTTCAGTTCATATATTATCTTTTTGAGTTCTTCAAACTCTATATTTTTGCTTTGTGTTGGGTCTGATTCATTTTCTGCCCTAGCATAGTCTTTAGCCCTATGTTTTTCAGACTTGGCAAAAGCCTCTAATTCAACTGCATGTCTTATGCTCTCGCCAAGAGAGCCCGGTCGTGCTTGTTTTACCCTGAGCCGTATATCTGGATCATACAACCCACCAATGAATTGGTCCTTTGCCAAGGTGTCTCTCAATTCATGTGATACAGTATGATATGCCATCTTGGCCAGACGTCGAATGCTTTGTCCCATTTCAGGTAGACTATCTCCTGCCCTTTGTCGTCGTTCACGCAATTGTACCAAATACAAGTCAGTCTGGTTTTTGGCAGCAAATCGGCCTTCTATCGGCGCAACAAGAACATTGTAGTCTTGTTCTCGTTCGTGTATTCGTCTCATCTTGCTATTTACTGTATTATTGCATGGGATAAGGAATACATGAATGTATCCAAACACAGCAACTACGATAGTGGATGATAATACGCATCAACAGTCATATATACTATATCTAGATCCTTGTTCAAAAACAAAATTAAATTATCACCCATATATATAAAGCAGAGGGGCAAAAACGTTTAAAATGTATGATTTTTCGGTCTACTTTCACCATGAATCTCAGAAATCTTGCCATCTATATAAACAACATCTTCAAATTGGGTATATATCTAGGAGTATAAGTGTGTACAATACTATATCATAGCACAGACTAATCCCAGTTCTAAAACTGTCTTTTTGCTGTTCTAAAAACTGACCTTTTTGCTGATTTGTTTGATGAGGGGTGACACAATCTTACACAATACAGCACCTATCTCAAAGGATGATATAATTGGCTTATGAACAAATGCCGTGAACATTTCCACAAATTTCCAGGGTATTTCTGAGATCACTCGTCAAAGCAATATTGAATTATGACCCATTAAGAGGGCAAAACAATTGAAAATCAACATTTGTTTTTGTCTATTTTCACAATAAATCTCAGACATTTTGCCATCTATGAACGAAATCATGGCGTTACCATACTTGGTATCTATAAGTATGTAGACTGCTATATCTTAGCAGGAAGATATGCCAAATTCTCTGATTTTTTATTTCGTTCTGCTGAATTTCCCCAAAACAGTGACTTTTTGCTGAATTTTGGGGTGAGGGGTGAAACAGTCTTACATAACACATCACTTATTGAATATGTTGACATAAACAACATGTTGTAATATGCGGAATATATCTCCGCAATTTTCTACGCTATACTGAAGATCGCAAGACAAAACAATATTGAACTATTCATGATTAAGTGGGCCCCAAAAATTGAAAATTTGCGTTTTTTTGGTATATTGTTACAAAAAATCTCAGAAATCTTGATTAAACTTTCAACGAAATCGAGCACTATCATATTAGAACTATAGAAGTATGTAGAATACAATATCTTGGCATAAAAAAATCGCGTTTCTCTACAATTGTGTCGCTCTTAGCCGCATTTATAAAAGATAGCGATTTTTACTGATTTTTGCCGCTTAAACCTCTCAAAATCATCTTTTGCATTATTTGTATATTTCACACCGGGTCCTATCCGGTGCACAATGTTATAACCTTCAAAATGATGTATCACAAGCCTGTGTGTGGTGCCGATGGACTAAACTCCTACTTCTAGTTAGCTTTTTGAGTTTGTCCGCTGCACTACTTTCATTAAAGTATTCATTATTTTTTTGGAGGAATATTTAGGTAAAATGAGCAGACCACATTATGACATAAAGATAACACAAGTGCAGAATGATTCATATTCTTTGGAGGGAAATATTCAGATATTAAAGTTCAACAAACGACCTTTTTGTTGAATTTATTATCTGAACATGTCCTATGGGAACTACTTGTCAATGAGTATTGAGTGTATAAAGGGTTAAACACTATTCTTCCTGAGTGATTTATAAATATATTTCTTTCTTTCCTCCATGCATGAAGAGTTACAGAATCAAACTAAAGTAACTAACATAATCACATGAAAATATACAATATATTAGAATAAACTAACACAATGCAGATAATTCTAATCAAACATGAAGGAGCGAGAAAAAAAAAATATCAATTCGAAAAAAGAAAACAAAATTGCTATAAGTATAAATAAAATGAAAGTGTCAATGACACTGTAGCTCAACTTTGAGAGGGGATAATTTTATATGTTAGTCAATGGAGCAATTAGGAATGCAGAAAGTTGAAATGTCTAAGTATAGTACTAGATATAAACATGAAGAGATATATATAAAGTAAAATCCAAGATGGCCGCTGGCAGCCATATTTTCCAATGAAGTTCAATAACATTAGATAGCTCCCATATGAAGTTTGTTGATGATCGGATGAGGGAAGTGTACTGGTGGGTGTGCTAAAGGATTTAGTCATGCAGAGAGTAAAATCCAAAATGGCTACCGGTGACATTTTTTAAAGTCGCCATCGCGAAGTTCATATTTTACTCATTTCCCTGCTTATTAGACCAACAGAGTCGTTCTGAGAACGAAATTAATCGTCCCAAGATTAGCCGCTATCGATTCGCATTCCAGGAAACCCCCTGGCATGCGCACAGCTCTAAACGAAAACAACAGATTGGGGGTAATTTATTTTTGACCCGTGACGTCATAAATCACCTTGCGGCACTCTGTTGACATTGTGTTATCGAAATCGGTTTCTGCGTGGTTTTGTTTTAGTTCACAAACATGTTTCGTTTTCGTTGGAAATCGTGAATTCGGAATGGATTTATGTGTGTAATAAAATATTGAATAATACGAAATGAATTATTCGCGTGGCCAACAGGTCCGGAGTAAATGCGTACATATTTGGACGAAGTTCGTGTGTCACTGTGACTGTCAGAATAGGACCACAGTAGATCATGCCATGAATCTCTACTCCCGTGCCGCTGGAGTAGGTATTCGTGGCATGATCTACATGTAGGTCCACGGGAACTTCGAAATTTATTAAATTCAACCTATTGTTGATATGAAATGCATGGGATACGCGACCGCTTTCGCAGATTTCTGCTTTCAAGTCCCACAAGAAGAGTACGAATTACGTTTATGGCCGAACTATCAGAAGGGCTTCTTGGGTGGCTATGCTGTCTACGTATCTGCATGTATCATCTTTGTGAAAATGATTTTAATATGATCAAACAGTGAAATACAGATCTATACAGTATACTATCGCTTCTTCCATTCGTTGAGTTGAAAAAGTAAATACTGGAGTGTTATTACGCTAAATAATATAATATCTATGTTCAGGGTAAACACACCAGCCCCTCCCAAAATGGGCCGCATCCTCAGCATTGTATGGGGTTCAAGTTTTTTTTCCAATTTTCCTCCGACTCATTCTTTTTTTATTATAATATACAAAAATGTGACAACAATAACGACCATAAAAAAGCGTTTGCTTTAAAAATAGTGAACAAAAGTCATTATTTTGTCATTTTATGCAGATTAGTTCCATACATCACCTTCTCAGGAGAAGTCTATTTCTTGCCATTTCATGACTATAAAGCAAAATAATCAATAAAACCCCCCAAGATGATTTTTTGTCATGTAGGTCCTGGACTTCTTCCCTTCCTAGCCTGGACATCTTACCCCCACCCAAACCCTGACTCAAACAACATTTTCTCGGAAGAAGTTAATTTCTCATTGTTTCGTGACTACCGGTATAATATATAAAGCAAAATAAGCAATAAAACCATGATTTTTCTCAAGTAGGCGCTGGTTGGGGGGGGGGGGGGGGGGCTACATCATGTTCTGGAATCTTCGTTTCAATACTTTATAAAGCAAAATAAGCAATGAAACCATGAGACAATTTTTTGTCATGTAGGTGCTGGGTTGTGGGTAGCTATCCAGACCTGGACATTTGAAAGAATGAAATTAAATAAAAACAAATTTAAATGTCAAAAGTCATTTTTCTCGCCATTTCAGGATCAAATAATCAATTGTGTGATTAAAAAAATATGTCGCTTGGAAAAAAATATATTTTAATAAAAAAAAAAGGAATTATAAAAAAAAACATTTTTCTGGCAATTTCAGGATCAAACTATGAAAAGTGGGGGGAAATTTGTCACTTGAAAATAATTTTTTTTTAAATAAAAACAAAGTTAAATATCAAACAATTTGGCCATTCCAGAGTCAAACGTTATCAAATGAATGAAATTATTTTCAGTCATATATGGGAGATGAAGATTAGGGAGATACATTGTAACAATAAACTGTTAAGATTTCATTCATTTATTCATGCATTTCTCCAGCTCGGGCAAACGAAAGCCCCTGTAATTTCCACCATCATTTGGGAAAGCATACTGATGCCATTCACAACACACGATGGAAGAGGTCTGCAGTTATGCAAACCATGGTAGCCATAGCACCACCGAATAAACTGTCTATGCTATATGCCTGTATTTGTTGTGCAGAGGTCCATTAAACGGATGACTATACTGTTGCTGGTATCCTAACCATGCAACTTCAAGTAGCCATGGGTCCAGGCACACACTCCTGAAGGGGACAGTCTCCGTGATACACTTGAAGTGTCCTTCTTCCTATGAAATCGCTTTTGTCACTTCCTTTAGCTTGGTCTCAACTTTTTCAATCTCATGGCAACATCTGCACTCACAGGTACATTGTAGTCTCCATCACAGTACATAGGCCGCATGAACACCTGAAATGACAAGGGAAATACATTTATTATAGAACAACTCAGAGTTAACATTCAATTCCTCAATTTTGTTGATGCAAACTTTGACAAATGTGTAACAAACTCGACATACAGTAATGCCCTAAATAATCGACCCCTTAACCACATCAGAATTATAGGTATAGTTTCAGGATTCAGTTGGAAATATGGCTTGTTGAAATTCATCGGAAAGCTCTCATGAATGGCAACAAGTCATATTTCGGACTAAATCCTGAAAAGTTACCCACAGTTCTGCTGTGGTTAAGGGGGTTGAATGTTTAGGTCATTGCTGTATGTTCTGATGAATGACAGTGGGCATGCGTCTGTCCGTCCACTTGTTCTCATGGATACATGCATCTTGGATAAGTGCCGCACAAATTTGTTATCAGAAGTTATACCTGCTGAATTGTTTACCAGGTATCTATTTCATTATCCAGTTTTGTTAATATCCTGTTTTAACGATTCACAGCTTATACTATAGTAGTTTGTTTACCTGGTGTACATGATATCTCCCCCAGTGCATCCCCCCTTTTTACTATTTTCAGTCTGTCAAATGCTCACACCCACCGAGAATTCAACATACGACAAAATATAAATGTACACGTATTAATTTATTGCTTATTTATTTTTATGTTATAGTCATTAAATGGCGATAAATTAACATGTTACAAGTTGTTTGAGTCAGGGTTTGGGTGGAGAGGGGGAAATAGATACCCAGGTCTGAATATCCCCCACACCCAGCATCTACATAAGAGTATATGACAAAAATAAACTAATTATTTTATTGCTTATATTGCCCTATAATGCTATATATCCATTAAAATTTTGATTGAGTCAGGATTTGGGCTGGGGAGAATTTACACAGGCCTGAATATCCCTCCCCCCCCCCCCCAAAAATCTTATTATTTATCACTTACATGTACCGGTATATCGCTTTATATAGTCATGAAATGGCGAGAAATTAAAATTAATCGAGAAAAAATTCTTTGAGTCAGGGTTTGGGGTGGGAGGGGGGAATACCGAGGCTTGAGTATCTCTCGCCTTTTCATGAGTGTATGAAGCAAAATAAGCAACTTATAAAATAATAAATTCATTTTTGTCATAAGTAGCTGCTCGGTTGGGGAGTGGGGGCGATAATAAACCTGGGTATCTTTCTCCTGCCCCAAATACTGACTCAAACAACTTTTTCTTGGAAAGTTAATTTCTTTCCGTTTCATGACTATATATTCAGAAATAGCATACATTGGCATGTATAGACCAAGTCTTCTCAGTTCACAACAGCTTGGGAAATTGGTTGGGTTGATGCTGTTTTGGACCGAGAATCCGAGATACCTCCTGTTGCTCTTCTATACCAGTACCGTAACAGATTTTCATTCAAAAGACATACTACATGTACATGTATAGTACCCCGACAGTCATGTGAACCCATGAATATGATTAATCATCTCACTTGGACCACAATGAATCTGTCTTCAAAATGATATACAATGTACCATATACTGTTATAGAAAATATCCCCACCAAGATATTATCTCGACTCTCTCGAGATTTCGAGAAAAGAATCTTGAGATATTAACATATTTTCTCGAGATCATATGGCAAGATCTCAAGAAAATATGCAGAGATCTCAAGATAATATCAAGAGATACTAGTAATATGTTCAGAGCTTGAGATGCGCATGTCAGGATCTCAAGATGTGTTGAGATAACAATTAACATGTTGAATATTCAACTTTCAAGACACTTTTTTTTCTTGGACAATGTCACAAATCAAGAGTTAGCTAATTTTTGGCAAATTATTATTTATTATTTTAGCCAGTGCAAACACTGTCTCTGATTGTGATAGTACTGATACTAATAGCTGAATCCAATGTCAATTCGTGAGCAGCCATGGACTGGCAGTGGTCGAGTCCAGAATTTCAATAGAAATAATTGACATTTTTAGTAAAAAAAATACTACTAGTATATTTTTAGACTAACATTTTGGCAAACACACAACTTTTCCTTGAATTATATTTCATATTTCGATGTATTGAGTATGCGTAATTATTATTATATATGTCCGCTCGTATAAACGGGGTTTTAACTAGTATTTACATCAATTTTATTTTCACATGTTTTGCCAGTGACCGCGATATTTTTTAATAAGAGACGCTCAGTGACTCACCATTTTCGTATGCGATTTTCATCTCTTCGCCACCAAGGTCTGGATCGTTTGGTGGTCTCACATCATGGTAATTTTGTGGTAATTCCGGCTCGTGCATGTACTCTCCCGTTGTCAAATTTAAAGTGTCTTCTGCTGACGAATCAGACGAGGAACAATCAGATCGCAAAAAATGTTTCTGTCAGTGTCAGCCATTCTGTGGGAAATACCCAGGGTCCTTTAATACGTCACACGCTTTCTCGCAAATAACTGTTTCCGTCAAAATAGATAATGAAGTGAGGCATCAGGCTATCATCCAGACACACACAGTCGTAAACACTCGTATCTTTCAGACAGCGGGGGATTGTTTTCTTAAAGAAGTGTGCATAACTTGATACAAATATGAATAAATGAACATATATTGAGATTTTTCGCGACGGCGACATCAAACGAAATTCGCAAAAATTATATTACTCCCATCTTGTGGTCATCCCGAAGATCCATGTGAAGTTTAGTAACAGTCGGACAAGTAGGGTGTCGTCTGTAGGGTGTACTAAAGGATTTAGTCATACAAAGAGTAAAATCCATGATGGCAGCTGGCAGCCATGTTTTTCAATGAAATTCGGAAAACTTTGATGGCTCCCATCTAGAGGTCACCCCGATGATCCATATGAAGTTGGTGATGATCTGATGAGGGAATAACTCGTTCCCATCAACATGTCAATGTCAACAGCCATGACAAATTTCATAATGATCTGACCAAAGGTATGACTTGTAGCCCGTGGCAAAGGATTTAGTCATGCGAAGAATAAAATCCAAGATGGCTGCCGGCAGCCATGTTTTATGACCCCCAAAATGACTTGTTCCCATCTACATGTCAATATTACATCCACGACAAATCTCATGATGATCAGATGAACACTCAGGCCTGTAGCCTGTGCTAATGGATTGGCGGCCATGTTTTATGGCTGACTGATCCCAAAATGACTCGCTCCCATCTACATGTCAATGTCAACAGCCATGACAAATTTCATAATGATCTGATTAAAGTTACGACTTGTAGCCCGTGCCAAATGATTTAGTCATGCGAAGAATAAAATCAAAGATGGCTGTCGGCAGCAATATTTTTGGCCGAGTGACCCAAAAATGACTCATTCCCATCTACATGTCAATATTAACATCCACGACAAATTTCATGATGATCAGACGAACACTCTGGCCGGTATCCCGTGCTAATGGATTGAATTTTGAAATCCAAGATGAGCGCCATGACACACGCACACACACACACTCACACACAGGCGATGGATACCAAGCCATGGCAATAGCTCAAACTTTACAAGTAAAGTTGAGCTAAAAAGTGGTATATATATAAACTACATATCTACATAAAAAACAAAATTAAGAAAAGAAAAAAAGTACCAAATATAAATAAATAATAACAAAAACAACAAGAATAGATAGAAAAGAACAAAATCAGGGAATTCGTGGTGCCACCCCTGTATTAAGCACTACACGCCCCTGGTCTGCCACCCCTGTATTAAGCACTACACGCCCCTGGTCTGCCACCCCTGCTCATGGGAGTGATGTCACCAGGAGTAATTCTAATTGAGATGAAAAGAGGTGGGTTTGTAGAATTTTAATTTGAACAATATGCACATGCATTTAATACTTTGTCTTGTGGCATATATCTCCTGTTTTTCTTCCTCTGAAAACAATTGTGTAATGTCAAATGCACCAGTAAATAGAGTTGTCTCTCATATGTCACCTGTCACAGCAACAAACCTACCTGAATCAGGTACCAGTGCTGGTATTCATATTAATTCATATTAATTATACCCCCCCCCCCCCCATTCACAAAATGAATGCTAGGTATAATAATTACATGTGTTCTGTTTTCGTCCGTCTGTCATGTTTGTCTAGTTGCATGTCAGTCAGTATGTCTGTCAGTCCATGCACCCATCTGGACCGATATCTCAGCCAAGGTATATCGTATCTCATTGAAATTTTGGTGTGATTTACCCTCAAGACGGTTTAACTGGTCAAATTGTTTTGTTCACATTTACCATCCTAGAGTTATTCTTCTTTGTTTATCTGGGAATGTTGATTTTCCATCTGCAAAACTATCTTATGAGATCTATACCAAATTAACCGTCGTGAGGGGTTTCAAAGAAGTTTCAAATGTTGCTGTTTATATTTTTAGTCAAGTTTATTTCTTCAAACCTATATAACATAGCCGTATATTGATCGATTTGAACATTTTTGGTATGTGAGTTTATTGTCACGTGCGATAGCTGCACACAAAAAGCGGATCTGCCCCAACCAAAGTAATGGCACTTGTTTCTATTTATAGTAGAGTCCTGTGAATATTCAATGTTTGATTCGTTATTCGTTATGCTGTCTCATTCGATTCGAATTCGGTTCAACATTCTTGGTTCGAATATTTCAATGATGACTGCTAGCTGTTGTAACATACTGATGTTATACCATTCTCAATTAATATGTTGAATACATTTTGCCGATTTATAAAACGGTTGCAGGTAAAGTGTACAGTACTCAGGAATTGTGATATAATTTCCTCGAACATGAACGAACATCTTAATTGTAAAGTATAGGATATACATCGCAACAATTCCAGAAAAAAACCACCCGGTCAAAGTTTAATATACATACTTCAAATGACGAACTGGAATAATGAATAATTCATTCAATCTGACAATCACAAACTGAGTTTTTAATTCACAGCCACCTGCTCCACCTGTACGGCTGAAGATAGCATTGTAAACCTCTTCACTGCTTAATGAAATTATGATGTCCTGTGCTGGGCTGTTGACGTTATTGCCATTTTCCAGTGGAAAAATATAGCGGGAATATCACTAGAACCATAAAACTGACTCAGTTGAAAGGCTATTATCGTTCACAATCTTGGAACATCCTTCACTGTTTGAAACTTCGAAATACAGTTATTCCATGCAATGCACCAATCTCTGGGTTCCAGTTATGATTAATGTCCTACTGCTAGTGTACTGAAGTAGGTCCATAGTACCTATGGACCATATAGCTCACAGCATGCACTTTTACCTCCGTAATAGTTACACTAGACGTCATCGCATCAAAGAGGTTAATTTATCATCGCCTCATTGGGAATTTATTACCTACTGGTACATCTGCATGCCATATGCATTTATTCGGCATTATTAACAAAATGACAGCCATGTCCCATTCCTTAATTTGCAAACTATTTGATCTAAAACAAAGTTGTTTGGAGTTGATTGATGATAGAATGTGTTTTCCAAGCGCATTATTTTTCCATTCGTCAGTAACCGTACCGTATACTGTCATACTTTGACGTAAGGTCAAGGTTTGAGGAGTTCACGTTATACATGAAAGACTGCATGTTGACAATGAGAATGCATGAGGCTATATATTATTGATATATTTTTGTTTTAATCACAGTTGCAAGAAGTCACTATTTTCACAAATTGTGCCCATGCAATACAAACGAAAATTCCTGCTTGGATATAATTATATAATTCCTTGCTTTGTCCGGTCTTTGAATATATTCAATTCGATTTGCGAACAATAATGTGTATTTGGTTCGAACGGGAATGAAATGTATTGCATTTTTATGTCTGTCAGCGTGATAACTTCAAGTAACGTCCACCAATTTCATTCTTATTTTGTATATTTCACAGCAATATCTCGGAACGAGTTCGAAAACCAGATATGTCCGATCCATTTTACCTGAGTTAATTAGGCCCTTAGTTAGTTTGTCTATTTTTAGCAATGTTATGGCATTAGTGCAAAAACTTGAACAAATGTCAATTTAATTTGTAAACCTTTCACGTCAATATCTTGACCGAGTTCAAAAAAACCAGGTTTGTCCAATATATTTTAGCTGAGTTTAATATGGTCCTTAGTTTGTCTATTTTTAGCAATGTTATGGCATTAGTGCAAAAACTTGAACAAATGTCAATTTAATTTGTAAACCTTTCACGTCAATATCTTGACCGAGTTCAAAAACCAGGTTTGTCCAATATATTATAGCTGAATTTATATGGCCCTTAATAGTTTGTCTATTTTTTACAATTTATGACCGTTAGCCCAATAACTAACAAAAATTAACCGATGCTTCATATTGGGTCTACAGATCTTTCACAACAATATGTGGATCGACTTCTAAAACCAGTTTGTCCAATTCTTTTTACCTGAGTTATGGCCCTTAGTTTGTCTATTTTGAGCAATTTTATGAATATTTATGTCTGTTAATTTATTACCATGATAACTTGAACAAGCATCAACCAATTTCATTCATATTTGGTATATCGATCTTTTACAACAATATCATAAAAAAAAAACAGGTTTGTCCACAATTTTATACCTTTGTTATGGTCCTTAGTTTGTTTATTTAGAGCAATTTTAGGAATTTTTTGTTCGTTAGCACGATAACATGAACAAATGCCAACCATTTCACAATGGAAATTTGAGATTTTGAGGACATGCACTCCTCCCAAACACCCAATCCTATGTATCCAGCAGAAAGGGAACTAGGTCTGTGTACAAACCAGATTACTGTAAGGGTAAACAGCTCACAGTTGCATACCTATGCAAAAGATAGATGTCTATGTGCATTGCAATCATGTTTCATATTCCGTTAGTTGCCGGGGTGCATTAGGATCACTGTCCAATATCCGTGCTTTATCGACAATTAAATCGACATTGTTCTGCTATTTGTTCATTGTTTCTGAGAGAACAGTGTTATCTTTGCACTTAATGCTGTGATGTGTGTTATGTAATTGGTGTTAGGATCCCAGTGAGCCAGTGGATGCATAATTACAATCTCTTCTGTGGGTGGTAAATCTCTCTGGTGGAGCAGGTGTTGCTGCCACTGCAGGTACTATAGTTTGGAAGATAAGACCATGACACATTTTCTGTCTCTGGAAGCTGGCCCCTATGTAGATTACATAACAGTTTCCACAGGTGCATTCAATTAAATTTGTAAACTTGGTGCTTTGGTGTCAAATAAGGCCATTATTAATGGCCTAAGTTTATTGACTGTTCAATCTAATCTAATTTATGACCTGTTTTGGAAACCTGTTTTCTGTCTAAAAGGGGGTTTGTATGGACTTTCATTCACACAATCTATGGTGTCTTTGGGTGCATATGAGTGAAGTATATAGATCGATATGTATTTACCTACCTGTTTGTCACCCAATATCATGACAGTTTGTCTTTAAATTAAAACTTCCATCAATATATGCTCCAGACGATCTATGTTATATTATCACCCCTCTCATCAGCTCTGTCATAAGGCCAGGGGCACCAGAAACAAACAAGGGAACGGGGGGGGGCACAATTTAAGAAAAGGGTACTTTTTATACGCCCATTTGAAAAATGGACGTATTCTGTTATTCGTCTGTCCATCTGTCCATTCGCATTTGGTTTCCGGATGATACTTTTTAGGGCAATATAACAATGCTGTTCTAGCAGATATTTAAGGTATTTCTTGCCATTTAATGAAGATTGAAATAAAGTTTTACGCCTCTGTGCCCCCTTGGTGGAGGGCAGATAGGAGGTGCAAATCATCCCCCCCCCCACTGACCCCTTGCTCTGGTACCCCTGCATAAAGCATTAACACACCCCCACATTTTCCATTGCCTATTCCTAAGTGTCAGAGCTACATCATATATGCCGCTCATCAGAACTCATCGCTTAACCCTTTCTTTAAAATAGATTCCCCCATTCAGTTATAAAAGTACATTGGAATGGTATATTAATCATTTAGAGGGGTGTTCAGGTAATAAAATCAGACGACAGACAGAAAAGCTGACAATATGAGCAGAATGAACCACATTTACTGCCACTGAAAATGAAAAGAATTTGGAAGATATAGGGGACACAATACGGAAGCTTGCCCAAAATGGTAAAATTTTATTGATTGGAGATTTTAATGGCCGAACTGAAAATTTACCTGACTACATCGAACTATAGATAGTACTTCACATTTACCAAAGGATCCAAACGGTTGGATTACATGCAATTATCTAACAGATATTGGTCTCCCTAGGAGACACAACAAAGATTCCCAGGTAAACAAACAAGGTAAAGATTTGTTAGACTTATGTATCGAGGCAAAGCTTAGACTTCTTAATGGCAGGACTATGGGTGACTCCATGGGATGTTCCACTTGTTATACACCACAAGGAAGTAGCAGCATTGATTATTTTATAATTTCAGAATGTTTATTTGATTCTGTTTCACTGATATTTTAATGTTTTGCCACCCAATGAGATGTCTGATCATTGTACTCTGAGAATGGCTATTAAATGCACACCCACCATTATAAAGAATTGCAAACCAGTAGAAAATGAATATAATAAACTTTTTTGGGATGACAAGTCAAAGGAGAGGTATGCATGTCACTGCCATTGGGGACAAAATTTCACAAGGTTTCTTGAGTTATTTTTGTGATACAGTCGAAAAGTGAAAAGACAACTTAGATCCGTGGCTAACAAGCTACATAGGGAAACCCACAATGCACATTTTAGAACAGAGTATCATAATCTCAGAAGGAATTACAAGAAAATAATTAAACAATCAAAATTCAATTACTCCCGATCCCTGGTAGAAGAGCTTGACAATAACATAGGGAAGAATAGCAAAACATGTTGGAAAAAGATCTCAAATTTAAAACAGGAACAAAAACAAGAGAACCCTATAAAATTATCAGATTGGGACTCATATATGTCACAGCTCTATTCAAAACATGATGATGACAATGATGACCCTAATAGATTGCAATCCGTAGAATTACAACAACAAAACAAAAGCCCGCTAGATTTCCCTTTTAAATGTAAGGAGGTTAAACAGGGAATTTATAACATGAAATCAAATAAAGAGTCAGGTATTGACAGCCTATTACCTTCACTTGTCAGATTGTTCAATAGAATACAAACTGAGTGCTATTTTCCAGAGGCATGGAACTTGTCATCAATATCATTCATCCACAAAAGTGGTGACATAAATGAATGCAATAACTATCGTTGTATTAATATTACAAGTAGTCTTGGAAAATTATTCACCTCCTTGTTACAGAAAAGACTGCACAATTTTTTAGAAGATAATAAATTATACAATAAGTTTCAGGCAGGATTTCGTCCCGACTACAGAACTTCAGATCACTTGTTTACAATGAAAACAATTATCAACAAATACATAAATCACGATAAAAAACCTGTTTATTCCTGCTTTGTTGACTTCTCAAAAGCATTCAATTCAGTCTGGCGACAGGGAATGCTTGAAAAATTGCTCAAACATGGAGTTGTAGTCGGGGAGCCAATAAGGTCCACCTGCACCCCCCCGATGATTACAAATAACCTTATTTTTATTGTTCCCTATGATATCCAGATAAAGAATCCGGAATTCACCGAAAAATAAAGGTGGCCCTACTGGGTGCTAGAGCCATTTGAATCCAAGATGGCCGCCATTTCCTCTAACTCCGACCAGATGTATTTAATCGTTGTAATAGATCGGTTGTTAGCAAAAGACACAGACAAAATGTATGCCATTTTGTTGGTATGATGTCCTTCTTCCAAATGACGGCAAATAATTTCGAAAAAAATTCAAAATGGCCGCCGAAAAATGACGTCATATGCACGAAAATAGGAAATTTAATTAATATTTCACCATATCTTCCATTTTTCTTCATATTAATCATTAGTAAATGGCAATGTTTTTGAGACAGTCGTCAAGCGTGATATTATAGCGTCATTTTAAGACATTTGCCATTGACGAGGGTTCAGTAATAGATACAGAAAGAGGATTTGAAAAATAGGGGTGAAATTTTCGATTTTTTTTGCAAGACGATTTTGCTGTATTTAATCGTTGTAATAGATCGGTTGTTAGCAAAAGACACAGACAAAATGTATGCCATTTTGTTGGTATGATTTTCTATCTTCAAAATGACGGCAAATAATTTCGAAAAAAATTCAAAATGGCCGCCGAAAAATTACGTCATATGCACGAAAATAGGAAATTTAATTAATATCTCACCATATCTTCCATTTTTCTTCACATTAATCCTAGTAAATGGCAATGTATTTGAGACAGGCATCAAGCGTGATATTATAGCGTCATTTTAAGACATTTGCCATTGACGAGGGTTCAGTAATAGATACAGAAAGAGGATTTGAAAAAGAGGGGTGAAATTTTCGATTTTTTTGCAAGACGGTCTTGATAGTCATTTTAACGACAAACCACACAGGATGTTTATATAGAATGTCAACAACTATGTGCTTTATTTTATTGGACGGATGTTTTACTTCAATTGGAATGAAATTGGTGTAGAACATTTCCAAAATGGCCGCCGAAAATATGAAAAATGGTAAATATTGTCCCAGGGTGTCCTGCAATGGCTTACAAGTTGTGGTTGATATATACAATTGGCTAATCTGTATTATATACATTGAATACTTACATGTCTGATGCACCATGGATCATTGTTTCTATTGTCACCACTGACATCACCAGAAATATTGGATATTTCTCTCACAAACTTGACATAAATATCGGCAAAAATTGGACAATTGGACAATTGGACAATTTTTAAAAGTAAAATGCAACTATCATTGGTATCAAAGGTATTTATTGTTTTGGTCTATCTTAAATGTGTCACACTACGGTGTTTATAGACCAAATTGCTCAAGATGGCTTCCAAAATGGCAACCAAATTTGTAAAAAGTTATTTTTTTACATATATCCCGAACATTATTCTCTGCGTTATCCGACAAGGTATTAAATTGTGACTCACTTGGTTATTATACGTGTTAGTTAATTAGCTGACAACCACGTTCTATTATGTTTGTTCCAGTTCCGTATGGGGCATGACAAATTCATTTTAAAGTTGCAGTATGAAATTTGGCGGAGAACCTCTTTTGTGATTCTTGTCATATTATTGAAAGGAAATGGGCAGAACTTTGAAACGGAACTGAGATGAACCATAATATGTGGCTATTCTGGGAGAATTATGATAAAACATATCAACTGGATATAGGGTGAATGCCAGGGAGTTACTATATGACCATAGGTAAGGTGAATAGGTATACAGGGAGTTATTGTATGGTCAATGGTGAGACGAGTACATGTATGTATACAATGAGTGACTGTATGATCATAAATGTAATGAATAGCTATGCAGGGAGTGACTAAATTGTCATGTGTCAGGTGTATGAGTATACCCGGTGTTCCTGCTTGGTGACTCGTTGCGGTATGGTCATGTGTAGGTTATACGGGCATACACATGTGTTGCTATATGGTCATGGGCGAGGGGTATGTGTATATAGCGAGCGGCTATATGGCCATGGATGATGTGCATATGCATACATGGATTGAATATACTGACATGGCTGGGGAGTATTAGTATATCTTGAGTGGCTATTCTGCTATGGTGTGACAAATAGGGATACAGGGAGTGACATGGCCAAGGGTGAGGTGAATATATATACAATGATTGACCATGATCATGTATGAATGTTTTGAATAGGTACACACGGGGTGACTATATGGCCATAGGTCAGATGAAGGAGTATACCAGGTGCCACGGATGAGGGTATGTGTATGAAGCGAGTGGCTATATGACCATTGGTGAGGTGGATATGTATACCCGAGGTGACTATATGGTCATTGTTGCGGTGTTGATGTATATATTGAATGTCTATTTGACCATGTGTGTGTGGAGAATAGGTATACATGGGATGACCGTATGGCCAATGGTGAGATGAATGGGTATACAAGGAGTGACTCTATGGTTATGGGTCATCTTTTGGATTATACCCGGTGTACTTGCATTGTGACGCATGGCTGTATGGCCATCCATGGTCATGGGTCAGGTGTACGTTTATACAGTTGGTCACTATATTGTTATGTATGTGGTGTTTATGCATATATGGAATGACTGTGTGGTAATGGGTGGCTATCGCTTTTCACGTTTAAAGTTCCCCATGTACACAAACACTATCAAGGTGGAGAACTCTTTGACATGACCTCTCTACTGATTAACATATCCTTGAGTTATTGTGGAAAGCGATAGCCACCCAAATTATACATGTACAACGCATCCCATGACCTCATATGTACATACCCACCACACAAATGACAATATAGTCACCCACTCTATACACGTACACCTGACCATACAGCCTTATTTGGCTATACTGGTACATGCCACAAATGACGATACAGCCATGAATCACCATGCATGAACACCAGGTATACTCCTACACCTGACCATATAGTCACTCTATGTATACATATTATTTCACATTCACGATCATACAGTCACTCATTTTATACCTATTCATCTCACCATGGACCATACAGCCACTACATGTATATCTATTCGCCATACCCATGACCATAGAGTCAATTCAGATATACATATACACCTCACCCACCAATGGTGAGCCCTTCCAAATATACCAATACCCGCACACACAACCACTCATAAGTCTCATACTTGCATATACACCTCACACATGACAATTAATCAACTCATTGTATACTCATACACGCCATCCATGATCATTCATCTACACCATATACACCACCGATGATAAATACATCCACAACATATATAAATATACGACCCACCCGTTACCAAAATGGCACTCCCTATATAGCCACACGCTCGTCAATAACCATAAAGCTTATTCCAGGTATGCATATAACTTCAATCTTGACCACAGGCATACCATGTGCACCTATACACATTACCCATAACCATAAAATCACACCCTATTTATCTACGCAATCCATCCATGATCATACAGACAGCACAAATATACATATACACCACATGTCACAATACAGCCACACACGGTACACATATACATCACGACCACCACGACCTTACAGTCACTCCATATATACATAAACAACATACGGATGACCATGTAGCTACTCTCGTTATATCTATAAACCACAGCAATGCCCATACGATCACATCGGCCACACACAATATACCGTACAGTCACTACATGTATACCGATTCACCTCACACATGCCCATACAGCCACTCCTTATATTCCTATGCATCTCACCATGGACACCCCACTCATAACCATATAGTCACTCATTGTATACCTATTCACATCATTCATGACCATACAGTAACTCCCTGTATACCTATGCACATCACCTATGATCATACAGTAACTCCCTGGCTGCCATATTGGCATCCATCTTTTATCCAGTTGATCACTTTTTATCATGATGGGCCAGAATAGCCACATATTACGGTTCATCTCAGTTCCGTCTCAAAGTTTTGCCCATTTCCTTTCAATAATATGGCCAGAATCACAAAAGAGGTTCCATACTGCAACTTTAAAATGAATTTGTCATGCCCCATACGGAACTGGGACAAACAGAATAGAACGTAGTTGTCGGTTAATTAACTAACACGTATAATAACCAAGTGAGTCACAGTTTGCTACCTTGTCGAATAACGCAGATAATAATGTTCGGGATATATGTAAAAAATTAACTTTTTACAAATTTGGTTGCCATTTTGGAAGCCATCTTGAGCAATTTGGTCTATAAACACCGTAGTGTGACACATTTAAGATAGACCAAAACAATAAATACCTTTGATACCAATGATAGTTGCATTTTACTTAAAAAAATTGTCCAACCCTGAAAAGTTAATTTTTGCCGATATTTATGTCAAGTTTGTGAGAGAAATATCCAATATTTCTGGTGATGTCAGTGGTGACAATAGAAACATTGATCCATGGTGCATCAGACATATAAGTATTCAATGTATATAATACAGATTAGCCAATTGTATATATCAACCACAACTTGTAAGCCATTGCAGGACACCCTGGGACAATATTTACCATTTTTCATATTTTCGGCGGCCATTTTGGAAATGTTCTACACCAATTTCATTCCCATTGAATTAAAACATCCGTCCAATAAAATAAAGCACATAGTTGTTGACATTCTATATTAACATCCTGTGTGGTTTGTCGTTAAAATGATTATCAAGACCGTCTTGCAAAAAAATCGAAAATTTCACCCCTCTTTTTCAAATCCTCTTTCTGTATCTATTACTGAACCCTCGTCAATGGCAAATGTCTTAAAATGACGCTATAATATCACGCTTGATGTCTGTCTCAAATACATTGCCATTTACTAGGATTAATGTGAAGAAAAATGGAAGATATGGTGAGATATTAATAAAATTTCCTATTTTCGTGCATATGACGTCATTTTTCGGCGGCCATTTTGAATTTTTTTCGAAATTATTTGCCGGCATTTTGAAGAAGGACATCATACCAACAAAACGGCATACATTTTGTCTGTGTCTTTTGCTAACAACCGATCTATTACAACGATTAAATACATCAAAATCGTCTTGCAAAAAAAATCGAAAATTTCACCCCTATTTTTCAAATCCTCTTTCTGTATCTATTACTGAACCCTCGTCAATGGCAAATGTCTTAAAATGACGCTATAATATCACGCTTGACGACTGTCTCAAAAACATTGCCATTTACTAATGATTAATGTGAAGAAAAATGGAAGATATGGTGAAATATTAATTAAATTTCCTATTTTCGTGCATATGACGTCATTTTTCGGAGGTCATTTTGAATTTTTTTCGAAATTATTTGCCGTCATTTGGAAGAAGGACATCATACCAACAAAATGGCATACATTTTGTCTTTGTCTTTTACTCATCAAGTGTATGTACTTACAACCAAAATTTTTTGTAAAAAAAGGAAATCTGGTTACATACCCAAAAATTTCATGGAAAGGAATTCGTCAGGGTGATGGACTGAGTCCCCTCTTATTTTAAACGTATACACAAATGATATAACTGAAATTTTCGATTTTTCAATAACACATCCGATCACTCTCAAATCAACACAAACTAATCTTCTAATGTATGCTGATGATTTGGTTCTACTTTCTGAGAGTGAATCTGGGCTACAGTCTTGTTTGGATGCACTGTCTACTTTAATACTGTAATAAATGGAAACTGAAGGTGAACATGGGTAAAACCAAAGCTTTAGTTTTTAGTAAAACAAGGAGGGACAAATCCAAGATGTTGTTTAGCATCGGGGATCATGAAGTGGAAATTGTTGACAGTTATAAATATCTAGGATTGCCTTTATATTTTAATGGAAACTTAAAACATATGCTGCCCAATACATGGCAAAACAAGCTTCAAAAGCACTATTTTCACTTAAATCAAAAATTCTTGACTTTAATTTCTCTAGTAGGGAAACAGATATGAAATTATTTGATACCCTAATTAAACCAATACTGTTATGTGGATCTGAAATTTGGGTTGGGAATTATTTTACAAAGGCATTTTTCAATGATCAAACACCCTTTGAAAAATTACACAATAGATTTTGCAAGTATACTCTTGGGGTTCATCGAAAATCCTCGAATTTGGGCAGTAGATGCAAACTTGGAAGAGAGCCAATGGCAAATTCTATTACTAAACTGGCTATAAAATACCTGCTTAGACTTACCAACTTGCCAAACGATCGCTTTTTAAAAGAAATATTTGAACTGGACAAGGAACTCTTCCATAAAGGCAGTCCATCCTGGTATTCTATTGTAAATTCTTCTTTGACAAGATTCAACATAAACTTAGAAACATTGGATGCAGACAACTTGGTGAACCCTATATTATATTCTTACAAGGCGGATGTAGATAAAAAACTTCAGACCTATTCACAAGATGTTACAATGGATAACAAACTTTATTTGTTTGGAAAAATATATAAGGAGTTCAAAACTCAAACTTATTTAACACTAGGGATACCTAAATCTCTCACCAGGCAACTGAGTGCAATGAGGATCAGTGCTCATAATTTAGCCATAGAAAAGGAAAGACAGAAACGCCCAAAACCAACATTATCTCAAAGAACTTGCTCTCTATGTCTTCAGTTAGAAGACGAAGAACCTTTTTTCCTTTTCTGTAAGAAGAATATTAACCAAAGAAATAATTTATTTGTAAAACTCAATCAACAAGTTGAACCAAAAACTTTACAACAAGGATCAAAAGAATCTTTCAATAATTTTCGATGTCTTCTTGGCCCAGACACAGCACGCGAAACAAAATTGATATGTGAATTTATTGCATGCTCTCTAGACTGACAGGGTCCTCCACAGATGTTTCACCTATTATAGTCAATTTATAGTCACCAAATATATGATTTCTTTCTCAGATGTATATTGTATATATATTATGTTACGACAGACACCATTGTTTTATGGTTTGTTTTAATAAATATTATCTTATCTTAATTATCATATAAGTGGAGGGAAATGTTCAGATAATAAGTGCAATAAATGACCTATGTTGTTTGTTGAACTTTATATCTGAACATTTCCTATTAGGGAACTCACTCATCAATGTTTATTTAGTATAGAAAAGGTTAATGTATAATTGGTACAATATTGTTCTGGACAAAGTCCCTTGTCCAAAAAAACACTACCAGCATAAAGGTATTTCATACTATTTTCTGTCACATTTCGGTGGATCTAATTACATAAAAATTCCAACAAACTTCTGTCAATGACATATATATCTCTACTTCATAGAACAGGTGTTGGTGCCAGCTAGGTTCCAGAGTTTTGTTGCTGCCAGGTGGCGCCGGGAAGCAACCAAAGCAAGGGGGGGGGGGTGGCACAACTTCCAGAAAATGGCACTTTTTTTAGTCAGAAAAACAAAAACATTGGTAATTATACCACATTTTAATGCACTTTCCATATTAAGCTACTAATATTTTTCTCTTAGGACAAAAAACAATGCTTTTTTAGCTGATATCTCAGGCATATCTTGCCATTCTATGGAGTTTCCTCATTTGGGGAGGGCAGGGAGGATGTGCCCCCATCTGCCCCCTGCACCATTATCTCTCTCAATCTTTGGAAGTAGAAAATTATACGCAGGCATGCAGTTTATGAACTTAATTTCAGTGCACTGGTGTCAAATAATGCCATAATTTATGGCGTAAATTTATGAACTTTCCTCTCTAATCTAATTTATGTCCTGTTTTGTAAAGCTGTTTTCTGTCTAAAAAGAGGCTTTGTTTGGTTGCTGATCTTAGTACAGAGTTTCGTTGACACAATCTGCGGTCTCTATGAGTGCATACAAGTAAAATATATAGATGATGTATTTTCTTACCTATTTGGCACCCACTGTCATAAAAAAAGTTAAATTTCTCTCAGCGTGCTAATTTAAGATGCTAGCTATGCAAATATATTAATACATCTCTCACAAGTCTAATCATGGAAGGGTTTAATAGGTTAACACACCAACAATTTTCATTACCCATTTCTAAGGAGAAAGGAAAGCAAAAATAGGGAACCATATACTTTATATTTGAACTCAGAATGCTATTTCCTGTTGGCTTGAATAGGAATAACTTTTTAGTCACCACTCTTATATTCATATAAAGGAGTGTCAAAATCTGAGCTGTGTCATATATGCCTGCACATCAGGATGACCATACTGACAATATCCATTGATTCTGCACCCCTGTAGACTATTCAGGCTGTCAGGCCTTTAGATTAGTGTAATTTGGGCACATTAGGCTGAACCATATTTCAACCTCAAGATCAAACTATCCTTGCATACTTTTTCCAAGAATTATTGATTCTATTCGATAATAAATTTTGCTTCATATCAATATGAGATCAATTTTATTTTGAACAGTGATTCACAGTACAACAGTTTACACAGTAAATATAAAATATGCAATGGCAAAATTTTCCTCTCATGTTCATTTTTGGATACATTTCCATATTTTGGGCACATCGTTTACCGATTTGAATTGGGGAGAATATAAAGGCTTCCCTGTAGTAGCTGTACTTTGAATTAGAATTTTACAATTGGTACATAAATTGATATATATTTGGCCAAAAAAAAAAAGGGTTTTGATTCTTGGGCAATTTTTTTCTTCAAATCAGTGAGGGTCAGGGGGAGGCTTTTATTTTTTATTTTTTATTTATTTTCTGCACACAGTAAGTATGAACAATGATTCGCCTTCCTGTCTAGTAATAACCAGAAAATGTAGAGGGAACTGTTATGAATATATAACATAGTACTACCAGTAATTACCTAACATTATATAATGCCCCTGACTGTTCAATATAGTTATTGTTGTCTCTAACGTTAAAACTAATACCTTTCAGCTAGTTCTAGATAAAATTGATATTAATTGACAGAAACTTTTCCGAACAGGTGTCGTTGACTCCTATTTATTATTTTATACTCCGGAATCTGCATACAACTTTCTGGGAATAGATATACCATCTTTAATTAACAAATGTATATTAACGAATGTAAATAAAAACAATCTCCCATAATACTGAAACCGTGATGATCACGTGGTTCGTGATAGCACAGATATGCGTGAGATGATATATAAGCAGCTATCACAGGTGATTTTTACTGCATTGTAGCCACAAAGTCTGCATCTGATGATATTGGTGTCTGCGACCTTTAGGTATGAACACACGGAGACACTATAATGGTGAGAATCGTAAGAATGATACCTCTATACACAGATCAACACTACAGCTTTTGTTCTCACTAATTGGGGTGATATTGGTTGTTGAGCTTCAGACCTGTTGATGACCCTTGGTGATAAAATACCACTGATAACCGGGGATAATTGGGTAAATTATGGTTCGTCCAGAAAAAAGTGTTGATAACATTGTGGTTATTGTTATCAATGATGAGAATGTTTCTCCTGCAGCAACAAAACTGGTTCATATTAAGTGTAGCCAGTATACAACATCTGAAATATCTTCAATTTTAAGTGCAATTTCGGTATCTTATTCATGCCAATAGGTTCAATTTCTAATTTGACCCTCAAGTTATTATACCTGCATTATAGGGCAGAAAATAAGCAAAAAATTAATCATGGATAGCGAAAACACTTGTTCTCCTGAAGTCATGGAAACATGCAAGAGTGCAGGTCACTCTTCCTCTCACCAATTTCGTGCAATAAAATATAAAGATTTGGACACAATTAAGTCCAATTTTTTTTAATAAATATATACTTCTTCACATAGTGAATATCCATTATTATGCCCCCGACTTGAAGTCGGCGGGTATATAGTCGACGTCTCCGTCCGTCCGTCGAGCCGTCCGTCCGTCCATCCGTACGTCCGTCCATCCATCCGTACGTACGTCCGTCCAAACATTTTGCATTATTGTTCAGCAACAGCTGGGCAGATTTAGCTGATATTTGGTACGGTGATAGAGCAGCATGGGGGAACAGCTACATGCATAGCGCGGGTTTCGTCCACCCATTTTCACCAGAGTTATGGCCCTTTTTTTACTTAGAAAATTCAATTTTGTCCGTCCATACAAACATTATGCATTATTGTTCAGCAACCGCTGGGCAGATTTAGCTGATATTTGGTATGGTGATAGAGCAGCATGGGGGAACAGCTACATGCATAGCGCGGGTTTCGTCCACCCATTTTTACCAGAGTTATGGCCCTTTTTTTACTTTGAAAATTCAATTTTTCTCTTTTTTTTTGGTTTCCAGATGATAGCGTGAGCTTTGGTGGTACGATTGCAAATCCCGTATTTTTGTGGATCAGTTATATGAAAATACATGTCAAGTGCGAATTTGGGTATGATCTGATGATTTTTGCCAGAGCTTTTTTCAACTTAGAAAATTTGAATTTTGTCCGTCCGTACAAACATTTTGCATTATTGTTCAGCAACCGCTGGGCAGATTTAGCTGATATTTGGTATGGTGATAGAGCAGCATGGGGGAACAACTACATGCATAGCGCGGGTTTCGTCCACCCATTTTCACCAGAGTTATGGCCCTCTTTTTACTTAGAAAATTCAATTTTTCTCTTGTTTTTTGGGGTTTCCAGATGATAGCGTGAGCTTTGGTGATACGATTGCAAATTCCGTATTTTTGTGGATCAGTTTATATGAAAATACATGTCAAGTCTGAATTTGGGTATGATCTGATGATTTTTGCCAGAGTTATGTCTTTTTTTTCAACTTAGAAAATTTGAATTTTCGCTTGTTTTTGGGTTTCCGGATCGCTTGTTTGTGGTTTTTAGTCAACATTTGTGTACGAACTTCTTTTGGAATGGTCATATAGACCTCCTCGGATATCCGCAGTTTCGTCCATGCTTAATCCAAATTTCTACGGTCAGGGGCAAATGCCACGCGACAGCGTACCTCTTGTTCTTACAGGTTTTATTTCATTTACGGATCGAAGATTTCTATCCAACCCTAATCCAGTAACGATAACTCCTCGCAAGTAACCTTCGTTAATTTGATTTCGTAAGCACATAGGACAACTGACGGAAGGGAGGTGGCAGGGCTGTGAATTCATAAAGGTAAGTATATATTTATAAAAATAATTGGACTTTTGTCCAAATCTTTAAATTTTTTGTCAAAATATAGGTCCTTACCTTTATTTATTCAGATAGTGAATAATCTCTGAGTTCAAAGATTTTGTAGCTGCTGTGGTTGATAAAGTTTGTGATTGGAATCATCCCATCACAGTGTTCAATATATTTCTTTTTACAATAATTAAACACTGTACAACCACCTAATCATGAAATTTCTCTCTATTCGAATTTCTAAAAGTGGTTCACAATCCTGAATGTAAAACCTGAACTCCAACATCGTTCTGGTAAAAACGGAAAAATGTAGAAGACTGGCTCCAGACTGCGCTGTCCAAAATTGAGGCAAAGCAGCACCCTTAAATAATGCCTCATGTCAATTAGTGTCTCCAAATACTGGTAGGTTACTCAGTCTCGGAACTGGAAGAAGAAAAGTAGGCTTGTTTTAATGGTGTTGACTGTCCATTATGAAATAGTTTTTGCAGAGACCCCCTGAAGCGGGGTCATTAAGGGATAGAAAAAAAGTTGAGTATCCATATCCCTTGTGGGACGATACTGCCCAGTTTTCTCAACATACTTTAGTAGTGTGCAGGTTTAGGGTCCAACATTGTATTGGAGTCAAACAAAACAGGATTTTGATGATTAATAAAGTCCTATCGTGTTTGGACAAACCATTTCTGACAAAAGTAATGCCCCTTTGCAGAATTTTCATTGAACTTTGGCATACACTTAAAGCTTGCAAATCACTGCAGCTTGCCAAAAGAAAAAAAAATGATTTCCAAGTTAAATGCTTGAGGGAAGCGATATCTAATGGTTCAAAGGGCTGACAATGCAAAGTGTTCAGAGAATTCAAATAGCTTTGAGCATCTTGAGCAGATATGGATGTTGCTCGATATGAGTCCTGTATTGGAACCCAGATACAAAAATATCTGCCAAGAAATTGCAGTGTTCCAGATCTATGCGATAGTGGGATGAATTTTAATTGTTGCTGTTGATAATGTGAGCGGATGAGATTTCCAGGAACAAAATACTATTTCTTTCAATTGTGAAATGTCGCAAACATATCAACAGACGGTGTGCCCCAGATCTGAAAAAGTTGACAGCCAAAGTTACTGTGCTACACAACACAGATTTAGGGATTGAGTCCCCCCTGTTTTTTCATATAACAGGCCACTGTGACATTGTCAGTTTGAACTAGAACTGTTCTGTTCCGGAGTTGGGTTAGAAAATAAAGCAGAGTCAGAATCGGCGCTTTAATTTCTAAATTGTTGATATGCAGGGACATATCATATGTGGACGAATGACCCTGGCTGATTTGATTCGCAAAATGACCACCCCACACAGTCAAGGAGGCACCGGTTGTGATCGTGGCTGATGAGTATGATATCAGAAAGAATTGACCCTTGGGAATGTTTGGTACTGGTGACCACCATCTTATAGTCTCTTATATGGTGACACAGGGCAAGAGTAAATGACACGAGATATTCGTAATTCTGATGCCTTTGGGACCAATTCAATGCAAGATGTGCTTGTATGGATCTCATGAATAGTTTGGCCAAGGGAATGAGCTCTATCCATGATGCAATTTTTCCCAGAAAGCAGAGGTAAGTCCAGGCTGTATTGTAGCCAGTCAGAAGATGGCGAGACGCCTGCTGAAGCTCCTGTATTCAGTCTGTTGTTGGGGACACCAATACCTCATTCAACAGGAATTCCGCCCCTAGAAAATTTATCTTTTGTGAGGGGCTCAAATTCAACTTATCAGGAAACCTAAACTTGTCAAGGTTTCTAACCAAATCTGTCTGTCTGTGACAGAACATTGTGATGATTTCGATTTAGTATCAGCCAGACATCTATATTTTAAACAATCAGTCTGAGACCCAGTAGATGAAGGTGGGCTGCCATGCAAAACAATAATGTAAACCCCCAGTTGTGGAGTTTTACTACCGGTATTTTTTCTTTTATCTATCGTTTTGGCTAATGTGGCCATCTTGAAATGTTCTACTTGAACATATTGGTTGAGAGGACAAAGGTTTATTACAGGGCGTAGTTCTTGACTGTTCTTGTTTGGAACAAAGAAAAGCGTACTGTAAAAACCTGAATGAATTGTGCGATGGGCCCTTTTTCTATGACGCCAAGATTTAAAGATTTTTTCTTAGAGTCTAGAGCCTTGGCATTTTCGCCATGGACAACAGTTAAAACTTGATTTCCTGATATGGTGGTAAAGTCTGAAAATCTGCCTTGTACCTGTTCCGAATTATGTCTAGTGTCCAAGCATCTAGAGTAATCTTTTCCCAATGTACTAGTAATTGTGAGAATCGACCTCCCATCATTACATTCGGATGAGGATTGTAGTAAATATTTTATAAATACGTATTCACCGAGTCGATCACTTTTTGTTGAGATTTCCCTTGTGTGCCAGTGGCAGTGTAAATGTTCTGAGGCTGAAAAGAATTGCCACACTCTGCCCAGTCCGTCTTTGGTGTTGTGAAGGTTTTGCCACCAGTCGAACCAGACCATTTGTTTGAACTCTTCCATCCGAAATTGTCCGTGCCAGAAGCTGTTGACAAACTCATTATTATCACCTTTGGAAGTGTTACGAGAGGTAGGTAACAGATCATTGAGTATCTTTTTTGGCTCCTTGCGTGTTTTTTGCACAGACTCTAAATCTTGGCCAAAAACACCATCGGCTGATAACGGAAGAGCTGATAGTTCTTTTGATTCATCCAACTGCCATATGCTGACTATCTGCAAATGCATTTTGGCAGCACAGAATATGGTGGAAAGCACCTGATCTACCTATTTGATCAATGCATTTAGTAGAAAACGAAGTTGTCCTGCACTTAGTGTTTGCTTGACTGTGGAAGATGATTTATTCCAATAATTTTATATGGTTGTCCATTTAGGGATCTAATCTGATCACCATTGCCAAATATGGATACTAAGTCTTTGTCAGAGTTTTATTCTCCGAAATTGGTTCGGGAAAAAAAATCAGAACAATTGTCATCCATTCGAATTGAGCCAATGTCATCATTATTTTTATCAGACGATGTTTTCAGAGTTACTTTCTGAACTTGAAGGCTTGCGACTCACAGTGTGACATTTTGACTCAGTCATTTTATCTCTATTCGAGTTGGAAACTGTCGATCGTTGTGATTTCTGATTGTTCTCCTGAGGACCTCGTTTGCGAGTGCCCGGAGAAGTGAGTCATGGACGCTTGAATCTGGAGAAAAGTATCCTGTATTACCACCGACAATAGGCGACATCGTGCCGATAGTTTATCTAACTTGAGAGTCCATTCCTCCTATAGAAGCTCATATTTCATCTTATGCTTCTTCTGAGGATTTGAGTCAATAGAAGAAGAGTCCTCTCCTCTATGATGTATAGGCGAAGACTCCGATGAAATTATCAGAAATGACCATCAAATAGAAATACAACCTGCTTGCAATTCGCAGAAAAATGAAATGAACAAATGTTACTCACGAGGAGTTATTGTTACTGTATTTGGGTGGGATACAAATCTTCAATCTGTAAATGAAACCGCGAGTTAAAACCTGCAAGAATAATGAATATTCACTATGTGACTACATAAAGGTAAGGAACATATTTTGACAAAAAATGCGTGTTTCAAGGTTTGCTTCACTATACAGAATACACTGAATACAAGTTTCACCGTTCAGATGCGATTTAATAAAGAACAATGAAATGAAGATATAGAGATAAACAGTCTATAATAAATATTATTGAGTTGTACTGCGGTCATGTTGCTTCGTCTCCTTATTTAGAATACGTGCATGTCATTTACTGTACGATTACTCTACATAGTAACAATCCTTTAATATTTGGCACATGACATAATTATCCATATGTTAGGAGAAAATACGAACTAGATTAATAATGATAATAGCATCACCAAATTCACCATTTGGGAGCCTCTTTCTGCTTAGGCCTAAACTGCTATGGGAGACCTAGGATCAGAGTGAAGTTCCCCAGTTGAAGTTGACGATGATCACCCATGATCGAGTCACCTTGATTATGCATTTTAACGGAAAAAGTAACTTAAAACAATGTTAATTTTAAACTATAGGTACTTCCAGAAGATGAGGCCTATAAAGCAGAATGAGGTCCCCAGAGGGTGAATTTAGTGATGACACTAAATACACCCTCTGTGGAACTCAATCTGCAAATGACAGACATACTATTTCAAGGCTCGATTCCACCCTGTATATCCAGACTGTATACCACTGTACTGTATTGTATACTTCTTCCTTGAAACGTCCCTCTAGGAACGATTTAGAATGGATTTTGATACTATGTTCCAGCCACCTTGAATGACTATACTACCATGTACTGAGAATTTATATCATTGTACTTTATGGGGTACTTCTGCCTTGATACTTCCCTCTCGGAAATATTCAGATACTACCATTTTTCAGCTACCCATCAACCTTATTTGTATGAAGAAGTTATACCATTATACTATATGGTACACCTTTTCCCTTGATACTTCCCTCTTGGACTGATTCTGATACTTCCATATTCCTTCATCCTTCATTATACTACCCAATATACAGACAGAAGTTTGAGCCACTGTACTGAATGGAATACTTTTTATTGAGATTATTCTGATACAACCATGTTTCAGCTATCTTCATTATTCGACCTTGCATACCAGGGCTTAAAATCTGATGATAATCAGAATCTTGATTCTCAGTTTGATTCTTGTAAAAGCAGCTGATTCGCTGTAGAAATGCTATTAATTGATTCTTGCAAATTTTGTTGGATTTTAAGGCCTGCACTATACTGAGAATTTATGCCACCGTACTATATATAGTATACTTCTGCCTTGATACTTCCCTCATGGGATTATCGTGATGCAGCCATGTACTGTATAGTATACTTCTTTAACCCTTTCAGTGCCAAGTCCGATTTGAGAGCTCTTTCCATCAATGTATCACATTATTATAATCAATAAATTTGAAAAATGATCAAGGAAATATGGGTTGATACAAAAGCGGACTTGGCACTGAAAGGGTTAATACTTCCCTCTAATTGAATGGATTTTTATACCATGTTCATGCCACCATCGTTACACTGTACCTTGTATACTGAGACTTTGTGCAGGTTTCATTATTTTGTGATCTTTGCAGCGTTAGATAGACATATTGCTGGAGGGCGCCTGGTTGAATTGCTCCCATGGTCATAATTAATATGTGTTTACATATGCTTCATCAAGGAACCACTGCTTCATTCAGCATTACTCATCTGGCTATTTATTGAAAAATGATATTTATTGTCGGTGGTCTTCTAAAATGTTGTACCTGTCTTTTGGCTCGAAACTTTTTATTGTATTTTCGGAATCTACGGGTTCGATTATACAAGTTCATCAGTTAACTTGTCAATATTTAAAGTATAAATGCTATTTAGCAGGGAAATTTGTGTTGTTTAATGTTGTATCATGGTTTCCTGAAAAATATCTTTTGTTAACTCTAAAATGACATCATTTTTATTTCGAAACCGTTCCTGGTAGGATAATTCTGATTGGATTGTTTTGAAGAGGAATGGCCGGAGGGCGTATCCTTCTTATCCTGAGTTTAAATACAGAGACTAATGAAGCCGCGGAAATCCTCAAAACTAAAATGTCACATCTCACAGATTTCTACTTTTTCCCTTCTAAAATGTAGTATAACACTACAAAATTATGTTTTCTCATCAAATAGGAGATAATTGAATATGAAAAATTATCTACTGTGATATACAGTATTATTGTGCAGAATTATTGGCATACTTCTAGTTCCAGAGATAAATAGTTTTTTGTGTGCAATTTGATTTTCCTGAAGTACGACGTTTTAGAAGCCCATTGATGTTATTTACGAACTCGATCTAGAGATAAAATTAGAAATGAGTTTAGCATAGGAAACTGGACTGCATCAGAGTTTGCAGGGTGGTTGGAAGTTTTAGGTATAGAATAATGACTGAAAACTATATTATTTCAGCGAATGCAGCGTCGATCGTTCCAATCGCTGAAGTAATGTACAGTTTGAAGCTATTATCGAGCTTAAAACATGACCTCATCCAAACAATCACCTCAGATCAGAATAGCATATGCATACCATGTGGTCAATCTTGTCCACCGCGCTCTTTGGCTGCAAGGATGGTGTGACATCTGAACCCATTGATAACTTAATGGACTGTCAGTACCCCATTGCATGTCCAACTGTTGACTGGACTTGATGCACTGACCATGAGATCTTTCCGGGAGGTGATGGTTTTGCTACAGTAATGCTCTATGTAATCTCCCCGAGAGCTTTCCGATGAATGGCAACAAGCCATATTTCCGACTAAATCCTGAATAGTTACCCATAATTCTGCTGTGGTTAAGAAGTTGATTACTTAGAGCATTACTGTACCTTATTGTATTTGAGTGTTGCTCTTATTTGGCTATTATATAAATTTATTTATCACAGAGAATTATTTGCGCTAAACTGAATAACTGATTCATGCAGTAATCTCCGGATAGCAGAGTGGTTTGATATATTATCTCAGTTTAGCATGGGAAATGGGAAACTTTAGAGAATCGGGATAGCAGAGTGGTTTGATATACAGTAATGCTCATGTAATCGACTTCTTAACCACAGCAGAATTATGGGTAACTTTTCAGGATTTAGTCGGAAATATGGCTTGTTGCCATTCATCGGAAAGCTCTCGGGGAGAGCTTTCTGATGAGTGGCAACAAGCCATATTTCCGACCAAATCTTGAAAAGTTACCCATAATTCTGCTGTGGTTAAGAAGTCGATTACTTTAATAGAGCATTACTGTATTATCTCAGTTTAACATGGGAAACTTCACAGTATTGGGATAGCAGAGTGGTTAAGATGTCACGTCAATGACAGAGCCGAGTAATTGGTAATCCATTCCTATCAGAGGTGACGGTTTGGACCATGCCATGTTTTAAGCCGGATTATAGTTTCAGACTGCATTATTTTCAGTGAATAGCCGGATCTATCTCTGCCTACGGCCTCGATGGACCCATTCGCTGAAATAATGTACTGTGTTTTCAGCCATTATCATAGCTATACTTATTATTACATTTGGATACAACTGTTCAGTTACTTTATTGTATGTGGTGGTGACTGATTTCTCATTTTAATAGATGTTACCATTTGAACGGACATGGCACATTTGAACCTTAATAATGATGAGTATTGTAGTAGGGATAATATAGTTTGACAAAGACATGAAGTACCAATACATAGAACTTATACTCTGCAAAATCTTATCAGTAGTTTGAGCGAGTTTTACCTGTTTCCTGAGTTTCACACAGAAGTGAAGAAAACGCTCTTTATTCAAACCATATAATGAATATAATATCATTTTAAGCTCTTTGTCATTTTCAAGTGGAACTTTTCAACATAGCTCTTGGTTTAGATCCAGATCAAAATCTCAATTCTTGGGATAAATGTTCTCATCTTATACCCCGACCCTTCGATCTGTTGTAAAATTTCAACTCAATACTTAATATGACAATATATTCTTCAACTAATTTAAGGGGCAAATTTGGTCTTATATTTGATTGAAACTACATGTAGGCCTAGAACTTTATTGGGCCCTGGGTCTAAAAATACACTTTACACTGAATATTGGTTCGACATGAAGCCATATGGACATATATTACTTGTCCATGTGCTGAATTCTACCCACGAAACAGTTTGCGATTACAAAACATGTACCGATATGGGTGGCTACCTGTATACATAGCCATATACGCACAGGTTTGAAATCACAAACTCTCTATTATCCTTTTGAAAACTGAATATGCGCTGCCTAGTAGATGCATGATGCCCATTGTTCGGAAAAGGGACCAATCCAAACAATTCAGTGTATACTACCTTTAAATGTGTACAGAGCTTTATAATAGTCATTCTGCAGATTTCATTATTTTCTGATCTTTGCAGCTTTATAGATAGACATGTTACTGGAGTGCACCAGGTTAAATTGCTCCCATGGTCATAATTAATATGTGTTTACATACGCCATATGCTTCGTCAAGGAACCACTGCTTTATCCAACGTTACTCATCTGACTATCGGTAAATAATGATGAGAAACTTGACTGCATCGGAGTTGCAGGGTGGTAGCAATTATATCTCAGTTTAGCATGGGAAACCTATATGCGCAGGGTGGTAGCAATTATATCTCAGTTTAGCATGGGAAACCTATAAACGGTATCCGGATAGCAGGTTGGTTTGAATTAATAGCCAGGTTTAGCCACACGTACGTACATGTAACCTGCCTATTATCTAAGTATAGAATCTGAATCTTGACTGCATTGGTGTAGCAGAGTTGTTGGAATTATTTTCTGCCGTAGGGCCACTGTTTTTTGATTAGTTGGTAAGTGGAATTTTTTCTGGAAAAGTTGGGTCGGTCGGTCGAAAAAAATATATAAAAAAATGGAAAACACTCAAATATTCGAATTTTTACATCATCAGTTTATATATACCGGTATCAAGAAAAACAAATTGAGTTACATCATCGCCAATGGGCCAATCGTAACGATACTGTGACGCAATTGATATATCGGAAAGCGACAGTCCTTCATTGTAACATACATTTAATATAAACAGACAGATTCTTGTGTTTTATATAAGTAGATAGAGGGGTGATATTTGATCGAAGATGCCAATGACTGGACACAAGACACCCATATAAAGGCATATTATTATTAATATTATAATTTAGAGTCGAGAATGATAAGTACAGATATATGTTTGTGTGGTACAACTTCAAGTGGATTTGCAGTTTTCACTGCCCCCCTTCCCTTTTTTGCTAGTACAACAGTAGACTTAGTACAGAGAGTACTACACCACAGTAAAGTGAGTCATAAACAGTGTAAACATACACTTACTAATACTACTACTAGTAGTAGTACTACTATATATTCAGTTATTCTAAAATTTAACTACAAGAATGGATGATTTTGCCTTTTTTGAGTTTTGGTCTCAATTTAATAAATTTCAATTTTATTTGCAAATTTTTTCTTAATATATTTACCTGCACTGGCACTTCTTCAATAATAGCCCTGCTCCTAGCAAAAATGTACTTGTATCCAAATGAACTGAGGGCCGACACCAGAACGTCTGGTTCCTCGATTTCGGTGACCCCCTCAGTAAATTGTTCGGTAAGACCACCAAAGTAGTCACAACGAATCAATGCATCGTCCTCGACAAACGAGAACAGCTCTCGAACTGTTATTTCGGGATAAACACATTTCAGCTGTTTTCTTATGGTTTTGTTAGCCTAGCGTTTAGATTACCTAGTAACGGAAGTGATGCCGAAAACACGGATGCGAAACGTCGCCAAAATTAATCAGTTCCTACAAACGGTACACAAAGCGATCTTTTTTCATTCTTTTAATAAAATAAAATTTTGAGTGCGGAAAAAACGGGTCGGCGGCAATAAAAAAAGTTCGGAACACAATTTAAATTTTTTCTAAAAACCAACAAAAAAAAACCACTCGGCGGATCCGCGAACCAACTAATAAAAAACAGTGGCCTAGGCTGTATATTATTTTAGTGTTGCCGGTGAAGCTTACTATAAACTAATTTTTGTAACTAATCACCCAGACTGCTTGTGATATGGCCATTGCCTATACAAATCTTTTCTCCAAACTCATGGATATCTCATCTGATAACATATCAAACCAGAGATTCTGCTCCTACTTATAAACACCTCAAAATAAGTTAGATCCCCCTGACATATTACACTGTATCTCAAGAATCATGTGGCTGATTGTCAGGAAATTTAACATTCAGTTAAACATTCAGTAACATACAGTAAATTAGGACTTATGAAATGACCTAATCTTTACCAGCTGAGTGCTTGCATGCTTGAGTGCATGAGCACTGTTTGTACCCAGGGCTGAGGTACAGTAATGCCCTAAATAATCAACTCCTTAACCACAGCAGAATTACTGAGAGCTAGCTTTCCTTTTAATGGCAAAAAGCCATATTTCAGACTTAATCCTGAAAAATTACCCATAATTCTGCTGTGGGGTAAGGTGTCGATTATTAAGGGCATTACTGTAGTGCTCAATTCAAAAGTCACAAAATCGTTATGAGGGTAGAAAACTCATTTAAATACTCATGTGTAGAACAGCTTATATTTAGTTCAGCATGTAACCCTATGTCACCACAAGCCTTAGAGGCACATCACCCTCATTGTAAAGGGCAGCAAGCAGTACGTCTTTCCCATGACGAAAACACAGTGAAAGCACATAATATATAATATATAATTATAAGTTGGGGTTATCTCAAAACAAAGTGTCTTTGTGGGATAGACATATGTCCAGTTACACTTTATTTACATTCCCATAAATGTATGGAGATGGGACAGGATCAAATTAAATAGTTCCAACATTGAATCGACGTTTACAGCCACCATTTAAGCAAGAGGGACAATTAGGCCCATCTCCACAGCAGACACTGGATTCAACACTGCCATGAAGCTGCATGCCAATTCCTCTTGTAGTGAATGTCATATTGTTGAATGTCATTATCCATTCCTTTGTAAACTACTCCCTTTGGTGCCTAAGGCCCATTCCAAATGACGGATTTTTGTCGACTCGAAACTAATTGTATTAAATCCGTCGGTGATGCGTCTGCGGTCAATTTTGTTTCAGACGGACGCATCTTTGTCGCGTCGAATCTAATACATCGGTCGATTTATTTAAAGGTGCACTCCATGTTACCTTCACAAATTGGTCACGCGTTGATATAGAGGCCTATATATACCGGTATATTATACATACATGTATATATATACTAAACTACAGTATAAATTATGTATAAATATATGCACGATTTCAGCGCGAATATATGTGCATATGTATATGAGGATGTATATAGTACATATAGTTATATAATATAATATAATAGGCGCTACAAATAAATGTTAGATCGTGCAACCAATTGCCATATATGTGTATACCATGCATGTAAATACAGGTATACAAGAATTATTATAAATCAGAGACTACCACCCCTACCCTTATAATAAGGAATACCGGAATATATGAATTATTATAAATGAGAGGTTACCACCCCTATACCCCTCACAATAAGTAAGCCGGTATATATGAATTATTATAAATAAGATCAGTGGTATCACCCCTACCCCTTATAATGAGGAATACCGGAATATATTAATTATATATTATAAATCATAGGCTACCACCTATATATCCTTTATAAAAAGGAATACCGGTATCTATGAATTATTATAAATCATAGGCTACCATCCCTATACCCCTCATAATAAGTAATACCGGTTTATATGAATTATTATAGATCTGAGGCTATAATCACCCCTACCCCTTATAATAAGGAATACCGGTATATATAAATTATTATAAATCATAGGCTACCATCCCTATACCCCTCATAATAAGTAATACCGGTATATATAAATTATTATAAATCATAGGCTACCACTCTGCCCCTTATAACAAGTAATACCTGAATATATGAATTATTATAAATAAGAGGTTACCACCCCTTTACCCCTCATAATAAGTAATATCAGTATATATGAATGATTATAAATCAGTAGTACCACCTCTGCCCCTTATAATAAGTAATACCGGTAAATATTAATTATTATACATCAGAGACTACCACCCCTATTCCTTACAATAAGGAATATCGGTCTATATGAATTATTCTAAATCAGTTGCTACAACCCCTACCCCTTATACCGGTATATATGGATTATTCTAAAACATTGATACTATATCCATTATAAGATGTGAGTCAGTGACATGCCATGTTCGTTGAGGAATCAAACTAACAAAATAATTACAATTTGCACAATGTTACCTAAGCAATGCTTATAGATATATATTTCTTTATGACAAAGAGAGCGTGCGACAAATGACGTCATGTGGGTATTTCCTCAGATAAGGGGAGCCCCCTCATTATTATACCATTATCATATCATTATCATATCATTTGCATTCGTTCTTCGGCAACTTTCGGCTCTTCTCGTCATGTATTAGATTCGAGTCGTCAAAAATCCGTCGTTTGAAACCAAGACGGATTTCAGACGCATCACCGACGAAGATTCGTCTGAATTGGACGGAGATTCGTCTGTGATGCGTCTGACACGGATCTAATTGTTTCAAACGTCGCATTTTTGACTCATTTAATACAATTGTGGGTCTGGTATTAGATTCGAGTTGACAAAAATCCGTCGTTTGGAACGGGCCTTAGGTGCCAAGTCACCCAGTTGTTATCCGAGAATTCTGACAGTTAACCATGTCAGACCAAATGTCCATCATACATGAGCATGCATGCATGTTCCCTTTTAGTAAACTCAGTGATTTTTGAAAAGTTCACTCTTGTGATTTAATCCAATGTTCATGTAGCCACTCACCACATCATTACACATTACACATAAGAGATTATCCTCCCAACCTTTCATTGAATTAATTCTGACCCTATCTGAAGATATCTTCAATAAATGGTGCGACTTATCAAATTTGCCAAATGCATAAAATAAGTTACATTTGGCAAAAAACATGTCATTTCACAATTTTCGGTGTGCAACCCGTGTGTAATCTGTGAAACCCGTGTGTAATCTTATCAACTGGTAAAAAAAAGTTTCGATCATTTTGTATGATTTTAATGACCCATTTCAGAAGCCGTTCAAGCTGTCTGCCTGAGTACAGTTGTCCTGCTTTGTTGATCCTTGGTATCATAACATCGGCTACCTGTAACATTACCTCATATCTTTGAGGCTATTGAGTTTTAATCTTCATGTAATATCCGGACTATTGTTGTAACCATTCGAGGAGCCTGGTACGAATTGTGATCAAAGCGAATACAAATGTTAGTTTAATAACATGTTAAACACATTAGTAAGGTTTGTATAAACGCGATGAATTTGTTAATTTAATGTGGATAATTGAGTTATTAGACCTTGGTTTTGTGAATCTAGATTGAGATCTGTTTTCATGTGGGGTCCCTTTTTTGGGAAATTGTGTTGGGTCATTAGAGATGGTTATGATGTTGTGTTATTGAGATTCATTATGACTAATAGGGAACCTATTATAGGTCGTTACATCTATGGATGAATGGACGACAATGACAGGAAATTTGTTTGAATTTTTGCTGGTGTCACCGACGCTTTTGTGTCATTATATATACAAATTCCGCTGTGATTATCAAATTAAATGGTGTGTAGTTTTTGTTGTCATGAAATTGATTCTTCAGCAATATTTAAATGCATTACAAATATTAAATTATGTTTGAGGCAATATTAATTGGGTTGGATTGTCCGATTTTCGTACATTCTTGTGGTTATGAATTCCTAATACAACATTAATGCATTTGGCTCTGAAAAAGAAAACACAAAAAATGAAAACCAAACGGTCATATCAAAGTTTTGTTCACTGCTATATGGGGGTGTTAAACTTCAATTTTCCAACTGCACCACCTGCATTTTTGAACCAGACCCTATCTGAAAATTTTGCTTCCACTCCCATCCCTCAGACATTTCTGTCTGGGAACTCATACCTTTCCAATTATTGGAAAAATCCCCCATATTCAGAAATGTTCTAAATGGGCCCCGGTGTATTGTGAGTGTAAATTAAAACTTTGTAAATTAATTTTTTTTAAACTTTAGAAGTATTTTATAAATGGTGTAAATATGTTTATTTACCAAATTAATATGGTGATGGGATTGGAGGACAAGTGCTAGCCACTTAGATGGACCTCCTCTCCCTGAATGTTTCCAGATATTGTTTGTTTATTTTATGTTCAAACTCATAGTTCAACAATCTGTTTGAAGAATGTAAATATTCATACAATTATATTGTTACCAAAAATCCCAAACCCGGGTGGCCGGATCATTGGCTGCGTCCTGGGTGAAAAGTTCTTTATTCAAAATGAATTATTGCCACACAAACATTCTCTAACTGAATAATTTGACCTATACAATATAGCATTATGGTGTATGTTGCCGATAGGCATACAGCATTTGTGAAAATATTACTCTGATTTTGAGAATGTGTATTCTCTTTGATCATAGACAATAGAGGAGTATAACACATTACTCTAATGGGTTTCCACCTGTAGCATTCTTTGGATGTGGAATGTTTTCATGAACCTACTCAGAAAACTACTTAAAGATGCACAATCTGTTTCGATGGTCCCCATATCACCCAGTCATATACAACCAAATTTCATCAACATTCAATTAGCATTTAGACCACACACAATTGGCCATGATTACTAGCAAGCTATTAATCACATATGACAAATCATAAACAAATGAAACACCAGACAATTGGTGTCACACATCTGATTAATTTTAAATATAAACCTGGAGCTCCCTTGACAATGGTTAGGATATTATTGACAGGCCTACTGAAGTGCATAATTGATTAACATGGATAATTTGATATAATGTTGATAAAACATGTTGAAATTAATCCCCTGGCAACTGAGATGCAGGTGATTTTAGGAATTTTCAAAACAGAACATCACCTCTAATTATATAAGAATATTCAATAGATGTTTTATAAAGTGTTCATTAATGAACCTGGTTCGAAGTGGAATGGTTAAATGAGTATTTTCTGACTAGTTGAAACAGTACAGCCATATGTAAGACAGGTATATTTATCTGCTTGTTGCACATTGCACAGATAATTCATATCAGCTATCCAATAATTGAGTTTGATATTGATATCATGAGTCTACAGGGTGGGTGGGAAGAGTTAATATAATTTTCCAAACCAATTAATCAATCAAGGTTAAGAGTGTGCCAAGATTATCATAGATAAGGGATATGAGGAAGATCAGATGAAAAGATTTTGAATTATTGCATCGTATAGTGATTGTCTGTGAAATGAGTGGGAAGGGTTAACTCTTTTCAAAACCGATCAACCAATCAATACCAATAACTATACAGGTGAGAGGTGTGTCATCATAAACCTACAGATAAAATAAGACCACAATCATATAAAAAATACTTGAGTTATCGTATCAGATAGCACTTGTCCATGTGTGGATGAAAAATTTGAATAATTTTTAAACCGATCAACCAATCGAAACCAAAAATGATACATATGAGGGATGTGTCATCATAAACATGCACATAAAATATGAACATGATCCGATAAAAAATACTTGAGTTATCAAACTTATCATGTCGGATAAAAAGTGTTTCCCGACAAGTGGCGGACGGATGAACGACAGATGGTTGATCTGGAGGTTGGCATTATGTGTACCATACATAATTGGGTACACATAAAAAGGGAGACATTTGGTATATAAATATAAATTAAGTGTTGAGACAATTAGGTCGCTCGGTTCCTTTCCAAATTTAGGACATCAGAAGATGAATTCTTTGATATATGGAGTAACTCTTGAGATATATCTGCTTAATAGCTTCAATAACGATGTATTAGATACTATAGGAAGTAATCCATTCATCGAAATAGACAAGTTGACTTGACACCTTCCCTTTTCGCATACATGTGAGCCGTTTTCCTAGTCACGATATGTATCACCCCTGACGCAGTTTGATGGCTGATTTATTCTTTGTTGATTCAATAACTTCTGTTTGTTTTTATTAAATTAACAGCAAATAAGACTTTTGAGTTGATGAATTACTTCCACCACTTAAAAGCCGTGTACCTGGGTGGGGATATTGTTCATCCCGAATTAGAAGCCTGTCTGATTGATGCTTTGTGTTAGTGATATATTGGGTTAATTTGGAATAGTGATATATTGGGTTAATTTGGAATGTCAAAACAGCGGCAATTCAATGCCAGTAATACTACTTTCCTACCAGAATCCACAGGTGAATGTTCACATGTTTGCATAGGGCATATGAGGGCAAGGGAAATATTTGACATGGGTTTAGTTTGGACTAACAAAACAGTTCTACTCAGTAAGAGTCCTGGTTGAGTGGCCCTACTGTAATGCTATTATGGTGGGTCTTGCTGAATCATCACGATTTTGGTGGGGCAAATTAATTCTTGTTACTTTATGTCAAAGTGTCATTTTCGCAGTTTTTGTTTGTTGGCAAGATGGTTCAATTCAGATCTCCGTCGTTCAATACCAATTCATACTTTTATGCCTTATAACTTGTGCAACATTGTTAATATCCACCACTTTAATCTGTGTACCCGGGCAAGGGATATTGTTTAGAAACCTATCTGATTGATGCCTTGTGATATATTGGGTGCAATTTGGAATGTCGAAACAGCCATACTTCCCTGCCAGTAATGCTAATTTTATTTTGTAATGACTTATTCAAACCAGATACCATTAGGATTCCATTCCAGCATGTCCCTTTAATCGCTCGATGTAAATACGGAAGTACTCTTTTGTTATGCTCATGCGTAACAAAAACTTCATAAATTCTATGAACTCTTGTGGTACGAGATTCCCCGTGATAAACCATCTTCATTTTCGATGGCCTCTAGTAAACATCGCAATTTGACTTGCTCCGTTATTCTGAAACGGATTTAGTGATTATAACGCTATAAAGGAACGGAACAACATCCGTACTGCTTGAACTGTGACAAAAATTAACTAACGTTTCGCAACAGTTAATTGTCACAGTAAAATTCAGATTTGAAAACTGAAATTCTCCCCTCGGAGATGAAACGAGCCTACCTCAATCGGGGAAGACCCGGTCTATGAAGACGACTCTGAGCATTCATGTTCGGGAGCAGATATCTGATGAAATGACGATTCTGACTCTGATACAATAATTGCAAGTCACCTGACTTGCAACACACCCATCGAGTACAGACGAGTCTACCTCACTCGGGGAAGACACAGGAGCTGAGGACTCTGTCTACTTCTTCGTGTATCATCAATGTATATTATAGATCGATGGTTGTATGGTACAAATGTCGGAGGATAATGCAGCCACTGAAATATTGTCGTACGGTTAACATTTGAATGGGTACATGTACATCCAAGTATCCCAATCTGGCACGATACAGGACACCACGAAACTAGTTTGACAACGATTACGTGCAAAAGAAGTTTTGGTGCATAGCCTCCAATTAATAGGACCAATTAGACTCCTATTTCCGTGACTTCGTACAATGAGAACTCTGTTGCGTTTCATTTCCCGAGCACATGACACAGAATAATGTCAGACAGTGCCTACTCTAGATCGTTTGGGTAGAAGGGGGTGCTACTATAACTTTCTGGATATCGTTCTGTTGAACAGCTGACTTTTAACATACAAGACAATCCACATGTAGAGATTGTGATGCCATTATACCAACAACAGGTACGTAGTTAATTGTTGGAATGTTTTTGCCTCTTGATATCACCAGAGGATAACTGTGGTCAACATATCAAGGTCAATTTTAGTATGTCGAATCGCTGCTGGGGCTCTGCGACACACGGTGTGTCGATATGCAGAGCTCTCTGTCAGACACTGAACTTGTTGACATCGATGAACATCAAAGCTTCTAACCTTCCACTGTCAGGAACCAGTATTTCTATGAAGGTTACTTTTATAAATCCTAATCGAATAATATCTAAATGCTTGTCTAGATCCTTCTCTTCTAGATCCTTCTCTTATCAACAAGCTGGTAGGGGAAGGTTAACTCAAGGTACTCGACACTCTGACCTGAGGCTACAAATTGGAATTCCTCAATTTCTGGAATCCTAACAACCCGAGTGAATATCGTTGGCACTTGATGGCCCGAGAGATTCACAACTTCATTCATCTAATACAATGGAACCAGTTACATCTCGATCAATGGGGTTTTACCGCCCATGGATCCCAGTACAACAGAAATGGACAGATACGTCCAGTAATTAACCTGAATCGTTAAATATATAGTTCAATGTTCACCATTTTGAACTGGACACCTCAGAGGTGCTTCAATTGATCCGGTCACAATAATTTGCTTTACTTGCGCCAACACTTGATTTTCAGTGTTACATATTTCACGTACCGGTATTTTCAGAACACACCGTCGATATATAAGTTTCCGATTTAAAAACAAATCTTGGCAATTTCCAGTACTTTACTTTGGGATAGACACGAGTTCCCGAGTTTTTGCCAAAATAGTCTCGGTAGCAATGGCTTCTTTCGAACTCTAGGTATCAGACTGGCAACCTTTCTGGAAGATTGGATCTTCCTAAATTTATCATTCGCTAATTACTGGAACGCGTCAGTTTGTCATAAATTCAAATAAGCCACTTGTTCACATTTATCCATATATTGGGATGATCAGATTCTTCCGATGCCCAAACTACCCTGGGACAAACATAGCTTATATATTATTGGTTCCAGGAATGAACGAACACACTGCAAATGGTATGTGTTCTTTGACTCAACCGAAGGTTACGACCTCAGGACTGTATACCTTCGATTTCTTGGGATGATATCTAGCCACTGATGTCGTACCACAAATATGTTTCCGAATGCGACCAATTTAGTTGCATCTTCTTCAGAATTATCTTCTTACCACAAGCTTGCCTCTGTATCCGATCGGGGCTTAAATTCTGAAGAGAACCAGAATCTTGATTTTTAGTTGGATTTTCGTGAAAGCAGTTGTTTCACAAGTATATTTGATTCTCTTAAACTTTCTGGATTTTACGGCCTGCATGTAATCAAATTTTTGTCCAAGCCTACATCGGACAACATTTACAGGGTACCGCTTTTTCGGTCCAGGTAACACGGATCATCCTAATAACCTCTCCATCTCAGACTTGGAGATGGGTTTGTTATCTGGGTCAATAAGTTAGTCAAGACAACTGGTCACCAGTGGAAAAATGTCAGCATATCACTTATCTGAACTTGAGACACAGCTGTCTTTTAAAAAAAGCTCATGTAGCAGGGAACGAATTTACTGCCAGGTAGCAGATTACATCAGTCATCGTCATTATCGACCCACATATGGGAATTAGATCAGGTAGTCTAGGCAATCTTTCAAATTTGGAAGAATCCTGCGATCGATCTGTGTTCATCATTGATGAACAAGAAATGAGCTCATAATTGTTCATGGACACCACAACCTCAAGCTTGGGTGGTTGTTATACTCAATCTATAGATAGGACAAATCTCACTTATATTCAATGGACAACTTGCATAATAATAGTGCTTGCTCCAAGTTGGCATCGTCAGTATTGACATTCCCAACTATTTAAACTAATGATTGCACCGACCTATCATCTACCAAATTTTACCAGGTCTCTTGTCTCAGAATCAGAGCGGGGTGTTGCGACCATAGGAACACTTCAATTAACTACATAATTTTCAGCCAACGGCTTTCAGATAAAATCTTTTCAACAGCCGATCACAAACTGCTCATGGCCTCATGGTGACAGGGCTATCAAAGGAATTACCACTGAAAATGCACAATTCAATTGTTGGTGTATTAAACAACATATTGACCCAGGGCTTAGATTTGAAGCGACGTGGGTAGGATGTTCTGATTTCCTCCCACAAATTATAGTTTGGACAGGTTTCAAATACTCACATTTGTGGGTTCTTGGTTCACGATGTCATCGAGTTTTGCCTCCCATCGAGTGACATAACATATAGGTCTACAAACAGTCTTAATCCGCATGTTAAAATGGGGTTTACATAGGCGTCCTCCAACTCAATCCTTGTTCACAACGTGGAAATTATCTATCGTTTCTGAAATTCAAAATTACCCATATCAACACCACTTGCGCTGGGATGCATCATGCATTGACCATATTGACATAGAAAACTTGTTTCCTCATATTCATCACATCGTTTTGTCGATACCGTGACTTACAGGCACTTCGTGTGGATGGCAAAATTCATGGCAATCCAGAATTGAGGTATCAACTTCACCAGCACTATTTTAGCTGAACAGGGCCGATCATTATTCCGACGTATGTGTACTGAAAACATCTTGCTCATCATCGAACTGTACGTTCTTGTCTGAAAGCGACTAAGTGTCATACGTCTCGATCATGGTAAGTTGGAATCATTTTTCTAATCATGTTAATTGACAACCTTTCAGTGCTGTCTCTAGTCCATCCTTTATACATGGTTAGTTGTACATGTATGTATCCAGCGCTATTTTGAAGAGGCTAACCAAACAATACGGTATCTGATATTCTACACGAAGTGTCGGAATATTGTGTGCCTTATTTAGGTTCTACTCTTCAACAAGTTCTCGATGCTGGTCAAGAGAATCAACTTTGTCTAGTTTAATTTAAGCCACAGGAAATACACTGGATCCAGTATTGACTTTCTGTTGATTATATTCGATTTATTTTGACCACATTCATCTACATGTTGACTGCGCAATGTTACAGCAGATCGTATACCTGTTTATATATTCTGTTTATATAAACTGTGTATATAATATAAGTCAATCAGTTTCTATATATTCTTCTGTGAGGTATAATTCTGATTTGTACCTTGCATTGTTAGGAGACTTTGGGTGTTCGTCTCCTACCCAATATGGACTTTTAATACATCATGTACTCTCTTTCGGCGAGTTACCACCGATGGTTATCCCAAGAGATATTGCAGATACGTTCTTCATATTGTACATACGTTTATAAGGGTCTCATTGGGAATTATAGTGAACATACATCAAGAATACTGGACACTGGACACTGCTGCTCTTAGTGGAGGAAAGACCACTAAGGCTGAGTATATTTTACATATTTGATGCATGTTTGATTAACCCTTTGAACCCTTGCTCCCCACAACGATCGAAGCCCTGACCCTGGGCTCCCAGGGTATTTTGACTTATTATGCCCCCGATCTCCGATGGAGATTTGGGGGTATATAGTGGAGCCCTCCGTCCGTCCTTCCGTCCTTTCCGTCGTACCGTCCGTCCTTCCGTCTAGCCGTCCTTCCGTCCGTACGAACGTTTCAACTCATAACTTTGGTTTCGCTAACTCAATTCAGTTGATCTTTGGTATGCTAATAGACCAGCCGGGGGGACAAGATTTCCCCATATTAAACTGCGGTTTCGTCTGCCCATTTTTTCCAGAGTTACGCCCCTTTTTGGACTTAGAAAATTGTCCGTACGAACGTTTCAACTCATAACTTTGGTTTCGCTAACTCAATTCAGTTGATCTTTGGTATGCTAATAGACCAGCCGGGGGGACAAGATTTCCCCATAACTGCGGTTGCGTCCATTTTTTCCAGAGTTACGCCCCTTTTTGGACTTAGAAAATTCAGGTTTTCTGCTACTTTTTTTGGTTTCCAGATGATAACTTGATTTTGGATTGTTTACTCATGAATAACATAACTTTACAAAGTGCCATTTAATAAGCATTTGCACAAAAATAAGAAAAATCCTCTCTGATCGTACAGTCGGGGGCGTTACCTCCGCCCAGCGGTGCACTTGTTGTATAGACTGTGTTCAGGCATATAGTGCTTTATTGTATGCATTCTTTTTTACCATATTGTTTACACCATTGGAAAGATTATTAAATTCTGAATTCAGCACAACACAATCTATTTCAATATCCTAAATCCAGAAAAAGTTATCAAAAATTGGAAACTTATCAGATTTATTATAGAAACTGCCAAAAAATGTTATGTAACGTCACAATCCCAACGTAAATACATGACGTCATATGGGCTTTAGCCAAAACAAACTCTGGGTGTTCTCTGAATAACCACCAATAACTAAAATGCGCGGCATGGTGCGGTCTATTGGCTTATGCCATCTTAAAGACAAGATTCTGAACTTTATTCTCGTGTAAATCTATATAGCGTGTACCTTTGCGCAAAAAAGTTATGATTTAATGAACTCAGAAGTTCAAAACTCGTATGACATGTATTTACATCCGACAATCGTTAGCGCGAATTATATAATTTAGCGCGAATTTCTTCACACACATTGGGAGTTATAAATACCACAGGAATACATCACTAAAGTTTCTACCTATAAATATATATTTTTAGATCTCATATAAGGTGATATGACCTAACGCAAAACGAGAGGTTGTGAGAAGCAATATGGCGGCGCCATAATTGCAGAAATGTGATAAAATGGAGACTGTATCCGGTTTTTAATCGGCTTATACTTCGTTATGCCAAAAACAACCTCGATCATTTTATTTTTCTTAACATTGAGTATTTATCGAAATATAAAAAATATAGTGCAAAACTGCGACGCCGACGGTAGAGCAAGATTATGTCATGGCCAGAAGGGTTAAACCCACCTCCAGATAAGTAGAGTGTTTATTGCTACGAAATCTGGTAGAATCCTAATGGTATCTGGTTTGAATAAGTCGTTATGAAATAAAAATGAAAATTTGATTATCAAATTATAGTTTTATGAGTAACAAAGACTTATTCAAACCAGATACCGGCCCACCCTTCCACTCCGCTATTGTTATACTTTGTTATGCACTTAATATAACTTGGTGTTTTTATACGTCCGTTTGAAAAAAACGGTCGTATTATGTAAATGGTTGTCCGTCTGTCGTCTGTCCGTCGTCCGTCTGTCGTCTGTCCGCTTTTGGTTTCCAGATTGAGTTCGAATTTGGCTTTAGTCCGCATGATCTTGACTGAGTTATGTCCCTTTTTCGACTTAGATTTTACCTGATTTGCAGTTTCCGGATGATAACTTTAGATTGAATCAAGTGAACTGAACCAAATTTGGTATATTAGTTTACCACCCCAAAATACAGATCCAGTTCGAATATGGGTTTCGTCCGCATGATTTTGACTGAGTTATGCCCCTTTTTCGACTTAGATTTTAATGATTGTTGATTTGGTTATTTCTCACTGGTAACAAGGTATATTAATTTCAACTTAAGATTTTAATGATTGTTGATGTGGTTATTTCTCACTGGTAACAATTACGGTATATTAATTTCAACTTAAATTGTTTATATTTTGAGGTTTCTGATTGATAAACAAATTTGGTATGTGAATTTTTCAGTCAAAAATACCACACTTGAAGTTATTGTGTTTTATTTTTGTTATTATTTCGTCTTAAGTCAAAGTTTCAAACAAATGAATTAAACCTTGCCCCACTCTACTCCAGAAACGGGCATATTATGCCATGCCCCGTTGTCGTGCTCTTGTTCACCATCGTTTTGCGTTTTGGCTATCCCATCCTCTCCACCAATCGTTATTCTTTATTATGTACATAATATAGCTCGGTGTTTTTCACCATCGTTTGGATGCCGATTGAAGATGGATTATCACGGGGAATCTCGTAACCACGAGAGTTCATAGAATTTAGAAAGTTTTTGTTGCGCATGCACATAACAAAATATTACTTCCTTAATTAAGTCGGGCGATTGAAGGGACACGCTGGAATGGAATCCTAATGGTAACTGATTTGAATAAGTCTTTTTACTACCAGAATCCACAGCGGATGTTCACATGCATTCTCTCCTGGGGCATACAAAAGGAGTATTTGACATGGGTTAGTTTGTACTAACAAACCAGTGCTACTTTGTAATCAGTAAGAGCCTGGTTCAATGCCCCTTTTAATAGTATTAATTTTATGTTGTTGGTCATTCCTGCTATGATGTTGGTGAGGCAAAAGGATACCGCTAAAAAACATTACTCTATTAGTTTTTTTTCAGGTTGTCATTTTCAAGAAGGTTTAAATTTAAGTGATGTGAAACACTCCGGTTGGGTGATCAAATAGAAATGGAGTATAATCTTGTAGTTATTTTTACGAATATCAATCCACATTTACAGCACACACAATGTCATTCTTTTATATTAATTAAATGCAAAGAGTCTCAATGGCGAAATCATTTGTGTTAGTTTATCGCTGTTTGTTGGGTCCCGAATCGAGATGTAAATATTTACAATTAAGCGTAGTTCAGACGATGACAACTATTGAGTGGTATGGTTGATTTCGTTGAGATTTTCGGCGATATTTGTAGAATGCTACATCCTCACAGTTGTCATCGCGCCTGAGTACTAACTTATCAGTTTCACGCACCCGAACAAGTCAAAATCTCTGTCTTTCAATATCCATTCAAACCAATTCTTTTTGCATTATAACTTGTGCAATGGTTGAACAATTTTGATGGCCACCACCAGAAGTCATGCACCTGGGTGGGGGATATTGTTCAATGCAATTCTAAGCCCTCCTGATTGATGCTTTGTGCTTGTGATATACAGTAATGCCCTAAATAATCGACTCCTTAACTGAGAGCTGTCCGATGAATGGCGACAAGCCATATTTCCAACTAAATCCTGAATAGTTACCCATAATTCTGCTGTGGTTAAGGAGTCGATTATTTAGGGCATTACTGTATTGGGTTAATTTGGAGTGTCAAAACAGCAGTACTCCATACAAAAATCAACAGGTGGATGTTAACATAGGATTGTAGAGCAGACACTTTTATAACTGTCAGATTGTCAGTTTCTTTCCTGGGGCACACAAGGGTAAAATGAGTATTTATCATGGGTTAGTCTGGAGTGTACTCTTGTACAGTATTACCAATATAATACAATAATACAATACTAGGATAACTATATTTTAACTTGTATAACATTGACATGATAATGTGTTTAATTTGTATATGTATTTGTTTTACAGTTGGTCAAAAGCTCTTCAGAGCTTGTGTTTGCATAATGTTTTTTCCTCCGACTTTTAAATAAAATTGATCTTTATCTTATCTTATCTTATCTTAACAAGTTGTTTATAGCTTCCTGGGTATTAGGTAATTAATATGAAATGAAGACCCCTGTCTGGAAAGGCTTCTATCAATTAATATTGATTTTATTTCAATTTTCCCGCTCGTAATGTTCATGCGATTATCAGATGAATTTTTATCTTTAGAAGGATTTGATGATAAACCTTAATGGGACATAAGAAAATCAGTTCTTTCATAAAATAGCCCAATGATGTTCTTCACCTTTTCCGTACTAGAATTATCCTTTGTTTATCTGGAAATAATGGTTTTCTTCCCATCAGAACAGATATCTTGCCATGGTTTGTCAGATCTGAATGAAATTAGGTTTGATTTAAACTTATTTTAATTAGAATAATTCATACTGAATTCATTACATATAAGGATTGGAGGACTTGTTCTGATAAACTTACATGGGCATCCGCTCCCTACGAAAGGTATATATAAACAACAGAAAATAATAACTGTTTTCTGTACGTCTGTGGAGGTATGATATCTCAACCATGATCTGAATGAAATTTTTATGGATGATCACCATCAGAAGGGCTTTCTACACGGTGTTACAGATCTTCACATATTCATCCTGCAGGTAGCTGACAGCATTGTGGTGCAACATCTTGTTTTTACAAGCTTAGCATTCCAGGAAGGGTCAACATAAATGCGGGTTATGCGTGCAAAGTTCGTCAAGTGTATATTGTTTCTGCCTAATCCTTGGGGTATATGTGGCATTTGACATTTAACCTGTTGAGTCTAGCCTGGGATGTTCTAACTTCTTTATAACGTGAGATATGTTCACGATTCCAGGTCTGACATTTACTAACATGCGTTGTTTCCCCTAGCTGTAATCGGGGTATCACATATGTTTATTCTGTGTGTGGTTTGTGGTTCAACACAAGATGGATATGCCTTGAGGGAAATATATATCTGGCTTATTGGGTCAAATCAAACATCATCATGCTATTTGAGGAATAACTGTTTGTAGTTTTTAGGTCATCAAGAAATATTTACACAGCCTCTTATTTCAAACTAAATCTGTTCACTGATTGGTCAATTGCCAATTGCATCATGTGTTTTATACCTAAAGTAATTTCATGCCCAAAATACAAACCATAAAAGAAACCGGTATCATATGACCAACTTGACCAAGACACAGAAACTGATTGAATTCTCATTTCTGAGCTGGAAATCAAATTAATATTGGGCTATTTTGTACAACAGTGTATTAGGGCCAACTTGATTTTATATGATACTAAACTGTTATAACAACCAACAATTGAGAGTCAATCTCTTCCGATTGGAATTTGTGTAGACCAGCATATAGGCAGTTGCAATACACCCTTCCATATAATTCACACACTTTCCCGATCCAAAATGGCCACCACCCAAAGGAGTGCACCCTTACTATTTCTTGGCCTCTTGACCGATTTCGGCCTAACAGTTGGTGTTGTTGGGTGCCCCTATACAGTGTTCGCGCTGTCGGTAGCCAAATTAGCCAATGGCTAATCTTTTTCGAATTTGGCTAATAAAAATTTCATTTGGCTAAACTTTTGGCTAAACTTTTTTTGAACCCAAATGGAGACTGATAGCATGGAGCCAGAAAGCTAATTAATAAAAGCGATCAATAGATCGACATTCAAGACGAAGTTAGGTGACGAAAGCATTTCATTATTGTCGTACTTATGAAATATCGTACAAAGGGAAACCCTATCGACAACTCTATCAACCAAGCGATCATAAAGTGATATGCAATCATCTTTAGTTTTCACAAGACGGACAAACAAAGACGCATGGACATTAAACCGACCGTGGTTGAATTATGACAATGTGAAGAAAGCAATGTTTTGTAAAGTGCATTGACGCCGGTATACAAGCAATTTGTTCGTAACATGTGCAGGCTGTTTTAATCTGGAGAAAGATTACGTCACTCTGCACGAAGCAGCAAAAGGTCATTATTAATTTTTACATTTAATCCCCTAATCCCCCAGTCAGCCCATTGTCTGTCTGGTCACTCACGGCGCGCCTGTACAATGCATGTTTATGATGACATTGTATTTATGACGGTCGATGTTTATGAGCACCAAGTGTAAGACAATAGCTTAATCAGCCAAATGTGAATCACGACAGATATTTTGTGGCTATTTGTCGTCAATACCGATACAGTCAAAATAATATGCATGCTTTTATGACAGATTGTAATTTGATGATGGCGTAACAATATTAAGTTATTAGTTTCCAGATGTCACTTAGATATTTTCGCAAGGATAACTATTTAATGATTTAAAAATAGATATTGATATAAAACAAAACAAAATTACATTAAGAAGGACAATACCGGGTTACCCCCCCCCCCCCCCCCCCCCCCCCCAAATCACTCTTTCACATAAAGATTAATAAAATTTTAATAAATGATATATATAAAAATACTTGTAGTTCATCAAAATTATTTAAACTATTGTGTATTTTACCTTTGTCTGTTAGATTTTACGTTTTAGTCATTAATTGTGAACCGACCAGAAAACGATGATTTAATTTGGCCAAAGTTGTTTTTAATTTGGCCAAAAAACATTTGGCTAAAGTTTTTTTCGTTTGGCTAATAAAATTTTCATTTGGCTAAACTTTTGGCTAAAGTTTTTTTCGGTCCAGCGCGAACACTGCCCCTATAACACAGTTTCATGGATTCTACACCCCACCCTAATTCAAAATTTCCGCCGCCCATGTGGTTGCGAATAGGGGACCCTCGTCATTTCTCGACCCTTAACCAATTTTGCGGTGGTGTGTGCATATGGGTTGCATGTAAATGGTGTCGGGGGAGGATCCAACAACCAGGCAATGGCAATGGGGGTTTGTGGTCGAGAGATCAACTCTCAATGGATGGTTGTTAAGCCGTTTAAACAGTTTGGTATCATAAATCAAGTTGACGCTATACTGTCGTAATTTTGTGGTACTCTCTGGATTTCTGGGAGATTTTCAATTTGAGGATAAATGTGTGAAGATGGTTAAAAGTGATTTGCATTCAGACTTAAAAGTATTTGCAGCTTATTTCTATCATATGTCGATGATCGACAGACAGTTCATGTAATATGGGAAGTTTTTGAGTACACCAGCAACAAATCGGAGCATATTTTATACAACCTATTCATTGTGCAGAGATCAAAGTGTCGGCACGGCATGATACCATCACATCCTAGACAATAAGCATGTTAAAATTTATTAACCTTATCAGCACCTATCGAATATTATCTTCCAATTTTGGGAGGGGCAACTCAATGGAAGTTAATTGAAAATGGAATTTTTATTTTTTCTGTTTTAGTCTGGATCATAAATGAGATCATAAATATCATAAATGTCAGAGAAATTTCAAAGGAAAGTATAATACTAATCTTAGCTGATTGGAACTCAACACTATCGAGACTGCATGGTGAGACTCAATATGATGTCGCTGAAATTTAGGAGATATAATAGGCTGACAATTGGCAAAACACTTTAAAAACTTTTACTGTAGACTCATTATTTGATGGTAAGAAATAGGAACTTGATGACAAAATGCTCATCTCTTTAGAAACCCGATAATAATCTTACCACATTTACGTCTCTGGAACTGCGATTCAGTTCTGATTTCTGTAATGATGGGATTCCCTTCATTTCATTGGTCTGACTGGATGCTATTGCATTGGTTATATATACAGTAATCGACTCCTTAACCACCGCAGAATTATGGGTAACTTTTCAGGATTTAGTCGGAAATATGGCTTGTTGCCATTCATCGGAAAGCTCTCGGGGAGAGCTTTGGAGAGCTTTCCGTTGAATGGCAACAAGCCATATTTCCGACTAAATCCTGAAAAGTTACCCATAATTCTGCTGTGGTTAAGGAGTCGATTACTTAGGGCATTACAATAGTGACGTAACAGCTCATTGAAAGGTGGAATCCAGTCACTTTAGAAAGCTAATGACAACTACAAACACAGGTTCACGATTGGTTATATTTATGTTCCCTGATTGGAGGCTAATGACTTGTTGACAGTTTTCTCATGCATAGCAAAACACGACAATTCAGAATACAGGTGATATTTTCCTAATTGAATGCATAGCGAAACATGACAGTACAGAATACAGGCAATATATTCTTAATTGAATGCGAAAAACTTGCTCATTGCAATCTTGGAGACATTCATAATCTGAGAGTTTTTATCAGCCAATGATATTTATTACTCACTATTTATTCGCATCCTGTTGTTTTTATAACTATTACTAAATAATACGATTATCACAAAGAGTTCTACACCAGGCATGCACTCCATATTTGTAAATAATTTGTTATGTCATCTTTAGTATAAGCTAGCTCAGGATAGGAATTCAAGTGATGTAAATCTGATAAGATTCTCGTCACTTTTTAAAGAGAGTGACATATTGTAAAAACATTCTAATAGTATTGTAAAATAGTATGACTCTGGGGACCAGCCAATAGGGGGCAGGTACCAGACTAGGGGGCGACTTGGAAGATATCTTCTCTCTAAATTGTGTCACTTATGAATGTCCATTATAGAAGAGAACGGGGTGGGAATCTGTCCAAAAACAGCATCAACCCAACAGATATCCCAAGCTGTTGTTGACTGAGAAGACCTGGTCTATATAAAAGGTGGAATTTCACTAAATAGCTCTGTAAAAGTCAATTAGAGCTCTACATTAGTGATTTCTCATCTTTAACTTGTTGATTGAGATTTTGTTAACAGCGGTATACCTTTGTTAAAGTCTATCATAGATCATGCTTTGACAAATACACATGCTCCATGCCAGCAATTTCTCATCTTCTAATATTTGTTCTCAGCGGTATACAGCCTCAGATCTCCAACATTATGTCAGAATTAGCTTCATTTATGCTTGTCTTGAAATAGCAGCTGACTTTGACTTATGTAACTTTAGTTAAGACATAATGGGTTGTTTTCAGATTGACTTTGGATCATGGTGGGTGGAGATTAAATCTGAGGGTTTATTTTTACTGGATGTCATGCTGTTTGTTTTGTCTGCGGATTTCTGAGATACTGATTACATTGTAAGGTCACTAAAAAAGGTTCGGATGTGAAATAGAATGGAATATCTGGGTGATGGTTCACAAGTAGCAGCAGGTAGCATCAAATACTTACAACCGTTCTCACAATTTATTTTAATCCTGATTGTTGCTACCCCTTCCAAGTGAGATTGTTTTTACCAATTGAGAAGGGTTTTTATACCACTTGAAAATCTCTAAAACATACACAATCTGCAGGAAAGAAATTGTGAGGGAATAGGATCTTTGTGGTAGCATGGGCAATACCAGTCTAGTAATAACTAGACCACGGTTTCCTTACAGTCAACTCTCAGTCTAGAGACACCGGTACCAAATTTCATTTCCGCGATGAACGGGGAATTCCCATCTGGCGATAGCTCATTAATATTCATGTTTCCAAATATAGCAACTGAATGTTCACTTTTCAAATCGGCAACAATCATTGGAGTTATTTGATGCGGCAAACAGTTTTGCCGTAACCGGTAGGAAGAATGGCTAACACCGCTTTTCTGGTTATCAACAAACTCCTCAGAATAAACTCATGTTCTTTTTTCAGCGAATCAATACAAAGTTTCTTTAAAACGTTCTTAATTGCAATTTCGAAAATTTCTATTTCGCTAAAGTCTTCCATTGTTTTAGCGTAGCCTCGCTTTCATCTAGAATTTCCGCTTCGGTAATAGTTATTTTTAGAACTATTGGGCGGGGCTTGTATGAATAATTACTAATTTGAATAGGTAATGGGATTTGCAGGCAGTTCTTGATTGGTCGAGCAACGCACTGCCTGGTGCGTATTGGTTGGATTTCTCACGTTTGAAATAATTTATGCCATCAATGTCCCAAGACCTAAGTTGAAAGTAATGAAAATTAGGTCTGGTTTTAATAAGACTGGGGCAATACTTGTAATCATATTGTCTTCATTTATTTATAATATCAACTGAAATATGAGTGATCCTTTGAAATATGTGAGTGTATATATATATATATTTATTTAACCCTACTATCCTAACCAGGAATTATTCTAGAATATTCATGAATTAATCCATAATATAATATTCAAGAAATTACTAGAATGGTATAAATAGTGAACTGGAATAAAATAGAATACACCAAATATTAAAAATATTTGAAAATTGGAATAAGCAGGAATATTGCAATTTTAGGAAAATATCTAGAATAATCCAGATTATTCAAGGTTATTCTGTTTTGATTTGTTGCAAAATCTGCAAAGTAACTAACTTCCTGTGTATTCATGCTTATTCCAGTCTGATACTTAATATCTGAACATGTGGGGAACAGTTGGCACATAGTATAGGAATGAACCCAGGGCTGTTTTGAGACCTGTTACAGGTTTGGGTGCCAAAATTTGGAAGCCCAAATTACTGAGGATTGTAATAAGCATACCCAATGGGATCCAAATAAGTATACATGTATAGTTATACATTTTTTTTGTAATTTTGCCATCCTGTATGGTGCTTATTTGGGACTGCATGCTTATTTAAAAATTGGGATATTCAGGCTGCGCATGGCTATATTGCAGAGTTACCAGAATTGCTTGAGCCATATCACTCCGATCAGGCAGAGGAAGTGAAAAAATGTTGCAGGAAATCTGTTTGGTTACTCCTTTGACAAGATAACATGTTCTGAATTTTATCCCAATGCATTTTTAGCTTTCTCCTCGACTTGTGATTTCATACAGTTCGACAGGGTTGTTTAATCTGAAATTTTCATTAACCCTTTGAGTGCCAGGGGCCGATCTCATCGGCCCTAAACCTACAAAATAAGTATGTTAAAGAATATAAGAATAAATTATTAAAATTGTAAAAAAAAATGTAAAAAAAAAAATAATAAAAAAAAATGTTAGGCCAATGCATTCTCTTATATATGCGAGGCGACCTATGGTCGACTCGCATATATAAGAGAATGCATTGGCACAGGGTATATGGGTTGATACAAAAATCGACCTGGCACTCAAAGGGTTAAGTAGCCCAGAGATAATTTTTTTCAGAGTAAGCTTTTGAGTGCACAGCAAAATAAAGAGATGACATGCAGCAATTACACTTAATAATAGAATAAGTGCATTCAAGGCATTCAAGACATAAATCAAAACATGCATCTCAGAATACAACTAGTGGCAGCTTCAACCAAGAGATACCAATTTATTATAACACTGACCATATGCCCTGTGAGTTAACCCTTTCTATACTCATTGAAGAGTAGTTCCCCTAGAAAATGTTCAGATAATAAGTTCAACAAGCGACCATAGGGAAAGTATTTATTCGGCTTGAGCTGACATTTTCAGGGATTCAATACAACTATAATAATGGGTCCTTTATAGATATTATCGGAAAATCAAATACTATGTGGGCATTTAAAATATTGAAGGTGGTATTTCACAAAATGGAAAGAAGAATCTTCTTATTCCCTTTACAGTGCCCCTGCAAATATCTTACTGTTGGAACATTATCACATTTTTGTCCCCCGACATTCCATCTGAGGACTATAGTAATGAACCTCGTCTGTCTGTGCATCCGACTGTGCATCCGGAACTTTGTCCGAGCCTGTATTCTGTCATTTTCTGGTCAAACCTGCACACATGCTATTTAGTTCGGTCGGACTCATTTTGGCAGAGTTATTGCCATTTTTTGACAGAATCGTATATCCTGGGACACATCTTTTGTTCTAGCCTGTATTCCATCATTTTTAATGTTCCATTTTTTAAAAACTTGGCACATATGTCATGCAACCAGCATGGAACCTGCGCTCCTGCGCTTTTGAGTTCAGTTGGAGTCATTTTAGTGAGTTATTGCCATTTTTCAAACTAGAATCATACATCCTTGGATGCATCTTTGTCTGAACCTGTATTCTTAAAATTTTGTTGACATTGTGCCAATTTGAGGTTATGTTTCAACTTTTTAAGAGTTTTTTTCAGGTTTGGTTATTTGTTTGCAGCTCAGTTTAAGACAATGCACATGTATTTATTCCAAATAATATATATCTATAAAGCCTCTGCTCCAAATGAAGCCACCATGTTGGGGGACTCTGTGGCCAAGTGGACTTTTATCTTTGTATGAACACAATGCTTTGGTATTTCACAATGGGAAATCATGGATTGCATGGGCTTCATCATTTCACACCCTCATCCCACCCAGTTCTGGGTCTAGCTAAAGTAATCAACAAATAAAATAAAAGCAGTTCAGATTTCAGAATTTAACTCCTATGTCATGCTGCCAGTGTTCATAACATTTAATTAGGATTTCTGAGATTAATCTGCTGTCATTTTGTTCTTGGTTGCCATTTTATGATTTATGTCTTAAATGACTGGTATGCACTTAAAGTGTACCTTCATCATGTCAGCCATGTATTCCAAGGAGCACTTCAATTCTTGCACTGTGTGCTACTGTGCGGTAAATGGGAGTACATTTATTCAGCTTGAGCAGGCGCTTTCAAGGATTCCATGATGTCTGCATGTAATACCTGGGTCCCCTCTTTTTGCTTACATTTGAATTTTCGTGAAGGAATACAATACCGAACTGCATGGACGGACATTTGCAATTATTATTATGTAAAGTCCTGGTGCTTAATTGATCATTTCGATAAGAACGAATCCATTTAAAAGATATTTTTAGTAATTATGTTCACCCATGAGATAACAAATCGGCAATCCTTTTACAATTTTATGAGTGTTAATGGGTGACATTTTTGCAGGCAAAGTGAACTATAAAGTAATCAGGCACATAATCAGTTATAGCCGAAAATGTCATATTCAGCAGGTCAACATTTAATATGTTTAATGCACCAGATATTCAGCAGATATACCAGCTGTGAGTCTGTGATACCACCAAAGTAGAAACCGCCTATGTTTTCTCAGATACCCCAATTTGACTCGATCCTGGTTAAAAATTATCATAAAATTTTCAAATATTAGGACCAAATGTTTCCAGCCTATATGGATACATCACATATTTAACCCTTCCGCGACTGGAGCTTCCTGAAATATTGCGAAAAGCCTGTGCCAGTGCATTAATTCTCTTATATATGCGAGTCTACCATAGGGATCGAGCCTCACATATATAAGAGAATGCATTGGCCTATTAACAATATTTACCTTGACCTTGTAAGCCACTGCATTATTATTCATTATTCCAGGTGTTATTTGTTGGTAACTAATAACACTTTCCATTGACTTTACTGCATGGTCAATTTTTCAAAGCATCTTTCTGATTGGCTGTCACATAAAAGTTCTAGGTCAAACTCATGTGCATCTAAATCAGTGATATTACAATATCACTGATCTAAACAGGGGCGCCGGAAGCATCCAATGGCAGGGGGGCATAGCCTACAAAAAGGGCACTTTTCCACAAAAAAGGGCATTTTCTCCGCAAACTCGGGAAAATAACCATAAATTCATTGTGGCAAAAATCCTTATTTTAATGGTATTTGTCGGTTTTTATGGCCGTTTTGTGATAAAATTGACAAAAAATTAATATTCCTTGTGAAATTGGTGGTATTTGGACCAAAAAAGTCACATTTTGCTATAAAAACACGAGATTAAACACACAAAAAGCATTTTCTGTCTCCAGAAAAAGGGCAAGTCCTGCCCCCGCTCGCCCCCCTTGGTCAAGGGCAGGGGGGTCAGCTGCCCCCTCTGCCCCCCCCTCTTCCGGCGCCCCTGGATCTAAATAGAACTGTTTAAAAATATATGCATGAACATGGTGACTCAGAAACAACCATGAACAAATTTCTTGTCTGTCCAAGTCTACGCTTTTCCCAACATTCATACTATGACTTACTAATAATAACATTAACAATATGTTAGAAATGGTAAGAATAATTTAATCACTTGCCTATATCTTTGTATTTTGTTCAATGAAAATGTTTGAACATGCTGAAAATTCGATGTTGACATGATAGCCACTGGCATTGGCAAAGAACCAGACATGAAAATCACAGAGTATGTTTTATGTGCAGATGCATGTTTTCACTTCTTAGCGCCATGAGGCTTCTCAGGCACGCACTTCATTGACATGAATTGTAGTTTAACCAATTTCTTATATGTCAACGTAGTATTTTGCATGAAAATCAACTCAAATTGAGTCATCATAAACAGAATATGAAATCCATGTTTTTGTATGAAATTGATGAAACTCGTCTCAAATTTTCTGTTTTTTTCTCGTCAAAGGCTAGATATTAATCATACATCATTTCTCACTTCATGTCTGCCTAATTAACAAATGGGGAAAAGTAATTTCCCTGAATTTGAAAGCTGTGGACTTGACACTGACGCCCCCGTGTGCTTGAAATTTCCAGTCCAGCTTTGTGTAGTGGTGAGACAATCCCACACCACCAATATGCTCCTGGCAACAATTTGATTTAAAAAGGAGCTAGTTCATAGCTAATAGCCATACGTACATCTGACTAATTTGCACTTGGACATCAACAGACTATAACTTTTGAGTTGTGGGAAAAATCTTTCATTGAGAGAACAATAACCTGCTGATAACTCAGCACAGTTTTCAAGTTTTAGGTTCAGAGCCGCATACAAGAGATATAATTAAGATGGTGCAAACTGTAGCACGGACCATGTTTAGAAAAAATAAGAATCTACCAATCACGCTATCTTTACCATCGTGTATTTAGAATATGATAGTCTTTCAATGCTTGAAGTGTGGTGGTCATATCTGAAACTGTTCAAAAAGTAAAATTTGAAACAAATTTTTTTGCCAGGGATTTGCCCACCAATGCATATCCTGTGCACTTAATTGTCTATAGGTGGATGAATCCCTGGAGAAACTTTTGTTACCTTATAACCCACCTTTTGACTATGGCCATCCAGCCACACCAACAGTTGCTATGGATTGTGTCATCACATTGTTGATACCACTCAGCATGGACAGGGAGGACTTAAATTTTAAGTTATTTTAAGTTTAATTTTAGTCCCTTCTCCTCCATATCTAAAACTGTTTACTTTGTTTACACAGAACCTTAGACCTTATACTACAGGGTTGAGTGCAATGAGAAATAATGTCCTCGACCTGCCCATTCAAGACCCCCCTCATCAATCATCCCCACTGCTGTTATTAACCCTTTCATGATGGGAGCTGTGCTGGTGCAGTATTAATCTAATTTGTGTTCTGTTTTGGAAAGCTGTTTTCTGTCAAGAAAGGTTTTGTTTCAATGCTGAACTTATTATGTAGATTCATTCACACAATATGTGGTGTCGACAAGAAAAGTATGTTGAAGTATTTTCTTACCTATTGGCACCCAAGATCATGAAAAAAAAATTTAAACTAGCTCCCATCAACATGTAAGATGCTCTATCCAAATATTATTAACCGTCTAATAAGTCGTTAATAACCCTTTCATGACTGGAGCTGCGGTGGTGCCGCATTAAATACACTGTGCCATGCAGTACATTCTCTTATATATGCAAGTCTCCCATATATAGGGAGCCTCGCATATATAAGAGAATGTACTGGCATATAAGGTCAAGGTAAATATTGTTAGGCCAATGTATTCTCTTATATATGTGAGGCTCCCTATGGGAGACTCGCGTATATAAGAGGGTTTTCAGAAAATTTCAGGAAGCTCTGGTCATGGAAGGGTTAAACATGTGTTATACTATTAATAAACAAGAACTGTCACATTCCAATAGAAAATGTTAGCTAGTTGTGAGATAATATTCTGCTTCAGGTCTGACTATGTCGCACTTGGGATGTCAAGAATTCAGTAATAGACTAAAACAATGTATATATGAGTGGGAAACATCGTTCAGTGGTAGCTGAACAATAACAGTGTTCAAGTAGACATCATATAGACATCAGTCACATACGATACAAAGTATAAGATTGTACACTTCAGAATTCAAAGTCGACTAAAGAAGTTGTGAAAAACGACCTTGTTTTATATAATAGAGAAAAAAAAGAATTTACCAATCGTACTATCTTTCCCACCATACATTTACAATATGATAATCTGTGAAAATTTACTTACAAGTGTGATGTGTTCATATCTACATGTATATCAATTTCGGTATATTATGCATAAAGGGATAAAAGTCACAATGACTTAATCCCCTCAATTTTATATGATGATAATTGTATCTAATACTGGTTAAATTGTTTACATTGGCACCACCAACAGAGTCCTAATGATTGATAATGTCCCCCAACCTTTAATACTGAACTCTCCTGCCCATTAAAGACGCACCTCATCAGTCAAACCAACTCATGTTATTAAACACCTGCTGAACTAACGAGAACTGTCACCAAGAACAGCAATTTATAGAGGAGAGGAGAGAGGTGGCCACGTTAAATCTGTGAGGGGGGCATTGGATGGGGGGATGATTGCTTTGTCTTGTCAGGCTGATAAGACATGTGGACCAGTGCCCTGACAGTTTTATACCTGGTAGACCTGTGAGAACATTAGGCTGTGACAGCTTACATGCTGTAAAACAATCCAGGGGTCACCCCAAGTGCAACATATTATGCATTTGCGGTCACTGAATCATACACAGATGTATGAGGCACTGGTTCACTATTAAAGTATGGCAACAGTGACTCACTAGGTACAATTCATTTGAAGGCCCACTTAATTTTTGAATGCCCAGATCACAGTTACAACATATTCCATATCACATACCATTTGGAAGAGGAACCAAAAATATATATTCCACCAGAATATGGAACAGCTGTGGCCTTGTGTCCACCAAGAGATTCTCAGATTCACCCAAGACTTCCCCCGTTATTTACCCCAGAATGCATCATAATCCACAACTAAGAGATAGAGTTATTCCGCTTCCATTGAGAATAATAAACTGGCAGTACAGACCAGATCAAAATTAAGCACAGAACACATGTAGGTACCTCAACAAAAAGAACATGTTTACAGTTTATTCAACCGGATAACTTGATAATACAATGTTTTGGAGCTTCCTCTTTCAAATTGTATATAATATGGATATGTTGTGTATAATGTGATCTGGTTATTCAAAAATTAAGTGGGCCAGTCACTGGCAGTCAGAGATGATGTTTTACCTCTGACTTTTAAATGAACTTTATCTTTTCTTTATATCAACAGTGCCCCACTGATGATATGACTGCAAATATGTATCCCAAAAATACACTGCTGGAGATCATAATAGCTAGAATAATTCAGGGCTGATGGGGGTCGGTCTTGACACTACAAGGGTTAATGTGCCCAATAGTAACATTAGAAAGCATGACAATATACACACCGGTCACCCGCGTATCACCAACACGGAGATCGTACCGCCGATCGAGATAATCTGTTCACGCATATCCTGTGCGATGGAGGAAGGTACGTATGTTAACATAGCTAAAATGACTGTAAATCGATATCCCCGAAGAACAATTAACCACGTATTATGTAGATGGATTATCACTCGTTGATAGAAATTTTCTGGCCCATTTAAATCGTGATTTTTCTAATGATTTGATATGATTATTTGGAAAATTTTACAGTCTGAGGAAATAATTCTGACTAGATATTGATATAATCACAACCGTGTTCAATTGTCCATGTCATCCTGAAGCTATTTGGAAAGGTGTACATTACTTTGACAGGAAAAAATACTTGTCGCTTGTTAGAATCATACAAAAACGCCAAACTATGGGTTTAAATAATTGTTGTCGATAATTTTATGAGTATCAACAAATCTGTGTAATTTCTTGTGAAAGTACCTAATGTTGCGGTTGAAGTACACACTGGTGCGGATATTTTGCAAATGTCCAAAGTGTTTTCCTGATCGAAAAGTCTTCTTTTGTTCTCTTTCCGGGCAACACTTCAACAACAACAACAATAACAACAACAATATATTGATTAATAATGAACCAAAGCCGGACGCTTTGGGTCGTATATAGACTATATCTGATTTTGTGACGTCACCAATTATTATCTAATATGACACTGCTGTTTTGAATTTTTGCGAGCGCTTTTGTCTCACAGTAGATCGGTGGGCTTATAAAAGCATTATATAATGTCGTAATCTGAAATAAACGTGTGCGTCTTTCAATTTTCAATGGCCGGCGTTTCAAAATGAGGGGAATTACTATCGGAATTATGCACAGTGAAATTCATTCGTAGCCGGGTTTTACATTTTATTGAGAACATAATTATAACATATATTATGGACTGTCAAATATTTGCAATGGAGTGGCCTAAAATATAAATGTTGCGTGCAATGGGAAAATCTCAATCACTCGTGATGCAAGCAAACATTATTATATCGCGTTTAAATTATCCTAATATTACATAGTACATACGTGAATCTGATAATCCTCAGATATTCTTCTATTTTCACGAATCGACAAGAAACACATACTTATGAACAAAGCAGAAGATACATGTATTCAGGTTATCGCAAATTCGGTCAATGGTGAAAGCTACATGATGACGTTGCTCGTCAAGTTTCGTTGAAATCGACATGACATTTTTATGAATGAAATCAACATGATGAAATCGACAAGCTTCTTCGTATAGTGTACACATCTCAATCGGATTGTGCACACAGCGTCAATAATATAATGGTTAATTTCAGTAAAATACTCCCCTCTAGACAATAACCAACAGTCTGGACTTTTGAATACTTTCAGTTTGATGTTGGTAGTTTATATTCTATAATAATTTGTTCAAAAGGAATGACATTTAAATTTTTTTATTTAGGTTTTAAGTCTGAGTCGGTGAGCTCGTGAGCTTGCATTGTGAATCTCTGATTTCTCACATGCCTTGATGTATGATATGATTGACCTAATTTTATACACGAAGTTGCTATAGAACCCACTCTGTCAATGAACCCTTGTGCATGTCTGGAGTGTAATGTATCATAATCACATCATGATATAAGGCCTAAGTTAATATTATTTGATGGGAATACGCATCAATGAAGTTATTTTATAGGATTAAAAAGACACATATATATATCCTAGCTTATGCATGTGTTTTAACTGTGGTTCGTTAATTACGCTAGCGTATGGTCATATTACATGGTGGCAGAAGCTCCACAGATTTGTCTGGCGATTCCGAAATACTATTTTGAACCTCAGAGGTTTGTCATTAAGAAAAAAACATTTTACAAGAACACGGCGTTCCAGACACACGTGAATATACAAACTGGCTCATGTCCATATAAATATAAGTGGTGCGGGAAAACGTTTACCGCTAAAGAGTACACGCAACGTCATGCAAAAGCATGCGGTGGAAACTGGCTGCTCATGCTCAGAATGTACGATATGTTACTCTGACGCAAGCAGTTTAAGAGTTCACAGAATAGTCGTCCACAGTGGGACCACATTCAGTTGTGAATATGGCAGGGTTTAAAAGTACAACACTGGCCTTGCAAACCACAGACAGAATACAAAGCACTATAAAGTGTTCACAATAAATCTGTCTTCCATATTCGTTTGTTGTAAACACCTGGGGGTGTTGGTTGCATACTACTAACACACTTATGGGTCAGGAGACGTGGCTGCTGGGACACCGTTGGGGGAATTTCCACTTTGAAATTTCCAACTGCACCCATCCACAAACGACCAGACCAAATCCATAGAGTTGACATACCATTGCATCAACATTGGTTGGAACTTTTTAGCTGGCATTTCAAACACATCAACTGTTGCACATTTTCCAAACTAAGGTTGGAATATATTCAACTGATGGCCATTTCAGACAAAAATTATAAAATCAATATGCTTTCGTTCTTCTGAAAACAACATATTCACCTTAATTACTGTTTGGAAAATCAAACAATGGAAACAATTTCAACCTACATGTATTATATAATTGGTGTAACGTTTCCAACTAATGTACGTTGTATCATGAATAAAATTTCCGATTGTTGAAAAGAAAATAATTACCAAAGCACCCCATGCATGTCGACACATTCCTGTATGGAGCGTTAACAGGGAGAGGTTGGTTATCATTATGGGTAAAATATTCATTGATAACTGTTTATTATGGAATATTGGTTAATGGATTTGAGAGTCTACTCAGACAAAGTTTGCCAAAATAATGGCCAATAGTTGGAAATGTGATGCTTGCATGCCACCACTTTACTTGGAAATTGTACATTGGTCGATTTGTATCAGATATTTTTTGGACTGAAATGTCAATTAGTTGAAATGACCAACCATACGGGTGTAACGTTGAAAATTAACTCAAAGATTAAAAGTTTGTGGTACATTTACTAGCTCCAACTCATTGTGGTTGATCTCATAAAACATGCTGGATCCGAGCTGAGAAGTTCTGGAATCCTGAGGCTCTGGTGTTGTTGTTGTTGTTGTTGTTGTGGGTGCATGGTGGTGGTGGTGCCTTGTTGGTTATTACTGTTGATCACTGTGGTGTTGATGGTATTTGCTGAGTCGTCTTCGGTATTGCGTGGTGGTGGTATAGCTATGTGATCCGTAAAATAGATACGGATATTTTTCTTTTCTTAAATGTAGCTGGGTGATATTTGCGCAGCGTTATATCGTGTCGTCCACGGACACAAGTATTTCTCTATTACTTTGTGAAATTGCAGATGGTAATAATCCAGGATGTGTTATATGCTGGTATCCGTTGTGTCCTGTTGTGTGATCTAATGCCAATGTTACATACTCGTATTATTTGATGGCGTATTCGACTGCCGACTCCAAGGTGTTAAAAAAAGAGTCGGCAGTGGTGACATCTGAACGGTCTCTGCATGGACATGATCTGTCATCTCATTTCTCGAAAACAACTGGAAAAATAACGTTAACTGTCATAAAATATAATCCTGGAACTAATAAATGTTTTAAAAAGACAGGTCAAATCGGTTGAAAACCCGTCAGTTCCATCAAAATCCATAGGCCGTTGTATGGCATGCTAAAATCCAGGGTTATATTCTGTCCGACGTGTCCTAAATTCAAGAAAACATTCTAATTTTGGTAAACTTTAACACCGAGTCAGTTGGTACTCAAAACGTATTGCTCGCCGCAACAACGGGTACTTGTCACCGAGTTGTTGGTACTATTTGTTTACAATTGACGTTTTTTGAAGAGGCTGTTTTATGAGATCTATGCATCAGATGAAGCTGCTAGCACCATGTTTTGTGGGGCACACATTATATCATATATTATGGTCATTTTGATCAGTTCAGCGCCAGTTGTTATTAGTAAAAAAAAGAGCGATTAATACTGTTATTTCCATTTTAGTTGTAGCTGTCACTGAACATAACGAGATTATTCTAACAAAGCAAACATATCAGATTATCCACACACATGAATATTGGAATGGATTTATTTTCGTAATATTAAACCGGAAATAATTATAAATAAAATGAATATAAATAAATAAACTCACATTTTCTTGACACCAAAACACTGACCAGACGACCGGAAGTTATTGGAGATACATTCAGGGATGATGGGTCGGTCTAGACACTATAAGGATTAATATGTGCCCAACAGTAACATGCATGACTTTAGTGACCTACTGATCACATAACCGCTGTAAATATGGAGCGGGGGGGGGGGGGGGGGGGGGGGGGGTGTATCCTAAATTAGTCTGAATCGGGCATTCAGAGCGACTTTTAGATTAGGGCTATTGGAGTCGGTCTTGACACACTATTAAGAGTTAACAAATAATAACATATATAAAGAAAACACGACAATAGTGACCTACTGATGATATAATCACAGTAAATATGGCGTTAACAAATGGCCTGCATTAAATCTTAATGATTCGATATACCACCTCACCTTTTTTTAATATCTCAAATACACCCCTAGTTTGAATCATTCAGGGCAAATGGAGTTAGCCATGACACTATAAGGGTTGACATGCACCAATAGTAACATAAGAAAGCATGACAATAGTGACCTACTGATGATATAGCCACAGTAAATCTTAATGATTCAATATACCACCTCGCAGGTATTGTCTGTCTGGCGGCTGTGCTGATCATATAACTTATAGTGTCAAGATAGACTCCTGTGCATATCATAATCAAAATATTAAGGTGGTATGCACATCACCAGGTGTCGGATATGATTAGTATCCAAGTATGACGAGGCTGAAATAATAGTCAGGTTCAGCCAGTGTATGTGTAACTTGTAACGTGTGTTTCTATTGTATTGCTATGGAAATGAACATGACAGGAACACTCAGATGATTTGAAGGCACCAAACCTATACATTTTTAGATATCGAGATCGGCCAACATCTAGCAAAACTTGTAAATTATAGTGACGAGAAGAAGCGGCCACAATACGACCAGTATTACACTGCAATCACAGGCTCCTGTGCTATAATAATGGCTTTAATCAAATTGCTTATACACTGATGGTAGCTCGATCATTCGGTTATCAGAAAATTTGATTACTCCTCTTCGCTACTAGTTTTGTATGCTACCTATACACATTGGACATAAAACTTCCAAATGGTTTGACAGTGTACAGTAATGCCTTAAATAAACGACTCCTTAACCACAGCAGAATTATGGGTAACTTTTCAGAATTTAGTTGGAAATATGGCTTGTTGCCATTCATCGGAAAGCTCTCACCGAGATAATGGCAACACAAGTTACATGTACATGGCTGAACGAGTTTGGGGGTTAGAAGTTTTGCAAACTATATTTCTGGAGCCCACTTCAGAATCATGTAAGGTACACATAATGCTGACATCCAAATCAACCTTCCTTCATCCGCCGCCGTCCTTCCGTAGACACATGCTATCCGACATGATGTGTTTTTATCTGATAGTATTCGTATTTTATGTGCAGGTTAATAATGACACACCCCTCATCTTTATAGGTTCTGGTATTGATCGGTTGATCGATACCAACAAGATGTTTCTGTAAAAAACAATGTAATTTTTTTTTTAATTTGATCAAAAAGGGAACAACACATTGACAATTTATACATAGACAAACAAACAGTTCAAATGGAGATGGGATAATATTAAAGCCATAGGATGATATTAAAGCCATAGGATGCCATAGGATAATATTAAAGCCATAGGATGATATTAAAGCCATAGAATGATATTAAAGCCATAGGATAATATTAAAGCCATAGGATGATATTGCATTTGGAGTGGTTTTGTATTAATATAATAAGTATGAGATCTCCAACAAATATCTCATTTGTGAATCATTGGAGCTTAATAAAATTTAGTATGGATGTTCATGGTTAAGAGGGCTTTCAAAGGAATGCAAAATTAACGTTGAAATTTCCATTCTAAAGTTATTTACTTTAAAATGTGGGCTCTGTTCTGATCATATTCCAATTTTCGGGATTTTCTGTTCTAGAGTTATTAATCTTTGATTATCTGAAATGTTGTTTTTTGTCCATCCGAGGAGATATCTTCACATCCGGTTGACGAATCTTAATGCAATTTGGTACGGATGTTCAATACTATGAGGGCATTCAATTGAGTGTTCAATAAATTTTTTCCGGATATTCCATTCTAGAGTTATCATCTTTGTTTATCTGGAAATGTTTTGTTTTTTGTCTGTCCGAGCATTTATCTCCACCGGTTGATAATGAATCTCAATGAAATTTGGTATGGATGTTCACTACTACGAGGGCAATCAATTGAATGTTCAATGTTTTATTGAGTGTTCAATTGTTTTTTTCACCCGTTTCACTTTCCAGAGTTATTCATCTTTGTAGATTTGGAAGTGTTTTCCTTTATAGTAATTCTTAGAACGACTTCTTTTCCAGAACTATAAGGCCGAATGGGTTCATATTTGGTGTGGATGTTCCCTAGGTGAATCACATTCAGATTTGTTCAAATGAGGTCACCAGGTTGATTAGTTGAAAAACCAGGGCCATAACTCTATTCCTTCATAGTAATTCTTAGAATGACTTCTTCTCAAGAAACATTGGGCTGATTTAGCTTATATTGGTACGGAGGGACCTTGGGTGACTGGGGTTCAAATTTGTTCAAATGGGGTCACTGGGTCAAATATGGGCAGAGCCAGGGACATAACTCTAAAAACAAAAAATTACATTTTTGCATTTGGACCTTTAATTTTTTTTTAGACACATCACAGCTTCATATTTCTTACCTAGATTTTTCTTAGCACGTTCTTCATCTGTATGGATTTTGGTATTGTTTATCTAACCCTTTCCACTCTTGTTTTTATATAGAATTCATCCAAGCCAGGATGAATCAAACATTTTTCATCTGATCGACACCAAATTTGGTATATGAATTTTTTACAACTATAGACAGATCAAGTTCAATATGGGTTTGATCCGATATCTTTTAACAGAGTTATGGCCCTTTATAATTCACACCTTTTTGCCATGCACTATGAATTTTAAAGAGATAAATGACACCACTGAAGGCTGTATTATTGAAGGAGACAATTTATCACTATGGACACTTGATACTACTGGCTAGAGACTGCTTGCTTGCAGACATGTTTACCATCTGTCAAACTGTGATTGATGACTCTTTATTCCAGTTCTCTGTGCAATATTAAGTTAATCCACCTGTTGAAACAGGTTCATGGCATTAGTTAAACACCTATTCTACAAGAATAAATAGGAATAGTCCATTGTTCATTTCGTCAAGCCTGGACATAGTGTGTCTGACATTTGCAGAAAGAGGTCCCCAGAGGGTGAATTTAGTGTTGCTACCCCCGTACAGCAGGCTAGCATCACCAAATACACCCTCCAGGGACCTAATTCTGCTTTATAGGCCTCATCTTCTGGGAAGTATCCTAAGTATCAAATTTAGTTTTAGTTACTTTTTGACTTTTCCCACCTGTTGAGTTTCAATGGCCCCCTAATGTGCAGAAGATAAAATGCATAATTCAGGTGTTCAATGGGTGTGCATCATCAACTTCAACTGTAGAACTGCAATCTGTTCCTAGGTTTCTATTGGCCGTTGAGGCCTAATCAGACTGAGGACGAATTCGGTGATGCTAGCCCGCCTTTCCGAATAGTGTCATTAAATTCACCTTTTGGGGACCTTATTCTGCAAATGTCAGACACACTAAATTCAGACTTGGCGGTTTCATATTATTTTCTTAACCACCACTTATCCAGATGAAATCATACCAGGGACATAAAAAAAATGTTGTTAAATTGAAATCTTTGCTCAATTTAAAAAAAAAAAGAATGAAAAAAATTCAAATTTAAAATGAAAAAAACAATTGAAATATTTTTTTTCATTTAACCTTTGATTTTTTTAGTCTCCGGTGGAGCTATAGTCATCACTCCTCGTCCGTCCATCCGTCCATCTGTCCATCCGTCAACAATTCTTTAAACTTCTTCTCTTCTGGAACCATAAGACCGAATGGGTTCATATTTGGTGTGGATGTTCCCTAGGTGACTCATATTCAGATTTGTTCAAATGAGGTCACTGGGTCAAATAGTGCGAATCCAGGGCCATAACTCTTTCCCTCCATAGTAATTCTTTTAAACATCTTCTCAAATACCATCAGGTCAAATGGGTTTATATTTGGTATGAAGGATCCTTGGGTGACTGGGGTTCAGATTTGTTCAAATGAGGTCACTGGGTCAAATGTGGGCGGGGCCAGGGACATAACTCCAAATATTTTAATTTTTTTTTATTTAACTACATGGTCAATTATATATATTAGTGCCCCCTGGCCCTTAATCAAGTTCACTGCTTCTGCCACCTTGGTCCCAAAAATAATATATACTAAAATTCTTGACAGAGAATCATTAATAAGTTGCATTTACTTTGGCTCTAACTGTATGCGGGGTATGCCTACACATGTCAAGTGAAATCTGACATTTTTATAAACATTCCCTGGATATCTGCTAGAGGGCATTAATTCCCAATTACAACAACAATCTATCATATGTATCGTTCAAATCTTTCATAAGGACATTTAACACACCCACCACTTCACTAGAACATAATTGGCAAACTGGAAAAGTGTTCTTTGAAAGAACCACCAAGTAAGTCTATTTATCTCAGATCAGTAGAACAGTTGGTAATTTTGAGGTAGATATTCACCGATCTACATACATGAAACCTCTCTAGCCACCTATCATGTTTAGATCTACTTCTTTTAAAGTGATTATGAAAACTTCTGACTGTTGTGGTCTCCAGAGTCCCAGTCTTATCAGTCTTTGCAGTCTGGTGAGCGACCGCACAGTCTTTGACTGTCTTGTTTAGCTCAACTTTACTTGTAAAGTTTGAGCTATTGCCATGGCTTAATTGGTATCCGTTGTCTGTCTGTCTGTGCGTGTATGTATGTGTGGAGACATCCATCAATGATTTCCATTAGCACAGGCAACAGGTCGTACCTTTGGTCAGATCATTATGAAATTTGTTATACTGGAGTCAGCTTGTCCGTCCGTCCGTCGTCCGTGGGAATCCATGGGAACCTGTGCACCTGCGATTATGATGTCTGTCTGACTTTTTTTGGTGGAGTTATTCCCCTTTTTCAACATTTTTGCAACATGCATAATTTTGTCCGAGCTTTTATGCCTACATTTTTCGGTCAGTTACTGACATGTGAAACATCTCAGTATATTAAAAACGGGTGGGGGGGGGGGGTGTATCCTTAGTCCCATTGGGACAGTCACACCCCTAGTTTTAATATGGCTGTTGACATTGACATGTAGATGGGAACGAGTCATTTTGGGGTCAATCGGCCAAAAAACATGGCCGATGCGTGCCATTTTGGATTTCAAAATCCAATCCATTAGCATGGGCTACAGGCCGTACTGTTCGTCTGATCATTATGAAATTTGTCATGGATGTTAACATTGACATGTAGATGGGAAAGAGTCATATTGGGCTCATTTGGCCAAAACACATGGCTGCTGGCAACCATCTTGGATTTTACTCTTTGCATGACTAAATCCTTTGGCATGGGCTACATGCATGCATGTCGTATCTTTGGTCGTATCATTATGAAAATGTAGATGGGAACAAGTCATTTTTAGGCCATTTGGCAAAAAAACATCTTGGATTTCAAAATTAAATCCATTAGCACAGGCTACAGGCCGGAGTACGTGTTCGTCTGATCATTATGATATTTGTCATGGATGTTAATATTGAAATGTAGATGGGAACGAGTCGATTTGGGGTCATTCGGCCATAAAACATGGCCGCTATCTTTGATTTTACTCTTTGCATGATTAAATCCTTTGGCACGGACCAGAAGTTGTAACTTTGGTTGGGTCATCATGACATTTGTCATGGATGTTAACATTGACATGTAGATGGGAGCTAGTCATTTTGGGGTGATTCGGCCATGAAACATGGCCACTGGCAGCCATCTTGGATTTTACTCATTGCATGACTTAAATCATTTGGCACGGGCATCTAGTCGTACCTTTGGTGGGATCATTATGAAATTTGTCATGGCTGTTGACATTGACATGTAGATGGGAACGAGTCATTTTCAGGGTCATTTGGCAGAAAAACATGGCCACCAACAGCCATCTTGGATTTAAAAATTCAATCTATTAGCACGGACTACAGGCCAGAGTGGTCATCTGATTTTCATGAAATTTGTCATACATGTTAATATTGACATGTAGATGGAAACGAGTCATTTTGGGATCATTCTGCCATAAAAAATGGCTGCTGGCAGCTACCTTTGATTTTGATCTTTGCGTGACTAAATCCTTTGGCACGGGCTACAGGTCGTACCTTTGCTCAGATCTTTATGAAATTTGTCATGGCTGTTGATGGGAACAAGTCGTTTTGGGGTCATTCGCCAAAAAACATGGCCACCAGCTGCCATCTTGGATTTCAAAATTCAATTCATCATTCCATGTATTGCTGATCACAAAAATTAACTTCTTTGCAAAGTAGAGCTACAGTGTCATGGACACTTTCATTTCCCTTCTAAGGAGAGATTTCACCCATACTTTGTCAGTTCGAATTTGCCACTGTGGGCGTATGACAGCACAGCCGGTGCAATCTCTTATCGAGCCTATTATGAAAACAGGACCTATAATAGTGAAGAATACAAAAAATTTATTTGGATGTTTGATTATCTTCTGATTCATGTCAGCCATTCAGCTATGTGTGCCCACCTTAAATGCTCATCTACTCAAATTGCGTAATTGGGATACCAAAAAGTGATTAAGATGCATAAGTTACATACCGTGAAAGCGGGACTGAATTTATGGAGGATTAAAAAGTATAAAAAAGATATATAGAAGAAATAAGAAGCCACTTTTTGAGGGATTTAACATTCCACTCTCATTTACCCTTTGAAGCTGGAAGTTATACCAGCTCACGGATACATCCCATCTGAAAAAGTTAAATTAAATCTCTTTCCCAAATCAGAATTAAGTTAGTTACATTTTCAGGAGTACTAGCTGGCTCTTGTCAAGTGCTTTATCATATTGAGCATGCCACACATCACCAATTTTAACTGCAGAATTTACCAGTAACAACCAGGTATTAAATCCAAAAAACCTCGTTTTATTTGAACTCTTTCTGTAACTGAAGACTTAAACAGAAAACTCACCAAACATAATTTGGTTAATACTCGTCACAGAATTTTCAAAATCAGAAAAATAAGACCCCCATTTACATAATGATTTCATGTCTCAATCATGAATTAACATGAAATAAGAGTACAGGAACATATGTACCTATATATATATATCCATGCATTTATCAGTAATGACCGGAACACAAAATTAATGCCAAGCACCTATGTTCTTTGATCAAGTCTAAATTAGATTTCCCAAAATTCAGTTGGAACTAATGATAAGCCAGCCCAATTAAGCCTGATAACTGATGATGGGATAAACAAAAAAAATAAGTTATGCTAATAATGGATAAGCAAACATATTTGAATAATTTTCTAATTTATAGGTGCATGCATGTTACATTCAAGCCTGGATAGTGTGTCTGACATTTGCAGAATGAGGGTGATTTTAGTGATGCTATTCTGCACAGTGGGCTTGCATCACAATATTCACCCTCTGAGCAGCTCTGAGGACCTCATTCTGCTTAAGCCTCAACTTCTAAGGGAGACCAAGGATAAGATTGAAATTCCCCAGTTGAAGTTGGTGATGTTCACCCATTTAGTCACCTTGATTATGCATTTTATCTTTTACAAATTGGGGGATATAGAAACTGAACAGAAGGGAAAAAGTAACTAAAAACAATGTGATTTGAGACTATGGATACTTCCCAGAAGATGAGGCCTAAGCAGAATGAAGTCCACATAGGATGAATATTGTGATGCTAGCCCGTTGTGTTACTGTAATGCCCTAAATAATCGACTCCTTTAATAACCGCATCAGAATTATGGGTAATTTCTCAGGATTTAGTCAGAAATATGGCTTGTTGCCATTCATCGGAAAGCTCTCACTGCATGCTACAAAACTAACACAACTAGAACATTGTTTTTAAACCATTTTTTGATATATTAAAGGCATTTTATTTTTTATTACTTGGTTTACGGATTTCCCTACCCAAAAAAAAGCTGTTTGTGATTAAAAATAAAATTTTAGTTTTCTTGTTTTTAGCTCAACTTTACTTTGTAAAGTTTGAGCTATTGCCATGGCTTGGTATCCGTCGTCCGTGTGTGTGTGTGTGTGTGTGTGCGTGTGTGATGCATCAACAATTTCCTTTAGCACGGGCTACGTGTACAGGTCATATCGGATCATTATAAAATTTGGCATAGCTCTTGACATTGACATGTAGATGGGAACGAGTCATTTTGGGGTCATTCGGACAAAAAACATGGCCGCCAGCGGCCATCTTGGATTTCAAAATTCAATCCATTAGCACGGGCTACAGGCAGTACTGTTCGTCTGATCATCATGAAATTTGTCATGGATGTTAATATTGACATGTAGATGGGAACAACGAGTAATTTTGGGGTCATTCGGCCAAAAAACATGGCCGCCAGCAGCCATCTTGGATTTTACTCTTTGTATGACTAAATCCTTTAGCACGGGCTACAGATCGTACCTTTGATCGTATCATCATAACATTTGTCATGGATGTTAACAATGGGAACGAGTAATGGGAACGAGTAATTTTTGGGTCATTCGGCCAAAAAACATGGCTGTCAGCAGCCATCTTGGATTTTACTCTTTGTATAACTAAATCCTTTAGCACGGGCTACAGGTCGTACCTTTAGTCTGATCATCATAAAATTTGTCATGGATGTTAACAATAACATGTAGATGGGAACGAGTCATTTTGGGGTCATTCGGCCAAAAAACATGGCCGCCAGCAGCCATCTTGGATTTTACTCTGTGTGTGACTAAATTCTTTACTGCTCATTTTTACACTCCTTTTTAATCTCTCTATTCATTGCTCATCACAAAAAAATTAACTTCTTTACAAAGTTGACTCTTAGTTGAGCTACAGTGTCATTGACACTTTCATTTTTATTTCCGCCAAATAGGAATATTAATCCAGACATATACAAAAAATGGAAAAAAGTATATGTTTAAGTTTACGTAAAATGTACAACAACATCGATTGAACAGCGAAACCTCCCAGTGATGTTTATGGTATTGAATGTCAATGCCAAAATGGTGGTCACTGATATATTGGCGATATGTTTTCACCTATCCGTATAATGCTTTAAAGAAACATCCAAATCAAAAAATATATAAGCCCATGCTTGTTTTAGATGAGGAAATTATTATACAGCAAATATTTTATTTCTCCCGACCCTATTTTTTTCCTCCAACCTCCTCTACCTTCTAGCCAAAGAAATCCATAAACCAAGTAATAAAAAATAAAATGCCTAACAAGCATTTTTATTTTTATTTTTCCATTTCAAATGACCCAACTTTTAAAAGAAAAAAGCTGCTATCCAAGCTGATCCAAGTGTTAAAAAAGGCTTAATTTATATTGAGCTAGTCATGAGGACAGGCTTTAAATGCATAGGAAGGGTTACATTGAAATCAGAGAATATGATGTTTGTTATGATAATATGTAATATAGATTATATGCGGTTGGTTGCCGGCAGCATGCATGGCATGTGCTCGCTGCATTCCTGGTATGTGCACCAGGACACAGTAGGATCACTTGTATTTTCTTAATTTTGCATAAATACATGAGTCCTTTAATGACCCTATTGTAACTCTGATCTCAAATGCATCAATATAATTTCCATCACAGTTGATCACAGCAGGGTTTGGTGGGGCAATATGATGTCACATTGTTGTCACCAAGTCTGCAAATAGTGTGTCTGTCATAATCAGAATGGGGTCCCCAGAGAGTGAATTTAATGACGCTATCTTGCAAAGCGGGCTAGCATCACCAAATTAACTCTGCTTACAACTGCTAGGGGATCAGATTGAAGTTCCCCAGTTGAAGTTGGTCACCTTGATTATGCATTTTATCTTCTACAAATTAGGGGATATAGAAACTTCCCAGAAGGGAAAAAGTAACTGAAAACAATGTAAATTTTGAGACTATAAATAGTTCCCAGAAGATGAGGCCTAAGCAGAATGAGGTCCACAGATGGTGTAATTGGTGATGCTAGCCCGCTGCAGGATAGCGTCACTAAATTCACCCTCTGGGGACCTGATTCTGCAAATGACAGATACACTATTTTCAGACTTGGTTGTCACTGCAGGTTACATATTATACCTACCTGGGTGAGGTTTACATATTATACCTGGGTGAGGTTTACATATTATACCTGGGTGAGGTTTACATATTATACCTGGGTGAGGTTTACATATTATACCTGGGTGAGGTTTACATATTATACCTGGATGAGGTTTACATATTATACCTGGGTGAGGTTTACATATTATACCTGGGTGAGGTTTACATATTATACCTGGGTGAGGTTTACATATTATACCTGGGTGAGGTTTACATATTATACCTGGGTGAGGTTTACATATTATACCTGGATTAGGTTTACATATTATACCTGGGTGAGGTTTACATATTATACCTCGGTGAGGTTTACATATTATACCTGGGTGAGGTTTACATATTATACCTGGGTGAGGTTTACATATTATACCTCGGTGAGGTTTACATATTATACCTGGGTGAGGTTTACATATTTTACCTGGATGAGGTTTACATATTATACCTGGGTGAGGTTTACATATTATACCTCGGTGAGGTTTACATATTATACCTGGGTGAGGTTTACATATTATACATGGGTGAGGTTTACATATTATACATGGGTGAGGTTTACATATTATACCTGGATGAGGGGGTGGGATGAGGTATTCTTCATTGACTGTCTTTCTAATTGTCATTCCATCCTTGCAAATATCTTCGGAAGTTTGCCATCAGGAGTTCTTTTTTAAGAGTGCCCAATATGGTGGTAGTTATTATACCCCCATGCACACACTGACCAACCATTTCTGTGCTGCGGTGTGTGGTTTGGCCATTGTGATGTGATGAAACGCCTTTGTATATATTTTTTTTATGTTATTGAAGCGGAGGCGACTGAAAAATCGAGATGAAGAGTTAATGTGCATATATGCAATGAACCTCCTACAGTCCTGTAGAAGGATATTAGATGCAACGACTGACCACTTCCCTGGTTCTCTGTTTGTGTCTAGGTCTGAGAAATAGTCTGGATAACAGTTCGGGTTTCTTGATCACCACCAAATGTGACTGAATTGGCTCACAATACAAGCTGTATTTGGGATTTGGCTCACAATACAAGCTGTGTATGGGATATTTTCCTCACAATACAAGCTGTATATGGGATTTGGCTCACAATACAAGCTGTATATGGAATATGGCTCACAATACAAACTGTATATGGGATTTGGCTCACAGTACAAGCTGTATATGGGATTTGGCTCACAAAACAAGCTGTATATATGATTTGGCTCACAATACAAGCTGTATATGGGATTTGGCTCACAATACAAGCTGAATATGTGATTTGGCTCACAATACAAGCTGTATATTGGATATGGCTCACAATACAAACTATATGGGATTTGGCTCACAGTACAAGCTGTATATTGGATTTGGCTCACAATACAAGCTGTATATGGGATTTGGCTCAAAATACAAGCTGTATTTGGGATTTGGCTCAAAATACAAGCTGTGTATGGGATATTTGCCTCACAATACAAGCTGTATATGGGATTTGGCTTGCAATACAAGCTGTATGTGGGATTTGGCTCACAAGCTGTACATGGAATTTGGCTCACAATACAAGCTGTATATGGGATTTGGCTCACAACACAAGCTGTATATGGGATTTGGCTCACAATACAAGCTGTATATTGGATTTGGCTCACAATACAAGCTGAATATGGGATTTGGCTCACAATATACATGCTGTATATGGGATATGGCTCACAATACAAACTGTATATGGGACTTGGCTCACAGTACAAGTTGTATATGGGATTTGGCTCACAAAACAAGCTGTATATGGGATTTGGCTAACAGTACAAGCTGTATATGGGATTTGGCTCACAATACAAGCTGAATATGGGATTTGGCTCACAGTACAAGCTGTATATGGGATTTGGCTCACAATACAAGTTGTATATGGGATTTGGCTCATGATACAAGCTGTATGTGGGATTTGGCTCAAAATACAAGCTGTATATGGGATTTGGCTCACAATACAAACTGTATATGGGATTTGGCTCACAATACAAGCTGGATTTGGCTCACAATACAAGCTGTATATGGGATTTGGCTCACAGTATAAGCTGTATATGGGATTTGACACAGTTATTGATAGGTCCGTTTCAACTAAGAATTTATATTGTTTTTTAATTTTCGGTTGATAACTCCAGCTGTTTATATAGGATCTTTTTGTAATGCAATATAAAAACAAGCCAACAGGCGTATTATGCCACGCCTGCCAGTGCTCTTGTTAAGAATATTATCATCAGAAATGGGAGCAATATATGATGCCATACTATTCCCTTTATAGTCCTGGTGGGACTGACCTAGCTTTCACATTTCTTCTGGTTCTCTGAACTGCTGTCATCACCTTCCTACACATTAATGCATGACTTTTCCTGTTGCACCGTTTAATTGACAAATGTTTTCCCAGCTTTATACTTTGTTTGGGCTATGAGGTGAACTCTGATTAAAATATCAAAGTCAGTTAAACCAGATTGTAGCACAAGCAAGGCTGGATATTGTGTGTCTGACATTCGCAGAATGAGGTCCGCAAAGGGTGAATTTAGTGATGCATGCAACAAGCTAGCATCACCAAATTCACCCTCTGGGTACCTCATTCTGCTAATGAGAATTTGGCAAAATAATATTTTCATTGTCAAAGTATATGGCAAAAGTAAATTTTGAACCAGCACAGACCCTGGTTGGATTTGATTTGAACCATTAGGAGAGTTAACCAGGTGATGAAATTTTGTCTGATATAATTTTGTGATATATTATTCTGATACCTAGCTCCATTCCTGTGAATTTCTAAGTGGTAGATTTCTGTAGAAATGATTATCAATCAATTATCATTTGACAAGTGTGTCCTCCTGTATAGAGAAAAACAGTTCTCCATGTGTGCTAATGATGAGCACATCAGGATTAACATACTGACAATATCCATCGACTATCAAGTAAAAGAATGCTGTAGAAATGTATTAAATGGTAAATTTGATTTAAATGATAATGAGGGTAAACATGAAGATATATTTTCCTGATGCCTCCCATTCTTATGAATTTCTAAGTGGTTGATTTTTTTCAGAAGTGATTACATTATTAATGAATTTGATTTAATGACTATTATATATAAACAGGGTTAACAAGATGATGTAGTTTTGTCTTATGAATTCAGCCATATATTATTCTGATACCCTCCAGTACATCCTATGGATTTATAAGTGGTAGATCTATGTACTGGTGATTATATCAATCAATTAGCATTTGACAGTATATTTAATTTTACCATAATTAGTTCATAATAATTGAAGACTTACTGGCATTATCGACAAAAAATCCTCTTTAGAAAAACAAATTTTGTTGATATAAAATGTTTTCACATGAGCACATTTTTACGTCAGAGATATATATATATATCGGCAGCTTGAAATTAGTGACTGCTAATTTGGGCATAACCTTTCAGTTTTCTTCCAAAAAGTTATCTAAATTGATATTATATATTAGCTAAAAGGCATGTATTAGTGATGGCTATATCAATTTGTATTTACATTGACATTGTTCCAGTGTTACCCAAAAATTTACTATCTATAGGGTTAAGCATATGATGAAGTTTTGCCGACATGGTTTATGGTGAGACTGGAAGATTTCCTTTTATATATATACACATACAATAGGGTCCGGCGAAGCTTCGAGATTCGATTCGATTCAAAATCGTCTTACTGATTCGATTCGATTCGAAATCGATCGTGTGATTCGAATGTAGTTCGAATCACCACATTAACCTCATTCTGTACAAACATGTTAAATAGCGTGTCCTACAAAAGCTCTAAAACAAACGCACGCAGATGTCATTGCGAACACGGTCAGTGCACGAGATGCATGTGCCGTTCTCAACATTTTTTATTGTGACGCAGGTCCACACGGCAAGCTGCCAAACACGCACACGTGATGGTATGGGGAGACACTCGCGCTGCAGCGGGATCGCCGACATAAATCTAGTTCTTGTCGATTTACCACGGGGAGTTAGATTCGATTTGAGATTCGATTCGATGTGAAATCTGCGTGTCTGATTCGATTCGAGATTCGATTTGAACAAAATCGCCGATTCGCCGGACCCTAACATACAACAAAGAATGTTCGCATATTGGTCACATTTGGTAACTGGCAATTGTTCAAAAATAGCACAGAAATGGTATTTATTACTGAAGGAGTTTGATGAATATTTGGGTAATAAAACAATTAGCTGGATAAGCGCGATTAGATATATATTGTGACTAGTGTAGGGTGGGAAGAATGATGGACTATGCAGACACCTTTGGAAAGTTAGAATTAAACATGTTTCAAGAAATGAAAAGAGTCAGTTATATCGTACAATGGGGAAGCAAATTCAGGAAGTCAGATAGGGGTGAGTTTTATAGTAGTAACTGTAGTATAAAGGAATCTTTCAGAACAGAAAAATACCTTACAATTGTAACCCCAAATTGAAAGTGGTGAGAAGCACTCAAATAGAAATTAAGAATAATCTTGCTGAAAGTAGTTATATGTAGAGGTGCCACGATTATTTATTTTGATAATCGATAATCGGTCGTCAATAATCGACTATAATCGATTAATCGTACATAATAATAATAACATCACTAGAAGTATTCCGTAATATGGCCTATTGCCATATTGGCTGGATGCTGGTTAACTGCTTTCGCTGCATGTTTGAGGCTTCGGCTGATGTAATTTTTGTGTTAATAAAGTGCATCATAAACCACCGGTAATGACTAATGAGCACAATGTGTTCAATACAAGCACAGTTCTCGGCGATGTCATGGTTATAATATTTGTGAGTTCATTGGAACGAACGTAGCGATTAATTTAACAGCCAAACATACAAGCAATATAAAAGTAGGAATGCACGACGGACCGACGGTGGTTCCTAAAAAAAAGGAATCTAATGTTACGGAAACTATACGTTTCAGCGAACTTCCAGAGCATGGATAACAATTACAAAGGTGGGCCTCTGCCCGCAAATTTCAGGACACATACAAAAATAAGTATTTGGTAATAGTTAATTTCATTTAGCAGTCACCACACTATAAGCGATAGCCTGTACTAGTAACATCTAAGTATACTTATACAAACAAAGTATACTAATTGCTGCAAATGACACCGCCGAGAATATCGCTGATATCGAGAGAATGTCAATCAACTCCCCTTTGGTCCAATGAGATTCAAGGGCGAGGGCATTCAGTTCACTGACAGTCAGTCCATTTCAAAGACGTAGTGCCGCCTTTCTTGTAGAAATATACAACGATGTCGGCATAAGTTAAAAGCTGCAGTGCCGCCATCATGGCGCCATGCAATTTGAAGAATATACAATGACTCGAAGAGTAACCATGTCATCAAATGAACTGCCGGCTGTTTGCAACATATACTAGTAGTACTCAAGTTGTCGGAATCTCTTATCAGGGTATTCAACAATAACCGGCATTTTCCAACGTCCGAAATAAATAACGCAGATTAATCGACGACGGAAATGGTAATCGATTATCGGCTTTATCAACGGTTCATCGATTATACGATTAATCGTGGCACCCCTAGTTATATGTTACGAATATTAATCCAAATTGACGATACACACTGTCATTCTTATATATTAATTAGATGCAATGACTCTCGATGACGGGCAAAATCATTTGTGTTAGATTATCGCCGATAGTTGCGTCCCGAATCGAGATGTAAATATTTACATTTGGGCGTAGTTCAGACGATGTTTTCTTTGAAATTTTCGGCGATGTTAGTAGAATGCTATATTCCACAGCGCCTGAGTACTTACCAATTTCATGCACCAGAACAAGTCCATAATATGTCTTTAATGCGATATGTAGTGCGAATTCGAACAGCAAACCACTGACTACTGGTTGAAACATGCAGGTATATAAAAACAAAGAAGGACTAATCTAATAAATAGTTTCAAAATTATGCAATCTTTTGAATTTCAATAATAATCAAATACTTAAAAACTTAGCGTTTTCATTATAAAGCTGGGAATGAGAGAGCTTCCCAATATTACTCAGAAACCAATAAAATCCAAGGGAAAATGACAATGACGATTATGATGATGATGATTAGATGACAAAAAACAATGACAATATTGACGGCGAAGACACTGGTGATGATATGATTATATGATACCTATGATGATGATTCTGATAATGATGGTGTGATGACAATGACGATACCGATGGTTATGATGATGATGTGATGATGAGGATGACTACCAGAGCTGTTAAGTTTCACGGATTGTCCGTGAGACTCCCGGACTGCCACGGCAATTCCGCAAATACGGATAACCCGCAATTTCTCGCGGATTCAGCAAAAACCTGCATTCAAAATAAAAAAAACGATGTTTTTTTTATTTGTTTGAATAGATATTTGCGGGGGATTCCCCAAATGACAGGAAATTCCTTATTTCTGGTACCGTAAATACCCACACATTAACATTCACAGAATGTACCGTCAGTAACTTTTGATTGAAGACTAATCAGTGGTGAACTATGACTGATATTAATTGATTTTCACACTATGGTGAAGCCACATGTATAAAGGTGTGTTGTTATAGTATACAATACGTATAATCACAAGTGTGCAACTGTATTGTTAGGCCTCATTGATGAACATGTCTTTAATAGTAACGGATTAGTGGCATGCATTGCAAACGAAATAAAATTGTTAGATGGGTCATTTTGTACTTTCGTTTTCACCTTTGTAACTTGGTTTTGTTTTTACTTATTTTAAACAAAGTATACAATACGTTTAATCACAAGTGTGCAGCTGTATTGTAAGGCCCCATGCATTGATGGAAATAAGTAACGGATACTTTATGATTTAAGTTCACTGATAGTGGTATGCATTGTGAACGGAATGTGTCCATTTCTTTTGCGGGTAATACTTTTAAGACGGGTCATTTTGTACTTTCGGTTTCACGCATACATGTCCGGTTTTAACCTGTGTAACTCGGATTCGTTTTTACTTACTTTTTTAATAAATGGTGGAATGTGTGCATTTCTTTTATGGGTTAAACCGTAAGACGAGTCCATTTTGTAGTTTATTACAATTTTGTACTTTCGGTTTCGCGCATATCCGGCTGTATCCGGTGGAAATCTGAGTATTTTTACAAAGTGTCTGCTTCTTTCTTTTCAATAAATGGTGGTATCTCCCACACACAGCAGCTCTATTACAATTACCAACGGGACAATCATTACCATTTTATTTAGGTCTATATATTTATAAAATAAACACAAAATAGAAACTCATAAAAACTTAGTAATCTTCATCATAAAAAATATTTTTGGAACATGAACATATTTGGGCATACCTCCCGCAAAAATCTCCCGGATTGACATTTTCAAAACTTAACAGGTCTGATGACTACGATGAAGATGCTACCGATGAATGACGATGCTGATGATGATGACGACAAGGACCACAGCGATGATAATGGCTTACTTAGACTGACGATTTTGAAATAATGGACCAGCTTTTGTGCCACAGTATATATACTAACTTAACCGCCATTGCGGCACATGTATATATATATATATAGCTTTTGTTGTTTATGTGTTCATGTTTACACTCTAATTGTGTACCTTCTTGTGCTATTTGAGTGTTAATAATATCGCTGATTTATCAGGATACCTTCCAATTGCATGAATTCTAAGTGGTAGAATTTGATTCCAATCATTAGAAGGGTTAAACAGATGATGAAGTTTTGTAGTTTTGTCTGATATGAATTCAGCCATATATTATTCAGTTACCTTCCAGTCCTATGTATTTCTAAGTGGTAGATTTCTGTAGAAGTGATTATTAATCAATTAGCGTTTGACAAGTGTTGGTATATCTATGAACAAATCAGTGGTCTCCTGCAGAGATAGACAATAATCCAATGGTAAACACAGCACGTTTGCCCTGGTTATAACTTCTCTATGTTAGTGGCTGGCAGTGCATTAACACTGTGTTGGGGTTATTATGTTGGGTGAGATTGATACCCAGACACATTATACTTAGGTAGCAGTCAAGTAGTACTTGTAGCCTTTAAGAAGGATGTTAATAGTTCATTATTAGGTTTTCACATAATAGATAGGTTTAAATAGAAAACTTTTAACTCCACTCACCATCAAGCAACAGAAATAGTATTCCATAAGATGCGATGGGAGGCCATATGCAATGTTAGTTTAACTATAATCACTATGTGTGTATTGTTGAAACTAATGGCAGCCTCATTTAATACTGACTATACAATATGTTATGTTGCATGTCTCAATGACGACTTAAAGGAGCCGCTGTGGATTGTTGCATGGAATTTGTTTTGAAATAGAACATAGCTGTCTCACTACTGGATAATATTTTCACGCAGCAGGCAAAGAGTTTAGTAATCTGTCGGTGCTTTAATAACGGGCTAATTAGAAATTGATCAGTCTAAACCTCGCATATATATTCTCATCATGTGGCTGTTATGACAGGGGTCCCAGAAGCATTAGGACATTTTTCGGTGGTCCCGGAGCATCCTTTCCAGAGATGGTCATCCCCCCTTCCATTATGTACTTGGCAGCTTCTCCCAGCATACAGTAATGCTCTAAGTAATCGACTTCTTAACCACAGCAGAATTATTGGTAAATTTTCAGGATTTAGTCGGAAATATGGCTTGTTGCCATTCATCGGAAAGCTCTCGGGGAGTGCTTTCCAATGAATGGCAACAAGCCATATTTCTGCTAAATCCTGAAACCCGAGAGCTTTCCGATGAATGGAAACAAGCCATATTTCCGACTAAATCCTGAAAAGTTACCCATAATTCTGCTGTGGTTACGAAGTCGATTACTTAGAGCATTACTGTACTTGCACTTTCAATTACATTTCTTTATTGAAATTCATGAATCGATATTATTACCGGGGTATAACATATTTTAAAAGTCTTAAATTAACCCTTTCCATTCTAAATACTCATTGACGATTCGTTCTCTTAGGAAATGTTCAAATAACTTATTATCGATATCTGAACATAAATCCCCCCCCAGCCCCCCCCCCCCCCAGAGAATATGAATCCTTCTGCACTTGCACTATCTTTTTGTCATACTGTCTGCTTATTTTACCTCAACATGACTCCAAATAAACAACCAAGTATTGCGACCAGGGCCGTAAATTCGGGGGGGGGGGGGGGAACTATTCCAGGTAGTGCTTCCGTGTGGCAGTTGTCTGGCAAATACATTGTAACTTTGGTCATAAGAAGATTTTCTTGCAATTATTGTCTAGGAATATTGCCCGATATAATTGTAGAATAGTAAACGTAAATTTGAAGTTGGACACACATGGATTATAACTGGTGGGCAATAGTGACTTCCACCTGTATACATACACTTTTTGAGAAGAGTGACTATCTGAAACTATTTAAACATATGAGAAATTAAATTTATCGGCCTCAGGAGCCAGGGTGAGAACATTGACTTTTGATTGGCTGTCTGGGATTCATTCATAAGAATAGAATACTACTAGTGTGTGTAAGTGTCGCCTCTTCATTCTATCCCTGTGATACTGGTCTGCGCTGACTAAATGATATATTCTCCTGCACTGCAGTTTACTTTCACTGTAGTGAATTGTAATGTCAGAAAGTGCAATCGGAATTAGTTGAGTAGTGTTATAATTAATCGGTGTGCATCTGTCTATCGCACCTACACATGCCTGTACACCTGCAGTTCTTACCTGTGATAAGTCAACATGATTCTGTTTGAATTTGAGACCCCCACAAAGTTTAATTATTGAACTGAATTTTATTTTTTGCTGCTGTTATATAATTCTATTGGATAATAATGAGTCTGCTGACATTTGCTGTTTTATTGCGGCTTTCTCGTTAATGTGATCATGATCAGGAAGCTAAATAGATTACCTTGGATTACACTTTCCTGTGTTTGTCTGCTGGTAAGTTCTTAACTGTGTCATCTGTCTAATGTCTATATAAGGATATATACTATAGTGATGTATATGCAAAGAGTTACATTTTAAATAATCATCATTTCCTTGTGTTCTCATTCACTTATATTGGTTCACACACCTGTACACCTGCAGGTTCTTACCTGTGATAAGTCAATATGATTCTGTTTGAATTTGAGAGCCCGACTAATGTTGAAATATTGAACTGAGTTTTATTTTTCTCAGCTGTTATATGATTTTATTGGATAGTAATGAACTGGCTGACATTTGGTGTTTTGTTGCGGTTTTCTCATTAATACGATCATGTTCAGGCAACTAAAAGTTAACATTGATTTTAATAGAGTTTCCTCTGTTTATCTGTTGGTAAGTCCTTTCAATGTCATCTTTCTATATAAGGACATAAAATGCCTCTGAAGTCATATTCAAATGTTCTTCATGGTGTAACATTTTGAAGTTTCATCACTGATATTCCCCTTTCTGGCCTCATTTAGTAAAGAAAGGGTTTAACCCTTTCCGTGCCAAGTCCGATTTTGTATCAACCCATATTTCCTTGATCATTTTTCAAATTTATTGATTATAATAATGTGATACATTGATGGAAAGAGCTCTTACAAAAATCGGTTTGGCACTGAAAGGGTTAATGGCCGTATTTGGAATTTTCAGAAATACTGTTGGCCTCATAAATAACAATAATATCTCTTTAATAACAGTATTGGTTTGTTGTACCAACATCATAAAATAATAGCAGGACCAGCTGATCAGACTTGTATCTTGAGAAATTAAATCAAGTTGTATTGATGACAGGCTCTTATATACTGAGTCAGTTCTATACTAAATACTCATTGACAAGTAACCTAGCTATCCCTTACATATACAGTAATGCCCAAAGTAATTGACCACTTAACCACAGCAGAATTATTGGTAATTTTTCAGGATTTAGTCGGAAATATGGCTTGTTGCCATGGGGAGAGCTTTCCAATGAATGGCAACAAGCCATATTTCCGACTAAATCCTGAAACCCGAGAGCTTTCCGATGAATGGAAACAAGCCATATTTCCGACTAAATCCTGAAAAATTACCCATAATTCTGCTGTTGTTAATTAATGTAATACATGTAAGTACAACAAACTTATTATCTAAACATTTCCATGCAATAAATAGTTTCATTCTGCACTGTTCTGCACTGTTATTATATGTCGTCTGCTTATGTTTCCTGAAAACCACTCCAAATGAATAATAGACCATTCCAATGTATACTTTTATAACTGAATGGGAGAATCCATTTAGTGCAGAAAGTGTTAATGATCGCACATCAGAGGAAACAGCTACAACTAACATTACATTAGTTCTACACCACAAGGAACATCTAATTTGTCGCTCATATAGTACTAGGGATATATTGTGTGGGAAACTTCCCAGGGTACTTCGGGATACTCAATCAGAACAAGAAATATATGTTGTCTCATGTTTTTTATTCTTCTGCCATGCATGCAATCCTATTTATTTTTTCTTCTCATAATATGTCTCTATTCTCCTTCATAAAATCTGTTTCCTATTTTCCTTTTCACCAATCATCTGCCCTCCCATGGAGGAAACCTTAAATTTAATTGGGTAATTTCAGGTAAATGATCTGATCATCTCGGGCTCATTGTCATTCCAAAGTGTGGTGTTATGGTACCTAAGTCGTATTTACCCAGGTTTCTCTTTCTAAGGTCTCACACGGCACTCAAGCAGGGTACCTGAGCTCATGTGGGACCCCTGTGACTCAGTTGGTAATTAAGGCACATGGTGCACTTGGCCAACATATAAAGTCATCCAGGAATGACGAGGTTGGTTTGAATCTTTAAAACTTTGATTAAATTTGTGATCCATGCAAAGGGAAGACTAAATCCTGAAAAATTACCCATAATTCTGCTATGGTTAATAAGGAGTTGATTATTTAGGGCATTATTGTAGTTGCTTTCCCGGGATGGGGGGGGGGTGGGTCATTGGTTTCTATGTGCTTAGGAGTGATTTCCTGCTGGATTTAATTCTCCATGCGGGCTTTCCTCCACCCATAAAACTGGCAAAGTTGTGATATTGCATAATGTCTGAACTGACAATTAACCACACAAGCCTTGAAATAGTGTGTCTGACATTTGCAGAATGAGGTCCCCAGAGGGTGAATTTAGTGATGCTTGCACAGATTCACCCTCTGGGGACCTAATTCTGCTTATGCCTCATTTTCTTGGAATTATCTTCTGGTCACAATATAACTTTGTTTTTAGTTACTTTTTCCCTTCTGTTCAGTTTCTATATCCCTAATTTGCAGAAGATAAAATGCATAATTGAGGTGATTAATGGGTGAACATCACCAACTTCAACTGGGAAACTTCAGTCTGATCCTACATTTGAAGGTCTCCCATAGCAGTTGAGGCCAAAGCAGAATGAGTTTCCCAGAGGGCGATTTTGGTGATGCTAGCCCACTGTGTGGGATAGCATCACTAAATTCACCCTCTGGGGACCTCGTTCTAAAATGTCAGACACACTATTTCCAGACTTGAAACCACACATTCCTTCTCCGAAACCCTCTGCCCTGACATGGAGTAAACCTTGAATACCATGATTGCACCTACGAAGCCCTACTTTAACCCTTTGGCGAGTAGAACGACATATATGTTTCCGTACGGTTCGCGAGTGGAACGACATATATGTCATTTCAGGAACAGTTGTCAGGAATGTCATTTTTATGTTGACATATCTTCAATTAATCATCTGATTTATAAATGAATTGTATAGGAGATGCATGTAATTTGATTAATATAATGTCCCAATGTATAAGTGCAGTATATTATGATAGCACACGTAAACAGAAAATATACATCAATTATTAAAAACGAATTATTGGACCCTTTTGACCCGAATTTGTTAATAGTTATTGCTATGATGTTGCCGTTAAACTCATATATGATGTTATAAATACTGTAAAGCACACAGACCATCCCCAGATGTTAATTGGGTAATTTTGTGTACATGATCCATTCATTTCTGCCTCATTGTCTTGCAATATTCAGATTTGTAATGATTCACTTGGCGTTACAAATGTTCATATGATGGAAGCACAAAATCAACTTTCACTGACATAATTGTCCTGGAAATTTTGACATTTACCTCTCATCTGCATGGTCGGTTAATCACGTGGTTTTCGAGGTTTGTGAGTACCACGCATTCAGAATGTGCAATCGAACAAAAACATAATAATATTTGAGGAATGGACACAAAACGTAGCATTTGAACTCTTACGAGCATATGCTAATTTATTTTTAAAAGAAGTAGATGCCTTATATGTTTCGGAAATACTCAGTAGTTTTCTATAACATTCTGACCAAAGTTGCCCGTCGGCGGTTCGTTGAATACACAAGTCCATACATCTAGGAGAATCCTTCGACTGACAACTTTGGTCAGAATGTTAGAGCAAACAACTGAGTTTGGACACAAATGAGTTAATACCAACTTATTTGAAAAATAGTATAGCATACTCATCAACTCGAAACCACGTGATTCCCCACCGTTATCTTTAATCCTTTGACGGCTGAGTATGTCATATAGGACATCATTTCCATATATTATTGCAAATAAACTGAGTAACATTGTAACAATCGCCTATTGTAACAATAAACCATACATACAACATTATTAAAATCATAGATCAATAAAATAATAAAAATAAGAATGATCTACATTATATCCATGAACAGTTTCTTTTTATGAGATGAGTTTTCGAAGTTATGATACGGTAACATAATATTACCCTAAAACTCCCATAAACGATATATAATAGTATGTTGTTCCACCTGCCAACCGTAAAATGACATAAATGTTGTTCTGCCCGCTAAAGGGTTAATATCGATAGGGCCCCTTTCCTTGCACACATTGTATATGATTATTCATGATGCTCTTGGTACTTTGAATCAAGCAACAGCACCACTACCTCCGGCTCTCCTTCCTCCACTCATATTATTATATAGGTATTATAAGGTGCCTATAGCGCTGTTGTTATAAGCGATCTTGCGATTATGAAGCTGGTTCGATTCATTATAGGCAATCCTCTGCCATGACATTGAGCAAACATTGAATACCATGATCGCACCTACAAAGCCAGACTAAGCATACAGATCATCCCTTGATTTTAATTGGGCAAACAGTCGGATTATTTCTGCCTCATTGTCATTCCTTAGTGTGTGCAATGGTATCTCTTACGGAAAGTCTCACATGGTACTTCGCAGGGAAACCAGTGCCATTCTCATGGAAGGTCTCACATGGCACTTCGCAGGGAACCCAGTGCCATTCTCATGCAGTTTTCAGATTCTTAGTGATTCACAGAGATTCATAGGACAGAAGTACAAAACCATCTGTTATTATTGTAATGAGTGCTTTGTTCTGATTGTCACTGTTTCACTCGGTATCATGAGGTTCATATGATACAAGTACAAACCATCTTTCAATGATATACTCAGCATCACTTGCCTGCAGTTCTCCCATTGTTATTGAGATACTTGGCGCCACAATGGTTCATATGATGGGAGTACATAACCATAATTTACCAATATACTGAGTGCTTTAATAAGATTTTACTGATTCACATGAGGTTCATATGATGCAAGTACAAATGGTCATTCACTAAATTGCATGCTACTCTCCGATAGTTATTGAGTCACAAGGCGCCACAAGATTCATAAGATGGAAGTACAAAGCAATCATACTGGTATACTGAGAATGTTCTCTACTAACTAATAGTCAGATGGTTAATGATTCACTATGCATAAGTAAATAGTCACATGGTAAGATACGTACAAACTATCATTTACTGATATACCCAGCATCACTTTCCTGCTGTTCTCAGATTGTTAGTGATTCACTAGGCGTCACATGGTATGATAGGTTTATATTATGTAAGTACAAAATATAATTTACCAATATACCGAGTGCCTTATTAATATATGGCCGTTTAAAAAGAAAACGGGATGTATTATGTTTAATATTGGTCCGTCCCACTGTCTGCCTGTTCACCCACCAATTTTTACCAGAGTTATGGCCCTTTGTTGGAAGTACCACAGGCATATATTGACATGTCCTGGCGATCTATATAATGCTCTTATTCAGATTATTACTGATTCATTAGGCATCACAAGGTTAACATGAAGGAAGTAAAAACCTATATAGAGAAACTCAGCATCCTGATATTCTCCAATTGAGTCACTCCGCATCATAAATGGTCATGACATGGAAGTACAAATCAATCATACACTGATATACTGAGAGTACATTCTTTATTTATCAGGCATATGTTATTGATTAACTTGTCAACATATGATGGTAAGATAAGTACAAAACCATCATTTACTGATGAATTGAGTATGCGTTTAGTCAGCACTCTAATGTTTATCTGACTGAAGTACAAAAGCAGTCATACACTGATTCTGAGTATACTAAGGATATGCTTTAGTCACAAGGCTTGAAATAGTGTGTCTGACATTTGCAGAATGAGATCCCCAGTGGGTGAATTAGCGATGCTACCCAGCACAGTGGGCTAGCTTCACCAAATTCACCTTCTGGTGACCTCATTCTGCTTGGGCCTCGTCTTCTGGGAAGTATCTATAGTCTCAAATTAACATTGATTTCAGACGTTGTTTTCAGTTTCTATATCCCCTAATTTGCAGAAGGTAAAATGTATAATCAAGGTCCTAGGTCTCTCTTAGCAGTTGAGTCCTAAGCAGAATGAGGTTCCCAGAAGGTGAATTTGGTGATGCTAGCCCACTGTGCAGGATTGTCACTGGATTCACCCTCTGGGGACCTCATTCTGCAAATGTAAGACACCATATTTCAAGGCTTGTTTATATTGCTGATTTAGGCTTCACAAAGGTTCATAATATGGAAGTAAAGAAGCAACATTTACCAATATTCTGATTGTTTTTAACAGTCGGATTTATACTGATTTAATAGACATTGCAAGTATATTATTTTCATACGATAGCAGTATATAGTAGTATAATCACACACCTACTGCATGTAATGCCCTTAATAATCGACTCATAAACCACAGCAGAATTATGGGTAATTTTTCAGGATTTAATCGGAAAATTTCGCTTTAATATTGGCGTTCATCGGAAAGCTATCACTGAGTGTGTTGTTATATTAGGTGCACTTTTAACTCTAGTTGTTGAGTTTTCCAATCAGCTGTTTTTACGCCGGTTTGTTTATATTTGTGCGTGATTTTATTTCGGGCTCATTTGCATTGTGATATCAATTATCTCTAGTACTGGCAGAAATCATAGAGATATATAATAATTTCAGTTTGATTTGCAGTAAATTTTCTGGTATTTGATTATAAGGAATGACTGGAAGATGGATCAGGGTCATTTGGTTTTGACCGGTAGAGTAATTAAACAAAGTTCATGTGAATCCCTTCGGGATTAATAGACACTAATCCCTTCGGGATTCACACACATTGTTTAATTATTTTGGCGATCAAAACCCAATGACCCCGATAGATCTTCTAGTCATTCCTTATATAACAGTAAACTGATATCCTGAGAATGTATGTTCCTTGGTCATACTGTTTGAAGTACAAAACCACCATCCACTGAAAAACTGAGTATATCGCATATAATAGTGCTCGTTGTACTGAGAATGCACTCCCTGTGGCTCAGTCATTATGGTGCATTGTAAAAAAGATTGCCATATTAAATATGTTCAATTTCTGAATAGTGTGGACTTTTGTTGAAGTGATGGTGACCTGATTCGTGTATCTGGGCAAGTTTGTCAGTTGCTTACTGGAGGTTGGTGGTGCCGTGATACACAGTTGCTTACTGGAGATTGGAGGTGCTGTGATACACAGTTGCTTACTGGAGATTTGTGGTGCCATGATACACAGTTGCTTACTGGAGATTGGTGGTGCCGTGATACACAGTTGCTTACTGGAGATTGGTGGTGCCGTGATACACAGTTGTTTATGGAGATTGGTGGTGCCGTGATACACAGTTGCTTACTGAAGGTTGGTGGTGCCGTGATACACAGTTGCTGACTGGAGATTGGTGGTGCCGTGATACACAGTTGTTTATGGAGATTGGTGGTGCCGTGATACACAGTTGCTTACTGGAGATTGGTGGTGCCGTGATACACAGTTGCTTTAATACTGGAGATTGGTGGTGCCGTGATACACAGTTGTTTATGGAGATTGGTGGTGCCGTGATACACAGTTGCTTACTGGAGATTGGTGGTGCCGTGATACACAGTTGTTTATGGAGATTGGTGGTGCCGTGATACACAGTTGTTTATGGAGATTGTTGGTGCCGTGATACACAGTTGCTTACTGGAGATTGGAGGTGCGTGATACACAGTTGCTTACTGGAGATTGGTGGTGCCGTGATACACAGTTGTTTATGGAGATTCGTGGTGCCGTGATACAGAGTTGATTACTGGAGATTGTTGGTGCCGTGATACACAGTTGCTTACTGGAGATTGTTGGTGCTGTGATACACAGTTGCTTACTGGAGATTGGAGGTGCGTGATACACAGTTGCTTACTGGAGATTGGTGGTGCCGTGATACACAGTTGTTTATGGAGATTGGTGGTGCCGTGATACACAGTTGCTTACTGGAGATTGGAGGTGCCGTGATACACAGTTGCTTACTGGAGGTTGGTGGTGCCGTGATACACAGTTGTTTATGGAGATTGGTGGTGCCGTGATACACAGTTGATTACTGGCGATTGTTGGTGCCGTGATACACAGTTGCTTACTGGAGATTGTTGGTGCCGTGATACACAGTTGTTTACTGGAGATTGGAGGTGCGTGATACACAGTTGCTTACTGGAGATTGGTGGTGCCGTGATACACAGTTGCTTACTGGATATTGTGGTGCCGTGATACACAGTTGCTTTAATACTGGAGATTGGTGGTTCCGTGATACACAGTGGTTCTATAGTGGAATTAACACTCAGCATATTCAACAAAACTCAAAACTTTATGAAAATGCATAATGTGATGATGTAAAATACTGATATTCCTTTAGATTATCACTGACCTCACTAACACTTGAAACTTGAAAATGTCAGAACCCGACCGCATGTGTGTGACATGAAGTAAACACTGTAAGATTAATATTGTGATTAGAATAACATTTGCATGCATATTTATATAACATGTATATATTTGTCATTTGTATATATGCTCGCCTAAATTGAGGAGGTTAACAATAAACTATACTGACCACCTTTGCTATCGTCCCCTAAACCACAGCAGAATTATGGGAAATTTTTCAGGGTTTAGTCGGAAAAATGGCTTGCTGCCATTCATCGGAAAGCTCTCGATGAGAGCTTTCCGATGATTGGCAACAAGCCATATTTCCGGCTAAATCCTGAAAAATTTCCCATAATTCTGCTGTGGTTAAAGGGTCGTATACTTCGGGCATTACTGTACCATGTTTAATCTTGCAATGGAGTTCTCATTTCTTTCTCCATTAAAACGATATTTTAAATCGGTTTATAAGTGCCTCATAATCACCAGGTTGACACCATCATGACATAAATTTTGTATACTATACATAAGTCTAGAATTGCCTGAAAGATGGCCCGAACAGGTCCCTCTCATTGTCAGTCGTAAATACGATCCAATGGTCATAATTAAATCGCACTTCCTAAACGTCTTATCGGTTTCATTTCTAATGAATACATCATTACATAGGCATCCTCTACTAGACAGGCGTTGATAAGGTAGATAATTTTATGTTGAGACAGACAAACGAAAGCTGCTCAAAAAAAAAATGTTGAAACTCAAGCTCCCTCATTCAATGGAGGGTATTATTTTTACTGAATTATCTATTTTTTTATGTAACATCTAAGAAGGCTCCAGAAATGTATACCTAAACTTGATACCACAACATTTTATAGTCATGTTGGCTACTAACATAATGAATACACAAATAGAAAGGCACCCAGGTCATACAGAACTGTTTGTAATTTTAAGTAGACCTAGCTTTAATAGGCAAAACAGTCCCAGCTCAAATTTATACTATTATCTCCATTACAAAGCTACTATTTAAATTTTCAATCAATGGTGTTTTCAGAGCATCTCGGGGCATATATATATTAGTGTCAGATGTGGATCAACATACTGTTTGTTGTTCCAGGGACCAGCCAAGAGGGCAACTTGGGAGACTTTTCTTAAAATGTGCCACTTCTCCCTATCCAGGGAGAAGTGATTTCTTTCATATACCAGTATGAATATATCAAATAGCATATTTAAGGCATACTTACTTATTATAAATGGTGTTCTTATTCACTATAATGGTTTTATAAATGGGCCCTCATGTTGCCTAATACTTATTACTTGCGTCAGTCTATGCTGGACGCAAGTAATGTTTTCGGTCCGGATCTCTGTTTATTTGTCTGTCTGTCCTTCCGCGAATATGTTACATCATACCGGAAGTACAGAATGTAAAGGTGAAATGTGAAATGGTTGCATCAATTGTAATTTGAATCCACATATATACTTAATTTGCATTGTTATCTGGTTTTATTCTGGTTAATAAATTGTTCATAAATGAAAAATATTGAATTATTTCTTTCTGGAAACCGATAAAGACGCCATGACGTCACGACGCACATCAGGACGTCACAAGCTACATTGGCGCACAAAACACCAGTCATGATTGCGTCGATGTCCAGACAGCTGAGAGCCGTATTGCAAAGGCAGGCTAAACCATTCTAACTGCCAACAACTTCGTGTTCTATTATTATAAATATATATATACTGCATGAAAAATAAAAGTGGGCAATAGTACTGCCCATTAGAAGCCTATTTTATGTAACTTGAAACTCGGGAAATGTGTTGAGATCATGTTTAACAGATGCGCGCGGAATCGTTTTTTTTTCCGCAGAGACAGTGAGATGCGAACATATTTCTGGAAACTTTCTTTGAAGTTCAAAACATTTTCGAAAGATCATGGTACATATAAATCATGTCCGGCCAAACAGTCGAGCACTTGGTTTAATTGAGAAACAATTGCACTGAAAAATGTGAATGTTGAAACATGGATTATTTATATATATATAATAAACGCCTTATTAATTAACTGGGAAAACAAGCTTTCTCATTCTCAACGCAATAGACATTTTGATGATATGTTCCCGAAGAATATAGATCAGTCGCTAAGGGCATGCTCACATTGACACACTGTTAATCAAAGACTAGCCAATGGTCGCGTGTCTTTTATTTATTTGTATCGGTATTTGTAATTTACTTTGATGTTTGTTGCCGCTGAAGTGCAATGGCATACACACTTGATATCATTCTAGTCAAACTAGTAATTTAACCCAATTGGTATATAATATATATTAGCATCATCGCGGCAACCAATCGTCTTCACACCCTTCATATGAACGATGTATATATTGTTCTATAAATATGCCAAACAACTCCTACGTATTATTAAGACTATATCATTAGTGTAATAGATCAACTTGCGATATTTCAGCGATGGATGAACTGAGATTTGATTTCTAGATTTGTTTTTATCGATCTCTCAAACGAGGGGCCAGCACCCGTGGTTCAAACTGTTGTTGGTAAGACACCAAAAAACATGCCAAATGTGTGGTGGGCGCAAGTATAGGCAGCTCCAGTGAGTGCATTCTAGTTTGATAATGGAATGGTGATGAACTTCAGCCATTTTATTTCTCTTTCCCTGATATTTTCAGTCCACTTCTCCCAAAAACCAAATAGGGGGAAGTGACTTCTCCCAATTTAAAACCTCTAGACTGGTTCCTGTGTTCTTCGGCATCTGACACTTCTATATGCCCAGAGATCCATCGAGTACAATGTTGATTCCTTATAAAAATTTAATTTCTCAAGTTATAATTTTATGAGTAAATTATACTTTAATGACAAAATATACTCTCTGTGTTCGTAGTATAAAGTATAAAAGTGTTTTTTTTAAATTACAATTAACTTGTTCATTTTGGCATACGGGTTAATACATTTAGCTGGGGCGAGTATTGGCCTTTCGTTAGATGCCAAAACGAGCCCTCTATGTGCCATATTCCTCGAGATATTGGCCGTCCCACACAATTTCAAATTCTGTTCCTCAGATTTTGAATCTGTTCCTCATTCCATCCCATCCCACAGATTGTCATGTCCTCTGAAACGTACCGGATGGAGTTAATCCAGTCAGGAATCTATTAGGGTTGAAAAATAACTGATTATTCTTATGAGATGGAAGGAATTCTTGGTACTCACTGTTTCCTACAGAAAACTAGATGCACTAGATGTCTAATTTCCTGCCTAATTGAGTCTATAAACTTACAAAGCCCTAAAACGAAGTTTGGTAAAGCAAACACTTGAAGGGTCATGTGAGGGGGGTCATCCCCAGTTAAACTTATTTGAACCTGTGACCTTTGCCATCCATGTTATTGGTACCCGGCCTTGATACCCTCTTATTATCTGTAGCTAGGTATGATAGACATCCTTTGTTATAGGTATCTCTGTCCTATCTGGTCCTTTTGTTATTTCTTTAGTGCTTACCTGAACTAATTAAGATGAAAGTTTATGGTGATGATCTTTAATTATAAATTTGGCAGCTGGCTCAGAGGAAATATAACGATAAAGAGGATAAACTGTCAATAATCTTCAGCAAGGATTTATAACTGATAGTCCAGGGCAGACTGGGAATAATCCAATGTATGTAGCTTATTGCATAGCTTATTTCATCGTCTCCCGCCACCTGAAATTTAAACATTTGGAAGACTACAGAAATCATTTTCGTCCATCTGTCTGTCAATCTGTCCATTTGTCTGGGTGTCTGTCCATCCGGATATGAGTACTTTCACAGCATAATGAACTTTATCCTACAACTTTAATTGCAGAGGATTCAAATTTAATATGGAGATTGTTGCTGCCATGTTGAAGATAGTCTGTGCCTCAATAAATCTGATATATATTCAGATGATATTACTTGGTTTGTTTGATATTAGGCACAATATCAGCCCGAGGTAACTTCATATCAGCCTGAGACCGAAAGTCGAGGGCTGATATGAGGTTACCTCGGGCTGATATCAGGCCAATAATATCAAACCAACCAAGTAATATGCTATTTATTAATTAGATCGCCTCTTAGTAACTGACAACTCCTTCATATGAGTGACATCGCAAAATTGGATACCTACATGTTATTTTATAGCAGTGAAGTAGATTTTCGGTATGACATAAATCCATATTACTCGGATTGGAGATGTCGCAAATCGATATTACTCGGTTTAAGTGCGATATTAGCCTAGTTCAATAACATGCTACCAGTACCAGTAATTGTATGGTCACAGATACAGGAGAAAGTGCATTGCGCTGTTACAATATACTGGTAGATCTGTTCTGTGTAAATATTCGCACCCATTTTCAGGCTGATATGCTTCCCAACTGTCGGTGAATGAGCTTCCTTTTAAGGATGTCCCTGCAGCTGAAGAGTTGTGTAATCTTGATGTTTGAAATGCTAGCATTTAATTTCAGCAGTATTTATAAGTGAAAGTGCTATCGCATGACATAAAATATGACATTAAACAAGATGTCTCTCTTTTAAAATAATTACAATTTTCAAACATCAGATTTAGATTCTGCTGATATCAAAATTGTTGCAAGATAACCATAATGGTGGCCAATACACTGGAAATTAGATTTTAACAATATGAATCGCCATCTGTGGGCAGTACACTAGACATTGGTTTTATCATAATCTGCATTGGTGGACAGTGTATACACTAGAAATTAGATTTTAACATAATCAGCATTTGTGGGCAGTATGCTACATATTAGATTTTAACATAATCAGCATTGGTGGGCAGTACATTACATATTAGATTTTAACATAATCGGCATTTGTGGACAACATTACATATTAGATTTTAACATAATCAGCATTGGTGGGCAGTACACTAGAAATTGGTTTTTATCAAAGCCTGGCAGGAGTTAGTGACACGGCAGGTTGAAGGCGATTGCACTTATTTCTCACTTAACGACTAATTTGACTCCTGAGAAGAAGCTAATACATCTTAGATTTAATAATCGAGCCTCTTATTGCCCACTGCTGGAGTACAATGTTATTAGTAACAATTCAAATTATGCTGCTTTCTGCCATCTCAAATCTGTTAACGGTACCAGTCTGGTTCTGGGTCATTTCGATTAAAGTAACCCCTCTGGAACATATCTAAAATGGATTTTATATGGTCATATATCAAGGCCACTTAATATCTATGGCATTAAACAATAAATTAATTTCTAGACACTCATAATGTTCAGTTTAATATTATACTAGTAATTGCTCTCTTCACCTTCTTAGGATGAGAAGAGGTCCAATCTGGATATATAGTGTGTCTGATGTTTGGAGAAAGAGGTCCCCAGAGGGTGAATTTAGTGACGCTATTCCGCACAGCGGGCTAGCATACAAATAAGCAGAATGAGATTCCCAGAGGATGAATTCGGTGATGCTAGCCCATGTGGGATAGCGTCACTAAATTCAACCTCTGAGAACCTTATTCTACAGATGTCAGACACACTATAACCAGACTTGAAGAGATCCAGTAAGTACACACATATATACACAGCATATACTCTTAAAAGATGTTATGATGTGACAGAAATTCATTAGCAGAGTTCAGCGTTACCACCACGTCAAGATAAATCTACCAATGAACGCTCTTTATTATTTTCATATTCTACCAACGAACTCTTTTTATTGTTACTATATCAAGATAAATATACCAATGGGTGCTCTTTATTGTTACTATATCAAGAAAACCTACCAAAAAATGTTTTTTATGTTTACTACATCAAGTTAAATCTACCAACAGACGCTCTTTATTGTTAAAATATCAAGATAAATATACTAACAAAAGCTCATAATTGTTACTGTATCAAGATAAATCTACCATTGGACACTCTTTATTGTTACTATATCAAGAAAATCTACCAATGAACGCTTTTTTTAGCTCAACTTTACTTCGTAAAGTTTGAGCTATTGCCATGGCTTGGTAACCGTCGTCCTTGTGTGTGTGTGCGTGCGTAATTCGTCAACAATTTCCTGTTTCACGGGCTACAGGTCGTACCTGTGGTTGGATCATGGGCGTTAGACATTGAAATGTAGATGGGAACTAGTCATTTTGGGGTCATTCGGCAAAAAAACATGGCTGCCAGTGGCCATCTTGGATTTAAAAATTTAATCCATTAGCACGGGCTACAGGCCATACTGTTTGTCTGATCGTCATGAAATTTGTCATGTATGATAATATTGACATGTAGATGGGAACGAGTCATTTTGGGGTCATTCGGCCATAAAACATGGCCGACGACAGCCATGTTGGATTTTAATCTTTGTATGTCTAAATCCTTCGACAGGCTACAGGTCGTATCTTTGGTCAGATCATCATGAAATTTTTCATGGATGTTAACATTGACATGTAAATGGGAATGAGTCATTTCGGGGGCATTTGGCAAAAAAACATGGCTGCCAGCGGCCATCTTGAATTTCAAAGTTCAATCCATTAGCACGGGCTACAGGCCGTACTGTTTGTCTGATCATCATGAAATTTGTCGTTCCTTTGGTCGGATCATTATGAAATTGGTCGTGGCTCTTGACATTGACATGTAGATGGAAACGAGTAATTTTGGCGTCATTCGGCTAAAAACATGGCTGCCAGTGGCCATCTTGGATTTAACGACGTGGATGTTAATATTGACATGTAGATGGGAACGAGTCATTTTGGGGTCATTCGGCCATAAAACATGGCCACCAGCAGCCATCTTGGATTTTACTGTTTGCTTGACTAAATCCTTTGGCATGGGCTACAGGTCGTACATTTGGTCGGATCATTATGAGATTTGTCATGGCTGTTGACATTGACATGTTGATGGGAAACGAGTCATTTTGGGGTCATTTGGCAAAAAAACAAGGCTGCCAGTGGCCATCTTGGATTTCAAAATTCAATCCATTAGCACAGACTACAGGTCAAACTGTTTTAAATTTGTATGGATGTTAATATTGATGTGTGATGTTGATGGGGTAATTCGGCCGTAAAACATGGCCACCGACAGCCATGTTGGATTTTAATCTTTGTATGTCTAAATCCTTCGACACAGGCTACAGGTCGTATCTTTGGTCAGATCATCATGAAATTTTTCATGGATGTTAACATTGACATGTAAATGGGAATGAGTCATTTCGGGGGCATTTGGCAAAAAAACATGGCTGCCAGCGGCCATCTTGAATTTCAAAGTTCAATCCATTAGCACGGGCTACAGGCCGTACTGTTTGTCTGATCATCATGAAATTTGTCATATTATGTTAATATTGACATGTAGATGGGAACGAGTCATTTTGGGGTCATTCGGCCAAAAAACATGGCCGCCATGAGCCATCTTGGATTTTACTCTTTGCATGACTAAATCCTTTGGTCTGTATCAAGATAAATCTACCAATGAATGCTCTTTATTGTTAAAATATCAAGATAAATATACTAACAAAAGCTATTAATTGTTTAACTGTATCAAGATAAATTTACCATTGAACGCTCTTTATTGTTACCATATCAAGATATCCATTAACAAATGCTCTTTATTGTTAACATATCATAATAAATCTGACAACAAACTCTCGTTATTGTTAACATATTAAGATAAACCTACAAACAAAAGCTCTTTATTGTACAATATCAAGATAAATATATTTTAAAAAACGCTCTTTATTGTTACATATTGTAGAAAAGGATTTTTTTCAGGCAATAATTTGTGTCACTACAATTTTTCCAAGTCATTTATAGTCTATGTCTTTATCAACCTATTCTGATCCCCATAACATGATGCTAGTAAATCATTTCTGGACCTAATTTGAATCTGGTACATTATAAGTCGCTTTAATCAATATTTTTTTCACCATCCAGGCTTATCATTAAACTATTAAACTACAAAAAATAAAACAGCGTAACCACTTTAACTTGAACATTAGTTGCAGCTTTTTGGTTCCGTGGTTTGGTTTTTGTAAATTTGTTGTTTCACTATAAACTATAGTGTCTGTGGCAGAGGTGTTAGAAGGGCAGAGAGTGGCACAACATTTAGAAGGGTGGTTTCCCTAATCCAAGCAATCGTACAAGTGCTGACCAATATCAGCCCCCTCCCATTTCTGTTTCCTTTTCCCATCTGCGATTTATGTGATAGATCGCACACTGTTTAGCTAAATGGTGCTTATAATTAGTAATTGCCTGTTTAAGTGTCTATAATTTCATGGGTGGGTGTGTGATGATGCCCCAGTTTTGTCTTCCCATACCATGCAACCCAGTTTACAAAATACTACAATTTTTACCGACACTAATGATAATACATTCCCTCCATTTATTTTTATGACGTTGAACTTTTTGCTGGGCAAATTACCCATAAAGCATTTAGTATATAGATTAGTAGACCCCTGGAGGCCCCTCAGACAATCTGCTAGCTTGCAAATCCAGAATGATGGATGGCCGGTAATACTTACGATTCATCACCAATCTGTATGGGTGCGATAATCTATCTTGAATCAGTTTGTTTCTCATCATTCCCACACGGACACAAGTGGTAGTTTATATACATAGCAGTGAACCAGTCACAAACACTGATTGTAGAGACCAAGGAACCAGTTTATTCAGCTGGGTTCACAATATGCATGTACTAAAACTAAAATACTTATATCTGTACTAGATGTCTAGGGGGGTGCACAGCATCTCTTTACCACTGGGACCATCCTGGAGGTTTAACCCCTGGTTAAGAGGTCCTGCTAATGTGCTATAATGCTGGTGGGTTTCTTCTGAATTGCTATGATGATGTTAGGGCAAACTGATGCTGTTTCGAAAAAGCACTGATATTTTTTCTAAATTTGTCATTTTCGCAGTGTTCGGGTAATCTGAACATACATTGATCCAATAAGTATTATAGAAAGCAAGAGCCCATTTATAAAACCTGTATGGAGTAAGAATACCATTACAATGTATAATTAATAAATAAACTTTAAACATGCTGTTGGGACATATACATACTTCTCCCTGGGACAAAAGTATGGAGAAGTGACACATTTTAGGAAGATTTCTCCCTGCAGGCTGGTCCCTGCATACGTTACAAGTAAAATACACATACGGGTGGCTGAACTTGGCTAATGTCTAGACATATAATGATGAGAAAACTAATATTAACTGTTTACTGCCATAGGCGTCCATGGACGCTTTGCAATATATCCCCAGAATGTCTGTCGATGTATCCTTAGAAGCGCCTAAGAGCGCGTTACCAGATTTCACCACAAGCGGTCCAGAGCGCCCCACTGGGGACAAACTGTACTAATGAGCTGGCCTATGTGTCCCTGCTATTTTCTAATCGAGACCACCAGGTTATCTTTAATAACTCGTTATTTGCCTATCTATATAATAACAATAAATATGGCACCATGCGCATCGTGTGCGATTCCTGCTGTGTTAGTTGGGGTCTATATTGGAGTCAGGTGTCTAGGGCTGAAACGGTTAACCATTTAACCAGTTAACCGGTCATGACCGGTCATGAAAATTGCACGACCTGTTAACCATAAGCCGACAATGCAGTACTTATACATATAGTCAGATACATGTAGCAAAAAGCTGGGATCCCAATGGTTAACATACCTCAGACAAAGGGAACTGTTTTGTACATGTTATGACAATGAAGGCGGCATCTTTGATCTTTGTGACTTATTAATGACAGTGTAACTAACATCATGATGTTTGAATATAGCACGAGTGTTATGTGTCAATTTCGGCGTCGGTGCAAACTTGAAAATCCATGGGCAACTCGTTTATACAGGCTGCAAGTCTGGAATCTAAGCACGTGTTATGGAGGGTCCCCGTGCACACAAAATTGAAACCCCCACAGGTTACTTTAATAATTAAACGGTGACTTGATATTATACACAGTGCAGATTATTTGATACAACCCGATCTTGTCAATTGCAAATAGCATATCATCTTGGCAAGTTGTACACACATATGTCTGTTCATAATAGATAACATAACCTTGGTTAATTCAAACGGTTAAACGGTCATGAAAATCCCGTAATCGTTTAGCCCTACAGGCATCAGTTGTATCATTCTAAGTGTTGGCAATAAATATGGCTGCAACATTTTCGAAACTGCAAGTAATCAACATTTTAATGGGAGACGATAGTGTTGTAGCTCATAATCAGAATATTCAGATGACTCCCTACCCCTTGGCTACCAATGAAAATGTGTCGCCCAGCACCAATAGCATCATGACTATTAACCTGATTGGCTGGTCAAATACACTTCGAAAGGTTATCACTACAGCCATTTACCCAAAAGACAGGGCCAGTTATACCGGTGTCAGACCGGTTTTCCGAAGACCTATTACTACGAAGGCCCACAACTCCGAAGACCCGATTCTCCGACGGCCCGCAACTCCGAAGACCCGATTCTCCGACGGCCCATAACTCCGAAGATCCGATTCTCCGAAAGCCCATAACTCCGAAGGGCCGATTCTCCGAAGACCTATAACTCCGAAGACCTATAACTCCGAAGGCCCAATTCTCCGACGGCCCATAACTCCGAAGGTCCGATTCTCCGAAGGTCCGATTCTCCGAAGATTTTGTTTTATTGGGGTATTATCGTTTACTAAATAGTGTACAGTCCAGTGGCGAAGCCAAGGGGTCCCAAAATTCCCACTGCCCCCATTAAACCTCTACTTGTTATTTCAGACAATATGGGCCCCTACCAAAACATGTCCAATGTCATGTAAACGCCCGGAAATCGTTCATGGGGCATCAAAATATTCAAACCTTTCCTACTGCCCCCACCTAAATGGGAATCCTGGCCCGCCACTGACTATACACCAGATACTATAATGTTACGTTGGCCCATGATATGCCATAAAATGTACAGGGGTGAACGGGGAAGAACTTGTCGCCCCTGTGCATGTTAGGCTACTCTGACATTCTTGCAGCATTTCGTTATAATATACCCGGTGCACACCAGTGGCGGAGCCAGGGTTCCCATTTAGGGGTGCACATTAATTAGCATATGTGGGGGATATATCATGCATATGATATGCCGAAAGCATATCACGAAGGCCTGATTTGGGGAGCGCATACATGGGAGGGGTCGCCCCCAATCGTTGGTCCGGGGGCTCCCCTGGGCAGGAACATTGTGAATATTTGAATGCCTAGGAGGGATTTCCTGACGTTTACATGACATTTGACATGTTTTTTGGGGGCGGTCTTCCCTAGGGCCCCATTGACCCTGCCACTGGACTGTACACTATTTAATAAGCGATAAAACATGATCTTCAGAGAATCGGACCTTCGGAGAATCGGCCCTTCGGAGTTATAGACCTTCGGAGTTATGGGCGTTCCGGAGTTATAGGCCTTCGGAGTTATGGGCTTTCGGAGTTATGGGTCTTCGGAGTTATGGGGTTTCGGAGAATCGGGACTTCGGAGTTATGGGCTTTCGGAGAATCGGGGCGTCGGAGAATCTGACCTTCGGAGAATCTGACCTTCGGAGTTATGGGTCTTCGGAAAAACGCTACGTAACCGTTATACCAGAGGAATTCGATACTGATATGGCAATACAGTAAAACCTCTCCAAACCGAACACCGTTCGGACCAGCCCTTCTGTTCGGATTAGAGAGGTATTCGGTTTATAGAAAATAGCACTACGATCGGAATGTATTGACGTCGTTGTCGAAGCACAGCCGATTCTTTATTGATTAAAATTTATTCAATAAAGTACCGAATCAAATATAAATAACAATAGATAAAACATTGTGTTATAATAAGAATTAAAAACATGGTATATTTTTAAAGACATAATACATGATAAGATGGGAAACATGGAAACGATAAATGTTACGATGATTGAAAATGTCGCTTAAAAATGTCGCATCATTAGTGTAGTAGAACAATTGTACCGATTATTTAGCGGTCTTTTGTTCGGCGACCGCTTTGAAATCGGATTAAAACAACAGGTGTCTGACTTGATAACTGAATGCTTATTTAACACATTTGAGTGAACATTGGTGACTTCACGGAGATTACAGCACTGACATTTTGTTTTCACATCAATCATTGCACTGAATTGGACTCTTATTTTTATGACAACTGTCAAAACTAAACACTAATTAGCTAAACGTGCACCGGTGGTAGTGTATTGTCACCAATTCAGTTTTAATCAACATGTCAGAGCGAATCAGCCGTCACGAAAATGGCCACTCAGAGTTGAATGTATAGACTAGAAATTTAAAGTTATAAGGGATCCTCAGTCTATACACTGAAGCCAACACGAGTTCAGCATCAAATATGTCAAATCTACCACATGTGCATTTGGTTGGTATCGCTTTCTGCGTTCGGATTTCGGAGGTGAAAAATTATGTATTTATTAACTTTTGGACTAGAAAAGCCGTCAGATGTTCGGAATAGAGAGTTTCCGGATTACAGAGGTAATTTTTAGTGAGAATGCACTTGGGTGAATTCGGGACCGGACTATTTGGTCAGTATGGTGAGGGATTCGGTTTGTATAGGGTTCGGTTTGGAGAGGTTTTACTGTATGTTTCTGATGCCACCAAATGACTTATGTGGTAAAATAGTGTGTAGTTGCATATGCTATATATATATATATATATATAGGGATTGTCATATTTCTCTTATATTATATCATTGATGTGGCATAGAAAATACACTCATGACACCAATTTATCAGGACTTGGTGTGCTTGGGTAGCATACAAGCTCCATGTAGGTTCATTTTGACCTCACGACAAACTATTGAAGTTGAAGCAAAGTTAATATTAAATAGACAACCCACTGAAAATCTAATGGCATACATACTAGTACCTATATTTAGCCTGCACATTGATATAGGAAAATCACCATTGATTTGTGATAATAAATAAGAAGCCGTTCAAGCTATAGACATATAAGAATTACGTTTGCTAGAATCGGAACCTCTCTAAGTACCTGTGTACGAACAGCAAATTACCAATGAATAATAACAATCGCAAAAATACCCTGAACAGAGCATTATATTTTAAAACATTTGAATTTCATAGTGCGACATCGCATTACGCATTATTTGGCTAAAAACAACAGATATTGAGCATTTTGAATTGACACAAACAAAAATATTTATTTATTTTCACAATCGACTAGTACTTTTCTCTGGTGGAAATAATTTATTTCCGCTGTTGTAACAGAAACTTATTACCGCAGGTATCAAAATTATGTGTAACCTATTTTTCGTTCACCTGGTTTGTGCTTACCATAGGTTAGCAGGAGATCAAGTTACACAAATTGTTATAATCACTACAACTGGTATTATTAAAGTTGGGCAACTCATTGAACCACCATAATAAATTTGAATATCTCATTTTGGGACTTGATTGAGCAAAAATGTAGGTGAGAATTAGTTATCGCGAGACCTGCATTTATAAAAGTTTGGCACGACCTGGATTTCGTTCACAGCATTTTCATTTTAGATAACATCCAGGCGAACTGAACGGTCGTTCGTCTCAAATTTGCAGGTCTGAGATGCTTGCTGGCCCAGGTCTCTTTAATACTCTCATGCAAGTGTCGATCTATATCACACGTCCCGGCTTTATACTCATTAGGCTGAGTTGGAACTGTTAATTCAACAGATTATCCTCACTGCATAACACAGTAACATGTTTATCAACACTTTATATGGAGCAACGGAGTACTATTTGATGAGCCAAAAACTCCTGGGCAAATATGGTCTGGTACCTGATGTATGCCCGGTAACACGACGTCGAGGTTACAGTAATGCCCTAAATACTCGACTCCTTAACCACAGCAGAATTATGGGTTATTTTTCAGGATTTAGTCGGAAATATGGCTTGTTGCCATTCATCGGAAAGCTCTCGGTGACTGTATGATAGAGCAGCAGGGAGATGACAGGGTGGCTTTAATCACAACTAGCTTGGGAACTAAAGAGATAAGCCTGGAGTTGATCTAACCAAGTGCTCTATTAAAATCTGCTTTCCTTGTTGCAAAACTTTATATCAGTGGTGATCAGAATATGGTTCTTCGAATTACTCCTTATCTTCAGAAAACACTACAGTGTGCAGTTGTTTACATGTTAAAGTAGTAAACAGTTTGGTGCTTCTGCACTTTCCTTTGACTCAAATCTTTGGAACCTCAAAACAAACAAAGAACCTCCTTGTTTATCATTCCGTAGGTATAGGATGTCATTTGTAATGCCAAATTATAATTGCTTGAGGTGTTTTCATGGATGAGAAGCTACGATTTCTGCTATTGAGGTGTCTTCGTGAAATAAAAACAATCACTGCACCTAACATTCACATGAATTATCTCTATGCATCAGAATTCGATCAGAGATCGCTGAAGATTAATGATGCCAATATCGATTGGGATTTTCTTGTAAATAAGTTTGATTATTTAAGTGACCGAATAGTTGATCCACACCTTAATGATGAAGCTGGTTCGTTTCCCAAAACATACTGATTTGTGATCTGCACAAAGGGTGGAAACTAATAATAGACTCATGTATATGGACAAGTTTGTCAGAGGGTCAGTGATTTCCTTCACAGTCTATCCTGGTCCAATTAAGTTTCCTTTAATGCAAACCAGTAAGCTAGTGACATTGGTAATACTGGTTTTAATACATCGAAGTACTGTTGCTCACTCTTCTATAGCATACTTTAAGAGTTAAATACCATTCATTTAAAATTACCAAATAACGGTATTAAAATGTCACAATTGTGAAAGCAACCTGGTTTATTCCATATAATACATATATGTTCATGGTCGAGGCCTACGTCATTTAACATCGTGTGACGTCAATGTCATCTGATTCTGCACATATGTTTGAAATCATTTGATGAATATGACATGGCCCAAGGTGTCAGAATGATGTGTTCTTCAGTAACTGGCATTTAATAACACATTGAACCATATTCCCAAAGTAAGGGTATTTCGGTGCCTGTCATCTACATTATATTATATCCGAAATAGCTACAAATGATCAATAGACCATTCCAAACAACCAAACACTTATAAGAAATGGCTGTTTGAATCTATTCATTTGGCTTTGCTAGATAAATCAGGTACTCTTTCTAGTAGTTTTTAGGTCATATTTCATAGCTGTATGTCTAAAATTGTCAAGTTTCTATTTATATCATTGCTCAACTGTAGTTTTCGCACTATAGAGTAATTGATTAATAAATTATGACAAAATGGATGATATTTCATGAGGATTTTTATTAAAGTTCATTTTGTGCACCATCCTAAAATATAGCAAAATCATATTTGTCACCTATCTTTCCCGGAATACCAAGGATTCTGATCACCTAGGGACAAAGTATATTGAAAAATAGCATTGTAATATTTCACCCCAAGAGATTCCCCCCATACTACACTCGGTCAAAACCCGGGGACTTTTTGATTTTGTGACAAGAAAGTTTTTGACATTTAAAAAACAGTGCAGGTAATAAGTTTCTTAGTTAATATCTGTGCCTTTAATAATATAAATGTATTTCAATGTAGGTGATCATCGAAGGCCCCAACTCGATGTGGCACGATTTAATAAGTGACTGTGAGCGATTTTGCTTTGCATTTGGAATTTCTGTCTGTTGTTTAATTCAATGTTTATTGTCATATTGGCTCACAAAAGTCACAAGAAAGCATACATTCTCGAGCTGGGACCACCCCCTAATGTGAAGTAGATTATTGAGGAACAAGTATTTACAAAGAAATATATTCCCTGCCTTGTTTATTCCATGTTATATAGTCAGAATGGGTCAGAATATCAGAACTCTCCCAGGTTTTGTATTGGTGGAATATGATCTCTACCGGCATAACTGGAGTAGAGATTCATGGCATGATCTACCCAGGGCCACTTCTGAGTGGTTTTATAATAGGGATTAGCCGAGTGGAATACTTTTTCCATCCGTGATCTGAATCAGCATCTGTCTTTCATATGAGACACTTCAGGGCCCGGAACCTACATCACCATTCAAGTCTCTGACTCAAAGTGGTTTTGATTTAAATTTGTTTAAAGCATATATAAACATTTGTCAGACTGGGATAAACTATAGTACATGATCTGTTGACATTCACAATGCACATTAAAAAATCTGTAATTGTTAAATACTCTTATTTATAAAATATAAATTTACAAGGAAAATAGATATCGATTGTGTCCAGATTTTGAACATGAAAAATGCCTCAACCTAAATATAATAAATGTACGTAAAATGCAAAAACCTCTTTCACTCATAAGTGTAATAATTCCTGCAAGAAATATCTAGCTCAGCCACGGCATGAGTTCCAGATAGCAGCTATCCGAAAGTCTGAAGCGACGGATTACAAATTCAAAGGTTCAAGCCATCAAATAGTGTGTCTGTCATTTGCAGAATGAGGTCCCCAGAGGGTAAATTTAGTGGCGCTATCCCGCACAGTGGGCTAGTGCCACAAAATTTAGCATCTGGAAACCTCATTCTGCTTAGGCCTCATCTTCTGGCAAGTATCGATAGTCTCAAATTAGCATTGTCTTTAGTTACTTATTCCCTTCTGTTCAGTTTCTATATTCCATAATTCGCAAACGATAACATGCATTCTGGGGAACTTCAATCTGATCCTAGGCCTCCCATAGCAGTTGAGACCTAAGCCGTATGAGGTTCCCGGAGGATGAATTTTAATAGTGATGCTAGCCCACTGTGTGGGATAGCATCACAATAAATTCACCCTCTGGTGACCTCATTCTGCAAATGACAGGCACACTATTTCAAGTTCCTGGGCCTGAAATTGGTTCTTGAAGGTTTTCTTTTCTCACTTCAATAATTTCAAACATTTGTATTCTTCATTACTTAACCCTTTACCCAACAAAACGGCCAAAACCGGCCAAATAAAGCTTCAACAGCCTAAAATATCTTCGGTCTGTCTCAACAGAACCATACAAATATGGATATCATTGGAATCGGCTCCTTGACCACATTGTGATAGTTACAGTTATGCCCTGTGCCAATGCATTCTCTTATATATGCGAGTCGACCATAGGTCGCCTCGCATATATAAGAGAAAGCATTGGCCAAAAAAAACTACTTTTTTTAGCACTTTTTACCATTTTTTCTTACATTCTTTAACAATTTTATAATATTTAATGTGTTAAGCCAATGCATTCTCTTATATATGCGAGGCGACCTATGGTCGACTCGCATATATAAGAGAATGCATTGGCACAGGGCCCTTCTGTTGGGTAAAGGGTTAATTCACTGCTCTAACTGTACAGTGACAGAGACAAGATAATGACATAAAAAATCTTTAAAATGCTCTCAGGATGTTTAATATCTATAAATGGAAAAAACTGACATGCCATGGGCGCAACTGTTTGCATTTTGAATGAACAATAATCATTGTACTGATGTGGTCGATTATGATGAATTTGATAATGCGCAGACAACAAATATCGTACGATTACGTAACGGTGTCTATAAAAATATATGTCATTGTCGTGCTTATAATGCAAAACGATCAGATAATAAGTGCACCAACATTATAAGCATGCGTAAAAGCATGTGGATGAGTAAAGGTGTGTGGATGCATCAAGGCATGTGGTTGCATGTGATTTATAATACAGGCAATAAAGTTCATACTGTTCACTGATCCGCAATAAGTACAGATCATCTGTGAGTGCATCTGTGGAACAAAACTTGGAGGAAGTATGCAGTCTGTGGTATTAAACCGTCAACAGAAGGGAAAAGTAAACTAAAACAGTGTTAATTTGAGACTATATAGATACCTCCCAGAAGATGAGGCCTAAGCAGAATGAGGTCCCTGGATGGTAAATTTGGTGATGCTAGCCAGCTGTGTGGGTAGCATCACTAAATTCACCCTCTGAGGACTTCATTCTTCAAATATCAGACACAATATTTCAATGCTTGCAGCCACCATGCAGCTGTAAAAGGGTTAATAACTGGATAAATCTCTCGTAGAAGCCACCTGCACACAAGTCATTGTTCCGATGTGCAAATTTTGCTCATGTAATCACCTCGACTGATTTAAAATGCAAAACTAATTTGTGGTGCAAAACGTTAGGTTATTTTACTTCAAAGTTAATGTTAATTATACACAGAATACTTTGATGATCAAACATTATAATCAAACATTATAATTGGACCGCACTTGTGTGTTTGTGTATGGGAAAGGCATAGAATATTATTAAAAGTAATACATGGTAGCTTTATTCTTTCGTATTCTACTACATGTACAAGGTCAATTATTTCACCACACAGTAATATGAGTTTCTTATAACTGAATATTTTAAAGACCTGTAGAAAGTTGTATATGTTATTAATTCTATTCATATCAAACATATATGGCTAATATCAATTGAATTCCAATATCTCTCATGTCCAAATTATATGTCCTACTTTCTCAATTTCATTAGGTGCACGTGCATGTGTGCAGGATCAACAATGTTTCTTATCTTTCATTGGTGTATATGTTCTGCCTCATCCTGGGAATTCATATAATTGCCAATTGTTTTTCATTGTTTTTTCATTTTGCCATTTATATTCCAGCTGAATATATGTTAAAACATGCCTTTTTTCGGATGCGTGAAATTGATGTTTGTAATAGTGCTCAGGCACTAAATGTATATGCCAACACAGGGAATGTAGCATTCACCAAACTTTTCAAAGAAACGACCATAGCACTCCATATAAAATATCATCTGAAGTGCGCTCAGTTTGTAAATATTTACGTCTCCATTCAGGATGATCGAAACTATCGGAGATAAACTAACACAAATGATATCGCCATCGAGAGTCATTGCATTCAATTAATATATAAGAATGTCACTGTGTGTTGTAAATTTGGGGGAATTTGGTCACAACAGGATGGACCATGGAACCACCATGGTTGCTTCCAGCGCCCTAGTTTACCATGCAATCTCCCAAACCCTTATCTTGTGATCATACCTGGATTTAACTGCATGACATCAGACATTGTCCGGTGCAAAACCGCAAATATCCGATTGTTTGTATTTGAACTTGACACAATGTCTGACAATATTTTTGTGAATTATTTGTCAGGAATATAATGGTCACTAGTTTTATTGTTAAGCTTATCATGGACAATAACTCGGAAAATAAACCAAAAAATTTAATTTATGTCAAACACAATATGCAGAAAATGCTCAGTGAGAGCTTTCCGATGAATGGCAACAAGCCATATTTCCGACTAAATTCTGAAAAGTTACCCATAATTCTGCTGTGGTTAAGGAGTCGATTATTTAGGGCATTACTGTATATATATAAAATTAGAAAACTATCGAGTTAAGGAAGATATTTGTTTTCATTACATAGCACCATATATAGGCCAATATAAATGGAAATTAACCCTTTCAGTGCCAAGTTCGATTTTTGTATCAACCCATATTTCCTTGGTCATTTTTCAAATTTATTGATTATAATAATGTGAATAAATTTGAAAAATGATCAAGGAAATATGGGTTGATACAAAAATCGGACTTGTCACTGAAAGGGTTAAACAAGTTACAAAAATTTCTTTCAGGCACACTTTTGAATATGTCAGACAGGTTACTTTGTGCATCTTTCAGAGCCAAACAAATTAATCCAGTCTTGGTTGCAATATTGAATCGCGAGGCTCTAAATTATTGGATGTTGTTACTGGCCTGGGTGGGGAAATTTCAGAACTGTGACATAAAAGTCACATGTTTGAGAATTGTTGCAAAATTTGTATATCTAAGTCTATGTAAAAAAAATGTTCTCGCTTTTGAAGTGAACTAAATAAGAAATTTATCATTAACAATCGTCAATGGTTATGAGGTCAAATGTTCAGCATATAACGTCATGGCTTCGTAGTGCAGTTAAAAGGTTAATTGCAATAGGTGGTATTATGTAAAGATAAATATGATGAATACTGTTAACTTAGTACAACAATTATAAGTTGCCTGAACCTCTGAGGCATGTTCACAAATATTTGTTGTGTCGCGATACACAAGATAGTAGACGGGAACAGCCTACAGACCTACATCTTTGATATAGCTAGTTTTATTGCTTGCCGATGGCAAAATTGACTTATCAAATAAAAACGCCAGGACAGTACCAGGCTGGTGTTAAATAGGCCATTTGATTATTTGTTCAAATTATGAAACCCAAACAGAAAGTCTGGTCGATATGTAACTGTGTTACATTCATAGCGTTTGGATAGTCATTTATGAACCTGCGGAAATAAACTAAATCAAATATATATAGAATTTGTTTAGTGTGCTATTCTAACAGCTGATGACTGTATAACTGTATAGAAAGTCTGCACCTATGCTTGGGATAAAAGTAATTACAGCCTGGTGGCTTAGTCGGGTACAGGGACATGGCAACATGGGGAGGGGGTGCAAATTTAGTCAATTTAGGAAATTTCATATCTGACACAACATGAACTGGGAATTTCACACCAAGCATATATTTAAATTGTTCTCATAGTTGGATTTCCAAACAGTATTTAGTGGGAATTTTTTTTTTAGACCAAGAGTCGCATAATTATTTATCTGCTTTCAGTCACAATTGAAAAATTTCGACCGAATTGCAAATGGAATTTAACCCTTTTTATACTATGAATTCTCCTAGTCATTTAAAAAGTGTACATCGGAATGGTCTATTATTCATTTGGAGGGATGTTCATGTGATAAAAGCATACCACAGATAAATACTTTTTTATTGAGGGAAATGTTTAGATGATAAGTTAATACTATCCGACATTTCCTATGGGATAACTACAGTAATGCCCTACATAATCGACTCCTTAACCATAGCAGAATTATGGATAATTTCCGATGAATGACAACAAGCCATATTTCCGACTAAATCCTGAAAAATTACCCATAATTCTTCAGTGGTTAAGGAGTCGGTTATTTAGGGAATTTATAATACTGTACTCATCAATGATACTTTAAATAGTATAGAAAGGGTTAAGTTACTTGGAAACTTCGGACGGGTTCATGGGGATTGCAGCTTGAAATTCCAAGGTGGACACCTCCCTATAAACAGACTGACACTTAGACACGTCCCTGCCTGTGAAGATAAACTAAATCAAATACCTGCTATTCTTAATGCCGATGACTGTATAACTATAGAAAGTCAGCACCTGTGAAGGGGATATTAGCAATTTAATACATTTTGGGGTGGGGGTGGCATTGGTTGTGGTGCGTTGGCATTGGATGTGGATTGGTTGTGGGGGGGGGGGGGCCATTTTTCATTTTTATATGCCTGTTTGAAAACACTGTTGTATTATGTAATCAGTCTAGCTGTCTGTCCATCTGTCCATTCATGCATATGTTGGGTACATTAAGTGGTATTTTGTATGATAAACCAGTCATTAAGCAGCATGAAGTGGTAATTTTTTTCATAAGTGGTTACCACTTAGTTTGACATTGTATGTTCAGAAAGATTTAAAATGGCATTTTGTAACATCTTGAAAGATACCACTTAAGTCTGGATAATCCAAAGTTAGTCCATTGTCTTCGACCATGTACATCACTTTGGAGTTAATTCCCTTGCATGGACTTGCTATGGACTATTTTCTATTCATTTAACATTGTTAATTTTCCTACCAAAAGATAATTTTAATAATGTGCATGCGCGAATCGATCACATTGTTATATCACAAAGAAAAAAGTTACACTAAAATACTACTGTTTTTCATTAATTTAACCACCTGAGAAGCAACCACTTGATCCTAACCACTCAAGAGCCCCTTTATAATGCTCCCCACTCAAGAGCCCCTTTATAATGCTCACCACTCAAGAGCCCCTTTATAATGCTCAAATGTAGGAAGGGGCTTCATTCTGTCCGTCTGTTGAGCAATCTGTCTGTCCATTAACAGTTTTGGTTTTCCAACCGATTATCTTCAGTTTGGATTATTTGATCTGAATGAAAGTTGGTATGTGTATTTCTTAGCTAAAAATAAAGGGGACAGTCCAGCTCTATGGAGTATGCCACATGGGAGTATGGACTGGATGCCACCCGAGCTCTAGGCAGTATGTCATCTGGGGGTATGCACCGGGTGACAGCCCAGCTCTAGGCAGTATGTCACATGGGGTATGGACTGGATGCCATCCCAGCTCTAGGCAGTATGTTATGTGGGGTATGTAACGGGTGACAGTCAAGTTCTAGGCAGTATGTCACATGGGGGTATGGACTGGGTGGCAACACAGCTCTAGGCAGTATGTCACATGGGGGTATGGACCGGGTGACAGTCCAGCTCTAGGCAGTAGGACATGTGGGGGTATTCACCAGGTGACAGCCCAGAACTATGTAGTATGTCACATGGAGCTATGTACCATGTGACAGCCCAGCTTTAGGCAGTATGTCATGTCGGGGTATTCACCAGGTGACAGCCCAGCTCTAGGCAGTATGTCACATGGGGGTATGGACCGGGTGACAGTCCAGTTCTAGGCAGTATGTCATGTGGGGGTATGCACCGGGTGACAGCTCAGCTCTAAGCAGCATGCCACATGGGGGTATGCACTGGGTGACAGCCCAGCACTATAGGTAGCCCTGACGCTAAAAGGGTTATAGAAAATAGAAAATATAAAAGTTACAGAATATGGCTCTTAATAGCTTATTTGCAAAGTTTAAAGTCTAACCACATCATAAGGTCCATGAAACTAGTTTTCTTCTTTGGTAAAACTTATCTCCGTTATCAACTGATTGGCAGCAAAATGTCATTGCATAATTTTGGTTTTAATCCAAAGGCGAAATATTGGTGGATAAAAGTACCTTTTATTACATTGGAAGATTGAAAAATGTTTATTGAGGTCTTAGATATGAGGTAATGACTGGTCCATGCACTAAAGTTAGGTAATAATTTCTGGTTTCATGCACCAAGATCTTTGATGACAACCTCAGTTAAGAGATGGCTCAGGTTTATTCCGACCACATCATGGATTTTCTCACGATAATTTGATTTCTGCTAGTTGCACTGAGTGAAAGATAATTTCATAATGAGTCAATTTTTCATCCCATAACTTGCCATAAATTTGAGTTCAAATGTTTTCATTGAAAGATAACCATCTGATATTAAAGGAAAAATTCTTCTTGCATTTATCATGCAAGAAAGAAAACAACATGGACAGGAAATTTCACAAGAATTTTCTCATGATGGATCAGATTGTATCATTCTCGTTTGAGATATTTCTGTGTGATGTTTGATGAACCTGTAAAATGGTGGTGATCTGTTGAACCAAATTTCCAAAATTATGATCCATTTTAACACATTGTAAGATTTAAGAGTGTTTATTGAGGGTTAGATTTGGTTAGATAGGAAGCAATTACTGATTGCATGCACTAAAATTATGAAATAACGGCTGATCCCATACACCAAAATCATCGATGACAACATCAGGTCAAGTTTATTCTGAACATCTCATGGTTTTTCTCACGGTGATTACAATATTGATTCTGCTATTAATAAATTGCACTGAGTGAAAGATAATTCCACGGTCAACCAATTTCTCATCCCATAATTTGAGTTCAAATGTTATCAGTTGAAAATATGTATTGATTGAAAGATGGTCATATGATACTAAAGGGAAAATGCTTCTTGCACACATCATGCAACAAAATAGCATTGACAGGAAAAATATGCTTGAGTACATTTTTTTTAAATCACAAGGATTTTCTCATGATTGAACAAGATTATACTGATTCGTGATCAAATATCATTCCTCCATTTATTTTTAGAGATTGCTGTTTGATGTCTGAACTTCCAAAATAGTTATCTGTTAACCCTTTCTATACTCAACAGATTCTCCCATTCAGTTTTAACAGTATACATTGGAATGGTCTATTACTCATTTAGAGGGATGTTCAGGTTACAAAAGCAGACGACATACAGAAAAACAGATAATTCAAGAGAGAATAATTCATATTCATTGGAGGGAAATATTAGATAATAATTTGAACAATTTCTATGGGAACTACTCGTCAATGAGTATTTAGTATAAAAAAAGGCTAAACCACTATTAATTGAACTGAGTGAAGGATAATTCCAGTATCAATCAGTTTTTATGTTTACCCATACCATAGTATGGTAAACATAGTGTCGTTGTCCGGATTGACCACTCGTCGTTCGTCCCGTCCGTCTGTCTGTCTGTCCGTAGACACTTTACGAGTAATGCGATAACTCAAACATTTTCTATCCGTTCCGAACCAAATTTTGTATATGGGTTTCTCAGCCGAAAATCGAGTTTGAATTTGGGTTTGATCCGAGTTTTTGTTACAGAGTTATGGCCCATTTTCGACTTAGGATTCACGCATTCTGTCATAACTCAAATATTATTTATCTGATTGGGTTTGATCCGATTTATTTTAAAGGAGTTATGACCCTTTTTCGAGAAAAAAATTTGAAAAAAAAAATATTTTATTTTATTTTTAACTTTTATAATAATAATAAAAAAAAATGTCATTGACTCTTTCATTTGTTTTCATTTAGATATTGATGATTATGATACAAGTTGATAAAAAGGTTCCCAATGTGTCCCTTTAAATATTTAGTAATGAGCCCATAAATTAACCCTTTGAACCCTGACGCCCCACAGTGATCGACACCCTGACCCGGGGCTCCCAGTGGTATGTCCGCTTAAATTAGATAGTTTCTAGTAGCATGGTGTTGATTATGTTCAAATTGCGACATCGGTCTGAAACTTTACAGGTTTGTCCCCCATGGATCAGCGATCATTATAAGATCGCGAGACATTGCCTCGCGGCAACTCCTTGGTAACGGTTGCTAGGCAACTACCCGGAATTGACTGGAAAATGTAAATATAGCTTATAGCGTCGTAATTCAACCTCAGTGATTGCGTTTTTTGATGCAGGTACTACCCTAACGTGAAATTTGAGATATACCCGACCAGAATAGTGAACCAAATATCCCATTTAAGGGTAGCAACGGTTGCTAAGCAAATACCACAATTGATCGAATGACATAATTGCACTAACCATTCAGTGGTATGTTTTGCCTTAATTTAGACAGTGTCTAGTCGCATGGTGTTGGTTATGTTGAAAGGGGACACCTACCTGAAACTGTGCAGGCATGATATATGCATGCACGGACCACTGATCATTGTAAGATCGGGAGACTTTGCCACCCGATCTCGCCTTAGAAACGGTTACTAGGCAACTACCCGAAATTTGCAGGATAAACGAATTCTAGCTTATAACGTTGTAATTATACATCAGCGAATGCGTTTCGATGCAACCAATATCCTAATGTGAAATTAAGATATACCTGACCATGCGCGAGTAAGTCAACTTGATATGCGATAGACTTTTTGCTGCATGTGGCACAACAGAGACTGATATTACAGAGACCAGAAACAACGTAATTTCCCGTAACATATCGTGGCCCCATTGTTCAAGTAAGCTGTCTAGATTGTGTCTACTATACTAACATGTGAAACATGCAACAAAATGTCATATATAGCGCCACATTTAACTTAAACGCATTTTTAAAAATGAATTATAGTCTGCGCCCATGCGCATATTTTCCTTGCCATTTCTAGCGGGCAGCCAATCCATATAGACACCTTTGCCAGCGCTGACTTCAATAGGCCAATTTAAATATATATATTAGTGGGTATGTCGTGTATAAGTACGGTATAAACCATTTATTTGTCATTGCGCTAGTCTGCGCATGCGCGAATAAATCAACTTCATATGCGATAGACCCTTCCCCATATGTAGCAGAACACTGGTTAATATACACGAGGGTAATTTAAACTGAAATTGTGTGTCTAAATTACGTCTGTTCTGTACACACACGGGGAACACGAAATTATATGCCGTAAATATAGCGGCATAGTTCGCTTAAAATATCGTATGTTTTTGTAGATTATATGCTATGCGCATGCGCATATATTTCTACCCGATACTAGCGGTCAACCATTCCATACGCACCATGGGCGCCGCTGACATATGTGGGGGAAATTTAAATATAAATCAGTGGGTCAGACGCTCGTTATACTATATATAAATTTGCTACCGAATCATGTCGTCGCTGCACCGAAATATCGGTGTTACGGGATATAGTCACGGTTCGTTTGCACCTAAATATCGGTGTTACGTGTTCAAAGGGTTAATAGTGTTAAGGTGCCATTACAAGACCAAGCCGTTTTTGCATACAGCAGGGATCCCCCATTAATGTCAAGTAGCAGTTAAATAACAGAATTCCTCCTGATATCTGATAAAAAACACATGTGTAGTTCACAATATCGGAGTGTACTTATATAGACTGCCACTGGTTAATAGAATGTTATTTATTTGGTGATAGACTGTATCCCACAGACCAGTTAATTATGATGGACAGTCTGTGAAAGAATTCCTGATAAAACAGTGCTTTTAAAAGTTTGCTGAATGCTGCATTGCACAGCTGAATATATAACTCTACAGATGGTCTGAGGTCATTATAAATGTTATTGTATTAATAGAGATGCCAGCATCAATATAAACAATGTCTGTGATTTGTTGACAGCTCTGCTATATAATTGATATTAATGGGTCAGCAGTGAGGTGTCTTTATTTTGATGGGTGTTGTTGGTAGAATTTGAGATATTATCATTGTAAACATAAATTGGACTCTCTTAACCCAAGTATTCCATGTCCAGTTAACCTTTTTTCACATTTAACCCAAGGCTGTGGTGGTGCAGCATTACAGATCCTGTACCAGTGCATTCTCTTATATAAATGCGAGTGACCCATAAATTTCAATAATTTGTTTTATGTACATTTGTCTATAATAGTACTTAACAGTATGCTCTATAATTCAACATCAAAACTCTCATTTATGATTCCGATCATAGTAATTTACTATCGCCAAGGGATGGGTTAACATCTGCTGATCGTGATCGGCCTCTCGTTATTCAGTAAATTTGAGTTCAAATTTGATAAGTTTTCATTGATAGATGCCCATCTGGTATTAAAGTGAAAATGCTTCTGCATTTATCATGCAAGAAAACAGCGTTGACAAGAAAATGATGCTTGGGTACATTATTTGAAAGTGAGGAGAAATATCTCAGGACGGAACAAGTTTATATTGATCTAGTCAGATCTAGGATAAGATTTTATTGTTCTTGCATGAGATATTTCTGTTTTATGTGCGAACCTCTAAAATGGTGATATGTTAAACGACACTGCTTGGGTGTTTATGGACACTTTCAAGATTACCCATATGAAATTATGTGGCAGCGTTGCAGTCAACTCAATCCCACATCTGACCTCAACGTAGGTGCCGTCTACATATTAACATTGACTGCCGACTCCCATTTAATTACATGTAGAAAGTATGAGATAACTCGTAGTCGGCAGTCAGCGTGTTTAAAATAATAGGGCATTTATTAAACGATATTATAATGGATGGTAGATAGAATAAAAAGATGATGTTCATATGGTCCTGGGTAAAACTTGATACATGGCAGTATTATCTGAAAATTATATTCATATTTCCAACCAATCAACTCTTTGTACCCTTTGCAACATTTTCTGGTGAGAATGACAACTTCAGCATACAGTAATGCTCTAAGTAATCGACTTCACAACCACAGTTGAGTTATGGGTAACTTTTCAGGATTTAGTTGGAAATATGGCTTGTTGCAACAAGCCATATTTCCCGACTAAATCCTGAAAAGTTACCCATAATTCTGCTGTGGTTAAGAAGTCGATTACTTAGAGCATTACTGTAGCTAGTCTGACATTTACAATTGCTTAAAAGAAGGGTCAACCATTATGCGATAACTTGTATATTATATAATTACTAGCAGATTAGCCCGCCACTGACGGCTTTGTTTGAAACATGACTATATGAGCGTATATGAGCAAGGACATGGGCGCATGCAAAATTGGACCCGATTTGACCTTGAATTCACCATTTTGAAGGTCAAGGTCAGGTCCTGGTCACGATTTGACCCGTCCGATACACTCCCCAGACAAAAGTACACCTGACGTGGTTCGTCCCATGGCTTTGTTTGAAAAAGCAACAGCTTCCGAGACACGTGTGTTGACCTAGGTATCAAATTTCGTCGAAATCCGCCATTTTTACCCGATTTGACCTTGAATTGACAATTTTTAAGGTCAAGGTCATGTCGTGGTCAAGATTTGACCCGTACAAAACACCCCCTGGACAAAAGTACCCCTAGGTATAAAATTTCGTCGAAATCTGTCAGTTTAACCCGATGTGACACACACACATATATATAATTTGTGGGTAGCCGTTTCAAGGTCAAGGTCACCTCGCGCGGAAAAACTGACCCGATGAAAATCTCCCCGTACGAAATTAAGTACGAAATTTCATACGAAATTTCATCTCGAGACGGTCGATTGAGCCGTAAGTTATACTCGTCATGTATATATACGCTCTTTATTAACGACACTGCGGATACAAACGCTCTTTAACTATCACGCGATTAACCCCACAATTCCAAGAACGGCGGCAGTGGGAATGGAGAAGGAGTGCTCGGACATTCTCAGAAGCGGTCCGACGACACTGTCCGTGGGTTTCTTACCCTTAGATAGGGAGTTTGGGCTCAATCGGTCCAGCCGTTTTCGAGTCTATAGCGTCTATACATATATATATATACTAGCCGATGAGCCCGACGTTGTCCGGGCTATTCAAAAACCAAATTTCAAGTCGATAGCTCTACCTGTTTCCGAGATCTCGTCTGCGCATGCGCAAAGCTGGCGTCGCACGGGCTCGGCGACCATATAAAATTCGTATCCGGGGCAAGATACATTCACATAGCAAATTTCAAGTCGATAGCTCCACCCGTTTCCGAGATCTCGTCTGCGCATGCGCGAAGCGGGCGCCGCACGGGCTCGCCAATACGACAACGTCCACCGCCTGGTCAAACTACACACACGTACCAAGTTTTGTCCCGATCGGTCGAGAATCGTAGATTTGTATCAATGACAAACATACATACAAACATACAAACATACAAAATATATATAAAATTCGTATCCGGGGCAAGATACATTCACACACCAAATTTCAAGTCGATAGCTCCACCCGTTTCCGAGATCTCGTCTGCGCATGCGCGAAGCTTGCGTCGCACAGGCTCGGCGACCCGATAAAATTCGTATCCGGGGCAAGATACATTCACATAGCAAATTTCAAGTCGGTTAGCTCCACCCGTTTCCGAGATCTCGTCTGCGCATGCGCGAAGCCAATACGACAACGTCCACCGCCTGGTCAAACTACACACACGTACCAAGTTTCGTCCCGATCGGTCGAGAATCGTAGATTTGTATAAATGACAAACAAACAAACAAACAGACAAACAGACACAGGTCTTCAAAATATATATGAGACTAGCCGATGAGCCCGACGTTGTCCGGGCTATACAAAAACCAAATTTCAAATCGATAGCTCCACCCGTTTCCGAGATCTGGTCTGCGCATGCGCGAAGCTTGCGTCGCACGGGCTCGGCTACCCGATAAAATTCGTATCCAGGGCAAGATACATTCACACACCAAATTTCAAGTCGATAGCTCCACCCGTTTCCGAGATCTCGTCTGCGCATGCGCGAAGCTTGCGTCGCACAGGCTCGGCGACCCCGATAAAATTCGTATCCGGGGCAAGATACATTCACATAGCAAATTTCAAGTCGGTTAGCTCCACCTGTTTCCGAGATCTCGTCTGCGCATGCGCGAAGCCAATACGACAACGTCGACCGCCTGGTCAAACTACACACACGTACCAAGTTTCGTCCCGATCGGTCGAGAATCGTAGATTTGTATAAATGACAAACAGACAAACAGACAGACAGACAGAGGTCTTCAAAATATATATGAGATATACGGAAGTATCAAAATATATAGTAGATATCTACAAATGTACCTTCTAGATTACAAAATGTGTTGATCATATGAAGTTGTCACGTGTAAAATATGATAATGTTACAGGCCTGTTTCGGTTTTGAGTGTGGTTTCCAAAATAATGGAGAGATTAATTTTTAATCAGGTTTTTAAGTACATCAAAGAGAAGAACCTTCTGTATGAATATCAATCAGGTTTCCGCCCAGGTTACTCAACCGAAACTTGCCTGATTCACTTGGTTGATAATATCAGAAAGGATATGAGCAAAGGTCTCTATACAGGAATGGTTTAATTTGGTTGATCTACAGAAAGCTTTTGACACAGTGGACCACAAAATTATGTTGGAGAAATTGAAAGCCTGTGGAATTGGTAATAACACAGTAAATTGGTTCAAAGGCTATCTTTATGATAGAACCCAGGTTGTTGATATAAATGGAACCTACTCTGGCAAAACTGAGATTACATGTGGAGTGCCTCAGGGCTCAATTCTAGGGCCTCTAATGTTTTGAATCTACATGAATGATGCAAGCACAGCCGTTACATGTCGTCTCTTGCTATATACTGATGACTCATGTCTCATCTATTCTCATCGGGACCATAAGATTATTGAGAAGGTACTCACTAAAGAGCTTAACCTCCTTAACAACTGGTTTATCAGATCAAAGCTCTCTATTCACCCGGGTAAAACTGAATCCATCTTATTTGGAACCTGGAAGCGTCTGAAAGCAGTGGTCAACTTCTCGGTAAAATTAAATGACCACACTATTATACGTATAGGTTGAGAAAGTCAAATATTTGACAACACTCTATCTGGGTGAAATCATAGCAGTGTCAGTCCTTAACAAAGTAAACAACAGATTGAAATTCTTGTATCGAACAAGAGAATTTCTTAACTGATCGACACACAAAGAATTTACTTGTACCGGCTCTCATTCAGTGTCATATGGATTATGCCAACTTATCATGGTATTTTGGTCTTGGTGCCACCTATAAAAACAAACTACAAGTAGCACAAAACAAAATGATTAGATTTATTTTGGATTTGAAAGCTCGTCACAGAATTACGGTTAAAGAGTTTAGAGGAGTAAAATGGTTACCGGTAAAATATAGAGTTGAAAATAGAATTCTGCTACTTCTGCATAAAGCTAGGACAATTATGTGCCAATCCATCTTACTTGCTACAAGACTTCAATTCAGTAAATCAGATGCATACACATGATACAAGATTTAGTAGCGGAAATTACTTTGTGCCAGAGGCTAACCCCCAAATCAAGAAAACATTCATGTACAATGAAATCAAAGCATAGAACAATCTAGATAAGGGGCACAAGTTCTTTGATGATTATCCCACCTTTAAGACACTGATTAGCCTGCATCTATTTCAAAGAATAGTAGATGAGGGAGACCGTGATTTTATATACTACTGAAATTGTTCTTAGCCTTGTATATTGCTTTTAGGTTGAGGTGTGACTGCTGTGTGGAAATCAAATGCTGTATTGCAGGGGTGTTTTAATTTTTTCCAATTTTTACTAGTTATTTTACAAATTTCTATGTTGTCCCAAGGGGGGCCTGTGGTTTCTGTGATGAAGTAAGTGATCACTAGTGTAGCAATATGCTTGATACGCAGCGATAAGTTGGCGCTCGCCATACCACACTCATAAAGCTGCTGAAACCTCACAGAACCCACTGACTTTCCGGGGATGGATAGGTATTTGTTTATAGGTATGAGTCAACAATAAGCTTTGACTTATGGAAATGGTGTTATTAGATTACTTTGATCCTCACTTGGCAGCCATATCTTACCATATATTATATATATATTATATAGCCATGCATACCATTTAAGACTAACCATCTTAAAACTTTATTGCTTAAATCTTTTTTTGATTATATACATCTAGATAGTGAGCTCACAGAGATATGTTAATAATGTCGACCGCTTTTCCATCCAAAATTATTTACATTGCTATTTCAATATGCATACATTTGTCAACTTTGTATATCATTGCCATTAAATAATCTAAAAAAATAATCCATAAAAAATCCAGGGTTCTTATGCAAAATGAAAAGTGCTTAAATTTCAACCCACTTCTTCAAAAGTACTTAAATAGAATTTATCTTTTAAAAGTACTTAAAAATCAACCACTATCCTTGAAAAGTCCTTGAATTCGGCATAAAATGGATGTCATGGGTCAATTATTGGAATTTTCAAGAAAAAACACAAAGCCGCAATGTCGTTCAGCCAATATCAATATCGTTGATATCAGTTACTATAAATAAGAATCTGGATTTTCCACCTCCGCAAAATGTTATTAGTGTATGTGGTCACATGCGCAGCCTCAACCAATAGTGCAGTTTGACATGTTTCCTTCATGAAAATGCCTGCGGGAAATTATGTTTTTAATCACATTTGGGTGGAAAGGTATGAATGGATAAGAGCTGTGAAAGGAAATATTAAAGAAGAAAGCAGAATGTTCACTATGCAAGAAGGAGATAAAAAGACATGAGTTCTGGAGTTCATTTCATCATTTTGAACACTGTAAACTGACGTAGATTGATGAGTTTATTGTATGTTACAATAGTAAAATAGTCCTTAACCCTTTCATGACGGGAGCCTCGCATATACAAGAGAATGTATTGGCCTAACAATTTTTTAAATAAATTTTTCTTACATTCTTTAATCATTTTTTATCATTTACTCTTACATTCTTTAACAATTTTTATAATTTTTTTTGTTCATTTTTTCTTACATTCTATATCAATTTTTTTATCATTTTTTCTTTATTAATTCGTTAACAATTTTGTCATTTTTTTAATCATTATTTCTTACATTCTTTACCAATATTACATGTATATCATTTTTTCATTTTTTCTTTCATTTTTGAACAATTATAAAAAATAATATAAAATTTGTTAGGCCAATGCATTGGCACAGGGTTTTCGCAAAAATTGAGGAAGCTCCAGCCATGAAAGGGTTAAAAACTCTTTACCCAGTCCTCAAGAAGTGCCTAAATTTGATTCCCATGAAAGAGTATGAACCCTGTAATCTGACTTGTCTCTCTTTTCCAGGTATTCCTCACGCCGTCTGTGATATTGGAACGCAGCACAGACACAATTCTTGATGAAGGTGAGTGGTATTATATCAAAGAGGGCCAATTATGTAAAACTGTGATAAGACCAAAAGTTTTGAGTTACTAAAAGATATTCCATTTTTTTTCCATATTTTGATTATATATAAATTACATGCTTTACATGTGTGAATTACACAGGATCTCGATTTAAGGAATAATTTTGGCTTTCGCTGCCTGGTGTCTAGTCCGGTATCTATGTGGAATACAGAGAAAAGACACCTCATATTTCAACTGCAAGCAGTCTGACAGACAAGCCTGGTAATAGTGTGTCATGCAAGGTGGGCTAGCATCACCAAATGCACCCTCTGGGAACCTCATTCTGTTTATATAGGCCTCAACTACTATGGGAGACCTATACTAGGATCAGATTCAAGTTCCTCAGTTGAAGTTGGTGATATTCACCCATTAGTCACCTCGATTATGCATTTTATCTTCTGCAAATTAGGGAAGATAGAAACTAAACAGAAAGGAAAAAATAACTAAAAAACTGTTAATTTGAGACTTTAGATATTTCCCAGAAAATGAGGCCTAAGCAGAATGAGGTACCCAGAGGGTGAATTTGGCAATGCTAGCATGCCGCGTGTGGTAGCATCACTAAATTCACCATCTGGGGACCTCATTCTGCAATGTCAGACACACTAATTACAGGCTTGGTTTCATTATAATCTATCTTTTAAAATATTGGAATATGACATTTAAAATGATGGATGATGGATATGTTAAATTTGAATGCATTTTACATTACCCAGTTTGGTTGTACCTATGTTTGGATATCGATGTCGTGGAAACATTCAGAGGACTCACCATTCTACAGTCACATAAACCTGTTGATGAGACGACCCCCTGCTGCGTTATTGTTACCCATAATGCACCACCTCCTGACTGGCTGACTAATGGATTTTTGAGTAGTTTCAAAGTTTGTAAGCAGAAACTCGCCTCCTGTGGAAATGATATTGTGTCTTTATTGGCGTGGATTTAATACTGTGCGCGCTGATGTAGCATTCGGGAATGAATTGGTCGATGAACCTCTCGCGCAATTAAGTGCGTTAGTCATGCACAATTTGCTTATTACCCAAACAGTCATTAACCCTTTACCCAACAGAAGGGCCCTGTGCCAATGCATTCTCTTATATATGCGAGTCGACCATAGGTCGCCTCGCATATATAAGAGAATGCATTGGCTTAACACATTAAAAATTATAAAATTGTTAAAGAATGTAAGAAAAAATGGTAAAAAGTGTTAAAAAAAGATTTTTTTTAGGCCAATGCATTCTCTTATATATGCGAGGCGACTTAGGATCAACTTAGGATCAAACTCTGATAGTTGTGAATAAATCATTAGGTACTGAGAGGTCCAAATGAACCCTTTACCCAACAGAAGGGCCCTGTGCCAATGCATTCTCTTATATATGCGAGTCGACCATAGGTCGCCTCGCATATATAAGAGAATGCATTGGCTTAACACATTAAAAATTATAAAATTGTTAAAGAATGTAAGAAAAAATGGTAAAAAGTGTTAAAAAAAGATTTTTTTTAGGCCAATGCATTCTCTTATATATGCGAGGCGACTTAGGATCAACTTAGGATCAAACTCTGATAGTTGTGAATAAATCATTAGGTACTGAGAGGTCCAAATGAAGATATTTTGAATGTTCTTGTTTCGGAAGTTTAAAGTGGGTACCAGTTTAGTGCAGTTCATTCACATTTAGCTTACAAGGCCAGGAACCAACAGTAATGCCCTAAATAATTGACTCCTTAACGACAGCAAAAAAAGCAGTCTTAGGTTATACCAGCTTATCCAAGGTTTGGAGAAAGGATATTCACTACCTATATGTTTTGAGTTCCAGGATATACATGTACCAGCATATCCCAGATTCTGTCATAGGAGTTCTTCCAAAATATCAGGTTTAAATAAACCTGGAAATGTGTCTGTTGAAACCAGAGATTAGCCTATAAAGATATCCTAGGTTTACTTAAAATGCTGGAATTTAATTTTGCTAGAGCTATTTCGCTTACCCTATTTATGAAAGAACAGTACCTTAGTATGCAGTTTAAACCTGTAGTAAAACTGTTTGAACTGAGCTAACCCTATATCAGTAAGATCAAGGGAACTGGCTTATCACCAACTGTGATTGTATTATAATAAAATCTTTGATGTTGCCACACAATGTTCTGTCATCTTTATAATTCAATCTACCTGGCTGTTTTACCTACTCGCTTGCCTGTTGTTTGATCACCTGAGCATAATTGATTTTACTTATACAGAAGTAATTGTTCAGATTTTTAATTGGTGTAAATTGCACTTTGCTAATTTACATATTTTGTGTGATATCCAAATTATTGGGTACATGACACTACAGGTTGTGCATCTATATTATGGTGATATACAGCTCTATCCAAAATAAATTTTATTCTATTCTACTTGTGTGTATCAAAATGTGTAACCCTCAGGGAAGATCCAAAGATGGGATACCTGTTTGCTGGCTGATGATTATCCTCATATAAATAGAGATGACATTATAATTATGATTGGACAATTAAACATGCAATGAAAGCATCTATGGCAACCGCAGATTTATGATTTACACAAAATATTGTTTAATTAAAGAACATTTCCTTGAGAAAGCAGAAAATGTTTGATTATATACTGTCCACTAAAAACTTGGGGACCTTTGGGCTTATAGAATTTGGCTGCCCAACATGTAGCAGGTATAAACGCAGCCTTGGTAGCCTTTTAGTAACAAGATAATTGCTTTCATGTTTGACTAATAAATAGTGAATAGCAATCTTTTTGAGATTTCTTGTGGTATTGCCTGAGATACAGTTGGTTACAAGCATCATGCATGTTCCCTAATGTAACTATAACATAATGCTATTTTTAACCTTGTCATGCTGGTGCAGCATTAAAGATCCTATACCAGTACATTATCTATATAAGAGAATGCACTGGCTTATAAGATAAGGTTGAGGTAAATATTGTTAGGCCAATGTATTTTCTTATATATGAGATGCTCCTTATGGGAGACTTGCATATATAAGATAATTCACTGGCACAGGATCATTATTAAATGCTTTAAGTCTCCCATAGGGATCCAGGTTTATCAATTAAAAAGCTTTACAGAAGTTGCTGCATGCCATGATGGAATAACTTTTTAACATCATGTGAATGTTGCAGGCTGGGAGTCTTGAAATATTCCTAACTGATAGCTGCAGTAGCCATTTTGCAAAACCTCTCCATTAAAGTGGTGTGAGACACTCCGATAGGGTGATCAAATATAAATGGAGAATATAAATCTTGCTCAAAGTAGTTATTTTTACTGATATATTATATCCAGATTGAAAACACACACCATTATTCTTATATATTAATTAAATGCAGTTACTCTCGATTGCGAAATTATTTTCTTTAATTTATCGCCGATAGTTGCGTCCTGAATCTAGAAGTAAATATTTACAATTGAGTGTACTTCGGACAATGTTTTCTATGGAGTGGTACTGTCGATTTGCTTGAGATTTTTGGCGATGTTAGTAGAATGCTACATTCCTCCAGTTTTTATAGAGCCTGAGTACAAACTGATCAGTTTCACGTACCCTAGCAAGTCCATAATATGTCTTTAAAATGCCTGGAAATGAATCTGTTCTCCCTGGCCCTTGAGCTGTGGTGATATCACCTAACCCGACACCTGCAACACAAACCACAACCCCTTGCTTTGAGATTTTATTTCCCTTTGAAGAGGTCTGACGAGTGGGTTGTTGAGGGTCGAACAAATTGACTAATCTTCCGGGCTTTGTCATTCTTGCCTCCCCACGATGCAAAGCTCTTGAATGGCTCAGACCTGTGAAGAGCAGAGGTACTGGGGACATGTAATAGACTTGTAAATTGTCCATATTAATTTCACACTGAAGCTCTTATTGCTTGAAGTACCTGATTTTGTTCTGGTATCAGTGGAACCTTATCTCTTAGCTACAAAGTCAAATCATTATCATTTGAACTTCAAGGTGGTCCCAATCATCAACTAGTTAGAAAGTTGATATTCAAAGTCAGAGAAAAATCTTATGTAAAACCTCATTCTGAGTGAACTCTGATGATTGAACAGCTACATGATCGATAGTCATAACCCCTTCATGATGGGTTCTACGCTGGTGCAGCATTAAAGATCTTGCACCAGTGCATTCTCTTATATATGGGAGTCACCCATAGGGAATCAAATATATAAGATAATGCACTGGCTTACAAGGTCAAGGTAAATATTATTAGGCCAATGTATGCTCTTATATATGTGAGGTTCCCTATGGGAGACTCACATATTAAAGAGGATGCATTGCCACATGGATTTTGCAAAGTTTCCAGTCATGGAAGGGTTAAACAAATAGAGAATCCCATATTACTTTCAACAAGTACTACATCATTTGACACCTTTCGCATAATTAATGAACTGCTACTAATAAAAATTATGAAAGTCCAAAAAAACATTTTGCAGAATTGATGACTACGAGTCCGTTTCTGAGGAAAAAGTGCCATTCAAACTTCTTGCCACTCACAGTAAGGTATTATAATTCTGTTTGCTGATTATTTTTATATGCCCGTTTGAAAAAACGGTCGTATTATGTAAATGGGTTGTCTGTCCGTCATCCGTCCGTCCGTCATCTGTCCGTCCTCTTTTGGTTTCCGGATGATAACTTTAGATTGAAACGAGTGAACTGAACCAAATTTGGTATGTCAGTTTACCACACCAAAATACAGATCAAGTTCGAATATGGGTTTTGTTCCCTTTTTCGACTTAGATTTTACCTGATTTGCGGTTTCCGGATGATAACTTTAGATTGAATCAAGTGAACTGAACCAAATTTGGTATATTAGTTTACCACCCCAAAATACAGATCAAGTTCGAATGATTTTGACTGAGTTATGCCCCTTTTTCGACTTAGATTTTACCTGATATGCGGTTTCCAAGTTATTGTTTTATTTTTGTTATTATTTCGTCTTAAGTCAAAGGTTTAAAACAAATGAAATAAACATTGCCCCACTCTACTCCAGTATTATGCCATGCCCCGACGGCGTGCTCTTGTTTTGTTATAATCAGTGGTGGGCTATATGATTACATGTAAAGCTTGCTTGCCCATGCTTGACTTCTCAAAACCGTAATCTGGTGATGCTAGCCCACTGTGTTGTCACTAAATTCACCCTCTGGGGACGTCATTTTGCAAATGTCCAGCACCATATTTTGAGGCCTCTGTCCATTGTCTGAGGCAACGACAAATTGCTGCAGGAAGGACTCAGCCGCAGCCAAATTAGAAGATGGTTGCATGAAATTTGTATGTAATAGAAAGCATGGCCATGCAGTGACATCGTAATGTGAGGCAAGCTGTATATTGGTGGTAAATAAATACAAATGATATTGAAATGTTCAGACTATTGAACTCGTAGCTGTTCAATAGACAGTGTTCAGTCAGACTGGTTAAACCTCAGCGAATTTCAGGAAAGGATCATTACTTGAATTTCTCAATGGGTAAAACAGACAACTTACAAGACATGTAATTAATAATTAGTTCATTGAGTCTGCTAATTACAGTAATCATCTGTTTGTCAGTGCCTTACTCATTGAAATATGTTATCAACCACCACCAGGTACATGGCTTGAGGGTATATCTGTTTGGGGGGGGGGGGGAGAGTCCCAACTTAAAACCCATCTGCACCCCCCCCTTCCCACCCCCTGAACCGGAAAAAAATTCCAATTCCTGGAAGTTCCAATTGCACTCATCTCCCCCCTTGGGTTGGAATGTTTCAACCTGACTCTAGGCCCCCTCCCCATGTTGCCACATACTCAACAAACACTATCACAATTGAAAATTCTTGACAATTATCAATTTCAAAGTGTCTGCATTCGCGGCGCCATAAATGTGATGTTTCGTTACATCACCAGGCTCGGTATATATAACCATGTAGTGATATCACCAGGCACGGTATATATAACCATGTTGTGACATCACCATACACATAAACAATGATTGATGTTTGCAGTTTTGATTGCAATGGCGACATGCTGGCAGTTAACTTGGTCCCCTCAGTTATCCATTGACACTCCAAATAATTAAATAAGAAGATGGACACATGTTTATAGGGTTAGACTTTAAAACACTATGGAGTTTGGAATTCAATATTCAAAATTATTTTACTTCATAATTGTATACAAAGGAAATTGCGTTGTACTAGAATTGCTTGTGTAACGTCGCCAACTAATGGACAATGACGTCCCATTATATTTATCTTGATCGCGGTCTCGCTTGTATATTTATTTGTTTCTTGTCTTATTTGGCCACCGTGGTTCCAGCCACTCCTGACTGCCTGTTTATTATTTAACAGTAAATATTTTTTTAAATATTTCAAACCTTTTATAATGTCTTAAGAGAGTGAAGAATCTCTTTACAACAATGTTTCTTCATGACTTTCTACTACAGAGGGGAGTGGGGGGGGGGATATCTTTGGATCCTGTGCTGGAGTATAAAAGTGATCACTGATAAGGCATACAAAATAGGCGTGTTTCTGGTAATGGAGCCAAAAAAATATATAGAGGGGAGGGGGGGGGGGGGGTATTTGTTTTTCAATTTCTTTTTCAAAACTGGTATTTACGTATGGTGATTGCTTTTGATGGGTATTTTTTTGGGATCAGATTGATAAAACAGTTCAGAATATGGCATTGAGGGGTATATCTATAGTGTTGCAGATGGAGCCAATCAGAGCCTTTCAATTTTAGTAGAATTGCATTGTGCTGTTTTGAAGACATAGGATGTGCTCCGAATCCCTATTTCAGACCCGCTTTCAGGCTGATATGAAGCTAAACAGGACCAGTCTAGAGGTGACGTAGGAGATATTGTCTCCCTAAATTGTGCCACTTCCCCCTATTTTAGTCCTAGGGTGAAGTTACTTCTCTCCCATATACCAGTATGAATATCTCAAAACAGCATATTTTATATCCCCTGCAACAAAGTTGTGGGGGGGGGGGGGGCTATACTGGAATCAGCTTGTCCGGGACTCAAATTTTTCGGTTTTTTTCTTAGTATTTTTAAATCATTTTCTATGAAACTTGGCACAGACATCAACCGCCATGGGAACATGTGCACCTGCGATTATGAGATCTGTCTGACTTTTTTTGTGTGGAGTTATCACCCTTTTTCGACTTAGAAAATTTTCAATACAGGGGTATATATACCTTGAGTTTTTATTTCTACATTTTTTGGCCAATTGTTTTAAAACTTGGCACAGATATTTAGTACCGTGGGAAACTGCACACCTGCGATTATGAGGTCTGTCCGACTTTAGTTTTGTTGAGTTATCCCCCTTCTTAGAAAATATCCAGTACATGAGTATACCTTTGTTCGAGCTTTTATTCCTACATTTTTTGTTAATTTTTTTTTAAACTTGGCACAGATATTTAGTACCATGGGAACCCACCTGCACTTGGTACAGACATCAACCACCATGGGAACCTGTGCACCTGCGATTTTAATGTCGGTCAGGCTTATTTTTGCAGAGTTATTGGCCTTCTTGACTTAGAATATTTTCAATCCTTGACACAATTTTATCTAGAGTTTTTCTCAGTTTATGAATTTTTTTTTTGGGTTAAATTTGCACAGACATCAACCACCATGGGAATCTGTGCACCTGCGATTTTAATGTTGGTCAGACTTATTCTTCCAGAGTTATTCGCCTTCTTGACTTAGAATATTTTCATTTTTCACAGTAATATTTTTTTTACTAAACACGGGGGGTACTCTTTAGTCCCATTGGGACAGTCATACATCTAGTTACTCATTATAAAGGTTTAATAGATTGGCTCTTGTATTTCATACAGTAATGCCCTAAATAATCGACTCCTTAACCACAGCAGAATTATGGGTAATTTTTCAGGATTTAGTAGGAAATATGGCTTGTTGCCATACATTGGAAAGCTCTCAGTGAGAGCTTTCCAATGAATGGCAACAAGCCATATTTCCTACTAAATCCTGAAAAATTACCCATAATTCTGCTGTGGTTTATAAAGGTGTCGATTATTTAGGGAATTACTGCCCTACTTATTGGATCCAAAACATGTGATGTTTGTTTGTCACATTAAATTGAATTTCAGACATTACGACTTCTCCTAGTCCAAGTTTCCTTCCATGTAAACAACCAACATGTGAAATTGGTTGGGATAATAATGCTTTATGTCGAAGCATTCTCATTATACCTATCTATAGCAGACTAGCTCGTTTACATCCCAGGAGACTTGACTATAATTTTTCCTGATTAAAGTCCACTTCTCCCTAATAGCAATGCTTTGAGGGAGAAGTGTCTTCTCCCCTTTTCTCTTCTCCCAATTTGAAATGTCTAGGCTGATCCCTGCAGCCCAACTCTCAACATCTTGATTTGACTATCAGATCGAAAATATGGCCATCTCATGCAGTCTGCTCTCAGTTAGAATCTTATAATTTCTATCTCTTCCTATAACAAGTTTTATAAAGTTTCCTGGGTATAAAATAATAAATATGAATTGGAAGACCCCTGTCTGAAAACGCTTCTATCAATTATTATTAATTCTATGTCAAATTTTATGGTATAAAATACATACAATTTAAAGGTACTCAATCCGTAAAGAGGGTCCCCATCTCAACAGATTCCAACAACAACAATCCGATCAGAGGGTCCTATATTACTATTTCTTTGGCTTTGGGGGTAAAAAATATTTGATTCGAGTCGAGGAACCCATCAAACAAAGCTCAGAGTTATTAGATATTGATTTTTGAAATTTGTTATGTTCTCGAGATGAGTACTAATAACTGCCGTAATCTGCTCTGGATGTGTACTCCAAATCTATTCAAACAGACAAAGATGGATAACTCTAAAATCAAGTGGTAATTTTAACGCAATTTTGACTGAGTTCTGGGCCAGATAGTATTCCCGATAATGAAAAATAATAGATTTCTAAAATTGTTATCTAACAAATCTGAGCTTTGATGGGTGACTTCCTCGACTCGAATCAAATATTTTTGACCCCCGAAGCCATTGAAATAGTAATTGAGAGGAGTTTTATCGGATTGAGTACCTTTAATAATTTGTGATATTTCATGGCTCGCGTTTGTTCAGAGCCTACCATGTGTAATAACTCTATCTAAAATTATAAAAATAGTAACGAAAAAATGTCCCACTTGATTATAAAATTATTTAAGAAAATACCGATATAAAATCAAAATTAATTGATAGAAGCGTTATTGGGCAGGTGTCATTATTTGATACCCTATATATTTAAATTATATAAAACGCGTTTAGGAAGAGATAGACCATCTTTAATAGCCTTGTATTTTTTCCTCTTTATACATTGCTCACTGAACGAATAATTTAATATCTTAGTAAAACTATGAACATTTCCAAGAGATGGCCTTGAATTTTAGAGTATTGGTCCTTGGAAAAACATTGGAAAATTTTGGCAAACTGGTCTCGAGTTTAACCTGTGGGAACCTGAAAGGTAATTTAGCTGTACATGCAAGCCTGTGTCATGGATGGGAATCAAAGAAGATACCCTTATTTATAGCCATGTTTCTTTTTAATCTCATGAGCATAACTAGATAAAGAAAATCTGAAAGCTTGTATGATTAAAAAGAATCATGTTTATAATTGTGCATCTTTGATACCTAACATGCAGATATAGTAATTTCTGTTGTTTGGTGTCACTTCTGGCAAAGGTCACTAAAAAAATCGAAACTGAAAACCACTTGATAAATAAGTTACCTGAAATTACATTACAGGAGCCACTCATGACATAAGCAATCTGTAAATGAAGTACTTATCAACTTAGGCCACATTTTTTATTTGTTGGTTTACTGACCTATTAGGTTATTAAAACGATCTAAAAATCATCCTAGTAGAAAAAAATTATAATCACCATCGACATTTATTTTACTTCCTCAGAATCTAAATGGGACAAATGGAACAAAATTAATTATAAATAATCACTCATCATCAAGGATGGAAAATAATCTCTCAAATTAACCTATTTTTTGTTTGGTTGTAATGGAGAATATATATCTCAGAAATTCCCTTCAACCCAAACAGAAGGGGCATTGATTCTGAACTACTAACCATTTTGGCAATATTTAAGCACACTGGTAGAATTTTTCAACATTCAGTCGTTCAATTCAGAAATTATATTCTCCAACCAAATTTTTGACAAAAGGAAAAAATAAAAAAGTAAAATTCAGAATTTTATTTTCCACTTATTTAACCTTTTCTATATTAAATGCATTCTCCGATTCAGTTATAAAGTATACATTGGAATTGTCTATTATTCATCTGGAGGGGTTTCCGAGGAAAATAAACAGACAACAACTATAAATACAAGTAGGAAGGAGTCCTATTTATTGGAGAGAAATGTTCAGATAATAAGTTCAACAAACATTCTATGGTTGTTTGTTGAACTTATTGTCCCCCGAAAAATTTATTTTTGGGGGACTATAGAAACGGGGTCCGTCCGTCCGTCCGTCACACTTTTGAGTACCTTCATGGTGTAATCATCTCCTCCTACAGATTTCATCCCAGAGATTTGAAACTTCAGAATTTTGTTGCCCATATATTGAAGATGTGCAACATGTATATAGATGACGGAAAAATTATCTTTTGACGGAGTTATTAACCCTTTTCAACTTAGAAAATTTCAACATTTTTTTATAATTTTCTGTATGAGGGTACCTTCATGGTGTAATCAACTCCTCCTACAGTTTTCAGTTTTCATCCTAGAGATTTGAAACTTCAGAATATTGTTGCCCATATATTGAAGATGTGCAACATGTATAGAGATGATGGAAAAATTTATTTTTGACGGAGTTATTAACCATTTTCGACTTAGAAAATTTCAACAATTTTTATAATGTTCTGTATGAAGGTACCTTCGTGGTGTAATCAACTCCTCCTACAGTTTTGACCGTAAATATTTGAAACTTCAGAGTATTGTTACCCACATATTGGAGATGTTCAATATGTATATAGATGACGGAAAAATTATCTTTTGACGGAGTTATTAACCCTTTTCAACTTAGAAAATTTCAACATTTTTTTATAATTTTCTGTATGAGGGTACCTTCATGGTGTAATCAACTCCTCCTACAGTTTTCAGTTTTCATCCTAGAGATTTGAAACTTCAGAATATTGTTGCCCATATATTGAAGATGTGCAACATGTATAGAGATGATGGAAAAATTTATTTTTGACGGAGTTATTAACCATTTTCGACTTAGAAAATTTCAACAATTTTTATAATGTTCTGTATGAAGGTACCTTCGTGGTGTAATCAACTCCTCCTACAGTTTTGACCGTAAATATTTGAAACTTCAGAGTATTGTTACCCACATATTGGAGATGTTCAATATGTATATAGATGACGGAATTTTTTATTTTTTTTCACGGAGTTATTAACCCTTTTCAACTTAGAAAATTTCAACATTTTTGTTAATTTCTTCAACAAAGCGGCATCGAGTTGCCACCTTTTCGGGGGACACTGTGGTCTGCTGACCTTTTATTATCTGAACATTTCTTAAGGGAACTACTCCTCAAAGAGTATTTTGGTGAGTATAGAAAGGGTTATAAATATTACTTGTGTACCAACAAATAAAAAATGCAGCCTGGTTATTAATTCAAGTACATATCAACTTAACAGTGAACTGCACACATTACAATTGATATTGTGCTTTTTTGACGTTGTGTCTGCCATCTGATATTTAAAACCGATAACACAATTGACAGACTGCCATTGTTGCGAAGATGTACCAAATCAACACTTCCTTAATCACTTTTCATGTGAGTCCTCTGATATATGAGACCTTTCGACTTTAGTGTATGAACATTAGCCTCATGTATTTATGAGATACCTGCACAAAAAGACCTTACCGTGGATATGTAGGTTTCTCTCAATCAGTTGAATTGACAGTTGCCTGGAGCGAGCATTTGCATAATTATAATCCATTTAGTTGTTTCTTATCTTGGCATTGTTTGTGCCTTTTGATGTTGTGTAAGATTGTTGTTTTTTCATCATCGATTGTAATTCTTTTGAAGTTCAATTCAATTGAAATGTTGTGAAATATTGTATTAAGATGTTCTCTTGCCGATAGCCTACCTGTCTCGATTGTTTGGAGAGGACGTTTTCTTTGTGGTTGTCTCGTACAAGTCTCAAGCAATCTACACCACTCATTAAAGATTTTGGTTGAGAAATAAGATCCACTTTAACCCTTACTAGTATTTAATAGTGATGTTGCCAGTACCTATAATGTGCCCATGCAGTAGTGGCATATTTGGTATATTTAAAATTGCTAAATAGAGAACTATAGGGATTGTATGTGTGGTTGAATGTCATTAACAGTATAGAGAAACCCTATACCTAATCATAATTCATAGTCAGTCCCTCAAACTAGTTTGTTACGACCGTGTAAAATGTATTTATGATTTACCGCATGAATTTTGTTATGCTAAACTTAAATTCTCCATGAAATAACAGAGGATTCCCCCTGAATTCTTGACCCTCACCTGATCGAAGTGAGTATTTATTCATCAGAGAGTTGAATTCAAAGTGCAATTTTCAGAAATAAATGGTGCTTGAATTTGGTTAACAAAAGTGGGTATCCTGTATTGTAAATTTACATCTTGAAATTTTTTGAAAAAGTGATTGATTTTTCCTTTAAAAAATATATAAAAAGCTCTGTCACTCTTTTTTCTCTTTCCTGCATGATCTGCTATGAGATGGGAGACCTTAGACACAGATTTAAGATCCCAGATGGTAAAGATGGCACCTCGATTATGCATTGTGTTATGTCTGCTAATTTGGGGATCTGCCAATTTGGGGAGAAACTAAACTAAAAAAGAAACAAAATTGTTCTGAAGAACCTAAAAAAAACTTTTTAATTTGATACATTCCAGAAAAGATGAGGCCTAAAGCAGAATGAGGTGATGCTACCCCGCATAGTGGCTGGAATCACTATGCGGGGTAGCCTCATGTATTTATGAGATATTGAATTCAACTCTCTGATGAATAACACCTACATGAATTTTGTTATGCTAAAATTGCACTTTGAATTCAACTCTCTGATGAATAACACCTACATATCCACGGTACGACCTACATATCCACGGTAGGGTCTTTTTGTGCAGGTATCTCATAAATACATGAGGCTACCCCGCATAGTGATTCCAGCCACTATGCGGGGTAGCATCACTAAATTCACCCTGTGGGGACCTCATTCTGCAAATTTCTGGCACAATATTTGCAGGCCCGCATCAGAGGCATGATGTGTGCCCATAAAAACTGATCAGAGGCATGATGTGTGCCCATAAAAACTGATCAGAGGCATGATGTGTGCCCATAAAAACTGATCAGAGGCATGATGTGTGCCTGTAAAAACTCAAGGCTTTTCTTGGCTTTCCCTCTCTGTTTATTGAATTATATAAATTTCAATTAGCCACTTTAGCAGTTTACGCTTGTATATAAACATGAGGTTAGACTGTATACAGAGTACCATCTGAGTGTTTATACATGTGTTATGACTGTGACCCTAATGAGTTTATACATAACTGGTGCTTAACTTGAAAGAGAGAAGGCATTTGTTAGCCTTCAGATCTCATTAGGAACATGAGAGTGTTAACCTTATATTAACCTTTGTGCAGTTTAAGATCAATTTTATATTGTGTAAATAAAGGTATATGGTATACCTATCATAAAACTAAAACCCCTTCTTTAATGTTAATGGATTCTCCCATTCAGTAACACAAGTATACATTGGAATAGTCTATTATATTAATCTGGTCTAAGGGGTGTTCAGGAAAAATAAGCAGACGACAGATAATTGAAGTGCAGAAAGAGTCCTATTGGAGGGAAATATTCAGATAACGATATCAGCAAATGAATTATGTGAACTTATTATGTGAACATTTCCTATGGGATAACTCCTCATTAATGAGTGTTTAGTATAGAATGGGTTTATTAACATTCTCCCTGGGTAGCCTTTTTGAAGAAAAATGGGGGATATTCTGGATTGACTTTGGCCGTCTGTTCGTCCATCCATCTGGGCATAGATCTGATATAGCCATGGGTTGTCGGATCTGAATGATATTTGGTGATACATGTATATGATATATGTTCAGCATCATATACTTTCAAAAAAGGAGAAAATTAAATTGTTTCCATTTTCCATGCTAGAGTTATTCTTCTTTATTTATCTGGAAATTTTAGTTTTTTTGTCCCTCCACGCATGGTTCAACAGATCTCAAGGAAAGTTGGTATATGGAGCTTCGCCATCAGAAGTACTTTCAAAAGAGTGCCAAATGACATTTACATTTTCTGTTCTAGAGTTGTCCTTTGTTTACTTTTTAACCTCTGTACTACTGAATTCTCAAATTGAGTTCTACTGGTCGTTAGTGGTTCAGTCGGTAAGGTAAATGTGCATTAGGGTGCGGTATATAAGCCTTCCAGTGGTGGTGAAGCTTGCTCGATCCGATAAGCTTGGATGTGTGAGCATTGGTGGGAGAGGTGGTGGAGTCATAACTGATTCATGTATCTTACCTACAGTAATGCCCAAGATAAACTACTCCTTTAAATAACCACAGCAGAAATATGGGTAATTTTTCAGCATTTAGTCGGAAATATGGCTTGTTGCCATTCATCGGAAAGCTCTCAGTGAGAGCTTTACGATGATTTGCAGCAAGTCATATTTCCAACAAAATCCTGAAAAATTACCCATAATTCTGCTGTGGTTAAGGAGTCAATTATTTAGGGCATTACTGTAGTTGTCAGTTGCTAACAGGGGTCAGTGGTTTCTCCGTGCAGTAGAGTGATTTCCTAGTCCTTACTTCACTAATAAAACTTAGTTATATGGTATACAAGCATTGAAATGGTGTGTCTGTCATTTGCAGAATGAGGTTCCCAGAGGGTGAATTTAGTGATGCTATCTCACACAGTGGGCTAGCATCACTAAATTTACCTTCTGAGAACCTCATTGTGCTTAGGCCTCAACTGCTATGGGAGACCTAGGATCAGATTGAAGTTCCACCAATTGAAGTTGGTGATATTCACCAATTAGTCACCTCTATTATGCATTTTATCTTCTGCAAATTAGGGGATATAGAAACTGAACAGAAGGGAAAAAGTAACTAAAAACAATGTAAATTTTATGACCATAGATACTTCCCAGAAGATTAGGCCTAAGCAGAATGAGGTCCACAGAGGGTGAATTTGGTGATGCTATCCCGCTGTGCGAGATAACAGACACATTATTTCAAGGCTTCATGGAACATCGCCATTTAAATGTTTTAGCATTCAACTTTTTTCTTCGCAGCACATGCTACAATCTGATAGATATTGAATACAATCAAGGCTCGGATGTTTGTAAGGATAAACATTGGCATCAGACTGATCTTAGGATTATCAAAACATACCACACCTCCTCACATTGACTGCAAACACCCCTATCTCTATTTGCACATGCCCCCTTGATTATTTCAGGTTTCTTAACTTTCCAGTTTTCTTTACTGTTTGAAAATTCAACTCAACTTTAAATACCCCCTCCATCCCACAGGGGCCTGTAACGCGCTCCGCTGTCCGCCCCCCTTTTGCGCTGCCCATATACGCCGCTGCTATATACGCGCCTGCTTCACGCTAATGGTATAATATATAATAGGACTAGCGTGAAGCAGGCGCGTATATAGCAGCGGCGTATATGGGCAGCGCAAAAGGGGGGCGGACAAACAGGCCCCTAGCTGTGCTCCATCCTATATATTTATGGTCAGGTTTTTTCCAACTGGTGACAGATTGAGTCTAAAATTTGATCAAATGTATGAAAATATATAATTTCTTTGTCTGAAACCAAACAATAAATATAATTTGAAATATCAGAATAGTCTCAACCTATTTTTATACGCTCTTTTGAAAAACGTCATATTATGTAATCATGCAGTCTAGCCGTTCATCCGTCCGTCTGTCCATTAACATTTTGGTTTCTGATCATTGGTTTGGATTATTTGATCTGAACAAAAGTTGGTATGTGTATTTCCCAGCTAAAAATCCAGGCCAAGTTCGAATATGGGTTCCGTCCTATTATTTTTACATGAGTTACGGCCCTTTTTCAACAAAGAATTTGACCCATTTCATAACATTTCGGTATCTGACCATCTGATCATTGGTTTGGATTATTTGATCTGAACAAAAGTTGTAGCTAAAACTACAGGCCAAGTTTCAATATAGGTTCTGTCCAATTATTTTCACATGAGTTACGGCAATTTTACCACATTTTGGCATTGAAATTAGGGGTATATCAGGGTATATCAGATATCTTTGTAAGCTCAAACTATTATTTTCTTTTGTGGTAGTACAATTCAAAATGGCTAAAGGACGTATTATGGCCACACCCATGTTAAGTATTTAATTTTTAATTGGATCATTTTTGTATGGAATTTCTTTAATTAATATATAAGTTAACAATTGTTGGATGAGACAGTACTACACGCCTAAAACACATTCCCATTACCACATCAAAGTGAATAGTATGGACATTCCATTAGACCCATTGGCTAAAACTCTTCATGGAAAAGTGTGGTTCAAGTATTTTTACCATTCAGCTTCTTTTTTTTTTCGAAGCAAATGCTACAATCCGCTGGATATTCAATACAATCTCAGGTTGGATATTTGTGATGGTAAACATCGGCATCTGACTGATCCTACGTTTCTTAAACAAACCACGCCTCCTCGCATTGTCTGTATACACCTTCGTGTTTGTGATCGGGGAAATATGTGTAATATCTCAGTCGAAAATGCACCTAAAAAGCATTTCTGTCTCTACAAATAGTGACTGGATTTCGTGGTTTGATATTTCTATTGACAGGTGATTGTTGGTCGCCTGTCGGCTTGATTCCATTGATACCTGTCGGGTTATTTGGTACATCAGTGCAATGTGGTGATGACAAGTTTGAAAGGACAATTGTAACAATGTAGGGACATGATGGTGTGAAAACTCTTTGATAGCTGGATACTCACACACGAGTAGTTATTTGATTCACATTCATTCATGGAAATGTTCCACTTTTAGCTGCAAGTCTTGAAATAGGGTGTCTGACATTTGCAGAATGAGGTTCCCTGAGGGTGAATTTAGTGACACAATTCCAGTTGGGCTAGCATCACCAAATTCACCCACTGGGGACATTATTCTGCTTTGGCCACCTCTTCTGGGATGTATCTTAGTTAAGGCCTAAGCATAATGAGGTCCATAGACAGTGAATTTGGTGATGCTAGTCCACCATGCGGATAACGTCCCTAAATTCACCCTCAGGGGACCTCATTCTGCAGATGTCAGACACACTATTTCAATGTTACCCCACAAAGGAATGTAGGGAAATACATAGGGTGTTTCTCTGCCTGTCAACTGTGTAAATTATTTGAACAAACTTAAATATAAAGAAAATAGACCCTTCCAATGTATACTTTTAGAACAAAGCCTTGAACTATGGTGTCTGACATTTACAGAATGAGGTTCTCAGAGGGTGAATTCAGTGACGCTATTCCGCATGGCAATTGATCTTGGTATTTCTATTATTAAACTTCTTCACTGCTATGACGTACATCTGTAACTATTACGGACGTAAAAGTGCACATCATGCGCTATATGGACCTATACTTCAGCACACTAGCAGTAGGCCATTATTCATAACTGGAACTCAGAGATTGCATGGTGCATCGGAATAACTGTATCTCTAAGTTTCAAATAGTGTATGATGTTCCACAATTCTGAATGATAATAGCCTTTCAAATGAATCAGTTTTATGGTTCTTTTGATATTCGTTTTCCCCTGGAAAATGGCAACAGCAACGTCAAAAGCCCAGCACACGACGTCATAACGTCATTTAGATCATGGCATGAAACTCTACTCTGGCTAATGCCCATAGAGATCATATTCCACCAGTACAAAACATTGGCACTTTTTGAAGTTTTGACAGGGAACCACCATATGAAGTTGAAAAAATTATGCGGAGAATATATTTCTTAGTTATTATCTGTTTCCTAATGATGTACTTCACTGCAGGTGAAGGTCCTGACTCGAAGTTTCACAATTTTTATAAGTGACTTTGTGAGCGATTTTGCTTTGCGTCACTTACATGTACAATTATTGAATTTCTCCTGGAGTCCTAGGTAATTAATTCAATGTTTATTGCGATATCGGCTCAGAAAATTTACAGAAAAGCATGTAATTTTGAGTTGCGACCTTCACCTTCAGTGAAGAACATTATTAAGGAACAAATAATAATTAAGAAATATGCTATTTTCACCTTTATAAGGTTCCCTGTCAAAACTTCAAAAAGTTCCAAGGTTTCGTACTGGTGGAATATGATCTCTATGGGCATTAGCCAGAGTATATATTCGTGGCATGATCTAAACATCATTTAGCAGCGACAAGGTTAACTATTGAGTTCCCTCCACACACCTATCACACAAACTGCATGATGGAAAGTGTCCAAGGATACACTAAGTAGCCATCACCTAGTGTCCATATGGCTAAATTGGTGAGATGTGTGATATCGAGTTGATCTTGGTATTTATATTAACTATTGAGTCCCCTCCTCCAAACACCTATCATAAAAAAACTGCATGACATAAAGTGCATGGATTCTGTCCAGTGTTAGTATCATAATCTGTCATCAAACGTTGAGCCGTCTGCCTGTCTGGTCGCCTGTTGACACTGCGTAACATGCTGTTTAACATCCAGACTGTGGAACTGTTCAATGGAATAGTTTAGATTCCGGATTGTTGTTCTCGGCAGCATTCTGTTGTGAGCGGGAACTGATATTTAGTTGCGACATATTTCCAACCCATTCCCAGACTATAGGCCAGCAGAACATGGCATTCCAGTTGATAACTTTAAAGCTCGAGAGAGATCTGCATAGTGCTTGTACTTTTGTGTGCTAATTTGTATCAAACTACTGTTCTGCTGTGATCTTCAGATTAAAATAGGACCAAAGCTTCAGACTTCATGCAGTCTTTGGTGCATCCTTATGTTTGATATTTGTTTTTCGCTCATGACTACTAATGGTCCTATCATTGAGGCCCCCACCCCCACCCCCCATAGAATACCACTTAATACAGAGGGTGGAATACGGAATACCAGTAAACAGCCATATGGAATACATAAAAATATATGAAAACTTCATTTTTTGGAAGGTCGGCGTACGAATACCGGTATATTTGGAATACCGAATACCTCCTAACAGAGGGGCCGGAATACGGTGTACCTCATAACAGGGCATGGAATACGGCGTGCGAAAAGGGGGGGTGGGGGCCTTATCATTGGTAGATAACACTGACCAAATCGAAATATGTATGTAGGCAGATCAAAGTATGTGTAGGCAGGATCAAACTATGTGTATAGGAAAGATCCAAGTATGTGTAGGCAGGATCAAAGTATGCGTAGGCAGGATCAAAGTATGTATGTAGGAAGGATCAAAGTATGCGTGGCAGGATCAAAGTATGTATGTAGGAAGGATCAAAGTATGCTTTAATAGGCAGGATCAAAGTATGTATGTAGGAAGGATCAAAGTATGTGCAGGCAGGATCAAAGTATGTGTGTAGGAAGGATCAAAGTTTGTTTATAGGAAAGATCAAAGTATGTGTTGGCATAGGGTAAAGTATGTTTGTAGGCAGGATCAAAGTATGCTTGTAGGCAGGATCAAAGTATGTTTATAGGAAAGATCCAAGCATCGCTGTATGTGTAGCCAGGATATGTTTGTAGGCAGAGTATGGTTGTTTGCAGTATCAACCTATGTTATTATACATGGAAGATCCAAGTATGTGTAGGGAGGATCAAAAGATCCAAGTATGTGTGGGCAGGATCAAATTATCTGTGTAGGCAGGATCAAAGTATGTGTGTAGGCAAGATCAAATCATGTGTGTACAGTAGGCAGAATTAAAGTTTGTCTGTAAGCAAAATCAAAGTATGTTTGTTGGCAGGATCTCATTTTGATATCCCCCAATTTGCAGAAGATAAAATAATAATCAAGGTGACTAACATTGGGTGAACATCACCAACTTCAACTCGGGAACTTCAATCTGATTCAGAGGGTGAATTTGGTGATGCTAGCGAGCCGTGCGGGATAGCATCACTAAATTCACCCTCTGGGAACCTCATTCTGCAAATGACAAACACACTATTTGCAGGCTTGCTGTTGATGGTAGCATAGGCCACACACACTGATCCTTGGGTAGATATGATAGATAGGGACAGTGGAGCTGTTGATATACAGATAAAGGATATAGTCCTAAGGGTCCTTTTATCCCTAATTACTAACATAATTGTCTTGGCTCACATAAACCACTGGCTGAGGAAGAGAATTGTTTGGCAAGAGAAAAAGATTGAAACCAATGTGAATGCTCGCTATAAAATCCAGCCATCTTATGCATCCACTCAAAGATTGGGGTGGGGGGATATACTGTATTACATGTGCGTGGCAGATATCTGAGCTATGAGTTGTCCAATCTCAATGTAATTGATTTTGGATATTCACCATCACAAGGCCTTCCAAATGGTGTTTTTAACATTTTTCAGATTTCTTTTTCTTCTTTATCTGAAAATGTTGATATTTTGTCAATCCGTATAATTATATCAGCTGTGAGGCATGAATTTGTTTTTGACACAAAAATCATGAAGTATATTATTTTATTTAATGAAAATAATTTGTTTTGTGTTTTATTATGTTAATAGATAAATAAAAAAATAAAATAAGACACAAATATCATCTTATTTTTTGTAATACACCATTTTGTTAAACACAATGAAGCAGGTAGTATTTTTAAGATTGCAATGGAAACTAGCTCGAGTAATGCTATTTTTCTGCATGAATTTTTATCATCTTCATTCAGAGTTAACCTGCCTTCAATTTTTATTGCCCTTTAAGTTAAAAAAAACGGGGGGGGGGGGGGGGGGGGGGGGGGGGGGTTAATTGGCTTATCTTTGAGGTCCACCCCAGTCTCCACCCCACAATTTTTTTTGGGAGCAAAAATATAGACTGGACTTATCCTCAGGGATAGAGGGATAGGCTTACTGACGCATGAATACAGTATGTCTTTATGAATGAAAAATGCAGACTCTGCATGATTTCAAATTTTGGTTCAATCTGGCCATGTAGATAAATTAGCCAGGGTTCTGGGCCTTTTACGACTTAACACTTTCCATACTATTAAATTGGATTCTCCCATCCAGTTATAAAGGTATACATTGGAATGGTCTCATATTCATATTGTTCAGGGAAAATAAGCACACGACATAATACAAGTTCAGAATGAGTCCTATTTATTGGAGGGAAATATTCACATAATAAGTGTGTTGTTGAACTTTAATTATTTGAAAATTTCCTTTGGGGATAACTATTGATTAATCACTACATTAATGAGTATTTAGTATAGAAAGGGTTGCTTTCTTTTGTTTTGTTGGCTTCCTGTAGTGCTTGCTTGATCACAGCCAAACTTGTCTGAGACTGAATTCTTTCCATATACAGGCTGATTTTAAGATACACCATGTTACCCATATACACCCATATTGCTTATATACATGTATGGTATTCTTGGCAGTGGGGAATCCGTCTGTGATTCATAGTGGCAGCAAACGAGTTCATAGTGACCATTTATTTCGAATTCTACCAGCCACAAATCTACAACATTTGGCCATTTGTATGGTAACATTGTTAATATACTGCTATAACTGATTGAGATGTCGGTCTCCGACAGAAATGGTTAAATTTCCACCTGTCGTGGAAATCATGCCAGATTAATGTAATTAATTCCCCAATTTTCATAAAAAAATGGATGTTTCATTTGCCAATTATAAGTCTATTATCAATCACTTAGACAATAGAAAGCTGAGTTATGATGATAGCATGCCAGATCCACACTATAAACAACACAGTATAATGTCTGAAGCAGGTTGCTTTATAAACTATGGTACACAGTATAATGTCTCAGGCAGGTTGCTCACATCAGTTAGAGTAATTAATATAGCCAGGTAGATGAACAAACAGTCAATGCCTCCTCTACAGTAATGCTCTAAATAATCGACTCTTTAACCACAGAAGAATTATGGGTAATTTTTCAGGATTTAGTCCAAATATGGCTTGTTGCCATTCATCGGAAAGCTCTCACTGAGAGCTTTCCATTGAATGGCAACAAGCCATATTTCCGACTAAATCCTGAAAAATTACCCATAATTCTGCTGTGGTTAAGGAGTTGATTAATTAGAGCATTACCGTATTATGGGTATAAACTCAGGTGATTTCATGCAGATTAATGTTTATTAAAGCACAATCCCATTGTTAGAATCACATTCCCCCATTTTTGGTAAAGCACTCCAATTTCCAAGGTGTGTTCAATGTCGGCCAGTGCACGGGTGGTACGCGTGTCATGGTCGATCAAAGCATGCGAATAGTTCATTACCAGAATAAATCTCAGGCAAAGAACAATTCTTATGCTCTAACCATAACTTAAAGACATGTTCAGGGTGCCAAACCTCCAGTTTCAACAAGATAAAAAACAGTCAATGCCTCCTCTATTATATTTTGTTGATAACCTGAAACTCAAGTGATATCATGCAGTACAATGTATATTAAAGCAAATTCTCATTCTTACGATCGTTCCCTGATTTTTGGTATTTAATTAAAAGCACACCAATTTCCAGGGCGTGTTCAATGTCGGCCAGCGCACGGTTTGTGTGCTGTGGTCGCTTAGAGCATGCAAATAGTTCATTTCCAAAACCAATCGAGTCTTATGCTCTAACCCTTTACATAATGACATGTTCAGGGTTTTTGTTTTGCTGAAAAAATGTTGAAAACAAATGTGAGTAGACATATAAATACAAATGAATTTCATCTTCACAAAATAATTATTGCTAACCTTCTAAAATATTGATACTATATATTTATGTGAAATAAATGGATAAAACATTCAATATGAGATAAGATAGTGCCTCTCTGGTGCCACTTCTTATGGTGCCACTTTATCTGAATAAAACCAAAGAATGATTTAAACAATTGTACTGGAACCCTGAATACATCTTTTGTCATAAGGACTTGCAGCCTTTAGACCAAGCCTGGATATAGTGTGTCTGACATTTGCAAATTGAGTTCCCAGAGGGGTGAATTTAGTGATGTTATCCTGCAGAGTGGGCTAGCATCACCAACTTCACCCTCTGTGAACCTCATTCTGTTTTCTTGAGACTTAATGCCCATCATAGCGATATCAGTTATTTTCAAGGCTGTTTGTTGAATTTACTAGCTAAAATGTTTTTGAGTTTTAATCAGCTTCTTCTGCTATAATTCCAACATGTTATGAATCCATAATCTGGAGTTTTATCACTATCTACTACTTGATAGCCACTTAAAATTTTATGGCTACTTTAGAAGCCACATAAAAACTAAAGCCACATTACCATTTCTAGCCACATAGGTCGAAGCCACATATCTACCCATTTGTTGGTACGTCCGTCCGACCTCATAACTCGAACAACTATGAACCGATTTCAATAATTTTTTGTATGCAATCTCCTTAGGACTGCCTCTCCGCATGATGCTAATTGCGGGTTGGTCCGAATTTTGTTTTTAAAGTTACGCCTCATTTTCGACTTATTTTGACTTAGAAAATTATGTCGGACTTTATAACTTAAACAAATATGAACCGATTTCAATAATTTTTGGTATACATGCTTCTCACAATACCCTCTCTACATGATGCAGCTAGGGATTGGCTCAAACTGTTTTTCGTAATATTACACTTCATTTTCGACTTATTTTGACTTAGAAAATTCTGTCCGACTTAATAACTTTAACAAATATGAACCAATTTGAATAATTTTTTCTGTACTAGCTTCTTGTGACACCATATCGATATCATTAGTCCAAATTTTTCTTTAAAGTTAAAAAACCTTTTTTGTTGTGTTTACGGATAATGCGAGTTGAATTTGCCACGGTGGGGGTATGCTGGCACTCGAGTGCACACCTCTTGTTCTGTATGGTCTCATCTGCTATGGGAGACCTAGACACAGATTTAAGTTCCCAGATGGTGAGGATGCTGATGTGCACCCATTGGGCACCTCAATTATACATTGTGTCGTCTGCCAATTAATATAGACATAGAGAAATTAATGTGATAATAAAGATTCTTTCCAGAGAAGATGAGGCCAAAAGCAAAATGAGGTCCCCAGAAGGAGAATTTGATGACTAAATTCGCACTCGGGTGACCTCATTCTGCGAATATTCGGCGCCATATTTCCAGGCTTGTTTGTGGGCATAGGCAATAATGGAGTGGTGAAGCTCCCCTCTCCCATACACCCCTGTTGCTACAAGTTCATGAAATATGAATATCAGCCTGATATATCAGCTGACTGTATTCATAAATTAAACATAGAATCAAATGTTTAGTACTGGGTATATCATAACAGGTATTGGTTTCTGACATAATAAACTGATACAGGTACACTGATACAACAATCATTAATCATGGTACCTCCATGCTTCAACATAATTAAGGAAGAGTTAGTTATTCCATCTGGTATTTTATTTCAACTGAGATCAGAAAAATAACACGAACCATAATCATGAACCAAGTCTGTTCTGTTTTATTTTTAATACTTGTGGAGAGAATTGGCAGAAATGCATAGCCTCATGTTATGATAGGAGACCTGTAGGAAATTATTCCAGGATGGTAGTGGATCATAGCATGCGATCTCGTTTACACATTAAGTCTTAAATATGATTGAATTTCTGCTCATTTTACCTCAGAATAGATTGACCTGATAATTAAAAATATAAATAAGATATTCATGATGAAGATGACTTGATATTAAAAGTAAGATATTCATGATGAAGATGACTTGATAAGTAAGATATTAGTGATGAAGCTGACTTGATAAATAAGATATTCATAATGAAGCTGACTTGATAAATAAGATATTAGTGATGAAGCTGACTTGATAAATAAGATATTCATAATGAAGCTGACTTGATAAATAAGATATTCATAATGAAGCTGACTTGATAAATAAGATATTCATGATGAAGCTGACTTGATAAATAAGATATTAGTGATGAAGCTGACTTGATAAATAAGATATTCATGATGAAGCTGACTTGATAAATAAGATGAATATGATGAAGCTGACTTGATAAATAAGATGAATATGATGAAGCTGACTTGATAAATAAGATATATAGGATGAAGCTGACTTGATAAATAAGATGAATATGATGAAGCTGACTTGATAAATAAGATGAATATGATGAAGCTGACTTGATAAATAAGATATTCATAATGAAGCTGACTTGATAAATAAGATATTAGTGATGAAGCTGACTTGATAAATAAGATATTCATAATGAAGCTGACTTGATAAATAAGATATTCATAATGAAGCTGACTTGATAAATAAGATATTCATGATGAAGCTGACTTGATAAATAAGATATTAGTGATGAAGCTGACTTGATAAATAAGATATTCATAATGAAGCTGACTTGATAAATAAGATATTAGTGATGAAGCTGACTTGATAAATAAGATATTCATAATGAAGCTGACTTGATAAATAAGATATTCATAATGAAGCTGACTTGATAAATAAGATATTCATGATGAAGCTGACTTGATAAATAAGATATTAGTGATGAAGCTGACTTGATAAATAAGATATTCATGATGAAGCTGACTTGATAAATAAGATGAATATGATGAAGCTGACTTGATAAATAAGATGAATATGATGAAGCTGACTTGATAAATAAGATATTCATAATGAAGCTGACTTGATAAATAAGATATTCATAATGAAGCTGACTTGATAAATAAGATATTCATAATGAAGCTGACTTGATAAATAAGATATTAGTGATGAAGCTGACTTGATAAATAAGATATTCATGATGAAGCTGACTTGATAAATAAGATGAATATGATGAAGCTGACTTGATAAATAAGATGAATATGATGAAGCTGACTTGATAAATAAGATATTCATAATGAAGCTGACTTGATAAATAAGATATTCATGATGAAGCTGACTTGATAAGTAAGATATTAGTGATGAAGCTGACTTGATAAATAAGATATTCATAATGAAGCTGACTTGATAAATAAGATATTCATAATGAAGCTGACTTGATAAATAAGATATTCATGATGAAGCTGACTTGATAAATAAGATATTAGTGATGAAGCTGACTTGATAAATAAGATATTCATGATGAAGCTGACTTGATAAATAAGATGAATATGATGAAGCTGACTTGATAAATAAGATGAATATGATGAAGCTGACTTGATAAATAAGATATTCATAATGAAGCTGACTTGATAAATAAGATATTCATAATGAAGCTGACTTGATAAATAAGATATTCATAATGAAGCTGACTTGATAAATAAGATATTCATAATGAAGCTGACTTGATAAATAAGATATTCATGATGAAGCTGACTTGATAAATAAGATGAATATGATGAAGCTGACTTGATAAATAAGATGAATATGATGAAGCTGACTTGATAAGTAAGATATTCATGATGAAGCTGACTTGATAAGTAAGATATTAGTGATGAAGCTGACTTGATAAATACGATATTAGTGATGAAGCTGACTTGATAAATACGATATTAGTGATGAAGCTGACTTGATAAATACGATATTTGTGATGAAGCTGACTTGATAAATACGATATTTAGGATGAAGCTGACTTGATAAATAAGATATTCATGATGAAGCTGACTTGATAAATAAGATATATAGGATGAAACTGACTTGATAAGTAAGATATTAGTGATGAAGCTGACTTGATAAGTAAGATATTCATGATGAAGCTGACTTGATAAATAAGATATTCATGATGAAGCTGACTTGATAAATAAGATATTTAGGATGAAGCTGACTTGATAAATAAGATATTCATGATGAAGCTGACTTGATAAATAAGATATATAGGATGAAACTGACTTGATAAGTAAGATATTAGTGATGAAGCTGACTTGATAAATAAGATATATAGGATGAAACTGACTTGATAAGTAAGATATTAGTGATGAAGCTGACTTGATAAGTAAGATATTAGTGATGAAGCTGACTTGATAAGTAAGATATTCATGATGAAGCTGACTTGATAAGTAAGATATTCATAATGAAGCTGACTTGATAAATAAGATATTAGTGATGAAGCTGACTTGATAAGTAAGATATTCATGATGAAGCTGACTTGATAAGTAAGATATATAGGATGAAACTGACTTGATAAGTAAGATATTAGTGATGAAGCTGACTTGATAAATAAGATATATAGGATGAAACTGACTTGATAAGTAAGATATTAGTGATGAAGCTGACTTGATAAGTAAGATATTAGTGATGAAGCTGACTTGATAAGTAAGATATTCATGATGAAGCTGACTTGATAAGTAAGATATTCATAATGAAGCTGACTTGATAAATAAGATATTAGTGATGAAGCTGACTTGATAAGTAAGATATTCATGATGAAGCTGACTTGATAAGTAAGATATTAGTGATGAAGCTGACTTGATAAATAAGATATTCATAATGAAGCTGACTTGATAAATAAGATATTAGTGATGAAGCTGACTTGATAAGTAAGATATTCATAATGAAGCTGACTTGATAAATAAGATATTCATAATGAAGCTGACTTGATAAATAAGATATTAGTGATGAAGCTGACTTGATAAGTAAGATATTCATAATGAAGCTGACTTGATAAATAAGATATTAGTGATGAAGCTGACTTGATAAGTAAGATATTCATGATGAAGCTGACTTGATAAGTAAGATATTAGTGATGAAGCTGACTTGATAAATAAGATATTCATAATGAAGCTGACTTGATAAATAAGATATTCATAATGAAGCTGACTTGATAAATAAGATATTCATGATGAAGCTGACTTGATAAATAAGATATTAGTGATGAAGCTGGCTTGATAAATAAGATATTAGTGATGAAGCTGACTTGATAAGTAAGATATTAGTGATGAAGCTGACTTGATAAATAAGATATTTAGGATGAAGCTGACTTGATAAATAAGATATTCATAATGAAGCTGACTTGATAAGTAAGATATTAGTGATGAAGCTGACTTGATAAGTAAGATATTAGTGATGAAGCTGACTTGATAAGTAAGATATTAGTAATGAAGCTGACTTGATAAATAAGATATTCATAATGAAGCTGACTTGATAAGTAAGATATTAGTGATGAAGCTGACTTGATAAATAAGATATTCATAATGAAGCTGACTTGATAAATAAGATATTCATGATGAAGCTGACTTGATAAATAAGATATTCATGATGAAGCTGACTTGATAAGTAAGATATTAGTAATGAAGCTGACTTGATAAGTAAGATATTAGTGATGAAGCTGACTTGATAAATAAGATATTCATGATGAAGCTGACTTGATAAATAAGATATTCCTGATGAAGCCTACTTGATAAATAAGATATTCATGATGAAGCTGACTTGATAAATAAGATATATATATATCTTTATTATCCTCCATATATGGAGATTCATATATAAATGTTACATTATGAGAACAAACACAAATTTGGTACATAACACAGTGTATTAAAAATTAAGGATTACAAACATATCTACAACACATGTCTCAACATGTATGACGAACCAACTACACATATACACACACTCATGCACTACATAAAATAGACATTCCATTCTACAGCCATATCGTACCTACAGACAGAGAAATAGCATACTCCGAGATGACCAAGCCGGAGTTGGACCCAAATCAGGGATCTCTCTCTCTGGAAGACCCACAAACGCCAATGCCTTTGTGCAGTCTTACCGACTCGGAGCCGACCATTTCCCCAGCACTACTTACAGACATACAGACGACAGTCAGACAAGCAGGCATACGAGACAAACAACCAAACAAACGGCAAACATACATACATACAAATGTACTTACTGGTAAAACAATACACAGATACATGTGGTATGAACAATTACGAACACGCTTATAACTGCATGTTATGATCGAGTTTATATGAAGGTTTGGGATATCTAGTCAGGACTTGGCGTCAGTCGATCAACATATACTCTCCAGAGGAATGCAGCTTTGTTCACGAAAAAATCTATTAGTTTATTTTCTTCTTCGGGAGCACAGTATATGTTTTCATGTAGACATGTTAGTAGAATGCGCGTTTTGGATTCTACATCCAGTTTGTCATATTGCATATAAATGTCTACATGAAACAAGTTTAGTAGATCGAATTCAAAGGTATTTCGATCGTCGCAAATGGAAGAACATTCGATTAAGGCATGTTTTACAAGATCTTTATGTTTGTTGTCACATAGTACGCAGGTTTCCTCATTTGTTTCCAGTATGCAAACAAGGCGTGCAATAAGTAGATATGATTTTTTATGGGCTGGGTATATGCGACAATTTTCCCATAGCCGGGACATGCATAACGTTATATGGACGGCAGCGAACCTGGCAAGTCGAGTATCCTCATTTACGCTCATGTCCCAATGTTCTCTATTAACTTTTGACCATGATTCGTTTATGGCACATTTCCATGTGGATTTCTTAGGGAATATTGAATTTTCGATGTAGTTTTCAAGAGCTTCGGTCATGTCATATGTGTTAAGAGTGTCAATAAGATATTCATGATGAAGCTGACTTGATAAATAAGATATTCATGATGAAGCTGACTTGATAAATAAGATATTCATAATGAAGCTGACTTGATAAGTAAGATATTAGTCATGAAGCTGACTTGATAAATAAGATATTCATGATGAAGCTGACTTGATAAATAAGATATTCATGATGAGGCTGACTTGATAAGTAAGATATTAGTCATGAAGCTGACTTGATAAATAAGATATTCATGATGAAGCTGACTTGATAAATAAGATATTAGTCATGAAGCTGACTTGATAAATAAGATATTCATGATGAAGCTGACTTGATAAATAAGATATTCATGATGAAGCTGACTTGATAAATAAGATATTAGTGATGAAGCTGACTTGATAAGTAAGATATTAGTGATGAAGCTGACTTGATAAGTAAGATATTAGTGATGAAGCTGACTTGATAAGTAAGATATTAGTGATGCAGCTGACTTGATAAATAAGATATTCATGATGAAGCTGACTTGATAAATAAGATATTCATGATGAAGCTGACTTGATAAATAAGATATTCATGATGAAGCTGACTTGATAAGTAAGATATTAGTGATGCAGCTGACTTGATAAATAAGATATTCATGATGAAGCTGACTTGATAAGTAAGATATTAGTGATGCAGCTGACTTGATAAATAAGATATTCATGATGAAGCTGACTTGATAAATAAGATATTCATGATGAAGCTGACTTGATAAATAAGATATTAGTGATGAAGCTGACTTGATAAGTAAGATATTAGTGATGCAGCTGACTTGATAAATAAGATATTCATGATGAAGCTGACTTGATAAATAAGATATTCATGATGAAGCTGACTTGATAAATAAGATATTAGTGATGAAGCTGACTTGATAAGTAAGATATTAGTGATGAAGCTGACTTGATAAATAAGATATTAGTGATGAAGCTGACTTGATAAGTAAGATATTAGTGATGCAGCTGACTTGATAAATAAGATATTCATGATGAGGCTGACTTGATAAATAAGATATTAGTCATGAAGCTGACTTGATAAATAAGATATTCATGATGAAGCTGACTTGATAAGTAAGATATTAGTCATGAAGCTGACTTGATAAATAAGATATTCATGATGAAGCTGACTTGATAAATAAGATATTCATGATGAAGCTGACTTGATAAATAAGATATTAGTGATGAAGCTGACTTGATAAGTAAGATATTAGTGATGCAGCTGACTTGATAAATAAGATATTCATGATGAAGCTGACTTGATAAGTAAGATATTTAGGATGAAGCTGACTTGATAAATAAGATATTAGTGATGAAGCTGACTTGATAAGTAAGATATTAGTGATGAAGCTGACTTGATAAATAAGATATTAGTGATGAAGCTGACTTGATAAGTAAGATATTAGTGATGAAGCTGACTTGATAAATAAGATATTCATGATGAAGCTGACTTGATAAATAAGATATTAGTGATGAAGCTGACTTGATAAGTAAGATATTCATAATGAAGCTGACTTGATAAATAAGATATTCATGATGAAGCTGACTTGATAAGTAAGATATTCATAATGAAGCTGACTTGATAAGTAAGATATTAGTGATGCAGCTGACTTGATAAGTAAGATATTTGTGATGAAGCTGACTTGATAAATAAGATATTAGTGATGCAGCTGACTTGATAAGTAAGATATTCATAATGAAGCTGACTTGATAAGTAAGATATTAGTGATGAAGCTGACTTGATAAGTAAGATATTAGTGATGAAGCTGACTTGATAAGTAAGATATTTGTGATGAAGCTGACTTGATAAGTAAGATATTAGTGATGAAGCTGACTTGATAAATAAGATATTTGTGATGAAGCTGACTTGATAAGTAAGATATTCATAATGAAGCTGACTTGATAAGGGGTCATCTCAAAACTAAAATCGGTAAAATGGGCAAAAACACCGATTTTACCGATTGATAACGCTTTGTGGAAGTCATTTCTACCGATAAAATACCGATTACAACGTAGAAACGACGTTTTTGAACAACGCGTCGATCGGTGAAATCGGTACCGTAAACCGGGGTAACTTGAGACAGTTTTGAGGGTATATTAAAGCTAACTTGAAATAAATGTTTTGGACCCTAGCCACATCACTTGACACTTCTCAAACAACCTCTCAGCTATTGATCTCTAATAGTTCTAACCTGTTGTAGCATTGTATACGGCAAAAATAGTGGCCTGAACGGGTGTCTCAAGTCACCCCGGCAATGGGGTGACTTGAGACAGATGCCTCCTAAACTCATATAACATCTTGTTCCACTGCCCCAATTTGACTCCAGTAGTAGGACAGACAGATAATGATGCAACAGAGAAAGATTACTTTAATAAGAATTATAATTTAGATTTTAGCAATCTATATTTGCTATACACCACTATCCAGGCTGTATATTAATAATCATGTGTCGATATTAGAATGCAATGCCATTGTATCATGTGATGCTGAAATAGGCACAGCAATAATTTAATGGATCGGCACGTTCGTACTACTTGTCATCTTAGAAAACAATTAGTATACCTTACCTATTATTTCAGGATTATTATAAACACTTCAAGAAATATATAAGAGAACAAACTGGATGGCGCTTAAGTGGCTTTTAATAACACTTTCTTTACTGAATACTCATTGCCGAGTAGTGGCCAAAGAAAATGCTCAGATAACAACTTCAACAAACATACATAGACCATTTGTATAACTTATTGTCTGAACGCTTCGCCACCAATAAGCGAGATCACTGATTCGCTACCGTATTAGATCCATCCAGCCCGTTCCGTGCATTCAGTGCTACAGGTCAAAGTTCTGTCTGGAGTAGCATTCTTTTAAATATTCATGAATTCCATATTGCTACATCAAATAATTTAGGCTTAGGGTTATAATATAGGGCTCATGTTGAACTAGTGAAAGGGTTATGGTTTGCTTTAGGGTTAACCGTTAGGGCACCCTTTAGGGTCAAATCTCACCCCCTCGATCACAGGTTTAGGGTTAGGGTTCATCCTTTATGGACAAAGCGTATCCTCTCGATCATAGGTTTAGGGTTAGAGCTCACACTTTAAGGGCAAATCCAACCCCCGCAATCACAGGTTTAGGGAAAGGGGCTCATCCTTTATGGGCAAAGCGTATCCCCTCGATCACTGGTTTATGGTTAGGGCTCATGTTGATCTAGTGAAAGAGTTAGGGTTTGCTTTAGGGTTAGGGCACCCTTTAGGGTCAAATCCCATCCCCTCGATCACAGGTTTAGGGTTTGGATTCACCCCTTATGGGCAAATTCCATCCTCGATTACAGGCTATGGCTCATCCTTTATGGGCAAAGCGTATCCCCTCGATCACATGTTTAGGTTTAGGGCTCATCTTGAACTAGGTAAAGGCTTAGGGTTTCCTTTTGGTTTAGGGCACCCTTTAGGGTCAATGCCCACCACCTCAATCACATGGTTAGGGTTAGGGTTATCGGAGATACGAGTCTTGGAGCCATGGTCCATGGCTACATAACGAAGATACGAGTCTTGTATCCATGGGGCCATGGCTCCATAAAGGAGATACGAGTCTTGGAGCCATGTCTCCATAACGAAGATACGAGTTTTGGAGCCATGGCTCCATAACGGAGATACAATTCTTGGAGCCATGGCTCCATAACGAAGATCTCGTTTGGAGCCATGACATACACTTAGGCTCCATGGCTCCTAGACTCATATCTTCATTATGGAGCCATGGCTCCATGGCTAAAAGACTTGTATCCTCGTTATGGTGCTATGGAGCCATATCGGAGACAAAGGTCTTCGAGTCGTGGAGCCATGGCTACATAACAAGTCTTGGAGCCATAACGAAGATACGAGGTTTGGAACCATGACATACTTTCGTGTGGCTCCATGGCTCAGAGACTCGTATCTTTGTTATGGAGCCATGGCTCAAAGACTCAATTCTTCGCTATGGACCTATGGAGCCATATCGGAGCTACGAGTCTCAGAGCCATGGCTCCATAATGAAGATACGAGTCTTGGAGCCATACGAAAGTTTATGTAATGGCGCCATAACGGTGATGTATGTATTCGTGTAGCTGTTGCTTCGTGGCTTTATGGCACCATGGCTCCATGACACGTATCTCCGTTATGGATCCATGGCTCAATGCAAGACTCGTATCTCTGTTATATCCTAATCCTGTGATCGAGGGGATACGCTTTGCCCATAAAAGATGAGCCCTAACCCTAAACCTGTGATCGAGGGGGTGGGCTTTGACCCTAAAGGGTGCTCTAACCCTAATTCAACATGAGCCCTAACGTGATCGTAGTACTTGCAGTCAGTCAGCTACATGTAGATTATCATTCAATTTTACTTGTGCAACTTATCATGTGCATTAACTGAGATATACTGTAGTAGTTAGCAAATAAATAGCACATGTAGCCATATATAGCATGTATAGGTCATATCCGGGGTGACTGTCTCAAGTCACCCCGAGTATGTCGAAAATCATGTTTTTCTTTGAAAGCATAAAATGTGTAACTACATACATAAAATAACAATGTGTTGACACATCAGATATATATTTCTGGAGTCTTGGTCATATTCATCTCCATATAGTCCGCATGGTGTATGCGGTGCAGTGGAAGTTTGCAAGTGGTCAAATTTTTGCGAAAAAAAATCAATGAAATTCTCAGACCAGTTGCTCCATTTTTTTTCAATTGCATCTCATTATTTATAGATTATTATCAAATAAATATACCTGTCATCAGAATAAATAAGATTTATTTGAATGTAAGAACAATAGGGAATGATTATAGTGCCTGAAATATGGCACCATCCTGTTTTGTCTCAAGTCACCCCGGTGTCTCAAGTTACCCCGGTTTACGGTACCGATTTTTCCGATTACGTCAATTTGTGACGGTCACAATCGGTACCGAATCTACCGATCAGAACGTACGTTTCAAAATAACGTCGCTAATGATCGCAGCGCCTGAGTACTTCGGTATCGCCGTAGCCTATTGGTCTAGCAACACATGTTTTTTTATGTATATATTATCAAGTTAATAGGCCTACCGGTACCACGAACGCCTGTGTTATATAGGCGACCATTCATTCATTGTCAAATCTTTCGACTGGTATTTGTGATGTAATTGGTATAAATCATCACGAAATGACAGTCACATGCAATGCTATGCCAAATGTGCAGTTTCAATCAATCATAGCCTGATAATGAAGTATTTATATCAGCTAATTACGTATTAGGTAATTTTCGTGCGACAAAGACACGCCTATTTTAAGTTTGATCGACAGCTGTTGTTTTAACTAATTGTCGTAGAGCCAACTCACTCACGTTTTAGTTGGGATAAAAAATAGATCCATGCACCGGTGATTTGTAAAGAAATCAAATAGAGAAAAGATATCCTTACCCAAACTAAAACATAATTAGTGATTCAAAAGAATAAAATGTTCAATTTAAGCGAGTCACCGGAACATTTTTTAAGAAAATGACGGGGTTCTCCGAAAACGGATACCTACTCAGTGCGCGTGCCAGGTACCACGAATCTGTTTACGTTTTGACAAACACATGCTTTCGAGTGTCTGTATTACAAGATCCCGCACACGTACTCATGTGTACATTCTGTTCTGTTCTTGTAGTCCCTCCTTTGCCCGAGGAGCACCCCATATATAATGGGTAAAAATATTGATCTCGTAAAAAAAGAGTCTACTCCAGTCTGGCCCGGTAGCATGGATGCATAGACTACCTTTGCCCCCCCCCCCCCAACCTCGACGAGAGATCGCGATCATCTAGCAAAAACCAAATTAAGAACACACCCCAGCCTGTCTGGAGACCCATTCGCATAGGAATAGAATGGCAACTTGGATTCATATATGCGATTAATTTGGGGAGATTAACATTAGATCTGTCGATACATGAAGATTATAGAAACGCGACACACACCAGGAAAATGTTTGAATCTGCCGGGTAAACATGAGCGACATGCGATGGGCGGAGCTTTACGGGATTCAGCCAATCACGCAACGAATAGATAAACAGTGAAGAAAATATCACAATACATTCTGATACATTGCAGATAAAATACGTTAATATGTTAAACAATTAGTAATAATTGAATGAGTATGCAGATTATGCTAAAATGGTAATTGATATGACAATCAATGATGATTAAAGTGTAATTTGATGAGATGAAAGTGGAGTGAAAATCATACAATTTATCAATTTATGTGCATATGTAAAGTACGGATTCGGAAACGAAAAAAATATTTCCGATGAGAATAATTGTTACCGGTACTGCCAATTAATCTAATAATACCTAATACATAAAAGAATGCAAATAAACCACTATCTGATTTTTTTTTCGATGGAAAATCCACGACCATCTGTGCCCTAGATCTATGTAGGCCTATAACAAAAATCGAACATAAAACGTCTCAATCGGTACCGATTTCACCGAGTGTTTTTGCAACTACGGCGTTAACTTTTTCATACATGTACAACAACAAATCGAACGTTAAAAGTTTCAATAAATCGGTACCGATTTCACCGATTGACTTACCGACTGCGACGTAATGCGTTCACTCATGGATATTGATCGGTAAAATCGGTACCGATTTTACCGTTAATGACGCTACTAACGTGATTACGCTGTCTGACTTTACCGATTATTTTCCGATTCAAAAGGCTTGAATACAATCGGTAAATGGCAATCGGTACCGATTGGAGTTTTGAGATGACCCCTAAGTAAGATATTAGTGATGAAGCTGACTTGATAAGTAAGATATTTGTGATGAAGCTGACTTGATAAGTAAGATATTTGTGATGAAGCTGACTTGATAAATAAGATATTTAGGATGAAGCTGACTTGATAAATAAGATATTCATAATGAAGCTGACTTGATAAGTAAGATATTAGTGATGAAGCTGACTTGATAAGTAAGATATTCATGATGAAGCTGACTTGATAAATAAGATATTTGTGATGAAGCTGACTTGATAAGTAAGATATTAGTGATGAAGCTGACTTGATAAATAAGATATTAGTGATGAAGCTGACTTGATAAATAAGATAATCATGATGAAGCTGACTTGATTATGATTATATCCTTACAAATGTTAATAATTAAGGTTGGAATCTTAGAAGAACAGTTTTATTGTTGATTTCACTTGGATATTATAATAAAAAGCTACACATTATCTTGTTGTCTTGTGTTATAAATCTGACTCATTCTAAAACATAACTACACCTGGAACAGTGAAATCCATAAGATTTTCGTGGCATCCCCAGTGGCTGTATGTTATTTTTTTCTGCTTTACAGATTTCTTGGACTTTGTTTGGGTAGGGTCAGTCGGAAAAAATTAAAATGCTTGAATCAATTTTTATGTTTACCCATACCATAGTATGGTAAACATAATGTCGACGTCCGGATTGACCACTCGTCGTGCGTCCGTCCGTCTGTCCGTCTGTCTGTCTGTCTGTCTGTCCGTGGACACTTTACGCATGGTGCGATAACTCAATTATTTTCTATCCGATCGGAACTAAATTTTGTATATGAGTTTCTCAGACCGTAATACAGATCGAGTTCGAATATGGGTTTGATCCGAGTTTTTTTTACGGAGTTATGGCCCTTTTTCAACTTCGAATTCACGCATGCTGTCATAACTCAAACAATTTTTATCTGATCGGAACCAAATTTGGTATGCGAGTTTCAGAGCCCAAAATACAGATCGAGTTCGAATATGGGTTTGATCCGAGTTTTTTTTACGGAGTTATGGCCCTTTTTCGACTTAGAATTCATGGATGCTACGATAACTAAAAAAAATATTATCTCATGAGAACCAAATTTGGTATGTGAGTTTCTCTATCTAAAATACAATTCGAGTTCGAATATGGGTTTGATCAGATTATTTTTAATGGAGTTATGGCCCTTTGATATAGAATTCATCCATGCTTCGATAGCTCAACCAGTTATCGTCTGATAGGAACCAAATTTGGTATTTGAGTTTCTCAACTCAAAATACAGATCAAGTTTGAATATGGGTTAGAACCTGTTTTTTATACCAGAGTTATGGCCCTTTTTAACTAAGGATTGAACAGATTCGATATTTTTATGCTTATCATGTAGAACCATAGCAGATATATAACCCCTGTGATATCAGTTATCACTGAGAGAGAGAATAGATTAACTTGTATTATTGGAAATTAGAGTTATTTTTAGCCATCATATTGTCAGGGCACTGTGGAAGCTGTAATTGGACAGAGAACCATCTGTTGTTTATTGTATTTCCATACAGCTCTCTGGTTAAGGATATCAATGCAGTGTTCCAGTGACATACCTGTACCTAATTTTATTGAGTTAAAATTGTTAACCCTTGTCATCAATTTTATGCTTTTGTATATTTTTCATGTAATCATTCTCCTATTATATCCCTTTCACTTGTATGGATTTTTGTGGTTAAAATGAACCCTTAATTCTCAACATTCCTTATACTTAGCAGAAATACCTTTCATCTGATATATCTCATTTTATTGAGATGTATGTAAATTTTGTATGTGAATTTCTCAGCCCAAAATACAGATAGATTTCGAATTTGGGTTTGATCCATTTTTTTATATTTTAAACAGAGTTATGGCTTATGGATTTTCGTGTCAGAACTGAAAATAGCTGATCACTATCGCCAAGGTATGGGTTAAACATCTGCCGATCGTGATCGGCCTCTCGTTTTATTTGACATCACATGGGAATGGTGAGATTATTGGCAGTAATAAAACGGAATGTGTAACTTGAACAACCCCATGTTGAGCATGCTCATTAATATCTTGTCACTCCTCTCTATTAAAGAAGAAACCTTGCAGACCACAATACATGTATATCATGTTATTGGTCCTCAAGCTGACTTCTCATTTTTAATCCGGGATGTAATAAAAAAAAAGACATCCAGGAGCACACAAGAACCCCGGAAACACTGTTACAAGAACCTGGGAAACACTGTTACAAGAACCCAGGAAACAGTGTTACAAGAACCAGGGAAACACTGTTACAAGAACCCGGGAAATACTGTCACAATTAAGACACCCAGGAGCACACAAGAACCCTGGAAACACTGTCACAAGACACCCGGGAAACACTTTCACTTCACAAGACAATCAAGAGCACACACAGACTTGGGAAACACTGTCACAAGACACCCAGGAGCACACAAGAACCCAGGAAACACTGTTACAAGAACCTGGGAAACACTGTTATAAGAACCCTTGAAACACTGTTACAAGAACCCTGGAAATACTGTTACAAGAACCCTGGAAACACTGTTACAAGAACCCTGGAAACACTGTTACAAGAACCCTGGAAACAATGTTACAAGAACCCTGGAAACACTGTTACAAGAACCCGGGAAACACTGTTACAAGAACCTGGGAAACACTGTTACAAGAACCTGGGAAACACTGTTACAAGAACCCAGGAAACACTGTTACAAGAACCCTGGAAACACTGTTACAAGCACCTGGGAAACACTGTTATAAGAACCCGGGAAAGGCTGTTACAAGAACCCTGGAAAGGCTGTTACAAGAACCCGGGAAACACTGTTACAAGAACCTGGGAAACACTGTTATAAGAACCTGGGAAACACTGTTACAAGAACCCATGAAACACTGTTACAAGAAGCTGGGAAACACTGATAAGAACCTGGGAAACATTGTTACAAGAAGCCGGGAAACACTGTTACAAGAACCCTGGAAACACTGTTACAAGACACACAGGCGCACACAAGAACCCAGAAACACTGTTACAAGAACCCTGGAAACAATGTTACAAGAACCCAGGAAACACTGTTACAAGAACTCTGGAAACAATGTTACAAGAATGCGGGATACACTGTTACAAGAACCTGGGAAACACTGTTATAAGAACCCGGGAAAGGCTGTTACAAGAACCTGGGAAACACTGTTGCAAGATAACCAGGAGCACACAAGAACCCCAGAAACACTGTTACAAGAACCTGGGAAACAATGTTACAACAACCTGGGAAACACTGTAATAAGAACCCGGGAAAGGCTGTTACAAGAACCTGGGAAACAATGTTACAAGACAACCAGGAGCACACAAGAACCCCAGAAACACTGTTACAAGAACCTGGGAAACAATGTTACAAGACACCAGGAGCACACAAGAACCCGGGAAACACTGTTACAAGACACCCAGGAGCACACAAGAACCACGGAAACATTCAAAAGAAACCTGATTTATATTAACATTTGATCTGTGGTTCTGTGTTCTTCCGTGTTTCATGTGGATATGGTCCATGTTTCTTGTGGACAAGGTCCAGGTTTCTTGTGGATAAGGTCCCGGCTTCTTGTAGATATGCAAGGTCCAGGTTTCTTGTGGATATGGTCCAGGTTTCTTGTGGATATGGTCTGAGTTTCTAGTAGATACGGTCCTGCATGGTTTCTTGTAGACATTATCTGAGTTTCTTGTAGACACGATCCGGGTTTTTGGCAGATACAGTGCTGCAAGGTTTCTTGTAGACACGGTCCGGCTTTCTTTGGGTGCATATATAACCCAATGTACTAACTACACCATCAGGCTGCATTATTTAGGAATTTTGATTGGGATAATGTGAGATTTGACATATTGGTATATATTAACTAGAGTAAATTTATTTCTGCAATCTTCTTGCAAAGTAATTTTATATCATGACAAGTAAGATTAATTATCAGCAGTTATACAGTTCTTATGGCGAAATAAGCCTCTAGAATTTCAGATTTTATGGGACAAAAAGTTAAGACAAGTCACTCACCTCTGTTATATAAATAAAAGTGGATTGCCCAGAATTCTTCTTTATGAAGTTTCTGTGGAATTTTGATTGCAAGGTCGTGGTATGGGTTCATCTTATATCATATATCTGTCTAGCTGTCAACATTTCTTTCAGTTGTTTAACAGATTTCTTTCTGAGTGGTGTGATTTGCTGATGATATGCTATGTCTATGAGGTTTAGGTCTTTGGATAATAAGGTTTTACATTGCTTCAGCTTAACTGCCTTCCAGCATCTGCATGTGACTAGATATCATAAGGCCAAGTAAACTTAAATGTGTGGTTGGATTCAGAAAAAAATTAGGGTCGGTAGGTTACAGACTTAAAATATTAATTTGTTAAACTTTTCACTCCACAATAGATCAAACACCTACATCACATATTCACAATAGTTGTCTTCATGGTGGGGGTCCCAGAACACAGACATGAATTACAAGTGTTAAATGTTATCAGCAAGATTCAACGGATCAAAACTTGATGCAACGTGCACGATTTCCCAAGTAGGAAATTTAAAGGAATTCTGCCGGCAGTGTCACAGATAACATAATGACATCCATTTAAGAACGTAATTAACTATTTTTCTAAGGTTTCTGTTCATTCCAATCTATGTTTTGTCGCACATTAAACTGACATTAAATTTTATTCATATAATCTGAAGTTCTAAACATAAGGTAATTAAATCAGATCCGCATCTACCGACTGTGTAGACATTTTATATAGTGTCGATACTGAAAACAAAACGAGACTTCACCAAAGTATTATAATAAACACCGATTCGAAAATATTCTAATCAGCAGACCGATTCGGTATCGATCTCGAATCGGGTGCCCGATATCGACATCGAATCGAATCTCAAATATTCGAAGGTCCCTATTATCTCTCACTAGTTATGTATAGGCACATGCAAATTAGTTACATATCACTTGGCATCGAGTCAACAAAATGACTGTCTTTATAATGATTCAGGCGGATTAATACTATTTCAAAAAGCCATGTATGACACCCAACACCAGACATTGCATAATGGTTGCTTTGATCATTCAAGTTAAATTCTTGTCCAATTTAGTTGCACTAACGAAAATAGACACAAAAACAAAGAGGTAAATTAGAAGACTATATTTTCCATCACCAGCCACAGATTGTGCAATACTGTCGTAAACGATTATGAAGCGTCTCAGCCAACGCTGTAAATGTATGCATTTTGCAGCTTCTTTTATGGATTTTGATTTGTTAAAAAGGCATAATTAAAGCTCGTAGTTTTTTTCATGTGATATACAAGATCTTCAACTTGTTAAGTTAGGTTATAAGATTTTATGAAACATTAGATTCATCACACATAACCCGGATAAGATCATATATGCAGGATTATTGAAGGATAACTATAGATACATCAATATACCCGGGTAAGATCATATATGCATGACTGTTTGGGGATAAAAATAGTTTTGTCACACTCCACCCGGGTAGGAATTGAAACGATCTCACATTGCAGCAATATATATCTGCAGCTGATTTAGTTTCAACAATGACTATTCAATGAAAGTTGATGATATAACAAATCTTTATCAAGTAAAGGTCTACTCAAGGGGAAACAAGTAAGAAAGTGTGTCGAAACATTAGGATTATGGATAGTGAACGTAACACTGTATAGAAGGCCTTAGTTTAGTGAATGTAAACACTGTATAGAAGGCCTTAGTTTGTGGACATAACACTGTATAGAAGGCCTTAGTTAGTGGATGTAACACTGTATAGAAGTCCGTAGTTAGTGGATGTAAACACTGTATAGAAGGCCTAATAGTTAGTGGACTAACACTGTATGGAAGGCCTTAGTTAGTGGATGTAACACTGTATGGAAGGCCTTAGTTAGTGGACGTAACACTGTATAGAAGGCCTTAGTTAGTGGACGTAACACTGTATAGAAGGCCTTATTTTGTGGACTAACACTGTATAGAAGGCCTTAGTTAGTGGACGTAACACTGTATAGAAGGCCTTAGTTAGTGGACGTAACACTGTATAGAAGGCCTTATTTTGTGGACTAACACTGTATAGAAGGCCTTAGTTAGGGGACGTAACACTGTATAGAAGGCCTTAGTTAGTGGATGTAAACACTGTATAGAAGGCATTAGTTAGTGGACATAACACTGTATAGAAGGCCTTAGTTAGTGGATGTAACACTGTATAGAAGGCCTTAGTTAGTGGACGTAAAATTGTATAGAAGGCCTTAGTTAGTGGACGTAACATTGTATAGAAGGCCTTAGTTGGTGGATGTAACATTGTATAGAAGGCCTTAGTTAGTGGACGTAACATTGTATAGAAGGCCTTAGTTGGTGGATGTAACATTGTATAGAAGGCCTTAGTTAGTGGACGTAACACTGTATAGAAGGCCTGTAGTTAGTGGATGTAACACTGTATAGAAGGCCTTAGTTAGTGGATGTAACACTGTATAGAAGGTCTTAGTTAGTGGATGTAACATTGTATAGAAGACCTTAGTTAGTGGACGTAACATTGTATAGAAGGCCTTAGTTGGTGGACGTAACATTGTATAGACGGTCTTAGTTAGTGGACGTAACACTGTATAGAGTTGTGGTTTGCCAGTGATGATAAGCCTGCATATCTGGTTGATTATTTGGTTGGTTAATTCAGGTTAACATTGAGAGCTCAATATTTAGATCACCCTCTTTACTGTCAAACCCTGGAAGTCAGTCGACGACAGCATTTAAGCATTTCAGCAAATTTATTGACACTTGAATGAGTTGCAAGCAAGTGGAAAGAAGCATGATGCATGATCAGCCAATAATAGATTATTTCACATTAAACTTGAGGTCCATATAATGTTTCAGTAAAATCCACACATATGCCCAGGCAAAAAAATTATTTTAACATGAATAAAGTCACGCAGTGTATGCAAATGCTATTGGGGATCCCCTATAAGGTTCATGCAGTCTGTTTATTCGTAATTCCATTGTGGCCAACAATTTTTTTGGTGGGGCTAGTTGTGTTCCGAGTCAGCATGGTCATGATATGTATGACTATATATGGAGCTAATCCGCTGCCCATACATTAGCGTGGTCAACCATATAACAAGGACGATGCTTGACCTGCAAGGGTTCGATCACAGTTTCTGGACATAAAGTCCCAAAAAACAGGGTTTTAATTGAAGTCCCACTCCCATCAACCAACAAAGAGCACATTATTAGTTGGTGGGTTGGGACATCAATTAAAACCTTGTTTTGTGGGACTTTGTATGTCCAGTAACTTTTGTTCGATAGATCGGATAGCCCCAGGTTGGGAACAGCATGTATGATAGTCCGATGGTTCGATTACAGGCTTCGCTCCTCGGTCCTGTGCCCCTCAAGTTAATATTAGACCCCTCATTTTGAAAATGCTGGCTACGCCCATGATCATGGTTACTACAATGTGTACAGGCAGTCTGAGGCAGAGTTGATGTTCTAATATTTATGAGAGATGAATCATTGTTACTATTCAAATCTACATGTATGTTGAATTGTAAGAAAACATCTGGGCGAAGAAAATAAATGCTACCCACAAACAAAGACAGCAGATATAACCATGTTCTGTGATAACGTATTAATGTCAGTAATATCATTGTGTCTGGTGACCTCCCATCTCACATAGATATAATGAGATGATTGAGAACTAACAATTGCAACAACATCCAGGTGCAACAGGCATCATAGTCTGCCTGAATATCTGTACGAGAGTACATGCCTCCACCTGTCTGTTGATTCTGCCTGTCTGTCCATTTGTTGTCAGTTTTTGACATCTTTTGGTGTGATTGACCAGCATGAGGAAAATGATGTTGACATACTAGAGTTATGGCCCTTGTGGCCCTCATGAGATGATTGAGAACAAACAATTGCAAGAACATCCAGGTGCAACAGGCATTGTTATTAGTGAAAGACCTAGGATCAGATTGAAGTTCCCCAGTTGAAGTTGGTGATGTTCACCCATTAGTCACCTCAATTATGCATTTTATCTTCTGCAAATTATGAGATATAGAAACTGAACAGAAGGGAAAAAGTAACTTAAACGGAATGTTAATTTGAGACTAGGTACTTCCCGGAAGATGAGGCCTAAAGCAGGTTCCCAGAGGGTAAATTTAGTGATGCTAGCCTGCTTTGTGGGGTAGCGTCATTAAATTTGCCCTCTGGGGACCTCATTCTGTAAATGACAGACACTATTTCAAGGCTTGATTGACAGATCCAATGAGTGCATTCTAGATATTAATGTATTAATGACGTAAAAGTTTATTGTAAACACTTTTTATACCAAATACTCATTTATTAGTAGTTATCTGTTAGAAAATGTTCAGGTAATAAGTTCAACAAACAACCATAGGACATTTGTTGAACTTATTATCTGAACATTCTCTCCAATAAATTATTGTCTGCTTATTTTTCCTGAAAACTCCTCCAGATGAACAATAGACCAATCAAAAATATATATTGGAGGCGACTAATTAAAGTCCTTCTTGTTAGTGCCTACTGGTGGTAGAGTGCGCGGAGAGTGAAGATCCGCGCTATCTCATCCACCCATATTCGTCACAACCATAAACCATCGACTCTGTGACCGCATAACGCCCTATATCGGCCACCACTGCACAATACCTTCCGGTTTAAACAATCGGTAACCACCGACTCTGTGCTAACTTTGCACAAGACATAATGCGGCCAATAATCCCCTTGTATGCCACCCAGGGATGCAAGATATAAACAAAATATCAATACAATTTGATAAATGCAGGTACTACACAACACATACCCGCAGCTGGTACAAATTATGATGAATAAAGCGACATACCCGCACCATTTCGGATCGTTTCTTCTGAACATACCCGCAAATACACATCCGGCTTCCTGGGTTATAAATCATATACCGGCGCCGTTTGTGCTTTAATTTATGGACACATCACGTTACTAGTAGCATTGCATACAACATACCCGCTACAACTACCCGCACTAAACTACAGTGACTGGGCAGCAACAATATACCTGCACAAACTACCCGCATAGACCATCGGGAATCGCGAGGCACCACATACCCGCAATATACCCGCACTCAACTCTGAGACCTCTTCTGTGTCCATAAACACCCGACATCTACCCTTTGACCAATCAAATTCACGCTCAATCAACCTAAAGTATAAAAGGACATGCAAAATCCTCATCTATCTACGCCATCCTGGTCCTGAAGAAGATACACTTGTATCGAAAGCGCTAGACCATTTTTAGCTCAACTTACTTTTGTAAGTTTGAGCTATTGCCATGGCTTGGCGTCCGTCGTCCGTGTGTCCGTCAACAATTTCCTTTGGCGCGGGCTACAGGTCGTACCTTTGGTCTGATCTTTATGAAATTTTGCATGAATGTTGACATTGACATGTAGATGGGAACGAGTCATTTTGGGGTCATTCGGCCAAAAAACATGGCCGCTGGTGGCCATCTTGGATTTCAAAATTCAATCCATTGGCGCAGGCTACAGGTCGTACTGTTCGTTTGATCATCATGAAATTTGTCATGGATGTTAATATTGACATGTTGATGGGAACGAGTCATTTTGGGGTCGTTCGGCCAAAAAACATGGCCGTCAGCAGCCATCTTGGATTTTACTCTTTGCATGACTAAATCCTTTGGCGCAGGCTACAGGTCGTAGTTTTGATCAGAACTTCATGACATTTCTCATGGATGTTAACAATGACATGTAGATGGGAACGAGTAATTTTGGGGTTGTTCGGCCAAAAAAAATGGCCGCCAGCAGCCATCATGGATTTTACTCTTTGCATGACTAAATCCTTTGGCACGGGCTACAGGTCGTACCTATGGTCTGATCTTTATGAATTTTGTCATGAATGTTGACATTGACATGTAGATGGGAACGAGTCATTTTGGGGTCATTCGCCCAAAAAACATGGCCGCTGGTGGCCATTTTGGATTTCAAAATTCAATCCATTGGCGCGGGCTACAGGTCGTGCTGTTCGTCTGATCTTCATGAAATTTGTCATGGATGTTAATATTGACATGTAGATGGGAACGAGTGATTTTGGGGTCGTTCAGCCAAAAAACATGGCCGCCAGCAGCCATCTTGGATTTTACTCTTTGCATGACTAAATTCTTTGGCGCGGGCTACAGGTTGTAGCTTTGGTCAGAACTTCATGAAATTTGTCATGGATGTTAACAATGACATGTAGATGGGAACGAGTGATTTTGGGGTCGTTCGGCCAAAAACATGGCCGCCAGCAGCCATCTTGGATTTTACTCTTTCAATGACTAAATCCTTTGGCGCGGGTTACAGGTCGTACCTTTGGTCTGACCTTTATGAAATTTGTCATGAATATTGATATTGACATGTATATGGGAACGAGTCATTTTGGGGTCATACGGCCAAAAAACATGGCTGCTGGCAGCCATCTTGGATTTCAAAATTCAATCCATTGGCACGGGCTACAGGTCGTACTGTTTGTCTGATCATCATGATATTTATCATGGATGTTAATATTAACATGTAGATGGGAACGAGTCATTTTGGGGTCGTTTGGCTAAAAAACATGTCCGCCAGCAGCCATATTGGATTTTACTCTTTGCATGAATAAATCCTTTGGTGCGGGCTACAGGTCGTAGCTTTGGTCGGAACTTCAAGAAATTTGTCATGTATGTTAACAATGACATGTAGATGGGAAACGAGTCATTTTGGGGTCGTTCAGCCGAAAAACATGGCCGCCAGCAGCCATCTTGGATTTTACTCTTTGCATGACTAAATCCATTGGCACAGGCTACAGGTCATACCTTTGATCAGATCATTATGAGATTTGTAAAGGCTGTAGATGGGAACAAGTCATTTTGGGGTAATTCGGAAAAAAACATGGCTGCCGGTGGCCATTTTAGAATTTACTCTTTGCATCAATAAATCCTTTGTCACACCATAATCACCACATCCTTGATCCGATCATTATGAAACCTGTTATGAATGTTGATATTGACATGAACATCTAGTCTTACTTAGACATTTCAATTAGCACTTTTCCTATTCCTCCATTTACTGTCAACCATTAAATTATTCCCCTACCTAAGTTGAGCTACAGTGTCATTGACACTTTCATTAGGATATTCAAGTGATTGAGATTACCTCCCTGGAGGATCATCCTCGCCTTTTTGAATCAATCAAATATATAGTTTTATAACTGAGTGGGAGAATCCATTCAGTAAAGAAAGGGTTAAATATATGTTGTAATGATACCTGGGTTAGGACTCATGAATACACACCATCATTCGTGCATATAAATGGAGGGAGCTTATTCAGATATTGTTGGAGATCATCATTTATTTTCTCAGGTCGTTCACTTTCCCATTAGTCATTCTGACTGATCCTCAAAAGTTATCTATGGCATAAAAGCACACCCTCTACCAATCATGCATAATGGCGACAACAATCTGTTGATAATGACTACCTTCCATATCATTTCTATTCGTTGGTGATGTAAACAAGCCCTGCTAACCCCTGAGGTCACAGATTGGGGAGAAGTATACATTTGTTCAAGTAATCAAAATAATCACCAGGGATATCTTCAACAGTTCTCATAAACATGAATTAAGAATGAATAACAATCGGCACGTGTCTCAGAGATGTAAGCATGCTATGATTATTATCTCTGGTGATATACCTATCAGAGTGAAACAGATTTAGGATTATCTCTCGGGATATACCTATCAACACCGGGATATACCTATCAACACCGGTCACAGATTTAGGATGGGAAATCTCACATACAGTAACACCCTAAGTATTTAGTTGGAAATATGGCTTGTTGCCATATTTCCGACTAAATCCTGAAAAGTTACCCATAATTCTGCTGTGGTTAAGAAGTCGATTACTTAGAGCATTACTGTAGTTCCCTTCATAAATGTTCAGATAATAAGTTCAACAAATGACGATAGGTCGTTTGTTGAACTTTATATTGTCTAGACATTTCCCACAAATGAATATGAATTCTTCTGCGCTTTTATTATCACTTCATAGGGCTGTTATCTGCTTATATATAAAACGTCCCTCAAAATGAATAATAGACCAAACTTTTATAACTTATCTATAAAACGTCCCTCCAAATCACTAATGTAATACCTAAACCTTCAGACATTCAGAAACCCACATCACTTATGTAATATCTAAACCTTCAGACGTTCAGGAACCCACATCACTAATGTAATACCTAAACCTTCAGGAACCCACATCACTATTAATGTAATATCTAAACATTCAGATGTTCAGGAACCCACATCGCTAATGTAATATCTAAACCTTCAGATGTTCAGTAACCCACATCACTAATGTAATATCTAAACCTTCAGATGTTCAGTAACCCACATCACTAATGTAATATCTAAACCTTCAGACGTTCAGAAACCCACATCACTTATGTAATATCTAAACCTTCAGACGTTCAGGAACCCACATCACTAATGTAATACCTAAACCTTCAGACGTTCAGGAACCCACATCACTAATGTAATACCTAAACCTTCAGGAACCGACATCACTATTAATGTAATATCTAAACCTTCAGACATTCAGGAACCCACATCACTTATGTAATATCTAAACCTTCAGACGTTCAGGAACCCACATGACTAATGTAATATCTAAACCTTCAGACGTTCAGGAACCCACATCACTAATGTAATATCTAAACCTTCAGACGTTCAGGAACCCACATGACTAATGTAATACCTAAACCTTCAGACGTTCAGGAACCCACATGACTAATGTAATATCTAAACATTCAGATGTTCAGGAACCCACATGACTAATGTAATATCTAAACCTTCAGACGTTCAGGAACCCACATCACTTATGTAATATCTAAACCTTCAGACGTTCAGGAACCCCCATGACTAATGTAATACCTAAACCTTCAGGAACCCACATCACTATTAATGTAATATCTAAACATTCAGATGTTCAGGAACCCACATGACTAATGTAATATCTAAACCTTCAGATGTTCAGGAACCCACATCACTAATGTAATACCTAAACCTTCAGATGTTCAGGAACCCACATCACTAATGTAATATCTAAACCTTCAGATGTTCAGGAACCCACATCACTAATGTAATACCTAAACCTTCAGGAACCCACATCACTATTAATGTAATATCTAAACCTAAACCTGAACATTGATAAGAACGTTTTAGTTCCCGATTTCCTCCAAAGTAATAAATTTATATAGTCATCTCCATGATATGACGAATCTAATGATGTGGTTTAAAGAAACTAAAGTTTGGTTATATTCGAGTCAGTGACTGTGAGGGGAGGGGGTGCCAAAAGTGCATGAGCAAAATTGTGTCACCGATTTTCACTAATTAGTGTCATATTAGTGAATCACTACAGCTTGGTCAGTGATCAGGCATTATCCAATCTGGAAAAATGTGACAATCATCTACAATTGCCAAGAATTCCAACCACGTCTAATTTGTACACTTAAAAAATATCTGAAGTACAAGCAGGTGTAAATAAATACTTCTTAATACACGAGGGATGAATTAATTTTGATAAACAGATGGTGATCATTTCGACAAGGTGAGCCACTGCTTATAATCCATGTATGGTAATGACGTTTTGTGATGCCCTTTTGGGTATAAAATTTATTAGAATAATATCACTTTAACCTGGGCAATGCACTGCTAGTCACCCTGCTAATCATTGATAAAGGACTTAGGCCAAAAGCTCTGCTGAAATGTCATCTGGCTAATCAGTGCTTGCACATTATATGCATCTTCAGTGCTTACATTTTTTTTATACAGTTTTAATAATGGGAACCCCTTCTGTTTGATGTACCGACAAAGCGTAGACAGTTGCCGCTATATAAATTTTATTAAACCGTAAGAGTACTCCAGTTGCACTATTTGAACCATTCCGAGAACAAAACTCTCCTTATTTGGTGTTGTAATCATATGACTGTTGTTCAGACTGCTGTGAAATTGCACCAGCAGCCTGCGCATCATTGTACGATTACTACTGATTTGATTTGTCAGGCGTAAATCCAATGTTAAGATGTCAAAGAATTACCCATAATGCTTCGGTGAATAATGACTGTTGTCTCAGTTCTGATTTCGCTGAGATCTATTGCCATTGTCTTGTGCACTGTTGTAAGATCACTAATATCACACCTGTTGCCAAAAAAACTTACATTTAACAAATGATTTATTCACCAGTATACCCAGAGCATGTGCACCTTTCATGACGGGAGCTGCACTGGTGCAGCATTAAAGACCATGTGCCAGTGCATTCTCTTATATGCGAGTCTCTCATTATCTGTATTTGACTTCTAGGTGAAATTATAGTAAGTCCACGAAAAGGGGAGGCAACCTGATTCATGTATCCGGGGTTCAGTGGTTTCTACGTGTAGTGGAGTGACTTCCCTTTAAAATTAACCCGCTGTATGGTCTTTCTTCGACACATAAAACTGACAATGTAATAAGGCTAATTGCTGAAATGACGATAACTCCCAACAAACCAAACCAATCATCATCAACATTGAAAAAGTCAGCATCTACATGTAACTAAAAGTCATAACCTTTACAAGATGGAAGCTGCACTGGTGCAGCAATAAAGATCTTGTGCCAGTGATTTCTCTTGTATATGCGAGTCTCCCATAGGGATCCTGTATATATAAGAGAATGCACTGGTCAAAGTAAATATTGTTAGGCCAATGTATTCTCTTATATATATTTGAGGTGCCCTATGGGAGACTCGCATATATAACATAATGCATTGGCACAGGGTTTTCGCAAAATTATTACCCTGTGCAGACTATTTATTTACATTTTTGAGTAGTTCATATGTCATAGAAGAGTTAAAGTGATGTGAAACACTCTGCTGGGGGGCGCACAGCGAATAAACTTGCTCAAAGCAGACTATTTATTTACATTTTTGAGTAGTTCATATGTCATATGAAAGGTTACTTCCACTGTTCGGAATGCACGAACCGGTATCTACACTGACCTGGTTTGAGCCGCCATGTCAGAGAAGTACATAGACTTGAAGGTCAAGCACCCTGCCCTTACTGTCAAACAATCTTTGCAGGCCAGTACGATATTAACCCCTTGAAGCACATCTATGGTCATAACTCAGCACATATGAAACCGATCAACAAAATAAACCACTGGAGAGAACCACTCCCTATATACTACGCGCACACAGGGAATACGCCAGTTCTGATTAAAACCATACTCAGACTCTTAAAAGTTTTTGACAATAACAGTTTAATAATAGATTCTTCGAATGGGTGTAGTGGCTGAGACGTAAAATATCAGTTTGAAGTAGTGAAATAAACACATACGTCTTAAATGAATAATTTTGTTTATTTTCAGAAATTATCATTCCCAACCTCACAGACATTCATTAATTATTTTTTATATTTTCAGAAATTGTCATTCCCTACCTCACAGACATCGATGGATCGTTTCTATCACATGATCTCACAAACCATGCTCATATACGAACGAAAAGAAGCACAGACCAAACCAGCATTCACATAAAAATAGAGACCACCAAAAATGCATTTCATCTCGATCTCATAAAAAATGATGACCTACTGGCACCAGGTTTCAAAGTTTACCAACTGAGGAGTAACATTCCTGAAGACGTGGCAGAGGAGGAGCAGTTTCAGGAAATGGTTGCTGCGGATACCTCCATTCGACCTGATTGCATTTATTCCGGCCGTGTGAGGTCACATGGCAGGGACAAAGCTGCTGTAACTTTATGCAATGGCATGGTAAGTATCAGTCTGTGTAAGCATATATTCCCTCTATCATAGTCTGGTGAGAATTCTTATACAAACTGAATACAATGAGCAAAAAAAAGAATTTTTTGTTGCTGCAATTTTGATAAACAAAGTTGTCTGCGGGTTCGAAAACCAACGTATTAAATTTGTATCGCCCGAGCTGTCAATTCACAAACACTGTAAAACAATTGGTTGTCACTTAATTAGCCATTACATGTTGTTTTCTCTGGATATTAAACCTTAATTGGTGCCAGTCACTCGCTCAGAAAGAAAAGTAGTGCTTTCTGTACTAAATACTTATTGACGAGTAGTTCCCTTAGGAAATGTTCAGATAATCAATGAATATGAATAATTTTGCACTTGTATTATATTTTGTCTATCTTTCGTCTGCTTTTATTTCTGGAACATCCCTCCAAATGAATAATAGACCATTCCAATGTATACTTTTAAAACTGAATGGTAGAATCCACTCAGTATAGAAAGGGTTAAACTGCAAATGTAACAATTGCATAAATCAATCTCATTGGTCAAACTCATCCAGTCTAAATTAATTGCAGGTTTGATTACCTGTCGTAGACACCCACAGGATTTCACATCAGTAGTGCCAATCACTATTTATTAGTAACCCCAAGATAATTGCTTCAAATCAAAACAATTAACAAATGCCATGTGACATAATTTAGGGAAACCCTGCATGCTTCCAGGAAATGACATTTGGACCAGTTATAATAGCATGGGAAAATGAGAATAATTGAGAAATTTATGTGCTTTTTTTTTCACCAAAAATGATTTTAAAAATGAATAGATGAGATCTGCATTCACCAGTGATCATGGAATAGTAGCCAATCATTATGCCTTGGCTTTTTAAAATATTTGTTTACCTCCTCCATCAAGAGAGTTTTTTCACCAATGTTCGTAAATCAACTATTTTAAACTGCTGTGGCCTATATATGGTTTATATGGAGTTTATATGGAGTAAGATGTAATTTATATGGAGTGTAAGATGGAGCTTATATGGAGCATAAGATGGAGTTTATATGGAGTGTAAGATGGAGATTATATGGAGTAAGATGTAATTTATATGGAGTGTAAGATGGAGTTTATATGGAGTGTAAGATGGAGTTTATATGGAGTGTAAGATGGAGTTTATATGGAGCATAAGATGGAGATTATATGGAGCGTAAGATGGAGTTTATATGGAGCATAATATGGAGTTTATATGGAGTGTAACATGGAGTCTATATGGAGTAAGATGGAGTTTATATGGAGTGCAAGATGGAGTTTATATGGAGTGTAAGATGGAGTTTATATGGAGTGTAAGATGGAGTTTATATGGAGTGTAAGATGGAGTTTATATGGAGTAAGATGTAATTTATATGGAGTTTATATGGAGTGTAAGATGGAGTTTATATGGAGTAAGATGGAGTTTATATGGAGCATAAGATGGAGATTATATGGAGCGTAAGATGGAGTTTATATGGAGCATAATATGGAGTTTATATGGAGTGTAACATGGAGTCTATATGGAGTAAGATGGAGTTTATATGGAGTGCAAGATGGAGTTTATATGGAGTGTAAGATGGAGTTTATATGGAGTGTAAGATGGAGTTTATATGGAGTAAGATGTAATTTATATGGAGTTTATATGGAGTGTAAGATGGAGTGTGAGATGGAGTAAGATGTAATTTATATGGAGTGTAAGATGGAGTTTATATGGAGCGCAAGATGGAGTTTATATGGTTGTAACTTGTACATTGGGTGCAGTGACCATTCACTAAGTTTGAAACATGTTGGACAACTAAAATATATATTTTTTTAATATGCAATTAGGTGAGTTAGCTAACCTAATTGCAGATTTTCTTTTAAATGGCCAAAAATATTTCAAGGTAGGGGAAGAGGTGCAGAAATTGCCAAGGTGGACACCGCCCCAACAGGGACCCACTAGCATGTCCCTGTTAACCCTGCACAATGAATGAAATTATCTATTCCAAATAAATATGACATACTAATTTAATAGGTAAGTAGACCATGCAGTTTGATATAAAAGGTCAGGATTCGTATGATAACAATAGAAGTGTGATATCAGCATATAGAAAGTAAGGGTGATCCTGCCTTCACAAACACCATGAACAATTCAAGGTAATCATATCTTCTACACTATTCAAAGCTAGCATACTTACTGATCAAACATTGTATCTGGCTCCCACCTATCTGTGTCACTGTGGCCGATTTATGATGACCACAATGCATTCAAAACAGGTGTTACTGGTCTAATCAAATATTATTGTCAGATATCAGGTCAGATTGAATTTTATGAAGTTATGAATGGTCGACATTTTTTATTTAAAGAGGAATGCCCAGCTTGAATGTTTGCGATAAAAATTAGCATAATATTACACTGGAGAACTGCAGCCGCTGACAAAACATCAGTAGGAAAATTGTTTGTAAAACAAGTTATGTTCTTTTATTATACTCTCCACTGTGATTTATTAAAAAAATCACGCTTAAAGAAATTTTTATATCCCGACAAATCCTCCAGAAAGGATATAGAATTTTTCACATTCACAATAGCTTGCACTTTCGACCGATTCACTTGTGTGTACGCGCTACAGGAGTATTTCAATATCCTTGCGAATCAGTAGATTTATCCTTTACTGTTATTATTTAGTTGCAATAACAATCTATTTTATGTTGAAATTAGACAAATTTATGGGGGAAATAAACAGAAATACGCAAGCTATATTTCTCTACTCTGCGGATGGAGAAGTAAACAGGCAGCGATCAGCTATTGGCTTTGATACATAGGTGAAGGTGATTTTGAGAGCATTTATCATCGTAAATGGCAAATTTCTTTGGAAACCTGTATAATAAAAGGAATATCTAGTGTTTTTGAGAAGATACCATATCATGAGTGAGCGAGAGTATTGTTTATTTTCGGGAGTGAATTAAGCATTTGCCTCTTTCACAAATGTCATAGTTTTTGGTATCCACTCAAAAACACAAGATATTCTTTTTATTATAGTACACATTTCCAAAGAAATTAGCCATTTATGACAATAAAATGTTCTCACAATCACCTTCAATTGATGTATCGCTGCCTGCTCACATCTCCTTCCACAGAATATAGTTTTTATATTCTTCTGTTTGTTTCTCCCATGATTGTGTCAAATTTGAACATAAAATATATTTTTATTATATGAACTATAATAACAGTAAAAGATAATGCGCGAGGATTTTGAAATATTCCATAGTGCATTGTTACAAGAGAATTGGTCGCACGCGCGAGCTTGTTTGAACGTGAAAATTTCTATATATGGAGACCCTTCTGTGGGATATCAAAATTTAGTTAACTGTGATTTTTTCAACAAAACACCGTTGAGCGTATTTAAATAAAATCACCGTTGAGCATATTTAAATAAAATAAAATAAACATTTGTCTCACTCACTCATGACTTTTTCGGTATCCACTCAAAAACACTAGATATCCTCTATATATCGATATTTTTCTCTAATGGGTACCAGTTATAGAGAAAAGCCCTCACTTTAGAAGAATCAAGGTATTTAAATTGGACTGACCTTGTCCATCAGTAAGTATGTCCGTCACTATATACATCATCGTTGGGTACTGGTTTGAATTAAGGCAAGTTGGGTATGGAGGGTTGCTATCATGATTGCTTTCAAAAGAGTGTCAAAGGACGTCATTTGTATTTTCCATTTAAGACAGTTTAAAAGTTATCTTTCTTTATATATTTGGAATGAATGAAATTTAATGTAGAGGTTTTCATTTCTATCATAATTTCCAAAAAAGAGGTAACTGTTGTGTGTGCGTGAGGGTGTGTGTGAGGGTGAGGGTGTGTGTGTGTGTGAGAGAGAGAGAGGGGGGGTCGAGTTGTATATGGTCAAGTGGTCTTTTATCAATATCAAAAGTTTGACTATAATAAATTTTGCGACCTGATTTCCATGTTCTATTAAAGTGTATGTGCTTTAATATGTATACAGTTAGAAAAATATGGAATTCAGGTCGCAAATTGTTGCTTCGACTTCACAATCAATGCAGATCCTATTCATTCTATATTAACCCTTTCTGTACTAAATACACAATAATGTAGTTCCTTTAGGAAATGATAAGTTATTATCTTATTAACTGAGCATTTCCCACCACTCAATATGAATTCTTCTGCTCAAGTATGTTGTATGTTTTTCTGTTGGTCAGCCAACAGTGTCAGCTGCTTATAGATCCAGAAAACCCCTCTAAATTATTAATAAACCATTCCAATGTACACTATTATAACTGAGTTGGTGAATGCATTTAGTTTAGAAAGGGTTAACATGTTACATGCATTATACTCTGTGAGGTATGTGTGGAAAGAGTGTCTAGACTGAGAACCAGTCATCAATGAAGTTACACTTTTTGACATTTTTAATCAGATGCATTCAGACAGGAGCTACAGGTGAACTTGTCTGCAATTAATTTATTCACAGTCTCAGAATGAAATCGTAATTTTGCATCGCATCATAAAACATCCTAACATCCAGATTTATATGTGGACCCTTTTCTGTAGATGAAAAGGTCAATGGTATAATATTCTGGATGCAGGGGATTTCGGCATAATTGTAAACAGAATGTGCCATAAATGCTTATACCTATATCCAAATGAAACTCAATCTTCTGATTAATCAGCGTTTAAGGCAAAACTTGTAGGGCTGTAGGGCTGAAACGGTTATGGGATTTTAATGACCTGTTAACAATTTGAATTAACACAGGTTAACCGTTTAATCATGGACATTGACATCTATATCATAATTTGATGTCTATTATACGCAACAAATGACTCAACTTAAGTCAAACAAAGGCCGACATGCTAATTTTTTTAAGTGGAATGCAAACGCTGAAATTGTTGCTTATTTGTGAACATTTGCACGATGTTGGGGAAATTTGCAAACCTTGCCGATTTCTGTACTGCAAATGCGCAAAGCAGCTGAGTTCCAAATAAAAATTGGGTGGTTCCTATTATCTCCCTTGCAGCGTAAATACCTTCCATGGATTCCATATGCATATAAGGAGACATAGGTAGGTAGTACTGCTATTGTGCAGAGATCAGTCTAAATAATTATTTATACCTTTCCCTCTTATTTATAGCAGGCTAGCAGTCAGCATATTTCAGTTTCCCACAAGTTTTTCAGTTTGCAGGACACCAATATCGACAGATGACATAATACTCACAGACAAAGGTCATGATGATACTGACACTGTCATGAGTATGTCATGACGATCAAAGACACAGCTGACCCAGCTGTGTGCTTGATGTAACAAGTTGCATTAGTACCAATTTGATACACCATGTTAGTGTAGGCCAAAACAAAATATACCTGTGTTTCTGGTGACATGCAAGAAAAAAATAGGAGGGGGGGGGGTGGCTTTTCATTTATTTTCATTTCTACTTTCGTTTTCTGATTGTGACATTGACCAACACTTTTACAAAATATTTTAATTGATAAAACAAACACTATTCGGTTTCCAGCTAATCATAGAAAAAACTTTTAATGGCTGTGACTCAATTGAAGTGTGGTATAATTTCCAGTTTAACAGTACATGCTGTGTGTCCAGTTTACACGGAAATGAATCGGTTTACACAGAAATAAAATCGTGGCGTACGTGTACAAATTTTGCAAAATCAATAAAATGAAAATGGGCGAGAGCGCCGGAATAGGGGCGGCAGGTCACTGGAAACACAGGTCTTTTTTTTTGGCGTTATCATAATTATTCTCCCATTCTCTTGGCATAACATGTCCCAGTTAACTTTCAGTGAGGTGTGTTAACCCTTGGGATCCCAGTTTTTTGCTATGTGTATATGACTATATGTTGGTAAATAAGCACTGCATTGCCTGCCTTGTGTTTAACCGGTCATGCAAATTTCATGCTCGGTCATGGCCCTGGTGACTGATTGACTGGTTAACCATTTCAGCCCCAAAAACTTGTTTTATTTGCAACAAAAGTGGAAATTCATACTTTGAATATAAGTATGATCAGTATTATGTGGGATTGATTCATCAGATAAATTCAATTTGTTTTCAATGTGGCACCATTGTCATCAAAATGAGTAACTTCAGAAGGCCATATATCACATACATAGCCTCAACTTAACTCAAACAAAGTTTTTAAGTGGAATAGTAATCATAAAATAGTAGTTTGCAACAAAATATTTTATTTTATGAATTTCCACTTTTGTTGAAAACTACTATTTTATGATTTATTGATCAATATAGAATTCCTTATTGGTCACCATTCCAGTTTAGAAATCGAAGGGAAAATCCATTCGGAGATCAAAAGGTTATGATTTATCTTTAATTTTTTATCATAAACTTTTTCATTTATTCCAACTTTTTCCATTTTCAGAGAGGAATTATCAGGACAGCAACCGATGACTACATCATAGAACCCATCCAATCCATAGTGCTAGACACTAACAAACGAAAACATAGAATATATAAACGCTCTTCATTAACAGACCAAAAATCATCATATGACATGACAGGTGAGTCAAGTGAACGTTATAGTTTGTTAGCAGCATGATCAACAATTGCTTGCAATCTCATGCATCCACACCCCACCACCCACAATTGCTGCAAATTAATACACCCACCCCACCCCTCAATTACTTGCAATACTCACTCCACCCACCCCCTCCCAACCAGGATACATTGATCCATGATGATGTTGACAATACTATGCAGAGCTAAATATCTCCGTGTCACAAAACAAAGACAGTGTAATATATATTAATAACACACCCCCTGTGTTATTATCTGACTTAATCTGATACCTCATGTCATGTGACATTGTCAGGGAAATCTTCATCCATTACCCACTGTTGTAATAACATGTTGCAGTCTAGAAGCATGGAGCCAATGCAAACATGCTTTGCTATGTCATTTTTCATGTCTTAATCTTCTGGCTCAATTTATGGATCATTTAGGCATTTTATTTTTTGTTACTTAGTGTATGGATTTTTTTGGGTTTAAATGTTGGGAAAAGGTGGCGGGAAAAAAATAAATATAAAATAGGTATATAATTTTTTATACACCCTTTTTAAAAAACAGGATGTATTATGTTATTGGTCTGTCCATCTGTCTGTCCATTTGCTTTTTTCATTTCCGAATGATAACTTTAGTAAGTCTGAATAAAATGAAATTTGGTATGTCGGTACACAAAATACTGTTCAAGTCAGTGTTCAAGTTCAAATTCAGGTTCAGCTCGCCAATTTTCACAAGAGTTATGGCCTTTTTGTTGGCATTTGCACTCAATTTTCGTTTCCGGATGATAACTTTAGTAAGTATTACTAGTAACTAAATGGAATTTACTAGCCCAAAATCAGGTGAAGTTCATATTTAATGAATATGCACTTTGTGTAATTAATACCCCCTACAGTTTGTAGTAATCTGAAACCCATAAATCCTTCAAACCTGACACCTTTGTCGGGGGAGGGGGGGGGGACATTTTTTACCTTTAATTTTTTTGGAAGTGTCTTTAAACGAAGTTACTGATAGATGTATAAGATGAGTATGGTCGTGTATGTAAGCAGGACTATGCACCGATGCCATGCCTGGCAGTAACAGTTAACATATCCAGCACAATGACAGCCTGTTCTCTCATCAGACTCGCCACAATGCGGCTTCATTTGCTGACGTTGGGTGGTCATCTTCAAAGAATTTTGTGTGTGACATATGTTCTCACAGTCCATGGCAGGATGTAAAGTAGTCATCGTAATTTCGCATTTATCACTTTTTTTGATTACCTGGATGTAATATAGGGCGCATATATGAACGATTAATCGACTAACTGTCGACTATAACGGTCGACTAGTGGATTCTGAAAACTCATAGTCGTGGCAACCCTAAGTTCAATGTTGCTGATTTGTCAATGGGAATGAAGCAAATACCCATCAGAGTACATTCAGGTATCAGAGAGTTAATGCAGAGTATAAGCATTAGCCTGTATATATCAAACACCCCGGTACGAGTACTATGAGTAGCTATTATAACAGTCTAATTAAAGGTACTCAACCCGATAAAACTCCTCTCAATTACTATTTCAATGGCTTCGGGGGTCAAAAATATTTGATTCGAGTCGAGGAAGTCACCCATCAAAGCTCAGATTTGTTAGATATCGATTTTATAAATCTATTATTTTTCATTATTGGGAATACTATCTGGCCCAGAACTCAGTCAAAATTGCGTTAAAATTACCACTTGATTTTAGAGTTATCCATCCTTGTCTGTTTGAATAGATTTGGAGAACACATCCAGAGCAGATTACGGCAGTTAGTAGTACTGATCTCGAGTTTATAACAAATTTCAAAAATCAATATCTAATAACTCTGAGCTTTGTTCGACTCGAATCAAATATTTTTTACCCCCAAAGCCAAAGAAATAGTAATATAGGACCCTCCGATCGGATTGTTGTTGTTGGAATCTGTTGAGATGGGGACCCTCTTTACGGGTTGAGTACCTTTAAGTGAATGGCTGTTACAACCATCTGTAATGTCACTAGCAACGTGAACAGTCACAGTCAGAAGGCCAAAGATAAAACTCTCTGCATTATTCTCATAATATCATCACCATTATTCTCATAATATCATCACCATTATTCTGATAATATCATCACCATTATTCTCATAATATCATCACCATTATTCTCATAATATCATCACCATTATTCTCATAATATCATCACCATTATTCTCATAATATCATCACCATTATTCTCATAATATCATCACCATTATTCTCATAATATCATCACCATTATTCTCATAATATCATCACCATTATTCTCATAATATCATCACCATTATTCTCATAATATCATCACCATTATTCTCATAATATCATCACCATTATTCTCATAATATCATCACCATTATTCTCATAATATCATCACCATTATTCTCATAATATCATCACCATTATTCTCATAATATCATCACCATTATTCTCATAATATCATCACCATTATTCTCATAATATCATCACCATTATTCTCATAATATCATCACCATTATTCTCATAATATCATCACCATTATTCTCATAATATCATCACCATTATTCTCATAATATCATCACCATTATTCTCATAATATCATCACCATTATTCTCATAATATCATCACCATTATTCTGGCTGTCATGTGACATTGTCAGGAAAATCTCTACATCATCAGTCCCGTATGTTAGGCTGTTATAACATGATTTGCTTTGTAAGCATAAGAGTCAATGTAAACATTTATTGGTATGATATATCACTTAATTATCTCATAATTTCTTGCACCAGATGAATAAAAAGTGGGCCTCGACTAACATCAATTAGAAGTTATCAGAGGTTTTTATACTCGACATCTTTTATGATTTAACAAATAGACTGTATGAAGCAAGATGAGATGGAGTGTTTTTAAAGGAAGAGAACCCAGCCAGATTTACGTTGCCAGATCTCTCCAGCAGACACCATTTTACTGATCACATTCTGTGAGATATGAGGATGCTGTATTAATAATACAGTGCTATATCTCAATGATAGGCGCTATATTAATGGCTAAAATCTCAGGATTAAACAAAATATGAACTCAAAAATAAAACAGAAGATTGAGAAGTCACTTGCCATTTAAGAGTTGGTTTTACTACATATTGTAGAATTACTATAGATGGACACTTAGGCCACGCCCAAAACATTCACATCTGATACAATGGATTGATTGGTGTATCATCATTATAACACCTGCACCATCAAATGATTCCTCGATTCAGTTCCCATTTGATCACCCCCCAGCACATCACTTTAAGATGTGTGTGGCTGTTTCAACCATCCATAATATAATTATAACACAAAACTAGCAAGGTGAACATTCTCTCAGTCAGAAGACCAAAGATACTGTAGAAATGCATTATTCTGATATAAATATCATCTTTATTATATCAGGTATACAGATTCATGCTGCCATGTGACATTGTCAGGAAAATCTATACATCGTCAGTCCAATATATTAGGGTGTAATAACATGATTTGCTTTGTAAGCATACGAGTCAAGTAAACATTTATTACTATGATATATCACTTAATTATCTCAAAATGTCTTGGCCCAGACAAATAAAAAGTCAGCCTTCACTAACATTTATTAGAAGGCATCAGAGGTTTTACCAGACATCTTCTATGATTTTAACAAATATACTGTATGAAGAAAGATGAGATGGAGTGTTTTTAAGAAAGAGATGCCAGTCATATTCTACATTGCCAGATCTCTCCAACAGACACTGTTTTACTGATTACATTCTGTAAGATATGAGGAGGCTGTAGTAATAACACAGTGCTATATCTCAAAGATAAGTGCTATATTAATGGCAAAAATCTCGGAAACTAAAAAGGGTACAAGCTGAAAAACATAATATACACTTTTTATAACACACAACATGGTTATAATCAACTGACCGTCTGGTCAATAAATTGCTGAAATATGTTTTTGAATTTTAGATTTGAGGGTCTTGAGTGCCTTTTGTCACATATGACACAAATGATTTTCATCTTGCAAAAGTTTAAATGCAAAATTAAATTCTTAGAAATAGCCATTGTCAACTCTTTAAGAATAATTTTCCATAAACCTCTCACTTTCGGCCAGATATCATTGGCATCTTCTGAGAGAACCTCATGGAATGTACCCAGATATTTGATACTCTGGAAATGGAGATCTCACTTCATGGCATGTAAGGCTGATAAAAAGTTCTTTTCGTTCAGCTTCTTTAAAATTTTTGGATTGTAAAGGAGATAAAACATAAAATATTTGGGGATTAGAACATAAACTGCTTAGTTCACAAACTGTCTTAATGCTTGAATCTCTGAATATCCAACTGAATAGGGTATATTAACAGGCCACATCAGATCTCCTTAATTGGATACACTGCAGACTGACCATGGTTGTGACAAAATTTAGATATTCAACATAAAAAAAGCAATTGCTTCACGTTTGGGGGCCAATTTCCTGCTTCAAGAAACATTGAATTTTTTTCCTGCTGGTCAAATTGAAATTTTCTGAAGTTTCGCATTTATTTTCGAATCATATAAACATATGTATGTCTTCATCTGTGCTATATTTTTTGCACACCCTTTTCTGGCTTGAATTTGGAGGAATTTAAAGGCTTGATATTTCTTGATATATCTTCTAAATAGAAAATTACTAGGAGCATCAAAAGGTTAAATTAGGGTCCTGCAAAGCTTTGAGATTTGATTCACAAATTGGGCTGCTGATTCGATTCGATCATATTTTTTAATCACCCTTCTTTGTAAGCTTGTGCGTGAAAAGAACATGAGTTTGAAGATATCTTTTTCTAACTTAAAAATTTAACTATGTCTGTTAGAATAACAACTGAAATTATAGCCTAACTTGTCACTTTTGTCTTGCCAACTTGCCATGTTGATCATGGAGCTCCGTGGTCCAGTGGTTAGTGAGTCTGACTTGTCTTCGCCGTCAACACATCAAGCAAGACGAGTTCACAGTCTGCCGCTGGTCTAATGCGAGTTTCACACAGCCGTGGCTTGTCCGAATGATCGGCGTGAAATTGTGAGATCGTACGCTGTTTGTACTGTGTCTGATTCGCACCACCCATGCATTAAAAAGGGTACCTGATTATGAGCAGTGAAAGATCTTGTCAGTATGCTACCCACGTGACTGTACCTCACCCTTTCCCCGGGGAGCAGTAGGTGGTTACTGAGTGTTCAGGCTCATCAGGGTAATAATTGTCCAATGCATTGAAACTAATTCATACCTGTCACATGCGTGTAATTAAATGGATTGATTGTTATTATTATTATTATTATTATTATGTTATGCCTATACTAGTGGATCCCAATGTGACAGCATAACTAGGAAAAGAAAGATATAGTGTCGTTGACGTCCTATCAAGCAAATATACAGGTGTCTTTGAAAATATTTTACGAATTTGGTTTAGTCGCTTGCTGGATATAGGAAATTAAATTAGTTAAATCATGTGTACATGCCGTCCTCATTCACATCAATGGCCCATGCATATATTGGAGATTTGATTCGATTCATGATATTACCCCATGATATCACCCCTGATTCATTTCGATATTCGACTCGACTGCAAGCCTCCCAATTCAAGAGGCCTAGGATAAACGACCTACACTTTCATTGATGTGTATTTATTTCAGGACCAATGTCTCATTTAACGGACCAATCATACAGAGAACATGTAAAACGATCATATCAGCGAGGAGACGACACCCCGTCACTCACGTTAACTCCACGAATCAGCAACAGCCGCACTTCTACATCATATCGTCGGAGCAGCGCCCCGCTCACACTCAATACTCTCGTGGTCGTCGACAAGGATATGTTCGAGAAACACAGGGAAGATAATGTGACGACTTACACACTTGCAATACTCAACATGGTAAGTATGCGACGACCTATATGTATACACTCGTGATACCAAAGATTGTACGTCTTCAGCGATGTGGCTAGATGCCTATCATCTGCGCTGTGTCAACCTTTGATTTCCAACTTCACTCATTCATCCCCCATCCCGACCCTTGATTTGGAAGTATTAAGTCATTTAATATATGTGATCGCATAGCAGCCAGGAGATCAAATCAAAACGTACTATCCCAAATGTATCGTACATACACTGACTAATTTGGTGTCTCTGATTGTCTCGCATGTTGTATGGTGGATAACTCTATTTGAATAATCTTAATTTGGCCTCTTTAAAGTATGATCATTTGAACTGTTTGATAGCTTTATAAAGCATGTTCATATAGCATCAAATATATTTTGAATAAGATGTGGATTTTCTTTATGTACCTGTAATTACAGTATGTACTATGATTGGTAACTTGCTCTGCAAAAGGTTGACTTTATGGGATCTTCTAAATTTTTAATTCTTTAATTGAGCCTTATACAAAATGTTATTCACATTTTTCTCAATTCAGGTTTCTCAGTTGTTCATGGATGACAGCATTGGACAGAAAATTAAAATTGTTATTGTGTCACTGATTATTCTTGAAGGCGATCAGGTAGGTTCAACAATTTCTTTACTAAATGGATTTTCCCACTCAGTTATAAAAGTATGCGTTGGAATGGTCTATTATTCATCTAGAGGAAATCTTCAGGTAATAAGAGCAGACAACAGTCAGGTGGAAAGCTAATTGAAGTGCAGAAGGAATCACATTCTTTGGAGGGAAATGTTCAGATAATAATAACTAACAACTTATTATCTAAATCTTTCGGGAACTAGTCGCCAATGAGTATTTTGTATAGCGAAATGGTTAATTTGGGGAGAGATTTTATTTTTTATAAATTTCTATGCTGTAACCTAACATAGGGACCTTGTCAAATTACAAGCAGAAATTCCGCCGGAGAATGTAGTTTTATCTCCACTCTCCACTCAAAAACTCCGCTCCCCAGTAAGGGAAATAGCGTAAAACATGCCGGAGTTTTGTTATGTTCATCGGAGTTATAGCAAGTTTCTGGTGGAGTTTCCGGCAGAGTTTTTGTTACATTATAGCGGAGTTTCCTGGGGCCAGCAGAGTTTTTGTTACATTCATCGGAATTACTGCAGAATTTCCATCGAAGTCCGCTGGATTTGAATGCCCTAACATCTAGGAAACACACAGCATTTTGTATTATCAGTCAAATAATGGAAAGAAGAATTAATTATGTCATGGTTGCACTGCAGCTTATCTACGATTTACCACTTTGATAACATGTTGTTGTTTGCATTGTTTTATAATATTAGGTATTGTTTGATTAATTGGCAGTAATAGTTTGTGATCGATGCACGTTCAATATCAATTTTGATTCCGTGCTTTATATATACACATAAATTGTGTCATTTCACTTCACTTTCATTGCATTGAAGTACACTTTATTCGCATCAAAGTACACTTTATTCATCACTGATTGTCATAGTACTAGTATCTAACATTCTAGCAAGTTCAGTTCACAATCTGCATATTCATCTAGTTAGTTATCATTCAATTATCACTAATTGTTTAGTATTATATCGGCAAGTCATTGTGCCATTTTTTCACTATTTATCTATTCGTTATGTGATTGGTGGATTCTCTTTAAGCTCCGCCCCATGGCCTGTCACTCATGTTAAACCGGCAGATTCAAACGTCTCGTTATTGGGTTAAATGATTTTTTTAATTGCGTTTCAACGCAATTGGATTATGCTTCTGTACAATTAATTTAGCCTCCCAGAATATTTGACTAGTTTCTCACCAGTGGACTGTGATTGAAAGTGGAAATGTTTCTCGCTGTAAATAATGATGAATATACAAGTAACGATCGCCCGACATCTTGGACATTTCAAACCAAAATAATAACAAAAAATGTAATCTAAAACAAAATGGGACATGCATAACAACAATACAGTTATTCAGTTGCGTCCGCTTTGGGTATACTGTAGCCTACCTATTTTGTGTCAATTTCCAATGACTCAAATAATTTCCGGCCGAATGAGTTTCAAGAGACCCAATTAATTTTAAACTTTTCAAGATATCAGGCTGCTCCAATTTAAACCCTATAAACAGTTCTCGACTGCTAGAAGATGCATTTTCAGTCTCCCAATCCCGCGAACAGGCACCCATTGGTAATATTCATAAACAATACCGTTTACTATTATGAATCAATATGACTCCCCAGGTGACTGATCGTGGATGGTTTGTTTATTTTCGAACACTTGGTGATCACACAGCACAGAACTGATCTTGTAAATCTATTTTTGAGAACTGATCATTATAAATAATTTTGATAATTATTCCTGATACATTATTTTGAGAACTGATCTTGTAAATATAGTAATCACTTACTCCAGCTATAGGCACTACGTGGATCATGACTGATATACTTCAAGAAAAGACTATGTGCAACGTGATCTTTCACCTCACGACGTTGCTGTCTTAGCGACGTATCAACAAAAACTTGTGCCTCGAAATTGGGTCACATCTACTTTAGCATTTCGGATGGTTTAAATGAATAAATTAATGCATACAAGTGGAATAAAATAGTAATGTAGCTACATTTTCGATGAAACGTGATAAAATCTCCCTATAAATATAACTAAATGTTAGCTTTCACTATTCTTTTCCATTCATTTTAGATAGCTTGCACCGCACAATATTTGCAAAATTTATGATGTACGTGCACTTTCCTCAGAATTCTTCATCACATGTACTGTAACTGCGTATTCATGTGTAACGGGAATTACTCTTCGAAATAATGCAGGTTTTTTTATCTCAAAACTGACATAAATTTGCCCAAAAATGATAGTGTCGGTCAGGGATAAGATAATACAACAATAACATAGTGTGTTTTATCTCAACTTGTTAGAAGAGCCTCACTTCTAACTCGTTATCGTATATATAACAGCGGGGTTTGGTACCGCTCCGGTTTCATCTCTGACATCATCCACTCTTGCCACAGCAGAGTTAATACCTCTCTGGTTTCAGCAGAGTTTCTGCCAATTGGGACGGAGTTAGCCGTAATTACTACCGGAGTTTACAGCGGAGGAAAAACTTCTGTGTGCGTTTAAATTTCACAAGCAGAGACCGGAGTTTTTAGAGGAGAGCTGAGAAAAAAACTCCATTCTATGGCAGAATTTCCGCTTGTAATTTGACAAGGTCCCTTATATATACATCCCTATTGCTAGTCTATTGTCATCATTCTTGATTATCTTGATTTTAAAATGGTTCAAATATATCTTTATGTGACTGATTAGAAGAAATATGTGGGTTATGCTATTCAATCAATTCTTTTTGTAGGAGCCTATAAGTATTCTGTTTTTCTTGCAGAAAGGACTTTTGATTCAACATCATGCGGACAAGACTTTAAACAGTTTCTGTAACTGGCAGTCAACTATTCTGGGTATCAATGGCCAACGACAGCATGATCATGCTATACTGCTCACAGGGGTCAATATATGCTCATACCAAGATGCTCCATGTGACACACTAGGTTAGTATATTGCAGTCAGTATGTGAGACGTGTGACATGATATGAGTGGTAGTTGTGTTTACTGACTAGCTTTTTTGAGCATTTGATATATCCCTAATGTGTTGTTGGATTCTTGTTGTAAGAGTTTAAAAAGATAGGTGGTGGGTCGTGGCCTTGTGTAAAGGAATTTTGTCTAGGGGGATATATTGATTTTCATGTGTGGAGGTTTATCGTGTTTTTGGCGCGATGTGATAGGACACGCCTTCGTTTTGCGTTCCTATTATCCGTGTTCGAGTTTGGTTCACCTGTGTCGGATTGTTCGACTTTTGTGTCTGTGGTGAGCCATGAATCGTTGGATGATGGTGCGGGTGTAATTTGTGTAGTCATATAGTAAGTAGTTGGGGTGATTAGTTACAAGATTAAAGTTTAGCAAGGGAAGCCTAAGTTTCTTAGTATAGCGTTAGTCGAGTTGAATTCTCGTAGGTTGCTTGTTAAGTATGATAACTTAGGTAATAAGTATTTAAGTATTTGGTATACTTTACTATGTTTATATTTTAGTAGGTTTACTGATTTCGCTTGGGTTAAGCTCTTCCCTTGCTAAACTTTAATCCTATATATATACAGGGTTTCTGTTAGTACAGCTCAGTATCTGTAGGACAGCCTCATTCCACTCGCTGATGATCTGTTTGAGTCATACATGTTCCTAAAGGAAATCGCAATCCATCATAAAAAATACATGCTGCAACGAGAGTGTGGCTGTTTAAAAGAATGCTGGTGAAACAGCACATCAAATGAGCATAGTATGTTACCGATATATAGCTTAACCCTTTGAAATAAAAGCCCTAAACTACAACATAATATTTGGTGTGCTGTGAAGGAGTGATGTTCTACAGCATAGATACACATATTAAAGTGTTGCGGTAACATCAAAGAATGCTATTGCACTAATCAACAATAATATACCAAGTGATTTATTTAACAATAATACGGAACATGTCCCAAATCAATCTTTATAGCAGGAATTAATAGCGATAACACAATTCATTGGAGCCATAACACACATCGAGGAAATCGCAAAACATATCCCCAATATGGAGATAAAGTGAAAGTATGGTCAATAATAGTTTTGTTATCTCGCCTGGAGCCCCCGACACAATCACGTAAACAACAATGCACATGTTCACATTTTCCAGCCAAAATGGATATGCCCAACACTCAATTGTATTTCGTAACACGTGGGTTAAAAACTCACCCATATTATGTCGAGTGACTTTGGTTACAATTAGCGAGTGATCGTGACTTATTTTCAGGTGGCTTTCCTTTGTGTGTTCTGGTTGAATCATTTTCATGCACAAGTATTTCATTGTAACGTATCACCAATCTTACTGGACATTCATGCATCAAAAATAACTATTGAGAAAAATCTTTTTGCAATATGATATTAAAATCTAATATTCGATATAATTGCAGACCACTACCTTTTTCTCAATCACTACATCTCTCCTGGGATGTCCAATAACTTCGGCCTCACCAGTCTGCTTGGAATGCAGACTATTGAACAAGCTACGAATTCCATACATGTAGTATGAATGATTTTGCCGCTATAAATATCATATATACCTCTGCTGTTTCTCGAAGGAAGCCTGTTTCTGCTAGTGAACTATAATGCCATGGTTGTGGAACATTGCAACCGATTCAACTGGGAACATATTTACAGACTGATTTTTATATCTATATTATAATTTCACAGCTAAAAAATGTGTGTATTAATATTAGTGAACAAGTATATTATAATCAATTTTAAATGAAACAACATTTAAAAAAGCTTTTTATTGATTTTAAATAAATCTTTTTCCAGGTTTTGCTCCAATTGAAGGCATGTGTATGAGAACAAGAAGTTGTACCATCAATGAAGACACGGGTTTAACCACTGGATTTACAGTCGCTCATGAAATGGGGCACAAGTAAGTGTTATGTCAATATTCAATAACCTATAACAATCTACCCTCAGTTATCAGTCGCTTGATGCAGACTGTTATTTATCCTTGGAGAAACAGTATCATGCTGCATTCCATCAGTTTAATATGCCAAATCAAATATGTCACAACTAAATTAACATTTGATGTCTAAAATGATTTATGGAAATGCACAAACCGTATGGCGAGATTTTGGCTGGATTTCCACTGAATGGTGATGTTTTACTCAAACTCTTCTTCACAGTTTTGGAATGTTACATGACGGTGACGATAACTACTGTGAAGGAAAGACAGGATTCCTCATGTCTCCCAGCTTATACGCCAAGGAAGGAAAATTCAAGTGGTCCAACTGTAGTCGGGAAAGTTTGATGAGGTTCCTAAAGTAAGTAACTCTCAGACAATGGTTGGTGGGAGAACCAGTCACAATGACCTTCCACAACTGTCAATAAAATAATTTTTAGCAGGTAATTTCTACTAATCAGCACCGGTCGCTTGCTGCATTGAAAATTCAGTGAAAATGTTACAGACAAACACACCCACAGATAAAAGACAAACACTTGGCTTTTATATATAGATAGACGGCAGGCCAGGTAAAACATATTTACTATTTCCGCAGATGCCTTGTATCCTAGCAACTGTAAGCTCCTCCTAATGAATATGTGTGGAAACCTCCATTACATTGTTTTTATATTTAATAATCCTGTCAGTATCATGTTATTAACCAGGTTCAGCCACATGTACATGTAACTTGTGTTGCCAATGCCAATGGAGGTCACATGATCATTTTGTCTACACGTACGTTTTGTATTTGATGTGTAGCATATGAAGCTTCTATTGAAGAGGAGTGATCCAATCTTCTGATAAACGATTGTGCGATCAACACTCTGCAGCCAGAGATTTGCCACGCAGGAAGATCTTAATTTGAGCCAATTAAGTGTATCGCTGATGCATTGTGTACACTTGTTCTCGACACATGACTATTATTTATAAGTTTCACTAAATGATATCAATAAACGTATCAATAGGTTTGGTGCCATAAAATCATCTTGACTTTCCACTATATGCATCTCCATCAGACCTTTTTAATGCCTAAAAATCTGTCAGTGAGATTCTGCCCCTTCAGTCAGGGAGATTTGGGTCTTGTCAGGGAGATTACAAAATTGCAGCTAAAAAGTAACATTTTCACTATTTCTTCCTTTGAAAAATGGTGGGCAGTGATTTTAAAGTAGTTAAGTGTAATTAATCTTCACTTTTCAAAGGATGAATTCATGTAAATGCATATTTCTGATCACATTTGAATGTATTTATTCAAATAAAAAAAATTGAATATTTTTTTGTTGATAATCTATTTCATTAGTGATATCAATGTCTAGCGTTATAACATTTAAAACCAAGAAAATTCTTTGGCCTACGAATCCCTATACTTGGAGTCATATCGGCGTCATTTCGATGGACTATCAACAACTTCGTCACTGTCATTTCGGCAGAGTTTCGTCGAATTAAAACACCGGACATTTCTAAATTTAACACAACAACTAGTAAACTAGAATGATTTATTGCAGAAATAAACCCAACCCCAGTATATATAGCACTAGCAGGTTAGCCCGCCACTGGCAGCAATCGTCAGAAACATGACAATTTTAAATTTTTGTAATTAATTTTTTGTTTTTCAATGAGTTAATTGTGCCTTTTTAATTTACTGGCTTTTTTAATAAATTTTTAAAATTAATTCTTGAATTAAATTTTGTGTTTTTCAATGAGTTAATTTTTAATTAAATTTTTTGTTTTTCAATTTGACCCGATTTGACCTTGAATTGATCATTTTCAAGGTCAAGGTCAGGTCGGGGTCACAATTTAACTGGTCCACTTCCCGTAGGTAGCAAGTTTGAGCTCAATCGGTTCGAGTCTATAAAGGACACACACATATATATCATTTGTGGGTACCCGTTTCAAGGTGAAGATCACCTCGGGCGGAAAAACTGAGCCAATGAAAATGTCCCCCGTTCCTAGGAAGCCCTAAGTACGTAAGAATCACACAGAAGCGAGTTCCAGATAACGTAAACAAAACCGTATGCGAAAGCCGAAGGGAATAAAGAGCGTTAACCGGTTAACGAACCCAAATATGGAAGATCTTTATCAACGACACTGCGGATACGAACGCTCTTTAACTATCAACGCTATTAACTCCGCAGTGCCGTTTTTTGTGACTGAGAGTGGAGAACGGGTGCTCTGAGCTTCTCCAAAACGCCGCGACGACCATTCCCGTGGGATTTTACCCTTAGATGGGAAGTTTGGTATCGATCGGTGCAGCCATTTTCGATTCTATAAAGGACACATATATTTATATATTTATATATATACCTAGTTCTCAAAATATATAGATGATGTGCATTTATTTACTAACACGCCATGCTTGGGTGCTTATAGTAATTATTGACCCCCAAAGAAAACAAACTGCCATACATTCAATTAATTTCTTTTGAAAGAGTGCCAGTCATTAGTCGCGACAAAGATGCCGTGTAATAAACGCCAGAGGCAGGCCACGGTGTCTACTCCAGTTATCAATGGAGCACATCTGATCTCGGCAAATCTCGTTCACACGTGGTTTCAATTGAAAACACTTCCGCGTTCTGAGAATTTTTACATTAAAGATTTTGTTGTTGTTGATTTGATTGAAACCGTGAGATTACAAGCTTAATCCGGTAGCGCGGGAGATGAGGCCTCAAACCGGTAGTCTCCCACACGATCCGGGAGATTAAACAGGTCTGATCTCCATAGCAATACCATAGTAACACATGTTACAAGTTGAATCTGGCTATTGTCTCACCGACTTGAGTCGGCAAGTTGATTGATATTTACTGTAAGATATTAAAAGTGATGTTTATTAATCAGTTCGTTGGCTCTATGTCCCTTTACACATGTTCTTTGTTATGTACATTTTTTCCCTGGACAGCTAGGGTTCAAAGCGCATCAAGATTTGTGAGAATCAAAACTTATCATTTAAAGTGATGTGAAAGACTTCAGTAGGGTTTATCAGATAGAAATGTGGAATAATCTAGCTAAAAGTAGTTATATTTACAAATAATAATCCAAATTTACAACACACACCATTCTTATATATTAATTGAATGCAATGAGTCTCGATGGTGAAATCATTTGCGTTAGTTAATTTATCGCCCCAAATCGAGATGTAAATATTTACAATTGAGCGTAGTTCAGATGATGCTTTATATGGAGTGGTATGGTCGATTTATTTGAGATTTGCAGCCTGGTTAGTGGAATGCTACATTGCCCCATTTGGCATAGCACCTATGTACTAACTTATCAGTTTCACGGACCTGAACAAGTCCATAATATGTCTTTAAGTTTATATTAGAAAATCATGATTCTGACTACAATTTTGTAGGAATAAAAACTTACCTTAATCATGCTTTAATTTAGCAGAATCTATTCTTATTCTTTTACCTATTTAAGCAGCCCTGTAAACAGTCTTGATGCCAGAAATCATTGATGACTAATTAGGAAATTATTTCAGTCTAAAATTAGGCATGAAGCTTCAAGGAATTATTTCCTAGATTAAATTTGGAGTTATTCTCCAATAATTGCAATATAATTTGACTTTTTATTCATACTTATTTATGTTTTATAACTTGTTTTCAGTTCCACTCAATCTTCGTGCCTCTATAATCCACCAGCGAAAGTAGCAGAGCTGAGATTCCCGGAGACGCTGCCTGGAGTTCTATACAATGCTGACGAACAATGTAAATGGCAGTTCGGTGGCAAGGCAGGCCTCTGTTTGACCATTTATAATGAGGTATGCCATATCAAACATGCACTACCATGGTAGTTTTGTTGAGGATATTTGTAGAATGAAGTCTCAAGAACCCATATGGCGAATTTAGTGATGCTAGCCAGCACAGCACGTTGATTGCGTCCTAATAAAAAACAGCTATTTGTATTTATTGGAATTCCAGAATCGAAAACAGAATGTCCGGAAAAGATACATTGTGTTATCTTAACACAAAACTATTTTAAAACTTCACATGCTGCTCTCTCTTTGTTTTAATCATCAAAATTATGCACAGTCCAATCTCGATAACTCATACTTCGATCGACCGGTCCTGAACCATATCCCCATTAAACCAATGCGTTTCGACCCTCGATCACATGATTGCATAGAAAACATGTTCTGTCACTCATGATTAGGTAATTACTGAAACCCAGGTTGTCACATAAGCGGACCGCTGGAAGTGATAATTGGTTTCACTGTGTTAGCATCTGTATGCTAGCATCTCTGTATGCTGTCGCTGATTAGTTAGCAACAGGTGCTGACACAGGTTTCCAACAAGGTGTTGTTTTAGTGACTGCCCTCTTCTCATTGAGAACCAGTTTGAAAAGAAAAACAACACTTGCATTGCACAGCTGAATCTGATGATGCAACCGACCTAGCCACTCGACCATCCAATGTAGATGATGCGATAAAAGGACTAAAGGCTGAGCTATTTCCACAATGCGAGGACAGTACTGATGAGATCAACATCGGCCAACTACTATATAAAGCAGAGAAAGATTCCTTCAACCAGAAATTTGACAAGCAGGCCCTCATGACTTAGTATTTTAGACAATGTGTATAAAATAAGTTTTGTTTCATTATATGTTCATTGTTTTAAAATTGCTGTTAACTTGTACTTCTGTTTTAATGAATAAAAGTAAGAAATGAAATTACGAATTATTTTGTCGTTATTAAATTTGACTGAAATTCAGATGAAATGGGGAGAATGTGACTTATTTGACTGATTGAATCATTTGACTAGGGGCCGTTTTATTATCTCATAGAACGCTTCAATAACTCAAAATAAACGAACTGTCCCCCGGAAAACGAGTTACCAAGATTTGTCCATAGTACGATAAACGTTTCAAAGCGACCCGCGCTCTAGATTTTCTTCCTAATATCTACATGTGAACCGGCACTTAAACATAATTATCTCAAATTTATTGAAAAATATAAGAGCAAAACACGTATTTTCAGCGCTATATAGAAATTTTTGTTTTTGAAATCTTCCACATAGGTATGTTTTGACATACCTCTTACCAAATTATGTGTACACATTTGTGGGGTTCGAATGAGCCATGTTCGTTTAGTATATGAATAGAGGGCTTAGGGTCAAATTCCAAACCTGTCCTTCCAGTTAGGCAAGAGTATAACTTAGTTGATTAAAACTGTATTAAACAGTAAGTGATAAACTTGTATTAATGTGACTGCTCTTGGATAACAATTAACCTACCAGAACTGATCTTAATTAGAGTATTTAGTTTTTACAATGGTGATTTTCGAGACGTAAAACTTAAAATTTGGAAGCTGCATCTGTCTTTGAGACAGTGCACAATTATTTTATTGGATTGGTTTCGAACCCCGGCCCTTGACGGCCCTTGACCTTGCGACTCAAAGTCCGACATCAATACCACACTGCCACCGAAGCAACTCCAAAAAAGGAAAGTGAAATGGCTGCTATATTCGACATTATATATAGGACACTATATATCCATTTTAAGGTCTCTGTGTCAGGTATCGCTTTGATGGCCATGTGGTATTGATGTCGGATTGTCTCAAAAACACTTCTAAATATCGGTGCCGTGTGTGTTATATTGTTCTAGGCATATACGCAAGGCAATGCTTGGCATGTACTTGTCTCGGAGACATACACAGAATGACACGATGTGTATTAAAATGGGTTTGTCGATACGGCAGGAGTGCTGTTGCGGAAGGATAGAACGAGAGGCGCTAGCGCCTCGAATTCTATCCTTCCGCGACAGCACGAGTGTCATATTGACAAACCCATTTAAACGTTGTGTCGTTCTGTGTTTATTACATGATTCGCGTCCTAGAATCTGTGCATTAAAATACAGGATTAGAAGGTTTATTTAGGCTCATACAGGACATGTTTGTCATCTGTGATGATTCTTTTATTTAAATAGTTCCAGTTTCATGGTTGAGGCGAACATCATGTACGTCATTTTACATCAATGAGATGCGCATGGAACATACGGATTTGTAAATATGGAACAGCAATAACACTATCCTAGGAACAAGCGTGTAATAAAAGTACATATAACATGCAGCTGTGTTAAAATTTTGGACTGTGAAATCAAAGAATGAACTTAACAGGCAGTGTGGGCAAAGAAGATTATACATACTAGACATATTCAAAAGCTCCGCTACTGAGGGGACCCTTATGAACATCACTGTTACACTTTACACTTTTGATATTCCATGTATATACTGCTGATATCTTTCCTTTAATATCCACTATGATACATCTAAGTAATACTGATTCTCTTTATGTTCGAACTGTATAGCTGATTTCTTTCCTTGAAGGTTCACTATGATATATGTAAGGAGCTGTGGTGCCAGAGATCTAGAAGTAATTCCTGCGAAACGAAATTCTTACCGGCTGCTGAGGGAACATCATGTCGGACTGGGATGGTAGGTAGGCAAAGGTACCATATAACATAGTCCAATCGTCATTTTTTATTCCTAAGGAATATGTTAACATAAGGGAGCTTGTCCAATTCCGACGGAATTTCCGTCGGAGATCGGTGTTTCCGATGGATATTTCCGATCTCCGATACCGATGGCAATCGGAGTTTTTGCATCGGTATAAAACTCCGATTCTGTCGGAGATTTTTCGCGGTGTCGTCGGTAAAATCATCCGATTCAATCGGAGTTTTATATCGGAGTTCCCGTTCTTCAAGTGCGGTATGTTTTGGAAAACTCCGATCCCGTGAATTTTCGTGGGAGCTTTTAATAAATCGTCGTTTCGGTTCTTCGTGTATATTGTTTATATACCAGACACAACAGAGAAAGACCTGTAACATGTTACGTCCATTCTAAACGACTCGGCAATTTCCGCTTCGCTGAGGAAATAACCTCCACATAAATAGAAACCATATTCGCGCAATGCTAAAATAGGCCTATATGCGTGCAGGATTTGAACCGGTGGAATATGATCTCTACTGGTAAACATATTATTAGGTGCATACAAGATTTGAAATACACTGGGTTTACAGTATTCTCAGAATCCGACGATGTTGCAAATATAGCACGTGCATGCTTCCGAGTTCGTATGATATTCAGAGCTGTGTCACATTTAGGACAGCCTACTGTAAACCCATTGATTTGTGTCCGCATCAAAACGTTGGTTTGAAATGAAATGAAAAATTTGAAATGTAAGGTTGCATGGGTGGAGGTCAGGTTACTAGGTTTTCAGATCTTTGAAACTTTCGATGAGGAATAATCAACAATAAGACATTTTGTACACGCAAATAAACACTTGAGTCGCAAAAACAATGACCGACGAGAAACTCTCTTATAGACCATTTTACAGATAGCGAGAATTATGCATGCTGGGAATGAAAGTATCCAAACAAAGCCATGTGCTTTACGGCCGCATGCGTTTACTATGGGGGATTTAGGGTGGGTCTATAAAACTAAACTAATTATAACTTTGTTATCTGTCATAGTTTACGCGTGAAATTTTAAACATATATCAGGGACATATATACCCTTTCCAGAATGTTCAAAAACATTTCCAGTTGCTAGTCGTATTTTTATTGATTTTATGCGACGAAATAATCCGAAAATTCAGAAATGGTTTGAAATTCCAAGTTAGACACCCCAATGAAGACCATCCAACCACTTCCCTGTCGACAGGTCGCTTTTGAGTGCCGTGTGTATGCTACAGTGTGTCTCTCAAAACGACTATAGGAATTAGGAAAAAACAAAATACCGTTAAACATTTTGGCTTGATCGACCGCTCAGCTAATAAAAAAGAATCATTCCATTGTGTTCAACATTACTGGGTTTACGGCAGTCGTTGGACTGGATGAGCGCGCAAGCAATTATGGGACTTTATACACTGTGTCTGTCTGTGACGATATGGCTGGTTAACCCCAGTTCTGCTGTCAGTGTGAATATTCTGGATAAGTATGTTTGCATTGTTTGTTAAAGATAAATTAAATAACTCAACTATATCTAATATATTTTTCACCCCGTCCCATCCCTCGGGTTGAAACATTAAAATTTGTCCAACTCTTGCAAATTTTTAGATATAGAAAAAGAATTGGCCTATCGTTATACCGTAGATCATGCCACGAAACTCGAATTTGGCTGACGCCCGTAGATGTTCCAAATTCCACCAGTACCAAACCTGGAAGTTACCTATATATACTTGTTCCTCAATAATCAACATCACATTAGTTTAAACATATTTTATTTTGACCATTATTGTAAATATAATTGCTCGAATCAACAAACAAACGTGCTATATTTTAATATGATCATTCAATACACTGTATCCACAGTTTTATAAACTCTTCTATCATTACGATAGTTTTATCAGAATAGTTTTACTATCATCGTTTTATATACCCAATATACTGGGGTGCTTCTCACCTAAATCAGGGATTACCATAATAAGCAATTAGCTACCACGCTGGACAAAACAAGTATCCACTTAACCGCGGTGCGGTTAATTTGTGTTTCCACCGCGGCCGAGCTGCAACAACATCGCGGCCACACCGGCTAACTGCAGTTGGTCCGCGGTTTAATTGCCGTTCGGCCGCGGTGTAGGCCTATACTTGCCGTCCGGCCCGCGGTCTACTTGCCGTTCGACCGCGGTATGCTTGCGGTATACTTGCCTTTCGGCCGCTGTGTACTTGCTGTTTTTAGAATGATGTTGAAAAACACAAAGAGTGCACTATAAATGTGGTTTTATTGAGCCCATTGTTTAGCCAGACGATCTAATCAGTGTGTTGGAGATCTGATACGTCAGGCGACAAGGTGTGATAATCTTATAAGTATATAGTCGACGTCCTACCGGTATACTAAATTTAATTACACTAATTTAAACTATAATTATTTGGTTTGAAATTACATTGACTACATCCGTCCATGTGGGCCTCCTTTTGGAATTTACTGCCGGCCATAATTTTCTTCACAATAAAAAATAAAGAGCGTTTGTGCGTGGTAAGGTAATATTTTTCGCCCGCGAACATTTTATGAACCCAAGGGGCTTGTTACGTGAGCCGGGACAACTCGGCGAGCCGGGACAACTCAGCTAGCCGAGTCAACTAGGTCTGCCAGGACAACTCGGTCGCGCTGTTAAATGAGTCGAGACAACTCGGTCAACCGGGACTACTCGGTTGACGTGCACAAAACTAGCTGTCAATCACCGAGTCACGGCGTAATGTGGGTGGTCATTAGACGTCACTCACATGACGCGAACATTCTATTGGCTGACGTCATGAAAGTCACAACGAATCGTGTAACGTTCCATGTCTAGTCGGGATGACTCGCTGCTAGCATAGACTAAAAATCATTCCTTCATCTATGCTGTTACATGGACCAAGTTGTCCCGGCTAACAGAGTTGTCCCGGCTATTCAATTCAATTCAATTAAGTTTATTCTGGTCGTCAATTATAGACATTACAGAAGAGTTGTATACATAAATACAATATATATGATTTCGGGAGTTAAAGGGGTACTGTACGCCATTTTCATTAAATTTCCGGTGACAACAACGATCTAATATCGATAATATATAGAAACATAAGTAATTTGAGTCGAAGATGTATTCTGTAAACGCTCAGGTTAATAGGCTATCTTAAAATTTTATAATTTAAAAGTTAATAATTTGATATAAATTGAATTTATGACTGGAGCCATAAAATGGCGTCAATTAAATTACGAATTTCCGTAATCAAACAAAGTAATTGAGGGATACTGGATTGTTAAACCGATCGCACACACGATCGCTTAAAATATTATGATGATACAGGAGAACACTCAAGCCACTCACTGACTAGCGACGATCCAATAACTTAAATGATTATATGGGATTAGTATGCCTATAATATAACTTTTATTTGATTCATTTGGTTGAAAACTGTACAAAAATTACGCGACAACGACAATTTGTATTTTTGCATTCCGGTAAATTTGTCATCCGTAACACTACTTCGTGCTCAACAGACTTTCAAATAATGAAAAAATTGTTACCTTATTCTCCGACTTGGAGACTATAGAAACCAACAACAACATTTGGCGTACAGTACCCCTTTAAATAGAGCGGTTAATTTAAGTGTTTGGTCTCTGATAGAAGTAGGGTTTCAGATATTTTATTCTTAGTTTGCTAAGTTCCCTACAATTCAGTACCATGTGGTATTCATCGCCGATTTCGAGATTACAGAGAGTGCATATTCTGTCCGAATAATCCGTATTCGTCCAAGCGCCGAGTTCTTTTGGAAGTTTGTGGTTTCTAGTGCGGAAAGCTTAATTATCGTGAACTGCTCTGTTATCATCAGGGGATATAGGTAATTCTCTCGTTCAAATTTGACTTTATAATCCTGCAAAATGCGAATCTGCTTGTACATCGTAAATCGGAACCACCCAGCGCCCGGTGTATTATGGGAATTGGTGAAATCGAGCATTGTTGACCACGTACATTCTTGAATGTATGTTCAAATCTTTTCAATAGTTACTATAAAGACAAAGTCGCGGGGCATCGTGCCAGTGGACTTTTGATTAAACTTGAAAGAGAATATCGCCGAGAAAGTGACATACAATCATGTTCAATCAAACAACGGTATACGATGTAGCAAACCATGTTCATTGCTACACATTCCTCGTGCCCAATTTCTGAATAATTAATGCTGACGTAATTCGCGTGCACCTGGCATTTGAGAGATACAGATGCGCGCAAAATAACGGCGATTAACAAGTTCCCAGTCATGGGTTTTATTCACTTTTTTTTGGCAATGTTCGTAAGATTACTACAGTAAATGGGCATATATAATAGGTTTACCTCCTCTTAATGATATAAATATATGATATAGGTCATCAACTGACCACATTGGTAGGCCTAATCTTTATTGGCTTGTCAAAGTTACCCAAGTGTGTCAGTGTATGACCTGCTTATACTGAGATTTGTACTCAATTTCTTCCCATGCCGTTTCTGACGGAATTATTAATTGAAGGTCACATTAATTTTCGCAGTTGAATTCACACAACATGTCCAGAAAAACAGTGGTCGGATTAATTTGAATGGACATGTCTTCCAATGCAAATCGCCTGAGTAAACGTTACAGTTGCAAATATAGTTGGGTGTGACTTAATAATGCAGTATTGGGAACAATACGTATTTATCTGGCTGAAGATACATAATAGAATGTTGGTCTATTTTTCAATTTTTTAAAAATCAAGTGTAGCCGTATTAAAGAAAACAACATTCATTTACAGTACTTATAACTAGTAGCCCATATATGCACGTGTACACTTGTAAGTTAAATATGACTGGTTCGCGTATAACCTTTGCACTGGAGATTTGTATCGAAATTTCCTGCGCTCTTTAGTTTTTACCATCCATCAGGATTCATGAAAACACTACGGAACGCTCTTTATTAAATTGTTAGGAGTAAAGCCGGGACCTAATGTATCTAAAATGTAATATGCAAAAAGTGTTTCGGAAGATAAAAAATATGTCATTCTATGGCGATAACTAGATTCGAAAATTGGCAGTATTATATGCTATTACGACTGTATTAGGTTCCCCTACTTGCGAAAAGGTGGGGGGGGGGGGGTCCACAATAGGCAACATATATCATACTTTAAGTGAAATATAAAGGATGCAGTCACACCTCATCGCATATTCTGGTCTCGTTAGCTAACGAAAACGGAATCTACAAAAGACATGCACTTTGCATAGGCAGAGCTCGATTTAACCAATCAGTGGTAACTCCATTCAGACTGGGATAGAGGGTGGGAACAACACCTGAAATACTATGATTGACGTCGGTGTTTGTTTGTTGTCTAACCAATCACAATGCGACTATTAATGAAAGAAGTCAGTACACGCATTGCACGGACTTCAACGGGGAGGACAGTGTTGACATTGCAAACAGTGTCAAACTGACATCATTGCTATAATTAACTAGGTCAGCCGTGAACTTTTTCAGTGTCATGGAACTTGTTATACATGTAGCGATAATTGCGCACTCTCGTGTCAAATATATCTGAGTACATGTCAGGAGGTTTATATAGGGTACCGGTACTCACTCCCTGCATGCCATATACATGATTCGTGCTTGTGAATTAAAACAGGTTTTGACTATATAGCTGTGGCAATGACTGCTTGATGGAGCCACAATGACTGCTTGATGGAGCCATACCAAGAATCGTCAAGGAAAAGTGTTTTAATTGCTGTATCGTTTTTATTAAGTTAATAAACACTGCAAACCTAATAAATAAACGAACCCAATAGCAATAGACCTATATACTCTAGTATGCGGTGATGTTTACGATTTTATCGGTCCGACACCCATGAATATATTCCGCAAATTTTCCGGAACGAGGTCCGCATGCATTCAAATTCCGATAACGTTGGGGTGAATTCCGCAATTATTTCCGCAAATTCCGAAAGAGGAAACTAAAATGCTGAAAACGTCGGACGTATTCCGAACAAAATCCGCAAACGTCGTCTTCTTTTCCGCAAACCGTAGCGCTATTTTCCGAAGGAAGGAACGTAATTACCGAAAAATTTCCGCAAACAGTTTGCCGCAAAGTGTTCATAACGTCATTTGTTTTCGGAAAATACTTTCGGAATTCCGCAAAGACTTTTGAGACGCTCCCTAAGCGACGCAAAGCAAACTCGCTCACGAAGTCACTTAAATTAATCGTGCAATTTGTTGGGACCTTCACATGTATAGGGCCTACAGTGAAGTACATTATTAAGGAATACGTAGGCCTATATTGGCTATGAGATATATATGATCATTTATTCCCCCTGTTATTTGTTCGACTTCATAAGGGTCCCTGTCAAAACTTCCAAGTTCCCAGATTTTGTATTCTGGAGCAGCTGTCTGGAGTATGGAATATCTACGGACGTTAGCCATAGTAGAGATTCGTACATATATTTATATCGATGTTTTAAAACAGAAAAATCCCAATTAATTATTAGTTAGAAAATCAAATAAAGAAAATTAATTCCAACAACAAATTTTATGCTCTCGGGCATTAAATTTCCAACTTCTGAACATATTGAAAGAACTGTACCATGGCTACATCCCCCGCCAACTTCACTGTCAGCAGCTAGGTCCCTGGTAATCCTAAAATGACGTGCCGGTTTGTGACATTCCAACCCACAATGAGTGGGTGCAAATGAAATTTCATGGACTTGGGCATTTGGTTCAAAGGGCACCGGGGGGGGGGGGGGGGGGGGGGGGGGGGGGGGGATCACTTATTTTGTCTCGCTTCTGACTCACTAACTGTCGGTATCATTGTGAGCATGTATGAAGAATTGTATTGTTTACGATACCACAATCACTGGGGTTTACAGTATTCTCAGAAACCGACGATGTGGCAAAATAAAAGCACTACTGTAAACCCCACGTTTTGCATACATTTTAAACGTGGGTTTGATATAGAATGGCAGATTGCAAATGTTAGATGATCCACGCGACACATAATGTATACTATAAACCGGTGTAGTGGGGAATAACTTATTGGGTCTTTATTCTTCTATTGATGATGGTTTGCATATTAAACGGTGACCGTTGATCCAAATGAGGACAAGTTACCTAATCGCAAAAAACACTTGTACGAAATAAACATTTGCATTGTTTACGGCACCACTCAGCACTGGTTTACAGTACCGTCTAATTTTATTATAATTCGACGAAGTAACAAATTAAGGGAGAGGTCCAGTGACCAATACTGAATTGGCAAATCTCCGCAGCTAAAGTCA